>OX381719.1:18815970-19454290 GCA_947462335.1 Harmothoe impar
CCCCTTAAGGCCAGAGTGATTCCTCAGACATGACCCCATGTTCATTTGCCATCATGATACACCAATGCAGCGCTGGGGAGTGTCTCAGTATCACTGCATCATGAGGACCCTTGGAGTCTCAGCATGCTTGTTGGAATGATGCGTGAATGCAGCACCAATGAGTTACTAATCATCGCTGCATTCATGCATCATGCCGACAAAATATCCGCGTGTATTAAAGCACTATGCTGCCCTTACAGGGTTCATGGTGGTGGATTAGGAGCCTGTGGTGGCAGGGTTTGATTATATGAGACCAATAAGACATCTGTAGATGAAGATGTCAAGGTTGTCTCTTTCTCCGAGCACCCAAGCACCCCAGCCACCCCCTACACCCTCACCATGATGCCGCATATAGGGCTCAATGTAGGACACCGTCTTGTCCATACATAGATGGGTCCAGTAGCTATTATCTCACCTGGAATCAGTCAAATCCCTCTTTTCAGGTTAAACATATTGAAAGGTATAGCATAGGTATTTGGAAAATCTTTAAGTCCTGTGATATCTCTAATGTACATCAAAATTACCCAAATTCATTCAGAATGAGTTATTCTCTGTACCAGACTTAAATGCCCCTGACTATATTACACCACATTGGCGATTGGGCAGGGGCAGCAGTACCCAGGAAACTGGGGTGAGGAAGGGTGAGACTAGTGCGAGCATTGCCCATAGAGCAAGGTAGGGTGAGCCCTGTGTGAAGATGCTCACCCTATGTGCTAGACTGGGCAAGCCTTGTGCCTATAGCCTCCTCTACCCAAACCCACACTGAGGTTGACCCTCTGGTCTGTGTGCTGGCACACCACATTACCCAAGGTCCCCCAAACATGCACACCAGTATTTAGTAGGTTGTGTATTGCCATGGTGGATATAAATAGAGGTTCCTTTATAAGGCCAACCAACACAGATCTGATAGTATAGTGGTCATCACTGGTGCTTTGTATGTGAAAGGTCCACGGTTCAAGGCTCGGCCATGTCAACCTACCCACCATTTTTTCTTATTTTTACTAATGTAACTTTACAATTGCCCACAAAATACATCTCACTGGTCTATTGTTCTTAAAACAAGGGACAACTGGGAGAACTCACATCATAGCTGCATAAGGGCTTTCCTTATGCTACTGCAAGACCCTGTTGCAACTCTTCCACAGTGCCACACAGTCCCAGGCCCAGCCATCAAGCCTGGATTTGGGCAACATGGCAGAGAGTTGGATAGGGCTGGCACAAGATTAAGGCTTGTGTGAGGGTAATGCTAGGAACAAAACGTTAAAACATTCCAATGTACAATACCATTGGCGGATCCAGGGGGGTGGCCTGACGGGCCTTGGCCCCCCCCCCCTCCGAAAATAATATATATGAATAAATAGGATGAAGTGAAAAAGGGAAAGAGGGGGAAGGGAGAGAGATGGAGATGATATCATATGAGACATTATAACCTATTTCAGTGGAATATGAATGACCTGGATGATTGAAGGGGGCTGAAATGCATGACAATCTCCAGTACATCTAAATTTTCTTGGGGGGCATGCCCCCCTAACCCCACTAATATAGCTGCTACGCTTCGCTCCCAGAAATCAGACAGTTACTCCAGGTTGGCCAAGTTTGGCCCCCCCCCCCTCTAGACAATCCTGGATCCGCCACTGAATACATATAGGTTCCTTAGATATCCCAACCTTGTACCCACATGGTAGTCTAGTGTTCATCATAGTCACCTTGTATCCCAAAGGTCCAGGGTTCGTGACTCAGCCATGTCAACCTTCCCACCATTTTATCTTCAGTTTTCTATTTTTATGAAGAAAAAATGGTGGGTAGCTTGACATGACCGAGTCACAAACCCTGGACCTGTGGGTACAAGGCCACGGTGCTGACCACTATACTACAGTGTGGGTGTGAGGTGTTGACATATAAGTAACTGATATATACTGCACATTGGACAACCCCACACCCTGTGCAAGCCCTCACCCACCTCTCACCAAAGTTCCCCCACCACTAGCTAGCCACAGGGTGTGATTGGGTGGGCATGTGGAAGGGCTAGGGCACCTCACCCAAAGCTCACACTACCTCACCCCTTGAGCTAGGCACAAAAGTAGTTCGCCCTAGCTGGCACTAGCATGCTCTAGCCTCACCCCAGTTTCCTGGGTACCCATGATTAGGTGTGCAAACTATCCTTGCTCAGTAACCTGGGCTCCCCTGAAGAGGGGAGTCATTCTGGAGGCAACCTGGACTCCCTTTTGACACTGTTTCTTTTCTCTGTGTAGAGTGTGTGTATCTCCACACCTGACACTATATGTCTTGCCCATCACCTCCCTACATAGCAATCCTTCAGTAATTAGCCCAGACCCTATATATAACGTGTAGAGACTTGTAGACATGTGAGTGTCAGGGTGGTGTCTGCAAAACTGTCACACATTAACCCTTTAAGGACAGCATCTCGCTAAAAGATGACATTGGTCGTCATGATGCACCAATGCAGCCCCCGCGAGTAACTCGCGGGGGCTGCATTGGTGCATCATGCCGATGCTATGGCAGTGTCTCAACCCCATTGGGTCGGAATGATTACTCGCCAGGGCTGCATTCATGCATGATGACGACCAAGGGTATGATGCATTAAGGTATCATGCCGTCCTTAAAGGGTTAATGAACACCTTGCACCCTCCTCCTGCATCCCCCCCCCCCCCCCACACACCACCCACCTCCAGTACCTACATGATGAATCCTCCCCTAATTGAGGTGTGACTAATTAAGCTGACATGGGCAGGCATGGTGGTCTGTAGGTGATCATTATATACTGGCCGCCATCTTGTCCCCTACTGTCTTGTGACTACTTCTGTTAGGACAAAAAAGCTTTTTTCAGGTCACCCGACCGACCCTATCAAAACAGGGCCGACCCTACGTTTTATATGCAATTTTTGAAGAAACTTTCGTATTTTTACCCTTTTTTGGTCAATTTTATCTCCGGAGAGGCTTGGTAGTACTTCCAAATTTAAATAAAAGTTTAAGAAAAAACACGACCCACCGACCCTACATTTTCTTGCCATGTTACCTGAAAACATACTTTTTTTTGCTTTATCATATCAACCTTTGGATGGCATGTCGCTAAATGATGCACTAATGCGACCCAGGAGAGCAACTCCCCAGTGCTGCATTGGTGCATCATGCCGACCCTTTTGGAGTATCTGAACCCTGTAGGGTCGGCATGATGCTTGAATGCAGTGCTGGAGAGTTACTTGCCAGGGCTGCATTCATGCATCGGGCCAATCAAGGGCATGATGCATTTAAGGCTAAAGGCCAAAACGAAATGATGCCACCTTTATTGGCAACTTGGTCAGAAAATTTAGAAGATAGGTTGGAATTTTATAGACATTTTAAAACATCCAGGAATGAATGGTGAATCGTTGCAGCGACCCACCCCGACCTATCAGGGCAGCTCACCGATTTCTTCAGTAACTACAGGAATATCAACCGATGTATCTTTAAAAAGACTATTTCCTGAAAACAGGCAATTATCTAAGTCACTGAGGTCAGTGTCTGCTTCCTTTTCTGGGAAGCAATACATTGAGGGCTTGTCAGCAGGTAATTTGTTGGAGCTTTATTTTAGTTCCATTCTTCACCACTGCTACTGCCACCATGACGCTGCAGTTTAATTATACCCCTATAGATCTATTAAGGAACCGATATATTGAGGACTTGTCACTTGTTGGCGCTACATTCCTATACCTGCCCACCCTGGGCACACCCCTCCAGGGCTGTGTTAACCCTTTCAGGGTCACATACTGCTTTAATGCACCCCTAAATGTCCTTGGTCGTCATGATGCATAAATGCAGCACTGGCTAGTAACTCGCCAGTGCTGCATTCAAGTATCATGCCGACCCTATGGTGTTGAGACACTCCCAAGGGGTGGGTATGATGCATGAATGCAGCCCTGGCGAGTTGCATTCATGCATCATGTTGACAAAGGGCATTCTGCATTAAAGCACTATGCGGCCCTTAACGGGTTAATTACCATGTTAATGAGGCCCACTAACCATCAATCAATGTTCTCCCACTAACAATTGATTACTTATACCCCTAGGCCTCTAGGTGTCAGACCCAGAGATGGCTACATACCTAAATGTGTGGGAACCATGGAGGTTGGGGTAGGATGGGTGGGTTTAGGTGGTGGTAGCTCAAGGAGAAAATCTAAGACCACAGCCGTGTGTTAGTAGGCTTGACACTGGGTGGGGGATGGTAGTGTGGGAGGTGGGGGAGGGGGGTTGAATAGATTCCAAGACTGTGTTTGGCAGGTGCTATATATATATATGCAAGGAAGTCTAATTCACAGATTGTAGAAGGTGTTTATTGACATCTTAGTATGTTAGTATGTGTAAAGACAACAACAATAATTCACAGATTTATAATTAACAGTTTATACTTGACTTGAAGGTAAATTAGCTTAAGTTTTCACCCTTTACTAGTATCCCAGTTTAATATATTTGTACTTAAAAATCCTAGTTGGAGCAGGAAAATGTCAATGTTGATTAAAAAAACAAAAAAGAAAAACTATTCAAAGTGCTGTAATGAGTAGGTGCCTTCCTCACCGGATGCAGTAGAGGTTTGAGTAATCCATGCCATGTCAGAGACTAGAATACTTCACTAAATGAATCAATAAGCTATAGGTGGGATATGGATACAATGGATTCATTAGGATTGGCGTAGACAATGGATGCAGTGCTAATAACATTGATTTTGACCTGTCGCATCTGACCAGAATTGGTCTGGACCAGATCTCGGTGTACACTCAAAAAGTAAACTTGTCTCCAGACTCTTTCAAGTGATGGTCATAGAATAAACGAGTCAAAAACTCGTCTAAGTGACAAGGAAGCAGGTCTTCTAGCTGGAGATAGAAGACCCATTTGGCATATGCCAGCCCAAGACCCGACATTTGCCAGCTCCAGACTATATTTCTAGGATGGTAACCTGATAGGTTAAACAACTTTTGACTCGTTTATTTTATGATAGTCACTTCGATGAGTCTAGAGACAAGTTTACTTTTTCAGTGTAACTGTAAGGTAGATGCATGGTTAGTTGAATCTACAGGTAGTTAGTACTGGGGTGGGGGCACAGGTGACACCATATTACACCACATAGAGCATTTAGGCAGGTTAACCCTCTAAGGGCAGCAGACTGCTGAAGGCCACTGTATATCCTATGTGGTCATTATGCATCATGCTAACCATGCAGGGCTGATACACTCCCAAAGAGTCGATATGATGCACCAATGCAGCACCAGCGAGTTCAGTACTGCATTCATGCATCAGGACGACACATGTAGGTGCCTCTACATGATGGGTCCCCACAGTTTTGACCATGTCGCCGTGTCCATTTTTAGCCAAAGGGCCGTGTCACTGTGTCGATTTTTAGCTATATAAGAACTTAGAGAAAAATCCCTGTGGGTCCATTTTTACCCCTTACTTTCCTGTGTCTGTCGACTTTTAAAAGGGCCTAAAACGGCCGTGTCGCCATGTCGCCTGTGTCAATTTTTACCCATGTAGAGGCACATGTAGGGCCTACATTATGCACTATGCTGTCCTTAGAGGGTTACTGTCCTTAGAGAGCAGGTTAATACTAGGTGTTGGGTAACTTATTCATTACTGAGCCCTCCCCCTGGAGTAGTTCCACCTTGACCACCAGGTAGCTGCACCCTGCCCAGGGCTACCCACGTAACGGGAGGTGGGGGGGGGGGGGGCAGGAATACTCTGCCGCCTCAAATCTTTAAGTAAATTAAATGTTCCCTGGGGGGCTGAATGAAATTGGAGTGCTTTGATTAATTTAAACAGGGTCTGATCCGGGAACTGGTGTTTACTCCGCACAGGTCATCTGCGTTTTAAGGTAAATTTATGTGACTCACGCATTTTGACTATTTTAATGTCCGGCTATTTTTTGGGTATATATACAACGGTACATGGGACCTGGACAAAAAGAAATGAGAGAAGGGAAAATTGGAGAACATCAACCACATTCGCAGGAGTCTTTGGCATTTTCGGTGCGCAGCGTCCCGGAAGAAGACCCGGATGAGAAGTGGCAGACGACATTGATGAGAGTTTCCCGCGCGAAAACCGCTCCATCTCCCCCGCAGGCCGTTTTCACGCCTCCATCTCCCATTCAGCCGCACCCTCTTCACCACAGCCTGTTGGCCAGATCATGTTTCGATCAAATCCCCCTAAACCTTTAGTAACAGCATGATGTCTCAAGGCAACATGTGTTGGCATGATGCAGTAATGCAGTAGCACTGGTGAGTTATTCACTAACACTGCATTGGTGCATCATGCCGACTCGCTGGTTGTCTTGATATCAACGCTGTAGGATTGGAAAGGGTACATTATTATCGAGTATCACTGACCATGGCTGCATCTATGCATTATGACGACAAAAGGGTAGCGTGCATTAAATCAGTATGCTGCCCTTAAAGGGTTAGCATTATAACTAATCTGTAGAAAGCACCTTAGTCATGTGGTCGGCGGTTTTGCTCATTGATTGATTCCAGTGTCCTCCTGAACGATAATCGGGGATATTGGGAGTTTGGGTTTCAATCTCACAGCATAGTTTGAGTGGTATGTGTACATGTATTGGGTGTTCCCCCCCCCCCTCTCTCTCTCTCTCTCTCTCTCTCTCTCTCTCTCTCTCTCGCTCTCTCTCTCTCTCTCTCTCTCTCTCTCTCTCTCTCTCTCTCCCTCTCTCTCTCCCTCTCTCTCTCTCTCCTCTCTTTCTCTCTCTCTCTCTCTCTCTGTCCCTCTCTCTGTCCCTCTCTGTCCCTCTCTGTCCCTCTCTCTCCCCCTCTCTCCACCTCTCTCCCCTCTCTCTCTCTCTCCCTCTCTCTCCCTCTCTCCCCTCTCTCTCTCTCTCTCTCTCCCTCTCTCTCTCTCTCTCTCTCTCTCTCTCTCTCTCCCTCTCTCTCCCTCTCTCTCTCCCTCTTTCCTCTCTCTCCGGCTATGTCTGTTTCTCTTTATATCTCTCTGTCTCTTTCCCTCTCTCTATTTGAGGTAATGTTATTTCCTTATGTTAATGTAATGACACTTCATACCATCATATGCAGTATATAGTTACAACTGCATTTTCTATATACAAGAAAGGAACCGTTCACATTCACATACCACAAATGTTCATGTATCTTATTAACCAAATGATTACCCCTGCAAGGCGATACTATAAATCCTGGTTCTGTCCCACCCCATGACCCCAGTATCCATGTCCTCCTCTCGCACTATCCATCATGTCACTCCATGTCACTCCATGTCACACTATGTCACACTATGTCACACAATGTCACACAATGCCACCAGCAGCATGTCAAGGACAAAAAACATCCTGTGAGCCAAGGTCATGGCCCTGAGCGACCTTGACCTTGACCTTGGCAGGGAAGGGGACGGGGCACCCGTTGGAGGGCCTGGGGAGACAGGTGGTGGCAGGGGGACCGGTGTGACAGGTAGGGGAGTGGCAGGGGAGGGGCTGGGGGAGGCACCACAGCCCCTGGGCCCTAGGTAACCTTAGCCTCCAGGTGCAGGGGTCCTAGTGCCCTACCTGGTGGCTGGGGCAGGGAGGTGGAGGGGCGGGAGAGGTGCTGGGGGCTGGTGGCACCGTGAAAAGGGCGCCACAAGAGGGGAGGTAAGGGACGTTAGTAGGTGAAGGGGATGGGTGGGAGGGAGCCCCTTAGTGCTTTAATGCATGATGCCCTCTGTGGAGGTGATGCATGAATGCATCATATCAACCCCTTGGGATTGTATCACACTGGTAGGATCGGCAGTACACTTGAGTGCATGTCGGCATGATGCTTGAATGCAGCCATGGTGAGTTACTCACCAGAGATGCATTCATGCATCAGGACAATAAAGGGGAGAATATTTATATAATATAAAACAGTATGCGGGCGTTAAAGGGTTATGGGGAGGCAGGGGGAGTGCTGGGGAGGGCAGGAGGTGGATAAGGGGTGGGAGGGGGAGTGGAGGGGAGGGGAGGGGGAGGGTAGGGGTGGGGCCCTATGATATCGGCAGGAGTAGAATATTATGGGTTTGAGGGGTAGCAGGGCGTGTGTGATGGGGTTGGAGGAGGGAGGAGGAGGATGTAAAGGGCTGCTTCTGGGTCCATGTTGATGTAAACTTGTAAGCTATCATTACAGCAGTGGGTGGCTAAAGTAAGTTTTTCCTAAATGTTTTTCATTTCTCCATCTGATAAGGCCTAGTGTGCCAGGAAATGTAGGTTGAATATTATCTGGGCTTATACAAACACATTATGAACCACATTGGGGGTTATTCAGTCAAAACAAGCATGTATATAGACCTTCGGAGAAAGAAAGAAACAGACAAAAAAAAGCATCCTAGACATTGCCTTAGTATAGAACTACTAGTTTAATATTGTTGCATATATGAACTCAATTCCAATATGAACAGCTATTTGAGAAAAGTCTTATCAGCCACCATATTTGCAAAAAAAGAAATTCAAAATGTGTATAGATGTTGACTCAAGTCATATTGAGGAGAAGGGCTTTTAATTTCCTTTGAAGCATAGTCATAATGTGTATTTCTCAAACGTTGTTATACTATATATTGAGAGTGAGTGATAGCATCTTGGGGATGTTAATATCATATAAAATTCTGATTTATTAATTTCGAGCTCAATATGCTTGGCATACTGGAATTATTCTACATTTATTTCATGGTGAATACAGCAGTCCCATTGACTAAACCAGGATAGGCCGTATTTCGCTCCCCCCCCCCTTGTTAAATAAACCTCTCTCATATTTCACGGCCTTCTGAGTCATTAAAATTGATAATTTAAACACTATAAAATAGCTTTTCCAGATAATTTAAGTGGATTTCTGACGACTATTGTTAAAAATGACATGAAATAAGCACAAAGGAGCACTCAAATGAGGATTATTTCACTCAGCCTCGTGAAATAAACCTCAGTAGGAAACTATACTCGTGAACTTTGTCTAGGTATTCACCGTTTTGAGAAATTCGCGGTGAAGTATCTTGGGTTTGGTTTGGTTAGAGAGGGTTCTACAAAGGCTGAGAGGTTTCAGGTATAGGAGGAAGCAGCTGGCAGCACTGACACATTTACCACATGTTAGAAAGTGGTCATGTAGGTAAGTATAAAATTAGAAACCAATTAAAGGATGGCCACGGGGTTATAGCATGTGGGAGCAGGGTTCATGAAGAAAGATGGGTTTCTAGCCCTTTAAGGACGGGCTAGTGCTTTAATGTGCTATCCCCTTGGTTGTCATGATGCATGAATGCAGCCCTGGCGAGTCTACTCGCCAGGGCTGCATTCATGCATCATGCCGACTCTACTGGATTGATACCCTCTCAAAATGTCGTCATGATGCATATATGCAGTCATGGTTAGTTGCTAGCCAGAGCTGCATGAATGCATCAGGGCTAGAAATGACATAAAGCATTTCGAGGCAGAGTTATTTGCTGGTGGGCAAGGTGGTGGGTTAGGTGATGGTGGTGGGGGGGGGGGGCAGGCACACTTCCACATGTATGTAACCAGCCTGGTAATAACACAGGTATACATGTAGAATTGACGGTTTCAGCATGAAGGGAGGGTATAGGGTGTTTAATATAGGGTTTCAATGGGACAAGTTAACCGTTTCTTCTCCAGCACATTCACCACTATAACGCCTCTCCTTACACCCTATAACTGACTGGAGGAAGGGGTGGGATGCTTTATTTCTGCACGTAAGTATAAATAATATAGCAACCTGAGACTTGAGCTATAAAGTAGTCATTAAAGGTGTGAAAAATACCAGTGTCACCCCTCAACAGATGCAGGCATGACTATAGGGGAGGTTGCAGGTCACGCTATATAGGATGTGGTGTGCGGGATAGGAAGATTGAAATAAAGTGTTTTCTTCAGTCCACATGTAAGTATTCCATTGCAAAAAAAATCACAAAAAAAACTGCATATACATTTTACATATTTATCAGACTGGGACTGTCACATTTGATAAAATGCTATTGGTTAACCTAGGAACATCCTAGCTGATGTGATGGCATTTTCTCAATATTCGCTCAATTTACTTGAAATAACCATAGAAATTGTCATATCATTTATATATCCCAATGAAAGCAATTGCATAACCACGGAGCTATATACTCATCAGTATAACAAGTAATATTGTGTTATATTGTCTCGTCCTATAACTACTTATATATCAATAAAGAATACCAATTCATAACCATAACACATTTGATAAAATTGGCCTCTATAGTAAACAACACTGTAATCATAAATATTCAGATTTTACCACTTGTAGCTTTAACCCTAGCCCATTCCTGTATCTGTGAGAAGGCAGACCCCACCTCTCACTTACAATTCATTCAGCCGGACACACCGATCTCCTCTTCTAAGCACACGATGACACTGCCAGGACAAAGCCCCAGCCAGAGCCAAGAACAACTGCCTTCAGTAAGCCAGACCCACTGTGAAATTGCTGTTGTTAGTCCTTTAATGGCAGCATAATGCCTTAATGCACCATCCCCTCTTGTTGTTATTATAACAAATGTAGGCCTGGTAGCTATCTCTCTAGTGCTGCATTCATGAATGCATCATGCCAATCCTGTTGGTTGATACATTCCTGAAGGATCAGCATGATGCAGGGTGAGCTATGCATGTGCTGCATCATTATGCTGAATGAACATGGACCCTGGAGGCATGATGCTAGCCGTAAAGGGTTAAGGAGTGGGCAGTCTGTCAGTAGGGTAGCAGGGCATGAGGAGTGTCCAGACCTTTAAGGGCCGCATAATGCTTTGATGTGCTTTATCCTTGGTCATCATGCTGCATCAATGCAGCCCTGGGGAGTCTACTCGCCAGAGCTGCATTCATGCATCATACCGATCCATTGGGTGTGTATGGACTCCATAAGGTCGTCATGATGCTTGAATGCATTACTTGCGAGTTACCCACCAGGTCTGCATTTAAGCATCATGCCAACCAAGGGCATAGCCCATTAAACCCATATGCTGTCCTTAGAGGGTTAGTAGAGACCCCCTACAATGGCTGCAGCAGCCCCAACGGTCAGCCATAAAGGCAGTCATATCCCATATAGGGACGTGGTCAGGACTGGCACTGGATGAAGGGGGGCTCATACCTGACCAGCCACGCCCCTCTCTCCATCCTGCCAACCAGACGGCCACCAGGCCAACCAGAAACAGGCAAACAGGGAATTTGGAGTAGGGGGCATCTTGGACCTTTTTTTTTGTCTATTTGCATGGGCATTATGTACTTTCGCTTTTTACTTCCAGTTATTTTAAAAAGAGTGCACCCACTGTCATAGTGTCCGCCATAATGTGAATTGCCCTATTTTAAGATTGCACTCCAAAGGTAGCAGAGCTATTGTAATTCTCCCAATTAGATGTATACACATATCCAGTCAACGTCTAGAGAATGCTAATAAATGGAGTATAGCAAAGACAATACGACCTTAGTCAACGTTCTGGCTCACATGACTTTGCGCCAGAATGGTCAGACAAAAATTAATTTCAACTTTGGTAAAATTTAAATAATGCATGGCCAATACAATGTACGACATGACAGGTTATTAGGTTGGTTGTGTTCCCTGAAACAAACCTTTCCTTGGCCTCACAGCCTCCCCGCCATGCCCACTGGTCTTTGGTTTGATTAATAGGTATACCTTCTGGACTTGAAAAGAAATTGGAAGAACAGAGGAAAATAATATTATAGCTGCCAGGGCACATTAAAATGTTCTCATTTCATTCCATGTGGTGAACCTTTAGTATAGAGTATAAGTTAACCATATATTTATAGTTAAATTAGATTCTTCCTGTCTCTCTATACTTTAGAAATACTTTTAAAGTATAGTTTAGTGTTGAGGACTTATTATATAGAAAATACCATCTCATACAGAATGTCTAATGGGACATCATTGCTATTTCATTTAAGTGTTCTAGTATCTCCATAATTACTGAAAGTGCATCTTACATCATTGTTAGCTTAGTGGGAGACTATTCAGAATCTCAACAGATCTACATAATCCAATTAATTAGACTTTGTCAGGCACATCATCTATACCACTCAGTGAAACCAATCTCCAAATGTGTGATAAACAATGAGAATTAGTCACCCTTAGTGTTTGCCCTCGTGATATCTAATCTAACAAATGGTCTGTTATCTGCTTCACTGGTATGGCATTTATCACCCTTTAAGGTGGCATGGTCCGATTTCTCCTATATTTCAAATTCAATTTAAATATGTTTAAAATGTCAATACTAT
The DNA here is from genome assembly GCA_947462335.1 of Harmothoe impar. Lineage (NCBI taxonomy): Eukaryota > Metazoa > Annelida > Polychaeta > Phyllodocida > Polynoidae > Harmothoe > Harmothoe impar. Next base: position 18,828,275 of record OX381719.1, read on the forward strand.
ACCATATTTGGAGCATGGGGCACAATAAAATATCATTGATGGGCAATGCTCCTGGAGTTCTGATGCAACCATGGCAGGCTGGAACCAGTGCACCACAATGCAGGTGGGATATGCTTATTATATGGCCGACTTCCATGCAGCTATTAAATGGAGGATCACCCATGTATAGGCCCTCCAAACACCAGTCCTATAGGATGGGGTGGGGGGGGGGGGCTAAATTCCACATGGTGACATGGCCTTTTCTTAAAATCGACATGTAACATGAGGCCTAGTGACATGCGACATGAGGCTTAGAAAGATAGTGACAGGGGACATGGACATTTCTTAAAATCTACATGGGACATGAGCATTATTAAGCAGCAAAGACATGTGACATGGCGGCTTGGTGGCCATTTCAATCGATCTGCGACATAGGCACCCCCCCCCCCACATCTAAACCCCTCTACCCAGTGGGCACAGAACATTAAATCAACATTGGTAAATAGTTGTCAATGTTGATTCAATGTTGTTCTAACATTGATTCAGCATTGAATGGAATTTTGCGCCCACTGGGTATAGGGTCAGGGATAGACTCAAGGCCGTCACCATGGTCAGCAGGGCAGCTGGGAGCTGGGAGCTGGGTAAGAGTGGCATAGAAAGTAAAGTCTTGTAACTGACAACCCCCGCTAACCTGGGCTGAGGTTTGTGTTGTGGGTTTGAGTGTTGGGGGGGGGGGGGGAGAGGTGAGGTGAAGGGCTGACGCTCCTTTTCCTCTTGCTACATGCCAGTTTTTATAATTCCTCAATCGGACAGGTATTAAGGGTTCTATATAGCACAACATTGGAAAGAAAAATGCAAGATATATTTTGTCCCATGGACCACCAGATTCATGTCTAAACATCAAATACATGCATGGAAAATAACTAAAAGGCCTATACCATACTGGCATTATATTTGACACCATGTCGAGGGTCTGTCAGGCAGGGGAAAGCAAATAAAAAAAATAATTAATGTAGATATAACGTTCTGTGCATCAGTCCTACTGAATGGTAAAATAAATATTGGAATCATATATACACTGTACATGACGTCCTTTTATACTCTAAACCAACAGTATATTCTGCTACCCATGTACGCCAATACTGCATTTTATACAGTAAAAGTACAGTATAGATTCTACTGCTCGGCTACATTAACTTCTAACAGTGTACAGGCAGTACAGTAACAAGCAGTGCATTTGTACACCAATACACTCCTAGGAGGTGGTTATATTTTAGAGCTTTTTTTCTCTTTGAGAGCCAGGGTATCTAACAGGATCCGTACCCACAACCTCAGAACTACTGAGCCCAACAGCTAACCGACTGCTCCTTAGAAAAATGGCCACCTGCAGGGGAAATGGTGAGTAACTTCTAGACAAGTTTAGGGCTGCCATGTACCAGGTGGAGCTAGTTGGGTCTTCTTACTGAAGAGTTTTGCTTGCCAGCCTCTTTCATTGTCAAATTGACAAGGCAGTGCCAGGTTTGCCGACTCTGGATTCTTTCTGTGTTATTGGCCTCAGCTAATGATATTGCCTCTCGACTACCAGGAGTGTATCCAGTACATACCTCTTACACATTAACCCTTAACAATCATCCTCCAGCACATGGAGGCTGTACCCTACCCCTGCATTAACCCTCCCCTACACCCCAGCCTTTAGGCAGATGGAGCTGTCCACCACCCTCAGGTATAATGTGGGTTACACCACAATTAACCCCTGAGCTACCGATCTACGGCACTGCAGGGGCAGGGGAGGGGAGGGGTGAGGAGAGGGGAAGGTGAGGGGTGAGATGGGGGAGGGGGAGGGACAGATGGGACTGCCATATTCACTGTACAATATCACTTTAACTGGTCATCATCGTAAGTATAGGCTGCCATTTTGTCCCCTGGGAGAGGCAGAGAGACAGGAGGAGCAGGGTACGGCAAGAGGCAAGGGAGGCGGGATAGAGGGCAGGCGGGGCAAGGCAGGGCAGGCAGGGCAGGGCAGGCAGGCATGGCATGGCATGGCAGGGCATGGCAGGGCAGGGCAGGGCAGGGCAGGGCAGGGCAGGTAGGCTGGCAGGCAGGGCATACAGGGCAGGGCAGGGCAGGGCAGGTAGGCTGGCAGGCAGGGCAGGGCAGGCAGGGCATACAGGGCAGGGCAGGGCATACAGGGCAGGGCAGGGCATACAGGGCAGGGCAGGGCAGGGCAGGCAGGGCAGGGCAGGGCAGGCGGGGCAAGGCAGGGCAGGCAGGCGGGGCAGGGCAGGTAGGCTGGCAGGCAGGGCATACAGGGCAGGCTGGCTGGCTGGCAGTGCAGGGCAGGGCAGGGCAGGCAGGGCAGGCAGGGAAAGGCAGGGCAGGGCAGGGCAGGGCAGGGCAGGGCAGGGCAGTGCAGGGCAGGGTAGGCAGGGCAGGCAGGGCAGGGCAGGGCAGGGCAGGGTAGGCAGGGCAGGCAGGGCAAGCCAGGGCAGGGCAGGGCAGGCAGGGCAGGGCAGGGCAGGGCAGGGCAGGGCAGGGCAGGGCAGGGCAGGGCAGGCAGGGCAGGCAGGGCAGGCAGGCATGGCATGGCATGGCAGGGCATGGCAGGGCAGGGCAGGGCAGGGCAGGGCAGGGCAGGGCAGGGCAGGTAGGCTGGCAGGCAGGGCATACAGGGCAGGGCAGGGCAGGGCAGGTAGGCTGGCAGGCAGGGCAGGGCAGGCAGGGCATACAGGGCAGGGCAGGGCATACAGGGCAGGGCAGGGCATACAGGGCAGGGCAGGGCAGGGCAGGCAGGGCAGGGCAGGGCAGGGCAGGCGGGGCAAGGCAGGGCAGGCAGGCGGGGCAGGGCAGGTAGGCTGGCAGGCAGGGCATACAGGGCAGGCTGGCTGGCTGGCAGTGCAGGGCAGGGCAGGGCAGGCAGGGCAGGCAGGGAAAGGCAGGGCAGGGCAGGGCAGGGCAGGGCAGGGCAGTGCAGGGCAGGGTAGGCAGGGCAGGCAGGGCAGGGCAGGGCAGGGCAGGGTAGGCAGGGCAGGCAGGGCAAGCCAGGGCAGGGCAGGGCAGGCAGGGCAGGGCAGGGCAGGGCAGGGCAGGGCAGGGCAGGGCAGGGCAGGGCAGGGCAGGGCAGGCAGGGCAGGCAGGGCAGGCAGGGCAGGCAGGGCAGGCAGGGCAGGCAGGGCAGGCAGGGCAGGCAGGGCAGGCAGGACAGGGCAGGCAGGACAGGGCAGGCAATTCCGCAATATAGAGGCAGGGGGCATGGTCAAGAACAGGGGAGGACACTTAATTGCTTCCTGAATGGATACAACTGCCGGTATTTCTCATTCCCACAACTGTAGCACAACCAGCAAAGGCACCATCTCCAGCTTCCTGTCACCATGGCGCTGCATCTAACTAAATACATCCCTATATTGACACATCCACTACCCTCCACCACACCTCCAGGGTAATACCAATAATAACACTGCTTGTTTCTCTGATTGCCTCGCCACCAGCACACTCACTAATTTCAGAATATACCTACTTCTCCAGGTGAGCCATACATCACCTACCCCCCCCCCCCCAACCCCTCCTACTACCCCTCCTACTCCAGGATGCCCAGACCCCGGCCCCTCCCCCTGCCAGCCCCGGGTCGCTACACCCGGCCGCGGCGGGGAATGCCTCGTGCCAGGACGGAGCGGCTCCGGTGGGCGGAGCAGCTCGGAGCAGCTCGCTCTCCCCCCGCATGCCCCCTGGTGAGGAGATGGGGAAATAGCCGCAGGTATCCCAGGCACTTAGGGAGCAGGTCATGCCTGGCTGCTCGCCAGAATCCGCGAAATGCCAGCAAACTACCGCGAAATGAGCAGACGCAGGGGGTGGGTGGGGGGAGGGGGGATAACGCGGGGAATAAACATCTCAGCCAGGTGAGAGTTGGGGGGGGGGGAGGGGAGATAGACAGCAGGGGAGAGAAATAGAGAAACAGATGGAGATAGAGAGAGATATAGAGAGATAGAAAGAGAGACAGACATAGAGACAGACAGAGAGACAGAGGGAGAGCCCAGTGGGCACAGAATTCAGTTCAATGTTGAATCAATGTTGAATCAACATTAAATCAACATTGACAACCATCAATCAATGTAGATTCAATGTTCTGTGCCCACTGGGAGACAGAGACATACTGAGAGAGTGACAGAGACTAAGACAATGAGACAATCAGAGAAACAGAGCAGAGAGACAGAGACAAAGATAGATTAATAGACAGACAGACAGACAGACAGACAGACAGACAGACAGACAGACAGACAGAGAGGGCATAGAAGAGAGACACAGAGGCAGGGACAAAGATGTAGTCAATAACTACAAGTGACAGGTAGTCTGGGTACTACCTACATGATATACTGAGAAGAAACGACGACGTCGTCGCCGCCATGCTGAGTCCTACCACCCAGTGGGTGCATAAAGGTCTATAGGATTGCCAACGCCGAGGCCAACCAGTTTAAGCCTCGTCCACCCTCCCTTCCCCCACTCCCTTTTTGTTTTACAGTAATGCAGGAGTATTGAAGTGGTCCCACAGTCTTTGACGTCGGTAGTAAACATGCTTATCCATGCAGTTGTTTGAAATATGAAAGTTCAAGTAGTGAATATTGTGTACTGTTTTGACAGAAGTTGCCTGACCCAAAGCTCTGTTTCCCTTTATCCGTAGCTGCCTGCTAGAGTCATCAGGGTCCGGGGTCCTCACAGCATGGGATAATACATGGATGTGTGTGTGTGTGGGGGGGGGGGGTATACAATATAAGTAGGGGCGATTGATTGGTACACTTACATGGCTATAGTGCCAGGAGATGGATGTGTGGGAATGAGTTCAACAGAACACTAATTTATAATCCAATCATAATTTGCCATTGATGGACGGTTATTGTACATGTACTAGAGTAACAAACAAATCAGGAAAGTTGGTGAGCTCACCAAGGGAAGATATTGAATGGATGATGCTTCAGGATGCATTGTTAGTTATGCCTTTATTCCTGTGAAGCATCCCACAATGCCATATTATCCATATACGTTATTGTTTACAATGTTTAAATTGAATTTGGATTAAAATTAGCGATTGAAAGATGCATTCTATCCACAATGAGGTAGACACAACCCCTTGAGTATAGTTACAAAATTCGTTGGGTATTGCTGTTTATATGCATCTTCTTTCCGTCTAAAAAACAAAAGGAAAATAGTAGAGACTCATCGAGTCTCATGTCGTCATCACTTTTAGTGTGAATATTCTGCAGCAGTATCCTAGGTTGGAGGACCCATGTAGCACCTATACCGACACACATGTCCTATATTCTTGGGGGTCGTGACAGGTAAATTCGACAAGGCGACAAGCCCCTGTCTTACGCCTTATGGACACGGGACAAGGGCATGCTTGGGGATAGCAACAAGGGACAATCCTGCTTCCTTAAAGTGACAAGGGACAAGACCCATTTCTTAGGATCGACAAGGGACATCGGTGTTTCTTAGGATCGACAAGTGACACAGCTACCCCCCGTCTGGGGCCCTATTCTCCGGAGAATCTCTCTTGCTGCTAAAGGGAGGGCAAAGGGTCTACATGAACAGGCAATGCTATTACTATTTTCTCATCAAATAATGTTAAAACATAGGCATCTCATTTCTATTGGATATTTTGAATATCTCTCCGAATTTGCAAAGCATTTTAATCTAGCTAGATCTCTTGTGATAACACTTTTCCCCATACATTGCCTTTTCGATCTAACCCCTTTTCAGTACCCTTATCAGGTGTGACATCCGCCAGGTACGAGCTACACTCGTGTGTGTGTGACGTAGGTGCTGCTCCAAGAAGGCACTTCCTCCTGTAGCTGGGGCCTCACCCGACACACCTGACACTGGGCACACCACACGGCGGTATCGCCCCCTAGGTGGGAACCAGTGAACTAAACATGGGTTTTCATACTAAGGTGAGTGCATGGTATGTGTTGGGGTACTAGAGGGGCTTACACGAGTTTTTTTGTGTTTTTTGTAGAACAATTTAACTTTATTTGGCGTTTTTTGAATTAACAGTTACATTTGTTCCTTCGATATAGAAATATCGGGTATCCACACATTCATCTTTGGTTGTTCTATCAAGTAATCCATTGACATTTATCAAGAAGGGACTTACATGGTTTATCTGAATACATTTAGGCAAACAATCTTGAACTTAGAGAAAGGGCTGTGAAAGTGGCAGTGCAGGATTTATAACATTGTATACTGCAGATTTCAGTTTAAATCCTAAAATATAGTCTGATCTGGTTTTGGGACAACTGGCTAGAGCTATACCATCGTCAGTATCATATTCCACCTGGGAAATCATAATAACATCATATGTGACATGTACTGGAAAAAGGGACCTTAGTGCATCCTGCACTAAGAGCCCTTTTCGCAGATCATGTCACATATATATCATTGGATGTACCCTGAATCCCATTCCTGTATGTCCTCCTGCCTTTTTTTAAAGTATTTTTCTCTGCCTCTAGACTCTTTTTGTCATTCTCTCCGTCCCTCTCCCAGTGGGCACACAATTCTGTTCAACATTGAATCAACATTACATCAACATTAAATCAGCATTAACAACCATTTATCAATGTTGATTCATTGTTATGTATCCACTGGGCTCTGCATCTCTACCTGTCTCTTCCTGTCCATCCCCCGGGGTCCATATCTCCGCCTCTGCCATCCTCTCTCTCTCTCTCTCTCTCTCTCTCTCTCTCTCTCTCTCTCTCTCTCTCTCTCTCTACATATATATATCCCTCTCTCTCTCTCTCTCTCTCTCTCTCTCTCTCTCTCTCTCTCTCTCTCACACACACACACACACACACACACACTCTCTCTCTCTCTCTCTCCCTCTCTCTCTCTCTCTCTCTCTCTCTCTCTCTCTCTCTCTCTCACACACACACACACTCTCTCTCTCTCTCTCTCTCCCTCTCTCTCTCTCTCTCTCTCTCTCTCTCTCTCTCTCACACACACACACACACACACACACACACACACACTCTCTCTCTCTCTCGCTCCCTCCCTCTCTCTCTCTCTCTCTCTCTCTCTCACACACACACACACACACACACACACACTCTCTCTCTCTCTCTCTCTCTCTCCCCCTCTCTCTCTCTCTCTCTCTCTCTCTCTCACACACACACACACACATCCCCACATTTCGACCTTGTGAGGTAAACTCCTTATGAGGTATCCAAAAGTACCCTTGTGAGGTATGGGGTGAGAGGCACCTTATGAGGTTGGCCTTATGAGGTACTTTTTGGGTACCTCACAAGATACCTTTTGAGTACCTCATAAGGTACCTTTTGGGTACCTCATAAGGTACATTCTGAGTACCTCATAGAGACCACTGTGTAATAACTGATAGATTGATTAAATGGATTTCATGTTGACTACCAATGGGAATATAATACCTGTAATATAATTATTTTGACAAGGCAATTTGGAGAGCTTTTATGGTTAGTAATAGTAAATGTAGATAAAGTTTGGTATATTGCCATTCCTGACAAGAATATAAGAGAAGAATATGTGATCATACTGCCAGTGACCCTAATAGTGCTAAAACAAATTTGTTTTACTTTTTTGAAACTTTTTTATCTTTAATTTGAAGTTATTCATTTGACATTATTTAATTTGAAGACAATCATTTGACATAACTTAAGTGTTATTGAAACACTTATAAACATGCAGAGTAAAACATTAAATGGCCCAACCTCAAAGAAACAAACTGTGTGTCAGTTGAACATCGTGAAACCTCACAATGCTGACACTGACACTGTGTCTGAGTCTCATACTGGGACACCTCACAAGGTTGACACTGACACTGTGTGAGTCGCATGGGGAAACCTCACAAGGTCCACACTGATACTGTGTGTGAGTTTCACATGGGGAAACCTCACAAGGTCCACACTGACACTGTGTGTGAGTCTCACGTGGGGAAACCTCACAAGGTCCACACTGACACTGCCTGTGAGTCTCACATGGAGAAACCTCACAAGGTCCACACTGCCACTGTGTCTGAGTCTCATATGGGGAACCTCACAAAGTCCGCACTGCCACTGTGTGTGAGTCTCACATGGAGGAACCTCACAAGGTCCACACTAAAACTGTGTGTGAGTGTCACATGGGGAAACCTCACAAGGTCTACATTGACACTGTGTGTGAGTCTCACATGGAGAAACCTCACAAGGTCCACACTGACACTGTGTGTGTCTCACATGAGGAAACCTCACAAGGCTAACACTGATACTGTGTGTGAGTCTCACAACTGTCAAACCTCACAAGGCTGACACTGACACTGTTTGTGAGTTTCACATAAGGGAACCTCACAAGGCCTACACTGACACTGACTGTCAGTCTCACATGGGAACTGACACTGTGTGTAAGTCTCATAAGGGGAAACCTCAAAAGGTCTACAATAATGCTGTGTGTGAGTCTCACATGGGGAAACCTCACAAGGTCCACACTGACACTGTGTGTGAGTCTCACTTGGGGAAGCCTCACAAGGCAAACACTAAAACTGTGTGCAAGTCCTACAACTATCAAACCTCACAAGGTCCACACTGACACTGTGTTCAGGCCTCATGTGGAGAAACCTCACAATGATGAATCTGACACTATGTGTGAGTCTCACATGGAGAGACCTCACAAGGCTGACACTGACACTGTGTCTGATTCTCACATGGGGAAACCTCACAATGTCAACACTGACACTATGTGTCAGTCTCACATGAGGAAACCTCACAAGGCAGACACTGACACTGTGTCTGATTCTCACATGGGGAAACCTCACAATGTCCACACTGACACTATGTGCGAGTCTCACATGGGGAAACCTCACAAGGCAGACACTGACACTGTGTCTGATTCTCACATGGGGAAACCTCACAATGTCCACACTGACACTATGTGCGAGTCTCACATGGGGAAACCTCACAAGGTCCACACTGACACTGTGTGTGAGTGTCATATGGGGGAACCTCACAAGGTCCACACTGACGCTGTGTTTCAGTCTCATATGGGAAACCTCACAAGGCCTATACAGTATGGGGAAACCGCACAATGTCCACACTGACACTATGTGTGAGTCTCACATAGAGAGACCTCACAAAGCTGACACTGACACTGTGTGTGAGTCTCACAACTGTCAAACCTCACAAGGCTGACACTCACACTGTGTGTAAATCTCACATTTCCAATGTTAAAGAGGACTAGGTCCTTGCAAACTGGGGAGTGCAAACTTCAGTCCACATATTTCCTAGAAATTCATGGAGACACCAGATATGTCTATTGTTTGTATAAGTACACATACGTCACTGTGGGAAACTCATGAGATGGGAGTCTCATATGGGGGAACCTCACAAGGTCCACACTGACGCTGTGTGTGAGTCTCACATGGGAAACCTCACAAGGTCCTGTGTCTGATTCTCATATGGGGGAACCTCACAAGGTCCACACTGACGCTGTGTTTGAGTCTCACATGGGAAACCTCACAATGTCCACACTGACACTGTGTGAGAGTCTCACATGGGAAACCTCACAAGGTCCACACTGGCACTGTGTATGTGTCACAACCTCACAAGGCCGATACAGACACTGTGTGTGAGTTTCACATGGGGAAACCTCACAAGGCCTACACTGACACTGTCTGTGAGTCTCAAATGAGGAAACCTCACAAGGCTGACACTGACACTGTGTGTAAGTCTCACACTGGGAAACCTCACAAGGCCTACACTGACGCTGTGTCTGAGTCTCACATGGGGAAACCTCACAAGGTCCACACTTGTATCAAGAACTGACTCCCCCAAAACCCTCCTACAGCAATATAGTCTATTGTATCATTAACTGACTCCCTCTGTCCCCTCCAACATCCCTGTAGTCGCTGTTATTAACAACTGACTCCCAATACCCCTTATCCCCCTTCTAAAACACTCTAGTTGCTGGTCTCAATTATTTACTTTCCTCACTACAGCCTTGTAGTCCCTGGTATCTAGAACTGAGTCCCCCTCCTACATCCCTGTGGTCGCTGGTTTCAAAACTGACTCCCCCTACCCCCTTATACAGGCATGAAGTCACTTGTTTCAAGACCCTAAACACTCCTTCAGCGGGGGGAGTCAGTTGTTGATATCAGTGACCACATCGCTGTAGAAAGAGACAGGGGGAGTCAGTTGTTGACATCAGTGACCATATGGCTGTAGGAGGGACAGGGAGAGTCAGTTGTTAATATCGTAGACGGATTTGGGGGGGGAGTCAGTTTTTGATACAAGTCATTTTATGCCTGTAGAAGGGGGTTAGGGGAGTCAGTTTTGACACCTGCGACTACAGGGATGTAGGAGGGAGCAGAGGGAGTCAGTTACTGATATCAGCGACCACATGGCTGTAGGAGGGGGAGGGGGAGTCACTTGTTGAGACCAGCGATTGCATGGCTGTAGAAGGGTTGAGGGGGAGTCACTTGTTGGAACCAGCGATTTCATGGCTGTAGGAGGAGGTAGGTGGAGTCAGTTGTTGATATCAGCGAAAACAGAGATTTTGGAAGGGGCAGAGGGAGTCAGTTACTGATACCAATGACTGTACTGCTGTAGGAGGGTTTGGGTTGAAGTCAGTTCTTGATACCATTGACTTCATGCCTGTAGAAGGGGGTAGGGGGAGTCAGTTTTGAAACCAGCGACTACAAGGATGTAGAAGGGGGACAGAGGGAGTCAGTTACTGATACCAGCGACTACAGGGCTGTACGAGGGGGCAGGGGAGTCAGTGCTTGATACCATTGACTACAGGGTTGTAGGAGGGGATAGGGGGAGTCAGTTCTTTGTACCAGTGACTACAGAGATGTAGGAGGGAGCAGGGTAGTCAGTTACTAATACCAGTGACTACAGCCCTGTAGTCTCTGGTATTAACAACTGACTCCGCCTGCCCCTCCTACAGACATGTAGTCCCTGGTATCAGTAACTGACTCCCTCTGTCCCCCTCCTACATACATAGTTGCTGGTTTCAAAACTGACTCCCCCTACCCCCTCATACAGGCATGAAGTTACTTGTATCAAGAACTGACTCCCCCCAAACCCTCCCACAGCAATATAGCCATTGGTATTAGTAACTGACTCCCTCTGCCCCCTCCAACATCTCTGTAGTCGCTGATATTAACAATTGACTCCCCCTCCCTCCTCATACAGCCATGAAATCACTGGTTTCAACAAGTGACTCCCCCTGCCCCCTGCTACTGCCCTGTAGTAACTGATATCATTAACTGACTCCAACTGCCCCCTCCTACATCCCTGTGGTCGCTGGTTTTTAAACTGACTCCCCCTACCCCCTTCTACAGGCATAAAGTCACGTGCGTAAAAAACTGACTCCCCCCCAAAATCCGCTTATGATATTAGCAACTGACTCCCGCTGCCCCCTCCAACAGCCATGTGGTCACTGATATCAACAACTGACTCCCCCTGCCCCCTCCTACAGCCCTGTAGTTGCTGATATCAGTAACCGATTCCCTCTGCCCCCTCCTACATCCCTGTGGTCGCTGGTTTCAAAACTGACTCCCTCTACCCCCTTCTACAGGCATGAAGTCACTTGTATCAAAAACTGACTCTCCCTCAAATTCGCCTAGGATATTAACAACTGACTCTCCCTGCCCCTCCTACAGCCATATGGTCACTGATATCAACAACTGACTGTAGCCATAAGTTCTGAGGAGTCATTTCCATTGACTCCTGTGGGAGAGGAGTCACAGGCTGGTGGACTTCATAGGGAGAGGCATATGGGTCATTTGAGAGTCAGTGCCAGCCTACTCCACATACATGCCTAGTGTGCATCATTTATGTAACTAGGTGCACAGAGAAAAGAAATGTTATCAAATCAATGGAAATTGAGTCAGAAGAGCTGCACCCAAATATGATTCTCATTGTTTTTGACAATTAGTGTCAACTCCAGACTGACATGTTTTGCTGGTTAAATCTCCTTGATAGCTTTGACTCTGTCACAATGTATGGAGAAAAATCTATTTCACTCTCTTTCATAGACAGTCATTAGTTTGACTCTGGTCACAAGAGAGTCAGATCTGTCTGACTCTGATTCTGAAAGGAGTTTGACTGTCTTTGCAGAGGGATTAGACTCCATAATTTTAGAGAGACATTAAGCGAGTCATTATAGAGTCATCTGAGTGATAGCCCTATGACTCCCAAGTGGGAGTCACTGTGACTCTATCACTTCTGTGTGTGTGTCCTTTAGACCAGAATATACTACACTAGTCAAGTAAACTGACATTGAACAGAACAGGGACCTGTCAGCCAGTATGTGATATGGACACCACCTGTGGTCAGTGAGGGCCAGGGACCTTGGTTTTATTACACCCTCCCCCTCAGTATCCTCTCCCAACCACTACCCCTCCAAGGAATCTGGGTCAGGTTAACACAACAGTTCCCTACTTTCAAAAGAGGTGCAATCTCACAAGGGCTGCCTGTTTTACTAAGTGTGAGTTGTACAGAAATGAAACCTCACAAGGACTGTCTGTTTAATTGGGAATGAGTGACACAGAAATTAGAGCTCAAAAACACTGTCTGTATTAATATTTATGTGAGAGGCACAGAAATGAAACCTCACAAGGATCACTGGACTGTGTGTGAGTCTCACATTGACAGAACCTCACAAGGACTACTATTGTTTGTGAGTTACACTAAAAGCTGTGAAGGACTATCTGTTTAATTGTGTTTGAGTTATCCAGAATTGATGCTAACAAGGATCACTGGTTTAACTGTTTGTGGGTCCAGTGTGCAGGGACTGTAAAGCTGGATGAAATTCATATCTAAACCTCTGTAACTGTGTTAGTGTCACCCAGAGGCAAGGGGAGTCAGTTACATGTACAAGCTACTACAAGGCTGTAGGAGGGGGCAGGGGGAGTCAGTTACATGTACCAGCGACTACAAGGCTGTGAGGGGGGGGCAGAGGGAGTCAGTTGTATGTACCAGCGACTAGAAGGCTGTGAGGGGGGGGGGCAGGGGTAGTCAGTTACATGTACCAGCGACTACAAGGCTGTGGGGGGGGGGGGGTCAGGGGGAGTCAAGTTGATGTACTAACAACTATAAGGCTGTAGGGGGGGCCAGGGGGAGTCAGTTGTATGTACCAGCGACTACAAGGCTGGAGGAGGGGGCAGGGGGAGTCAGTTGTATGTACCAGCGACTACAAGGCTGTGAGGGGGGGGGGGCAGAGGGAGTCAGTTACATGTACCAGCGACTACAAGGCTGTGGGGGGGGGGCAGGGGGAGTCAGGTTGATGTACTAACGACTATAAGGCCGTAGGAGGGGGCAGAGGGAGTCTGTTGTATGAACCAGCGTTCACAAGGCTAAAGAAGGGGCAGGGGGAGTCAGTTACATGTACCAGCTATTACAAGGCTGTAGGGGGGGCCAGGGGGAGTCAGTTGTATGTACCAGCGACTACAAGGTCGGGGGGGGGGGGGGTCAGGGGGAGTCAGTTGCATGTACATGGCTCACTCTCACCAAATCAGTGCAACTAAAAAGTGGACGTACATGATCGGTGGACGTACATGATCGGTGGACGTACATGATCGGCAGAGTACAAAATCCATCTTTTACCCCCTGCACTACGAGTCAGTTGCATGTACATGGCTCACTCTCACCAAATCAGTGCAACTAAAAAGTGGACGTACATGATCGGTGGACGTACATGATCGGTGGACGTACATGATCGGCAGAGTACAAAATCCATCTTTTACCCCCTGCACTACGATGTTTAACTCTCCCAACCATACCTACAGGCTGTAATGTATCTTTGGGGAGTTTATTAGAAAAAAAAAACTCCCAAAATATTTATAGGGGCCAGAGGGGGGGGGGGGGCTTAATGTGTAACCGATCATGTACGTCACATGACGTACATGATCGGCTTGGAATGTCATGTAACATTTCCTCATTACCCACTGCTTCACATGTCTATGATTATACATATTTAGACCTACATCATATGTACACCTTGCTATGATTGATTTATGTTTTATATATGGTCAGAAAGGGTAATTAAGGCAGTCAATAAATAATGGCCGATCATGTACGTCACATGACGTACATGATCGGTATTTCAAATGTCATGTAAAATACTCTTACTAGTCGCATCTACACATGTCTAACATCTTACATGTCAAGACACACATCATATGTACACCTAGGTAAGGTTTATTTATGTTTTTCCTTGTTCAGAAAGGGTAGGGCAGTCAATAATCACCGATCATGTACGTCACCGATCATGTATGTCACCGATCATGTACGTCACATGACGTACATGATCGGTATTGAAATGTCAAGTAAAATTCTCTTCCTAGTCGAATATACACATGTCTTACATTTTACATGTCAAGCCACACATCATATGTACACCTTGGTAAGGTTTACTTATGTTATATGATGATCAGAAAGACTGGGGCAGTCAATAATCACCAATCATGTACGTCACCGATCATGTACGTCACCGATCCCGACGTCACCGATCATGTACGTCCACCGATCATGTACGGCCACCGATCATGTACGGCCATTTTTCACTTGCATTGGTTTGGTGAGAGTGAGCCACCAGCGACTACAAGGCTGTGGGGGTGGGGCAGGGGGAGTCAGGTTGATGTGCTAACGACTATAAGGCTGTAGGGGGGGCCAGGGGAAGTCAGTTGTACAAGTACCAGCGACTACAAGGCTTTAGGAGGGAGCAGGGGGAGTCAGATGCATGTACCAGCGACTACAAGGCTGTAGGAGAGGGCAGGGGCAGTCAGTTGTATGTACCAGCGACTACAAGGCTTTAGGATGGAGCAGGGGGAGTCAGTTGCATGTACCAGCGACTACAAGGCTGTAGCAGGGGGCAGGGGGAGTCAGTTGTATGTACCAGCGACTACAAGGCTGTGAGGGGGGGGGGCAGAGGGAGTCAGTTACATGTACCAGCGACTACAAGGCTGTGGGGGGGGGGGCAGGGGGAGTCAGGTTGATGTACTAACGACTATAAGGCTGTAAGAGGGGGCAGAGGGAGTCTGTTGTATGAACCAGCGTTCACAAGACTAAAGAAGGGGCAGGGGGAGTCAGTTACATGTACCAGCTTTTACAAGGCTGTAGGGGGGGGCCAGGGGGAGTCAGTTGTATGTACCAGCGACTACAAGGCTGTGGGGGGGGGGGGCAGGGTGGGTCAGTTGCATATACCAGCGACTACAAGGCTGTGGGGGGGGGGGGGGCAGGGGGAGTCAGTTGCATGTACCAGCGACTACAAGGCTGTGGGGGTGAGGCAGGGGGAGTCAGGTTGATGTACTAACGACTATAAGGCTGTAGGGGGGGGGCCAGGGGGAGTCAGTTGTATGTACCAGCGACTACATGGCTTTAGAAGGGAGCAGGGGGAGTCAGTTGCATGTACCAGCGACTACAAGGCTGTAGCAGGGGGCAGGGGGAGTCAGTTGTATGTACCAGAGACTACAAGGCTTTAGGATCGGGCAGGGGGAGTCAGATGCATGTACCAGCAACTACAAGGCTGTGGAAGGGGGCAGGAGGAGTCAGTTACATGTATCAGCGACTACAAGGCTGTGGGGGGGGGCAGGGCGAGTCAGGTTGATGTACTAACGACTATAAGGCTGTAGGAGGGGGGCAGAGGGAGTCTGTTGTATGTACCAGCGTTCACAAGGCTGAAGAATGGGCAGGGTGAGTCAGTTACATGTACAAGCGACTACAAGGCGGAGGGAGGGGCCAGGGTGAGTCAGTTACATGTACCAGCGACTACAAGGCTGAAGGAGGGGCCAAGGGGGAGTCAGTTGCATGTACCAGCGACTACAAGGCTGTGGGAGGCAGCAGGGGGAGTCAGTTGCATGTACCAGCGACTACAAGGCTGTGGGAGGGGGCAGGGGGAGTCAGTTACATGTACCAGCGACTACAAGGCTGTGGGGGGGGAGGCAGGGGAAGTCAAGTTGATGTACTAACGACTATAAGGCTGTAGGGGGGGCCAGGGGGAGTCAGGTTGATGTACTAACGACTATAAGGCTGTAGGGGGGCCAGGGGTAGTCAGTTGTATGTACCACCGTTCACAAGGCTGAAGAATGGGCAGGGTGAGTCAGTTACATGTACCAGCGACTACAAGGCTTTGGGGGGGAGGGGCCAGGGGGAGTCAGTTGCATGTACCATCTACTACAAGGCTGTGGGAGGGGGCAGGGGGAGTCAGTTGCATGTACCAGCGACTACAAGGCTGTGGGAGGGAGCAGGGGGAGTCAGTTACATGTACTAGCTACTACAAGGCTGTGGGGGGGGGGGCAGGGGGAGTCAGGTTGATGTACTAACGACTATAAAGCTGTAGGAGGGGGCAGAGGGAGTCTTGTATGAACCAGCGTTCACAATTAGGCTAAAGAAGGGGGAGTCAGTTACATGTACCAGCTTTTACAAGGCTGTAGGGGGGGCCAGAGGGAGTCAGTTCTATGTACCAGCGACTACAAGGCTGTGGGGGGGCAGGGGGAGTCAGTTACATGTACCAGCGACTACAAGGCTGTGGGGGGGGGGGGGGGGCAGGGGGAGTCAGTTACATGTACCAGCGACTACAAGGCTGTGGGGGGGGGGGGGGGGCAGGGGGAGTCAAGTTGATGTACTGACGATTTTAAGGCTGTAGGGGGGGGCAGGGGGAGTCAGTTGTATATACCAGCGACTACAAGGCTGTAGGAGAGAACAGGGGGAGTCAGTTACATGTACCAGCGACTCCAAGGCTGGAGGAGGGGGCAGGGGGAGTCAGTTGTATGTACCAGCGACTACAAGGCTGTGAGGGGAGAGGCAGAGGGAGTCAGTTACATGTACCAGCGACTACAAGGCTGTGGGGGGGGGGTGCAGGGGGAGTCAAGTTGATGTACTGACGATTTTAACGCTGTAGGGGGGGGGGGGGGGCAGGGGGAGTCAGTTGTATATACCAGCGACTACAAGGCTGTAGGAGAGAACAGGGGGAGTCAGTTACATGTACCAGCGACTCCAAGGCTGGAGGAGGGGGCAGGGGGAGTCAGTTGTATGTACCAGCGACTACAAGGCTGTCGGGGGAGGGGCAGGGGGAGTCAGGTTGATGTACTAACGACTATAAGGCTGTAGGAGGGGGCAGAGGGAGTCTGTTGTATGTACCAGCGACTACAAGGCTGTGAGGGGGGGGGGGCAGAGGGAGTCAGTTGCATATACCAGCGACTTCAAGGCTGGGGGGGGGGGGGTCAGGGGGAGTCAGTTGCATGTACCAGCGACTACAAGGCTGTGGGGGTGGGGCAGGGGGAGTCAGGTTGATGTACTAACGACTATAAGGCTGTAGGAGGGGGCAGAGGGAGTCTGTTGTATGAACCAGCGTTCACAAGACTAAAGAAGGGGCAGGGGGAGTCAGTTACATGTACCAGCTTTTACAAGGCTGTAGGGGGGCCAGGGGGAGTCAGTTGTATGTACCCGCGATAACAAGGCTGTGAGGTGGGGCCAGGGTGGGTCAGTTGCATATACCAGCGACTACAAGGCTGTAGGAGGGGGCAGGGGGAGTCAGTTGTATGTACCAGCGACTACAAGGCTGTGGGGGGGGGGGCAGGGGGAGTCAGTTACATATACCAGCGACTACAAGGCTGTGGGGGGGGCAGGGGGAGTCAGGTTGATGTACTAACAACTATTAGGCTGTACGAGGGGGCAGAGGGAGTCTGTTGTATGTACCAGCGTTCATAAGGCTGAAGAATGGGCAGGGTGAGTCAGTTACATGTACCAGCGACTACAAGGCTGAAGGAGGGGCCAGGGGGAGTCAGTTGCATGTACCAGCGACTTCAAGGCTGTGGGAGGGAGCAGGGGGAGTCAGTTACATGTACTAGTTACTACAAGGCTGTGGGGGGGGGGGGCAGGGGGAGTCAGGTTGATGTACTGACGACTATAAGGCTGTAGGAGGGGGCAGAGGGAGTCTGTTGTATGAGCCAGCGTTCACAAGGCTAAAGAAGGGGCAGGGGGAGTCAGTTACATGTACCAGCTTTTACAAGGCTGTAGGGGGGCCAGGGGGAGTCAGTTGTATGTACCCGCGATTACAAGGCTGTGAGGTGGGGCCAGGGTGGGTCAGTTGCATATACCAGCGACTACAAGGCTGTAGGAGGGGGCAGGGGGAGTCAGTTGTATGTACCAACGACTACAAGGCTGTAGGACTCTCCCCCAAATCCGCCTACTATATTAACAACTGACTCCCCCCTGCCCCTCCTAAAGCCATATGGTCACTGATATCAACAACTGACTCCCCCTACCCCTTTCTACAGCAATGTGGTCACTGATATCAACAACTGACTGTAGCCATAAGTTTTGAGGAGTCATCTCCATTTGACTCCTGTGGGAGAGGAGTCACAGGCTGTGGACTCCATAGGGAGAGGCATATGGGTCATTTGAGAGTCACAGCCAGCTGACTCCACAGAGGCAGGGGGAGTCAGTTACATGTATCAGCGACTACAAGGCTGTGGGGGGGGGGGGGGCAGGGGGAGTCAGGTTGATGTACTAACGACTATTAGGCTGTACAAGGGGGCAGAGGGAGTCTGTTGTATGTACCAGCGTTCACAAGGCTGAAGAATGGGCAGGGTGAGTCAGTTACATGTACCAGCGACTACAAGGCTGAAGGAGGGGCCAGGGGGAGTCAGTTGCATGTACCAGCGACTTCAAGGCTGTGGGAGGGAGCAGGGGGAGTCAGTTACATGTACTAGTTACTACAAGGCTGTGGGGGGGGGGGGCAGGGGGAGTCAGGTTGATGTACTAACGACTATAAGGCTGTAGGAGGGGGCAGAGGGAGTCTGTTGTATGAGCCAGCGTTCACAAGGCTAAAGAAGGGGCAGGGGGAGTCAGTTACATGTACCAGCTTTTACAAGGCTGTAGGGGGGGCCAGGGGAAGTCAGTTGTATGTACCAGCGACTACAAGGCTGAGGGGGGGGGGGCAGGGGGAGTCAGTTACATGTACCAGCGACTACAAGGCTGTGGGGGGGGCAGGGGGAGTCAGGTTGATGTACTAACAACTATTAGGCTGTACGAGGGGGCAGAGGGAGTCTGTTGTATGTACCAGCGTTCATAAGGCTGAAGAATGGGCAGGGTGAGTCAGTTACATGTACCAGCGACTACAAGGCTGAAGGAGGGGCCAGGGGGAGTCAGTTGCATGTACCAGCGACTTCAAGGCTGTGGGAGGGAGCAGGGGGAGTCAGTTACATGTACTAGTTACTACAAGGCTGTGGGGGGGCAGGGGGAGTCAGGTTGATGTACTAACGACTATAAGGCTGTAGGAGGGGGCAGAGGGAGTCTGTTGTATGAGCCAGCGTTCACAAGGCTAAAGAAGGGGCAGGGGGAGTCAGTTACATGTACCAGCTTTTACAAGGCTGTAGGGGGGGCCAGGGGAAGTCAGTTGTATGTACCAGCGACTACAAGGCTGTGGGGGGGGGGGGCAGGGGGAGTCAGTTACATGTACCAGCAACTACAAGGCTGTGGGGGGGGGGGGGGGCAGGGGGAGTCAGTTACATGTACCAGCGACTACAAGGCTGTGGGGGGGGCAGGGGGAGTCAGTTACATGTACCAGCGACTACAAGGCTTTGGGGGGGGGGGGGCAGGGGGAGTCAAGTTGATGTACTAACGATTTTAAGGCTGTAGGGGGGGGGGGGGCAGGGGGAGTCAGTTGTATGTACCAGCGACTACAAGGCTGTCGGGGGAGGGGCAGGGGGAGTCAGGTTGATGTACTAACGACTATAAGGCTGTAGGAGGGGGCAGAGGGAGTCTGTTGTATGTACCAGCGACTACAAGGCTGTGAGGGGGGGGGCAGAGGGAGTCAGTTGCATATACCAGCGACTACAAGGCTGGGGGGGGGGGGTCAGGGGGAGTCAGTTGCATGTACCAGCGACTACAAGGCTGTGGGGGGGGGGGGCAGGGGGAGTCAGGTTGATGTACTAACGACTATAAGGCTGTAGGAGGGGGCAGAGGGAGTCTGTTGTATGAACCAGCGTTCACAAGACTAAAGAAGGGGCAGGGGGAGTCAGTTACATGTACCAGCTTTTACAAGGCTGTAGGGGGGCCAGGGGGAGTCAGTTGTATGTACCCGCGATTACAAGGCTGTGAGGTGGGGCCAGGGTGGGTCAGTTGCATATACCAGCGACTACAAGGCTGTGGGGGGGGGGGGGGCAGGGGGAGTCAGTTGTATGTACCAGCGACTACAAGGCTGTAGGAGGGGGCAGGGGGAGTCAGTTGTATGTACCAACGACTACAAGGCTGTAGGACTCTCCCCCAAATCCGCCTACTATATTAACAACTGACTCCCCCTGCCCCTCCCAAAGCCATATGGTCACTGATATCAACAACTGACTCCCCCTACCCCTTTCTACAGCAATGTGGTCACTGATATCAACAACTGACTGTAGCCATAAGTTTTGAGGAGTCATCTCCATTTGACTCCTGTGGGAGAGGAGTCACAGGCTGTGGACTCCATAGGGAGAGGCATATGGGTCATTTGAGAGTCACAGCCAGCTGACTCCACAGAGGCAGGGGGAGTCAGTTACATGTATCAGCGACTACAAGGCTGTGGGGGGGGGGGGGGGCAGGGGGAGTCTGGTTGATGTACTAAGGACTATTAGGCTGTACGAGGGGGCAGAGGGAGTCTGTTGTATGTACCAGCGTTCACAAGGCTGAAGAATGGGCAGGGTGAGTCAGTTACATGTACCAGCGACTACAAGGCTGAAGGAGGGGCCAGGGGGAGTCAGTTGCATGTACTAGTTACTACAAGGCTGTGGGGGGGGGGGGCAGGGGGAGTCAGGTTGATGTACTAACGACTATTAGGCTGTACGAGGGGGCAGAGGGAGTCTGTTGTATGTACCAGCGTTCATAAGGCTGAAGAATGGGCAGGGTGAGTCAGTTACATGTACCAGCGACTACAAGGCTGAAGGAGGGGCCAGGGGGAGTCAGTTGTATGTACCAGCGACTACAAGGCTGTGGGGGGGGGCAGGGGGAGTCAGTTACATGTACCAGCGACTACAAGGCTGTGGGGGGGGGGGGGAGCAGGGGGAGTCAGGTTGATGTACTAACGACTATTAGGCTGTACGAGGGGGCAGAGGGAGTCTGTTGTATGTACCAGCGTTCATAAGGCTGAAGAATGGGCAGGGTGAGTCAGTTACATGTACCAGCGACTACAAGGCTGAAGGAGGGGCCAGGGGGAGTCAGTTGCATGTACCAGCGACTTCAAGGCTGTGGGAGGGAGCAGGGGGAGTCAGTTACATGTACTAGTTACTACAAGGCTGTGGGGGGGGGGGGCAGGGGGAGTCAGGTTGATGTACTAACGACTATAAGGCTGTAGGAGGGGGCAGAGGGAGTCTGTTGTATGAGCCAGCGTTCACAAGGCTAAAGAAGGGGCAGGGGGAGTCAGTTACATGTACCAGCTTTTACAAGGCTGTAGGGGGGGCCAGGGGAAGTCAGTTGTATGTACCAGCGACTACAAGGCTGGGGGGGGGGGGGGGCAGGGGGAGTCAGTTACATGTACAAGCAACTACAAGGCTGTGGGGGGGGCAGGGGGAGTCAGTTACATGTACCAGCGACTACAAGGCTGTGGGGGGGGGGCAGGGGGAGTCAGTTACATGTACCAGCGACTACAAGGCTGTGGGGGGGGGGGGGGGGCAGGGGGAGTCAGTTACATGTACCAGCGACTACAAGGCTGTGGGGGGGGGGGGGGGCAGGGGGAGTCAGTTACATGTACCAGCGACTACAAGGCTGTGGGGGGGGGGGCAGGGGGAGTCAGTTACATGTACCAGCGACTACAAGGCTTTGGGGGGGGGGCAGGGGGAGTCAAGTTGATGTACTAACGATTTTAAGGCTGTAGGGGGGGGGGGCAGGGGGAGTCAGTTGTATGTACCAGCGACTACAAGGCTGTCGGGGGAGGGGCAGGGGGAGTCAGGTTGATGTACTAACGACTATAAGGCTGTAGGAGGGGGCAGAGGGAGTCTGTTGTATGTACCAGCTACTACAAGGCTGTGAGGGGGGGGGGCAGAGGGAGTCAGTTGCATGTACCAGCGACTACAAGGCTGTGGGGGGGGGGGGCAGGGGGAGTCAGGTTGATGTACTAACGACTATAAGGCTGTAGGAGGGGGCAGAGGGAGTCTGTTGTATGAACCAGCGTTCACAAGACTAAAGAAGGGGCAGGGGGAGTCAGTTACATGTACCAGCTTTTACAAGGCTGTAGGGGGGCCAGGGGGAGTCAGTTGTATGTACCCGCGATTACAAGGCTGTGAGGTGGGGCCAGGGTGGGTCAGTTGAATATACCAGCGAATACAAGGCTTTCGGGGGGGGGGGGGGGCAGGGGGAGTCAGTTGTATGTACCAGCGACTACAAGGCTGTAGGAGGGGGCAGGGGGAGTCAGTTGTATGTACCAACGACTACAAGGCTGTAGGACTCTCCCCAAAATCCGCCTACTATATTAACAACTGACTCCCCCTGCCCCTCCTAAAGCCATATGGTCACTGATATCAACAACTGACTCCCCCTACCCCTTTCTACAGCAATGTGGTCACTGATATCAACAACTGACTGTAGCCATAAGTTTTGAGGAGTCATCTCCATTTGACTCCTGTGGGAGAGGAGTCACAGGCTGTGGACTCCATAGGGAGAGGCATATGGGTCATTTGAGAGTCACAGCCAGCTGACTCCACATACATGCATAGTGTGCACAGAGAAAAGAAATGTTGTCAAACCAATGGAAATGGAGTCAGAAGAGATGCACACAAATATGATTCTCATTGTTTTTGACAATTAGTGTCAACTCTAGACTGACATGTTTTGCTGGTTAAATTTCATTTATGTTGAGTCAAATAGCTTTGACTCTCTTGCAATGTATGGAGCAAAAATATATTTCACTCTCTTTCATAGACAGTCATTAGTTTGACTCTGGTCACAAGAGAGTCAGATCTGTCTGACTCTGATTCTGAATGGAGTTTGACTCTCTTTGCAGAGGGATTAGACTCCATAGTTTTAGAGAGTCATTAAGCGAGTCATTATAGAGTCATCTGAGTGATAGCCCTATGACTCCCAAGTGGGAGTCACTGTGACTCTTTCACTTCTGTGTGTGTGTCCTTTAGACCAGAATATACTACACTAATCAAGTAATCTGACATTGAACAGAACAGGGGCCTGTCAGCCAATCTGTGATATGGACACCACCTGTGGTCAGTGAGGGCCAGGGACCTTGGTTTTATTACACCCTCCCCCTCAGCATCCTCTCCCAACCATACCCCTCCAAGGAATCTGGGTCAGGTCAACACAACAGTTCCCTACTTTCCAAAGAGGTGCAATCTCACAAGGGTTGCCTGTTTTACTAAGTGTGAGTTGTACAGAAATAATACCTCACAAGGACTGTCTGTTTAATTGGGTATGAGTGACACAGAAATTAAAACTCAAAAACACTGTCTGTATAAATATATGTGAGAGGCACAGAAATGGAACCTCACAAGGATCACTGTACTGCCTGTCAGTCTTATATTGACAGAACCTCACCAGGACTACTAATGTTTGTGAGTTACACAGATATAGAAGCTGTGAAGGACTACAGTGTCAACTTGTGTGAGTCATACAACTACAGAACCTCACAGGGACCCCAGTCTAACTGTGTGTGAGTCTTACATTGACAAAACCTCACAAGGACCACAGTCTGACTGTGTGTGTCTCACATCTGCAGAACCTCACAAGGACCGCAGTCTGAATGTGTGTGAGGACTACTATTGTTTGTGAGTTACACAGAAATAAAAGCTGTGAAGGGCTATCTGTTTAATTGTGTTTGAGTTATCCAGAATTGAAAGCTAACAATGATCACTGGTATAACTGTTTATGGGTCCAGTGTGGATGAAATTCATATCTAAACCTCTATAACTGTGTTAGTGTCACCCAGAGGCAAGACCTCATAAGGTTTTTGGCATCTATGTATTCTAAAGCAACTCTGCAACTCCATGTAAATGTTTCAGAGGTAATTTGATACTGTGTTAGTGTTAAGGAAATTTGGCACTCTGTTCATCTATTCCCTTGGGTGTCACTGTCAGAAGCAGAGTAGGACTTAACAAGAACCACATGTTGGACTGTTTAGATTCCAGGGGAGAAAGCTGGGTAACTTGATACTGTGCTTGTTGACAGATGGGACCTCACAAGGACCACAGTGTCAATGTGTGTGTCTTATATTGACAGAACCTCACAAGGACCATAGTGTCAATGTGTGTGAGTCATACATTGACAAAACCTCACAAGGACCACAGTCTGAATGTGTATCAGTCTTACATTGACAGAACCTCACAGGGACCCCAGTCTGACTGTGTGTGTCTCACATCGGCAGAACCTCACAAGGACCGCAGTCTGAATGTGTGTGAGTCATACATGGACAGAACCTCACAAGGAGTACTATTGTTTGTGAGTTACAAAGAAATAAAAGCTGTGAAGGACTATCTGTTTAATTATGTTTGAGTTGACCAGAATTGAAAGCTAACAAGGATCACTGGTATAACTGGTTGTTGGGTTAGTTTACAGGGACTGTAAAGCTGGATGGAATTCATACCTTAACCTCTATAACTGTGTAAGTGTCATACAGAGGCAAAACCTCATAAGGATGATGGCATTGCTGTATTCCAAAAGCAACTCTGCATCTGCATATGAGGGTTTCAGAGGTGATGTGATACTCTGTTGATGTAACGTTAATTTGACACTTTGTTTATCTAGTCCCTGGGGTGTCAGAAGCAGGACAGGACTTAACAGGAACCACATGTTGACTTGTTTAGGTTCTAGGGAGGAAAGCTGGGTAGCTTGATACTGTGCCTGTTTACAGATAAAACCTGATAGGAGTCTGGCTGTGTTTCAGTCTTACATTGACAAAACCTCACAAGGACCACAGTCTGGATGTGTGTGAGTCTTACATTGACAGAACCTCACAGAGACCCCAGTCTGACTGTGTGTGAGTCTTACATTGACAAAACCTTACAAGGACCACAGTCTGACTGTGTGTGTCTCACATCTGCAGAACCTCACAAGGACCACAGTCTGAATGTGGGTGAGTCATACATCGACAGAACCTCACAAGGACCGCAGTCTGAATGTGTGTGAGATTTTATTTGTTTAAACACCCACAGAGTTTCAAAGAGGTCCTTGTGTGGTTTAGCAGCACAGCACACACACAGTTTTAGTGAGTTCCCCGTAAGGTATTATTAGTTTAACCCTTACGTGCCCAGAACTCCAAAAGTGCGCGCTTTTACACCTATATGGGTTCAACAGAACACCCTGGGAGCTATATTGGTCAGATCAGGATGATTCTAGATGCAAATGAAGGGTAGTCACATGAGATTTCTAACGATACTAAATACTCTATGGTGACATGTATAGAATATCGATGGTATGCATAAATACAGAATATAATGAGTTATAAATGGCCTAAAAATCATTGAAAATGCGCGCATTGGCCAAAGGGAGTAAAAGAAATATTGATAAATAAAAGAAATATCGAAAAAATGGTGAAAAAAGTTGGAACAAACGTTTAAAATGGTTTTTTTCTGTAGATTTCAATTAAATTGGCGGATTCTTTTCAATATCAAAGTGTATGCCCTAATTCAGAATGGCAAAAGCATGTCTACCATGCCAAATCAGTCTATTCCAAACTAAAAAGGCCCTTTTTTGGATATATTACCCTTTTTACCATATTGTTTAATATTAGGAAAATAATGTTTCTGGTTGCCATGGTAACCCAAATTATGACATTCTTCCATACATTATTTGAAAGCATATTCCATTAGCTTTCAGAAAATATAATATAAAGCATATCTCAGCATAAAATATTGAACTGTTATACAATCTACAAATGATGTTGTGAAAATTGACTTTTGTCAAAATAGTTCTGGGCACGAAAGGGTTAAAAGAACACACAGTATTGGTATTGTCCTTGTGAGGTTTTTTTATATCTGCAACACAGGCATGTACTGTTTTAGTAGGCAGCAGTGGCCCTTAAAGGGTTAATAATGCCTCTTGCGCTGGGATGTGCCCACTAGGAGTTGAAAAGTGTTAGATAGTTATGCTATATCCCTCATGATGTCCCATGAGTGTGACACACAGAGACAGTTTCCATGTGATACCTGTGAGGTTTTATTTTTGAAGGACACTCAGACAATATTAGCATAGTTCATCTCAGGTTTCCTCAATTTAGGATTGACACACAGGTTTTTGTGGTCCTCATGAGGTCTTATTTGAGCAAGACACAGTAGTGCTGTGGTCCTTGTGACTCTCAAGTACATGCCACATATAATTTGTTATTGTCCATGTTTCTTCATCTAAAAGAGGAGGGAGATCATCATTCTGTCAGTTCTAGTTTGGATACATATAAGTCACCAATCCTTAGTCTGCATTTGGGGGCTTTCTTTTCCCAGAGGAAATTGTATACTGTGTTTACATACAAGCAACCTGATATTCTAGGTGATGATTCCCCGGGCCCTTATGGGGTACAGTGGCAGTAGTCTGATGAGTTCTTAACATGGCCCGGTGGCGCCCTCTGTAGACTGTGCTAGGAATCATTAGAAAAACTGTGTTTGAGTGTGTTTCCAAACACGGTTAAACACAATTTTAAACACACCTCATGCCTTGTGAGGTCTCGCTCAAAAAGTGGCGGAAAATGTGTTTCATTACGTAATATACCCAAATAAGGGCATTTCCTTGTGAGGTTACCTCACAAGGAATTTTACCTCACAAGGTCTCCCCCTCCCCGTAAAGTACCTCATAAGGGTCTAATCCACGCCCACACACACACACACACACACACACACACTCTCTCTCTCTATCTCGCTCCCTCCCTCCCTCTCTCTCTCTCTCTCTCTCTCTCTCTCTGCCTCTCTCTCTCTGTCTATATCCCGCCTGTGTCTCTGTCTCTGCCTGTCCCTCTCATGCTGTTTCTGTGAAAGGCCTGCCAGCGTGTACATGGATGTGATAATGAATTGAATCTAATAATTATTTGCAGTATATGAAACTGAATAAGGGAATAGTCCTCACCACATTGGAAAGGGGACATACACAATAGATAAGCAATTAAAATGTATTTGTATTATGAAACTATTGTATACATATACATGCATGAGTAGAGGGGCGCTATCCCCTGCTTATCACAACGTTACCAAAGCCAATCTCTTCTCCCTGAATGGTTTAAAAAGAAGCTGTTTTAGAGTCGGTGTGTTAAACAGCCTGTCTAATTGGTGGGTGTGAGTTGAGCTAGATTCTAGTCCAGAACCTGGGGTCCCACAAGGCTCAATGCTAGACCTGTCCTCCCCCAACCCGGCTCTAAGGTGGTGGGTAGGCAGCCTGGGCGGGGAGGGTGGGGCACGGGGGAGTTGGGGCATCTTCTTGTTCTTTAATCAGGCCTGGTAGCGACAGCCCCTACCGTCCTGCCCCTGCCCCTCCCCGGGCACCTCCCCGGCACCTCCCCGGGCCCTCCCCGACTCCACCCGGCCACCTCCCGGCTGCCCTCCCCTGCCCGCCCCCTGCCCGCCCCGCTGCCCTCCCCGGGCCGGCCCCCGGACCTGCCCCCTCACACGCCCCGTCGGCGGACGGCGACCACGCCCGCCGCCCTGCTCCGACTTAGCAACAAGTCCAGGCCTGGGGCCGCGGCTTAAGGAGCCTTTACACTGCCCATAGGTGGAGCAACACTGAGGAGAATGGCAATTTAAATCATTATTATAATTTTTTTCTATTGGAACAATGGGCCTCAAAGTCGTGTTCATTATTCAGAGTAAATCTAAAGACTTGCATACTTACTGATACTTAGTATGGTGTGTGTGTACCCATCTCTGGACTCATTTTTAAGTGACACAGAATCAGGTCTTCTAGCTGGAGTTGTCAGATAGAAGACTCACTTGGCATGTGCCAGCCCAAAAGCTGACATTTGCCAACTCCAGATTATATTTGTGGGATGGCCATCTGATAGGTTAGACAGCCTTGAATCTGTTTATTTCATGACAGTCACTTGGACGAGTCTGGTTTACTTTTTCAGTGTAGCATCCCATAAAACGGAAGTATCTCTATGTGTACAGCAAGCTTGTGTAAGCATCTCATGAAGGCTGTACTATGTATAGTCTTTACCAGTTGCATCAGATAACATGGAAGTCTATATAGGGCCTATATTCATAACCCTGGTGTAAATAGTCCTTTAATACAGAGTGGCATGGAATCAAAGCATACTGGAAACCCAATTAAAATTGTGTTGAAAGTCAATCATGCAAAGGGCAAATCAAAGGCCATTGCATTTGCACTATTGGATCCACACCCCATAGCTCATATTCTAGGGCAAAAACACCCATCGGGGTTTCGTCAATATTTAATGATTGAATTCATGTTGACCAAACCTCTGCCGAAGTTGGTAAATTATAATTGGGTTTGGTGGTAGAGCTTTAACCCTTTAAGAGCTTCCTCCCTCCCTTCCTACCTCCCTCCCTCCCTCACTTCCTGCCTCCCTACCTACCTCCCTACCTCCCTCCCTCCCTACCCCTCCCCTACATCTCTACCTCCCTCCCACCCTTCATCCATACCTCACTTCCTGCATCCCCTCGCTCCATACACGACCTCCCCATCTGTCTACCCCACTACCTCCATTTTCTTCCTTCATACCTCTATACTTACATACCTCCCTACTCCATCCCTTTAAAGCCTACATACCTACCTCCATACTTCTTTATCTTCATACCCTAAGCCCCTACCTCCCATCCTCCCTCCCTCCTTACTTCCCATTGTCTCTGACTCCCTGATTCCCTACCTCCTCAGCTCCTTACCTAACTAACCCCCTACGTCCCTATCTCCATTTGCTACCTTACAACCTCACACCTGTCTATACTTCCCTACTGCCCTACCCCCTCACTCCCTAAGTCCCTACCTCTCTACCTCTCTTTGTTTAAACCCTAAGGCCCTAACTCACTAACTTCCTTCCTCCCTGCCTCTCTACCTCCCTCCCTTCCTCCATACCTACCTCTCTACCTCCATAGCTCCCTGCCTCCCGACCTCTCTTTATTTATACCTCCGTACCTCTGTACCTTCCTACCTCCCTTCCTAATATCACATCCTTCCCTCACACCCTTCCCTCGCTCCCTTCCCTCGCTCCCTTCCCTTGCTCCCTTCCCTCACTCCCTTCCCTCGCTCCCTTCCCTCGCTCCCTTCCCTCACTCCCTTCCCTCACTCCCTTCCCTCGCTCCCTTCCCTTGCTCCCTTCCCTTGCTCCCTTCCGTCGCTCCCTTCCCTTGCTCCCTTCCCTTGCTCCCTTCCCTTGCTCCCTTCCCTCGCTCCCTTCCCTCGCTCCCTTCCCTCACACCCTTCCCTTGCTCCCTTCTCTCGCTCCTTTCCCTCACTCTCTTCCCTCGCTCCCTTCCCTCGCCCCCTTCCCTCGCTCCCTTCCCTAACTCCCTTCTCTCGCTCCCTTCCCTCACACCCTTCTCTCGCTCCCTTCCCTTGCTCCCTTCCCTAGCTCCCTTCCCTAGCTCCCTTCCCTCGCTCCCTTCCCTTGCTCCCTTCCCTCACTCCCTTCCCTTGCTCCCTTCTCCCAGACCCTTCCCTCGCTCCCTTCCCTCGATCCCTTCCCTCGCTCCCTTCCTTCCCTCGCTCCCTTCCCTTGCTCCCTTCCCTTGCTCCCTTCCCTCACTCCCTTCCCCACACCCTTCCCTAGCTCCCTTCCCTCGCTCCCTTCCCCCACACCCTTCCCTCACTTTCTTCCCTCGCTCCCTTCCCTCGCTCCCTTCCCTCGCTCCCTTCCCTCGCTCCCTTCCCTCGCTCCCTTCCCTCGCTCCCTTCCCTCGCTCCCTTCCCTCGCTCCCTTCCCTTCCCTCGCTCCCTTCCCTCGCTCCCTTCCCTCGCTCCCTTCCCTCGCTCCCTTCCCTCGCTCCCTTCCCTCGCTCCCTTCCCTAGCTCCCTTCCCTAGCTCCAATCCCTCGCTCCCTTCCCTCACTTTGTTCCCTCCTTTAACCTATGTTTACCCAGCTCTCCGCCAGCCCTCCCTCCAGCTGCCTACATCAACCCCACACCTACTCATCACACCCCCTTCCCTACACCCATCTACCTGTATACAGGTATGGCACTCCTTGATCTCACCTGGCCAGGTAAAAACCCCCACCGCCATTTCCCCAAATCATAACACCCAAAAACTAGATGTATTCACACTAACAATGTGAGAACACCCCATTTAGCTTCATGCCCACCTTTTTTCTCCATCTCTCCCCCTCTCTCCTCTTGATATAATTTCCTTTATTTATGTCGGTAACCCTAGCAACCACTGGGGGTGCTTCTCAGGCCCCGCTCTGGGCATTAACTTGATGGGTTGATGACAGTGAATTATACGGCCCGTCCACAGCCAAATGCCTCTAGAGGGCGCCACCAATGGGGGATGTACTGAGTGACTCTGTCGGGAAAACAGATCAAGATATGGGCGTTATGAGCTGCTCTGTGAGCTGCTCTGTGAGCTGCTCTATGAGCTGGATGTGAGTGGATCACAGGGCTGGGAGCTTTGGGCGACGCCTGCCATTTGGTCAGGTAAGGGAGCGGCCATTTGCTATTTGATGGCAGGGGGGAGGGGGGATTCTGTAAATTTGTTGAGGACTTTTGTATGAGCCGCCAATATGATTCTCCTCAAGGCCAAATTTAAAAAAAACGATGTTTCAGGTTAGCTGAACCTAACTAGCAAAGCAGAGCCAGCCCTAGAAATCTTTATCCAATTTTGAGATTTTTAAAAACATTGTTAGCAAGTTTGGGGCTATTTCAGAATTAATTTAATAGTCCACGTGCTGACGCCATTGTCGACGAGGCAGTACTTAAGTTTGCGAATCAATTTTTGGGTCCTTTTCAGGCCAGAGATAAAAAAGAAATGAAATAAAAATTCCGACCTACCCTACTTAGACTTTTATACCATGTAACCTGAAATGCATGACTCATGACATGGTTATTTACCATGAGCATGTTTCTGTCATGATTATTTATCATGAGTATGCTGGTATGTTTCTTTATGACTCAATATTTATGCATATTTAAGTTGATTGCCCCCCCCCACCCCATTCCAACTATGTTACACATTATGCCCCGTTCGCATAATATCTTTCCTTCCCCCAAAATGGCAACAAATCACACCCCCGTATTAACAACAGCCCACGCCTCATATAGGGCTACATGTTAACACCACAAAACCCACCCAGCCCTCCAATATGGACTAGAAAAAAGAAAATATAATAGAAGAGTAGGCCCAGGCCATACGCATGCAGGGCGCCACAGCTTCCGATTACAGTGGGAAAATAAACAGAAATTATTAAAGCAAGTTGAAATTAGAGCTTAACCCTTTAGGGACCAGCCCAGTGGGCACAGAACATTGAATCAACATTGATAAATGGTTGCCAATGTTGATTCAATGTTTCAATGTTGAATCAACCTTGATTCAATGTTGAATTGCATTTTGTGCCCACTGGGAGAGAGTAGTGAGGAGTAACTCGCCAGCGCTGTAATGGTGGGTCATGACAACCTTTAGCAGCATATAGACACATATATGGCAAACCCCCAGTACTTAATCCTTGAATTACAACAATCGATGATCTACAACAACGTGTTATTTTCTAAGGCACCATTCATTAAAGTGCTAAGCTGCCCTTAATGGGTAAAGGTCGCAGGCTGGGGTTGGTAATGGCTAGAAAGGTGTGTGTGCATGTGGGGGGGGGGGTAATTGAGGTAGGCTGTATCAGGATAGTAGTCCCAGGTGTGGCGCAAAGAAAGTAGTGCATCATTAACCCTTTAAGGACAGCATGTTGCCTTAAAGCAACATTTGTAGTCATGATACACCAATGCAGTGCTGGCGAGTTACTCACCCACTCTGCATTCGCGCATCATGCGGCCCTTGGGGAGAGTATCATCCCTGTAGGGTCGGCATGATGCATGAATGCAGTCCTGGCGAGTCACTCGCCAGGGCTGCATTCATGTATCATGACGACAAAGGGTATACCACATTAACGACCCATGTTGTCCTTAAAGGGTAAAGGCCGGTGTAACACTAGAGCTCTTTTGTGAGCTGGGGAAGGCATCCCTGTTGATGTGGTCTCCGGTTCTCTTCCGGCTGCGCGCGCAGGAGGCGGGACGCTGGTCTGTCATCAACCTATTATCGCTCACAGTGGGGAGATGGGGGAGCTGCTCTCTATGTGAGCTAGGGAACTTTCACAAATGACGTCACTTATTTTGGTACATTTTCCAAGACTCCCCCACCCACCCCCTGTCACTATCTTGGGAAAAATTGACGTATATCAATGTATAGCCCGATGTCATGTTTCGTCACTTTACCCAAAGAATCCCTCTGACCCCCAAAATAACATAAAAACAACAACATCCTCTCCAGCCAATGAGGTATTTTGTGGACGTTCCCTACTCTAGGTGATAGACTGGCGTTGTATATAGGGAGCAGCAAGTCCTGCTACGTTTTATTTAACCCGTAGGTTAGTTCATGAGACGGCCTGTTCAGTTCGGTGTGCGGCATCTAGGCCCTGAGGAAGATAGGCCCCCTGACGTTCAGCCACCTGATGTTAGGCCCCCTGATGTTCTGATGGGCCTGGAATCCCAGTACCGTTCAGTTCACAGAGTGAAGAAACTGATGTATTAACTGTATCCACAGAGTGGGAACCTTGATGGGGGGTCTCCATATCCCATGTCGATTTTGAGAACTGTTCATGTCCCCTGGCACTATCTTTTGAAGCCTCATGTCGCATGTCAATTTTAGGAAAGGCTCTCGTCACCATATCGAATTTAGGGGTCTATAGTACCATCATCGTGGTGGATATGGTCCTTTAATATGGATTGACATGTGCCGCCACCGACTAAAATTGACAATTCCCTATACTACTCACGGTTTCTGCATACAAACTCGGTCGAATAGAGTGGGGTCTGAATGATGACCATGCTATCATTGCATTATGCCACACTGGCAGATGTAACGATTTGTTTATATGGAAGCAGGTACATGTATGTGCAACTTCCCATGCACAGTGATGAATAAAGATGTTGCGCATGGATTGAATATCCAGAAATGAAGCTATTCGCACTAACGGTGCTTTATCAATAATACCTATAGATAAGGGAGATGATTCACCCCTAAACCATCATCATTATCTGCCCATCCTCTAATCTAATATCGGTTAATTGTTATTGGGGAATCGGCAGGTTTGCCAACGATGAGCTCACTCCCGGGATAGATCCTAAACACTTGTCCATGACAGGCGGGGACAGCCATCACAGTGACTGACCTCAGAATGGGGTGATTACCTGGACGTTCAGCCTCTATACACATGGGTGCCAAGTATACAGGATCCTAGTTTTATAACCCTTTAGGTACCGCATGGTGCCTCAAGGCTCCAGGTTTAGTGGTCATCATGATGCATCAATGCAGTGCTGGCGAGTAACTTGCCGGCGCTGCATTATCGCATCATGCCGACCTTTTAGAAATGTCCTTGTATCAATCCCAGGTCTGTATTTGATGCATGCATATATACAACATATATATAGCTTTCATGTATCATAATGACAAAAGTGATACTGAATTATAGAACTATGCTGCCCTATAAAGGAGGGTTAAGGGATAGATCAGCTCTTCCATCCCCTTTGTCCCTACCTCCCCGGTGCCTATTGTTCCCCATGCCAGCTGGAGTCCCCATTTTCTCTGATTGTAACTATTTGTTCCCTCAGCAGCACTCCGTCCATTTAACCTATTAACCTGACAAATCGACCATACCCTGCCAACGTCCAAATACTACCACTCTCACACCCAACACACACACCCTCTACTCCCTTTAAGGACGGCATGATGCCTCAATGCATCATGCCCTTTGTCGTCATGATGCATGAATGCATCCCTGGCGAGTAAGTCGCCAGTGCATTCAAGCATCATGCCGCCCCTACTGGGTTGAGACACTCCCAGAGGGTCGGCATGGTACACCAATGTAGCACCGGCGAGTAACACCGGCGAGTGCATTAGTGCATCATGACGACCAAGGGCATGATGCATTAAGGCATCATGCCGCCCTTAAAGGGTTAACTCTCACACCCAACACACACTCCCCTCTAATTTGTGCGGCTGGAATACAGCGCGGTGCTACCTGAAAAGACGTGACCCCCATGACCTGTTAGGTACGCGTCCATTGATTGGCTAGTCTAAGTTTTAACGCTCCAATGGCAGTGCGGCTTGTAGAGGCATTGGATCATGGTCTCGTACACGTGGCCTGCGGCGAAAATCCACGAGAATCCACGTTAACATGGGCCCTGGGGCTGGGAGGGATCGAAGTTGGATTGATCCTTACGAGCCCTTTAAGGGCCGCATTCTGCTTTCATGTGCTGTGCCCTTTGTCGTCAAGATGCATTCATGCAACCCTGGTGATTGTACCCGCAATGCTTGCTTTCATGCATCATGCCAACCATTCAGAGATGCATCATCCTAAAGAGTCTGCATGATGCATGAAAGCAGTCTAGTCGATTTACTCGCCTGGGCTGCATCCATACATCATCCCAACAAAGATGTATCACATTAAAGCACAATGCGGCCCTTAAAGGGGAGACTTAGTTGGTATTCCAGTCTGTGCGGGGGGCCCTGTGGCGGCTACAAGGGCTTCCCACCGGGACTGGGGTTGTCCATTGTCGACTCGTCAATGATTTATTCATGATACCACTTGTTGGGGACTGAGGCAGCTGATCCGACTCCTCAGGAATAAATCCACACAACCAATAAATAGTTTTGAGTTTTTGTGGCTGGGTTTCTTTAATCTAGTGTTGTCTCAGGGCTCATTTGTTGTCATGATTTGGCGGGGTATGGTTGAGTGACTGACTATACCAGTCTACTGCATGGTGCATCATGCCGGCCTTTAAGGAGTGTATCAAGTTCTGAGGTCGGCATGATGCATGAATGCATGTTCTTGCCAGGGTTGAATTAATAAATCATGCTTCTAAGTAACACTAATAAAAATGACATGACCCACTCATATCCACTCACTCACTCACTCACCCACTCACTCACTCACTCGCTCACTCACTCACTCACTCACTCACTCACTCACTCACTCACCCATGCACTCACCCTCTCACCCACTCGCCCACTCACTCACCCACTCACTCACTCACCCATATAATTATACCCAGATAACAAAAAAGAAATTACGTCAAAATAATGCTTTTAACGTTATATAACGTTTTGCCACAATAAGGTTACATAACGTTTTGTTCGTTTACTGGGTACCCACTCAGCCACTCATTCACACACTTGAACTCACTCACTCAGTCAGTCACTCACCACTCACCCCCTCAACCACCAGTTCACTCACTCACTCACCCCCTCAACCACTCATTCACTCACTCACCCTCTCACTCACTCATCCTCTCACTCATCCACTCACTCATATACCCACTCAGCCACTTATTCACACACTTATTTCACTCATTCACTCACTGACTGATTAACTGACTCACTCATTCACTAGCCCACCCACAAATTCACTCGCTTACTCGCTCACTCGCTTGATCTCTCACTCACTCAATCACAGAATCACCTATTTGCTCACTTACCCATTCACTCACTCACTCACTCACTCACTCACTCACTCACTCACTCACTCACTCACTCACTCAAAGACTCACTCACTCACACACACTTACACACTCACTCAAATCACCTGAAGTTAACTGGATTACAGAGCATTTACTCATACGGACCATAACATTAAGGTATACAGTCATGAAGTAAGCTGTTTTTCTTTTTCTTTTGTTTCCAATCATGCATCCACTCACTGACTAACTCACTCACTCACCTCCTCAACCCTTAATTCACTTACTCCCCACTCACTCACTCACTCCCTCCCCACTCACTCACTCACTCACTCACTTCCTCCCTCCCTCCCCACTCACTCACTCACTCACTCACTCACTCACTCACTCACTCCTTCCCTCCCCGCTCACTCACTCACTCCCTCCCTCCCCCACTCACTCACTCACTCACTCACTCACTCCTTCCCTCCCTCCCAACTCACTCACTCACTCACTTCCTCCCTCCCTCCCCACTCACTCACTCCTTCCCTCCCAACTCACTCACTCACTGCCTCCCTCCCCCACTCACTCACTCACTCACTCACTCACCCATTCACTCACCCGCTGATTCCCTCCCTCCCTTCCTGCCCCACTCTCTCACTCACACATTCACTCACTCACTCACTCACTCCTTCCCTCCCTGCTCACTCACTCACTCCCTCCCTCCCCCACTCACTCACTCACTCACTCCCCACTCACTCACTCACTCACTTCCTCCCTCCCCACTCACTCACTCACTCCTTCCCTCCCAACTCACTCACTCACTCCCTCCCTCCCCCACTCCCTCCCTCCCCCACTCACTCACTCACTCACTCACTAACCCATTCACTCACCCGCTGATTCCCTCCCTCCCTTCCTGCCCCACTCTCTCACTCACACATTCACTCACTCACTCACTCACTCACTCACTCACCCATTCACCCACCCCCTCATTGCCCCCCTCCCTTCCTGCCCACTCACTCACTCACTCACTCACCCATTCACTCACACCCTCATTCCCTCCCTTCCTTTCTGACTCACTCACTCACTCACTCACTAACAAATGCACTCACACACTCACTCACTCACTCACTCACCCATTCACTCACACCCTCATTCCCTCCCTCCCTCCCTTCCCCACTCACTCCTCACTCACTCACCAATTTACTGACTCATGCACCCCCTCACTCACTTATTCACTCATTTACTTGATACCTCACTCACTCAAGCACAGAATTACCCATTTGCTTACTCACCCATTAACTCACTCACTCACATCCACTCACACACTTTACTTAAAATCATCCTGTGTAATACGATTAACTTGCCAATACAAATTATCCAACAACAACAACACTCTTCCACTCAACCCCCCCCCCCCCTTAAATCACCTGAAGTCGACAGGATTGCAAAGCACTTTCTCATACTCTACACCTGATCATAAAACTAAGGCATTATAAATGGAGTGAGCTATTTATTTTGTTTCCAAACAGGTACGCACTCACTAAACTAACTCACTCGCTCTATCACTCACGCACCTCCTCAACCATTCACTCACTTACTCACTCACTCACTCACTCACTTACTCACTTGCTAAAGCACTTACTCACCTAATCACCCATTTAACTCATGCACTGACTCACATACTGACTAAATACTCACTCATTTAACCCACCTGAAGGGGATTTCAGAGCACGTAGACATTCTGTACACGGGACCATATGGTGCACAAAAATAAAATCGCCATTTTGACTTTTTCTGTTCCCCATCTTGTATTACCTTGATCTGGGCCCTGATAAAGGTAAACGGCCATAAACACTGGGGGTTGTGTGCTAAAAGGCTATTGTAAGGGACAGAAACATTCAGATCTCATGATAGCAGCATAAATGGTGGTACGCATGGCATCCAGTATTTTGGATTCAGAGAAAAAAAGTAGAACAAGAGTAATTACATTGGGCACAGTGCCATTAGAGTAACCCTGGATCTTCTTGTATGGGATTGGGTGAACATAACAGATTAGAAATACCCTTGGAAAGAAAAAAAAATTGTCTTGGTTACATGGTCTGAAAATCTAGGCAAGGTAGGCTGGATTTAAGATAGATTTACTAGACCTAAAAAATGGCAAAAAAATGACTGACAAACTCTGGTGTCGACCAAATAATCGACACTTTGACCATTAATTAGGCTCTTAAATTGACCTAAAGTGGCCTGAAATTATACCAATTCTTTTCAAATGTGGTTAAAAGTGTTTAAGTTCAGCCCTGCAGGTAGGTAGGGTCAGGTAAACTGAAGCACAACTTAACATTGTTTTGGCCTTTGCATAATGCATTAAAGCATCATGTGCTAATTTACCCTTTTGTTGGCCTGACGTATTAATACAACAATAGTAATAAATAAGTACTGCATGCATGCATCATAATTGATTTCCTTGAACTTGATCCGGGCCCTGAGGAGTTGGCATGATGCACCACCAACACAGCACTGGTACTCCTCAGCGTTGCATCAGTGCATCATGACTCATCAGTGCATCATGACGCATCAGTGCATCATGACGCATCAGTGCATCATGACGACACATGAACCATAACTCATCGCACATATGTATCATGATACCATTCACGGCTAATGTAACCTCCAAAAAAAGATGATAAAACAAACCCAATAATAATTGAAACAATATGGTATTACATATATATTCATGGGGATTTATTTTGAAAATAATAATTAGAGAATACATGAACCCTGAATGAGAAAATTGCCAAGTCAGTGCAAAGGTCATGAACCTGTCTGTTAAATTCCTGTCAATTAGCAAAACTCCTGCATAATTCCATCAGTGTTCGTGATAACCAATTTGATTTATAAAATGAATCATGTATTAGTAATTAAACAATACCGCTGAAGTAATCATGATGTTGTATTTGATTCAGCCTAAAGCTGCAATTAGCAACTGCTGACATCGCATTTTCTCTAATTCCATGCGCAATCCTTTATGGACGGAATCTTTTTCTTTACTGGGCTTAAGTACTGGAAGGGCCACCCTTGAATGCAATGTACCCTATACAATGGGCTAAGTAAAGTTTCCTTTTCTTCATTAAATGGCTCCAAACTAAAACATAACACAAATGACAACTACATCTGATGTATTTCATATGTGGAGGCTGGGGTGCATCCCACTCAGCCTGCAGCTTTGTGAGATCCTGCCCCAGCCCCTACTTGTGAAATATACGGCGGATTGAGTACCATGGGTGTTGGCATTTGTCTATTTATGCATTTAATGTGCTTTATTCTCATAGTTGCAACGTTCCCCAAAATCCAGCGCCAGTGATCTCATTATTGCCAGGGCTTCACATACTGTGAACGTAGTTATATTCATGGGTATACATTTTCGCGGATGTGGCAAAGATAATAATTTCACTGATACTTGAATTCACTGACAGCCAGTGTAGACAAGTTGTTGGCTTGTTTATAAGACAGTATTTGTGGTATTTTGAATTCGCTGCTCTTTAATTTCCGTGAATATAGCGAAAATAATATATACACAGTGAAATAAGTTACGACCACAGTACATGTAATGCTTTAAGGTCTGCACAGTGTTAAACACCTTAAGGATGTATATCGCTAAAAGATTACATTTGTCGTCATGATGTACCAATTAAGTCCCGGCGAGTAACTCGCTGGTGCCACATTGGTGTATCATGCCAACCCTACGGGAGTGTATCAACCCTGTATGGTCAGCATGATACTTGAATGCAGCACTTGCGAGTTACCTATCAGGGCTGCATTCATGCATCATGACGACCTGGGGCATGATACAATAAGGCATCATGCCGTCCTTAAAGGGTTATGGTCCGCACAGTATTTTAATGTGCTATGCCAAATGTCGTCATGATGCAGCCCTGATGAGCAACTCACCTGGGCTGCATTCAAGCATCATGACGGTAAAGAGATTAGCACAGTAATTCACTGTACGCCTCTTAGAGGATTAACAAGTAAAAAAGTTACCAGTAAACAAAAAAAACCGTTACACAACGTTATATACCGTTTATCTATGGCTCCTTATCATGACAAGACGTCATAAAACGTCAAAAATATTATTTTGACGTAAAATAACGTATTTATGTTAGCTTGGCAGTAGAAAGCGTAACCTCAGCAGTCCCAGTGGTAAGTGTGTTTGGTTAGGGCGGTTAGAAATACACCCACGGTTCCCACAGCTTATTGATCGGCCAATCACTCCCTTCAATTGCCTGGAAATAATTCATAAGAGATCATTTCACAATTATCGAGCTGTACCCCCGCTAAACTCTCCCTCTCCCCCACCCCTTCTCCTGGCAACGCTCCATCCCCTGCGGGCTAAAGCAAGAATGTCAATATTTTGAATAATGGAATCGGTCAAAATTGGTTAATCGTTCATTTCCCAGGTAAAAGGCAGTCAGGGTAGGGCTGGGTGGCGGTGGTGAGAGCGGGCATCCCCTCTGGCCATGCATGGCTGTTGTGGGGTGGGCAGTGGGATGGGTTAGTGTGTGTGTGTGTGGGGGGGGGGGGGATGCCCATGCACCTGATACCAATAAATGACGTTACCTGCGCTCTAAAAACACTAAAAGAGGGAGTATTTTATCTCCCACTCCCAAGGTCCTAAGTTATGTAGTTTTTGAGAAAAAAGGAGTGATTTTCTAATTTTTAGTGCGTTGAATTCTTTAGGATAATGGTGATTGTTTTAAATGGAAATCCATTTTTTTCTGAAATGTATACGCAGGATATAATTAAGTTCCCCCTCGCCCCACATTAGAAATTGCTGAATTTCTCAACTTAAATGACTAAAAAAACGGATAAGAACGCATTTGATTCCCCTTGCTGGAGAGGGATTGGAGGAGGGGGGTGTACAAGGCTTTGCGGACATATTCGCCATGGGCATCAGAGTAGGCACCATAATAATGCCCACCGTAAATGAAACCAAAACTGGGCCTCTATTTGCCTCAGGTGTATTCCAGTGGAGCTCAGGTACACCATGCACCACTGCTCGTGGATCCACAGTGTAAGCCACAAAAGCAGCCAGTTTTTAGTTATTTATGTAATTATACACACCAACCTTGGCCACTGCTTGAAAATGATTCATTTTCAAGAGTGAGCGATAATGTAAGCATTCCTATTATTTGATTTGTATGGAGACTAATTGGTTTTCCAGTGGTGTGTCAATGTGTGCGTGTGTTAAATGATGATGTATACAGGCTGGGAGTATTAGAGGCCTCGGGGAATAATTTAAAACTAATTAAAAGGTAGTTTCTTTAAATTATTTATCTCGTGAAAGTCATTGAGTTAACATCAATACCTAGATGAGAGTACTCTCATGTACAAAGAGGGGAATGATTCAGCAATAATAAAGGCTGTAGATACATGGGGTACATGGGAAGTGTTTGCTCCATATATAGTATTATGTTCAAATAAATTGACCAGGCAGTGAATGGACATTCGCACTCAATTCAAGGGTCCCTACCGGTAACGGAGGGAGACACCATGAGGTAGCTATATGCATGTGGTGTTATACATACATAGAGGCTCACCTGAATAATTTAAAATGAAACCCCAAAATAATTTATGTCACATGTTAGGGGCCATTCAAATATTACGTAACACAATTTTGGCCACTTTTTTACCCCCCCTCCCCCCTTGAAGCACACTGTAACATAATGCCAGACCCCCCCTCCATAATTACGTAACACAG
The DNA here is from genome assembly GCA_947462335.1 of Harmothoe impar. Classification (NCBI taxonomy): domain Eukaryota; kingdom Metazoa; phylum Annelida; class Polychaeta; order Phyllodocida; family Polynoidae; genus Harmothoe; species Harmothoe impar. The sequence goes on from OX381719.1 coordinate 18,869,549, forward strand.
GCCTGTACCCCCCCCCCCCCCCACACACATCATTTCATGAGTTGTATTCGTAGGCCTATGTCTGACAGCAGGCCTATAGATGTGTATTACTTTGTTCTCTTTGTTGTTTCTCAACCTTTAAATTTCTGTTATTTCAATGAACATAATTATGCCATGCTCCTGTAGCCCCCCCCCCCCACCCCCCCCCCCCCCAATGCACTAGCAAAACCAGTGGCTTGGATCAAACTAGGATGACACGACACAACACAGACACTAAGGGAGTGTTCATTTATTATTTACATGGGGTGGGGGGGGGGGTGGTGGTGGTGAGATTTCATGCAGAGATACAAAAATCTTTTATCCCCCCCCCACTCGACAGTGCATGGAAGATTGTGTGCCCCCCTCGCCCCATAAAAACTTTTTGCCCCCTTCTTTGAACAATAGTAACGTTCTAGCTTTTTGTCTAAAAAGGGGCATAATGTTTATCCCCTCCTCAAGGGGGTCAAACTTTTTTATGCTCCCCCCCCCCCCTCAGGAATGGTCTGAAAAATTACGCCACCTCCCCCAGTAACTGATAAATGAACAGGTGCAGTGTATAGATTTCCTCAAAGTCTGAAACCAGGTGAAACTGATTTCTCCCCCCTCCCCTCCCAACACTATTATAAGCTCCTTAGGAAGTGGTCATTTTTCAGGGGTGAGGAGATGAGTCCATTTCACAAAACCAATACCCTTTTTTGGCAAGGCAGGTAGGGGGGAGGGCCAAATTTTTGTATACAATATTACAGGGATGAGGTGAAAGAAACATACTGTTGCTGAGACCTGGCTCAGCAACACTTGGCTAGACCCCCCCCCCCCCCCCTGTAACACTTTGTAACAAACTTCATGACCCCCCCCCCCTCCCCCTTATGCCGTTACGTAATATTTGAATGGCCCCTTACAGACATAATGCCATCAATATTCTACATAATCTACATGCACATGTCTTGATATCATATAGTGTAAATAGTGAACCAAAGAAAATGTCCTTCTATTTTTTTGAAATACAAGATTTACTATGCTTAACTATAGGACGGGGGGTATTCAATGCCCCCATTGAATACAATGTGGCCGTATTCAATGGGCTAAGGAAAAGTTGTCTTTTATTCATTAAATGGCTTAAAATCTAAATCTAAATGCAAATGCCAACTACATTGATACCTCTGATAACTCGTGGGGCTGGGGCATATCCCATTCATCCTGTATCAATGGGCGTTGGCATTTGTCTATTTATACTGTGTAAGCCAACAGTATATTCTACTGCCCATGTACACTTATACCGTAGTATATACTGCAAAACTACATAAGATTCTACTGGTCAGCTACATTTAATTCTAACAGTGTAGTAACGTAGGGTTTCTTGGATATAGAACCCATAATCTTCAACCTTCATTTATGGTGTGAACATTCATAGTTCAGCAGAGGGTTACTGATATTCTGAAACAAACACCTATATCCCCATAGCCCAGTGGGCACAACATTCTGTTCAATGTTGAATCAACGTTGAATCAAAATTGAATCAATGTTGACAACCATTTATCAATGTTGATTCAATGTTCTGTGCCCACTGGGAGAGGCCCCCTTATATACCAGGTATCCCAGTGGGCACAAGATTCAGTCCAACGTTGAATCAACATTGTATCAACATTGAATCAATATTGACAACCATTTATCAATGTTGATTCAATGTTCTGTGCCCACTGGGATAAGGTACTGACACTTACAGACTGGCACGGGTCGGGGTGCATCAATTAAGATATCATCTGGCCTCCAAGTGGTAGCACCCTGCCTAATTGACAGCTGGCCTGTGATTGGTCAGAATTCCAACCGATCAGAACCAGGCATGCTGTGCCCTTCTGCACATGCGCACAGACACGCCCTCATTGACCCCTGCGTCTGGGGCGTGAAGTAGTACGCATGCGCCGCTTATCTGTACTTCCGGCGGAACAACATTGCCCCCTGGGACGCGTGGTGGTTGTTCTGTAGGCCTCAGGGACACCGGTGAGTTACTCGCCGGTACTGAGTTACTCGCTGGTACAGCATTCAAGTACACTCATGGGTACTCCCATATTATTCATCACACTTAATAAAAGCATAGAGATAGAGATCTCTATCTCTCTGATAAAAGTGAGCTAATATATGAGATAAATCAGATTTATCTGGCCTATCGTACCGACTATTCCTCATCCACACAACATTAACTACTATTCCTATATATGTGTTTAATGTAAATACAGAAATATCGACAATTCAGATAATATGTAGCCAACAGTCAATTTAATGTGAATTGTGTGTTTTTTCACCCAGAGTGCGTTTTGACACGGCTGTATGCATCGGTGGAAGTTGTGCAATGCCTTCGGTGGATCATACTCTGGTATAGGCCACTGGAAAGAAAGTTGTTTCTCATTACCGCGTGCATCATAGAAATCGTGAATTCTTTTTCTTACATTTTTGATGAAAATTAAGTTTAAATTGGAAAAAATATTGGCAAATTTGATATCAAATTAAAGCTTATGCTGTCAGTAATGTAGACAGCTAGGAATAACTTGCATTAAAACAACTTTTGGGGATCAATAAACACCAAAAAAGTGTATAAGTTGATTGCGAAGTTTAAATTTCTATATAATTAAGCCCCAAGTGAACAAATTGATTAAAAAGCCCTCGTCATATTTTTCCTGCTTGGTTATGAGAACCAACTTTCTTGAGAGGCCTTAGATTCAGTTAAATACAATACCTCCGTACCTGCCAGATATCGTACTGAAATATTCTTGCATCAAAATAAACCGTCATAGTCTTCACCATCCAGAATTCCGCCTAGTTTCATCAATTATCGCCCATATTCCCTTATTATCGCCCATCTAAGATGGCTGCCGACCACGTCAACGTTACTTACACCCCTCCGCGGGACGCAGCCTAATTGCGCACGCGACACCTTGTAGGCGCATGCGCTGGGGGTCGGATGAGGAAATGTTCACAAAAATTATCAAAATCTGGCTCAGATTTGGCCCCCGTGGCGCGTTGGTTTTGGTGAGGGCGGGTCCTGTCAGTACCACTTCTGGAGGTCCTTTCCTCACCCCTCCTTCATAGAGATCACCCCCGCCCCTGGGCTGGGGTGCTGCCTTTGGAGTTTGGCTAATGAGTGAGGGAGAATATTATATCTCTTCACGGTTTTGACAACCAGAGATTGTTATAGGCTCACCTGGGCTCATGGAACTCCCTATTATCTTAAGACAACCCTATTTACACTTTGGGAGGAATGAATTTACTTTCTTTCATGTATGGTCACGCAATAAGAGACCAACGTTTCATATAATACAAATACATGTATATAGATATTCTTGAACAGTATTTTTTCATTTGTTCAGACAGGACCTTATAGTTATCACGCCCTCCCGAGGCCCACCCTAGCCACTTACCATCGCTTAATTTATTTCGGTCACTAATGTACTATATATATAGTTATGGCGGTCGCTCCCACGTGGAAACTACTTATGTAGAAAAGCATAATCATTATGAAAATGAAAATATTCTTATTAGATCTGGATACCCACCTCAATCCGTGTAACTAACTGTAAAGACAATGTCCCCATAATGCTAAATGACTCTAAATATAGGCCTACGGCCAGTCTTGCTCCTAAAGGCACATATTGTTTTTCTGGGGGTTTTGCCTATCCTTCTCAAACCACCCGTCACTGAGGCGCTCGGCCGAGTCACTCAAGTCGAACTGACAGACGGGAGCATTTGATTGAAATATGAAATATTGCGTGACATGCGCAGAAACAACTTCCGCCGACCCCTGTCACCCCCTGGTGGCACAAACAGCGCGCTGCATGTCGGGACCGGAAGTGACAGCGGCAGGTCACGTGTCACGTCTGTGACGTGACCCCGGGGTCATGACGTCACGGGCATGACGTCACTGGCCACAGGTGTGAGGGAGAGGGTTAGGTGTGACGTGAAGGAATAAGGATTGACTCTTGGCTTTAAGACGAATTGTTTATCATTTCTTGTCAGCCCATGCAAATGAGACCTGTCTTATTTGCATAAAACCCATGTCCGTGAGAGGGTCAGCCACTGTGGTAGATGGAGTCATCGATACATTGGATGCTGCGATATGCTAAGTAACATAACATGATGACACTTTTTGGGGAGGTGTATGGTATGTAAATATACACAAGATACCAAGCAAAATGTATACTAGTATTCCTTGGTGTCAATACGCTTTCTTCTGAAAATGAAATAAGACATACAGTATGTACACAGCTATGTACCTACCACGTAGAATCCTATAATGTAATAACTCACTAGCTGTGAGCACTATAGGCCTATGTCTTTTTTTACTATGCGTGTATTGTATCCATCTTCCATTCATAACTACCGCAGTTTTTCCAATTTGCACCATGTGACCAACAGGGCCAACAATGTCTACTATGTGACTGACTAAAACGAGCCAAAACATACGACATACATTACAAAAAAAAATACAAAAAAAAGAAAGAAGAATGCATAATTTTCCTGGTCACCATCATGGCTTTTTCAAATAGCCATCTTCTTTCTATAGCCACATGCATGTATACATTCCACCTTGACCTGCACCCTCCCCCCCCCCCCACAACCCCCGGGTCTGCGCTGATCTATGTGATTAAGATACTACCCGGTACTATATTTTATGCTAATGATGGTGGGTAATTAACGGTTGGCTCTGAGTACAGCTCTACTTTGAAGTCCCCCCTGTCATAAGGACTGAATAAGGCAGCTTATTACTCCTCAATCAAAAACAAGATGGCGGAAGGTCTGCTCCGTTGCTTTTATCAATTTTACCCCGTCACAACCTTGACGGACGCTCATACGTCACGGGGTCGGGCTCCGTGATTTACCAAGGGAGACCCCATAGTATAGCAGCTACAGCAATCCCTTCCCGTGCTGCCCCGCGCGTCTCGCGCCTGCGCACGCGTGATGAATGACGTCAGTACCGGGTGAAAATGGCGCCGTTTACAAAGCATGACTTGCAGTAAACAGAAGCAGACGACTCCCGAACCTTCCCCGCCGAACGGCGGCGCGCCGACTTTTCTGTCTCAATTACGCCGCGGCGCAGACGACAAATTGGTGCGCGCCGGTCGCAGCCAAGATGGCGGCGCCCATGATTGGTTCTGACGAGAGGAGGCGCGAGACGGCGAGATCTGAGGGACCGCCGCGGCACCTGGTGCCCGTCGCGGGTGTGAATGAGCTGACAAAGATCTTACGGCGCGGCGTTTAACACATAGCAACAAGCTGTTGTTAAAGAATTCCCTCTCCCTTCACTCGGCCATTACTCCTCAGTTCAAATGGCGCTGTCTCCGGCAGTTATCCCAAACACTCCTCACCCGGTGAGAATGGATTCCCTCTGCTCATTGGGAGCAGCAGACCTGGCGTGAGCCTTTTTGCGCTGGTTACTCCCGGTTACAAAGGCGCAACCCGTTCTACATGCCGGGTACAAGCCCGGGTACCTGGGCGATAATTGGAGAAGTTGACAAATTGTCGTCTGATGAAAGGAAAAGGTGAAATTCCCAGCGTGCACACGTAATGTCGACATCCGGCGGAGACGCGCGTCTTGTGACACGTGTTTTGCCGCTTTTTGAAGCCCACGGCTTGTATTTCAGTCAAAAAGGTGACAAGATAATTCTTAACGTGGCTTCAATGATCATCTCACTCATTCGTCACATCTGCAACTGACTGAATCATAAAGACATGTGTAGCTTCAGGGAGTGGCCGCGTTTTGACACCATGGAGGATGGGGGGTCGGGGGGGGGGGGGGGGGTCGGAGGGAGGGAGTGAAGAATAGGAGTCACGTTTTTCTGATCCCCATAGGATATTAGATGATTCAAATTGTGTACAATTCACCCTGCGTGGAGGTCTATATTCAACATATCTGATAGGGAAATTAGGTATCATAACAAGTTGAGGGTATTACTATCTTATAAATATAATATGGAGTAGGGGGTAGGAATTCCAAATATACCTGTAGTATGTACAAGCTAACTAGTTCTCCTGATTAACTGCAGACTATGTAGTAGCAATGTATGTCATGACACATTTACATACAAAGTGCATCGCTGTTACTGCTCCCAAAGTGTTCGACTATTCCAACATCTCCTGATTACCTTGCACATAGCCTTTGCACAGATCTAAGTAGCATCATTTAAATCCACAAAATATGCTGATTAATTTTCTATCTTATAAATAAATGTAAAAGTATTTAGTCTATAAATCCTGACGACGCCATTGCGCTAGCCTCGCTTCCACCTCTATTCCAACACCTCCTGATTACCTTGCACATATCACCTGCACAGATCTAAGCTTACCTTAATCTGCCCACCCTGGAGGCAGATGCCCCCCTGCTCCCCACCCCCACCTGCCCCGCCCCCAGCCCGGTCAGGTGGTTCTAGGATCCCTGCCTGGGAGTCACTGCCTTGACGTCAAGATGGCGGCCTGACGTAGAGATAAGGCCTTAACCCTTTAGGGGCCACATAGTGATTTAATGAATTAAGCCCATTATCGCCATGATGCGTGAATTCCATATTATAAGTCTGCTTGGTACACAGCTGCATGAATGCATCATGCCGCATCATGCTGACCCTTCAGACATACATTAAGCCCATAGGTGCATCTATGGCGAGTTACTCGCCTGGCCTACTTTCATGTATAGTGGGGATAGATTAGGAGGACACACCACCCAAAACCACGATGCGGCCCTTAAAGGGTTAACCTTAATTACTGCCACGGGGTCACGTGGCTGTGTCCAGTTCTGTAATTGGCCACCAGGGGGCCTGCAGATCGTCAGGTGTTAAACTGCGGAGATCGGCATAAAGTGGTGCCACGTGCGGCAAGGTGGACGTGCCCCCAGGGCATCACGTAGGGGGGTCAAATTCAGCCCCGCGGGGGAGGGGGTGTCAGGGAGAATACAGAGAGGGAAGGAGGAGAGAGAGAGAGAGAGAGAGAGAGAGAGAGAGAGAGAGAGAGAGAGAGAGAGAGAGAGAGAGAAAGAGAGAGATAGAGAGACAGAGAGAGACAGAGACAGAGAGACAGAGAGAGACAGAGACACAGAGAGAGACAGAGGGGGAGAGACAGAGACACAGACAGACAGACAGGCAGACAGACAGACAGAGACAGAGGCAGAGGCAGAGGGAGACAGAGACAGATAGACAGAGAAAGACCCCCGGAGAAAGACACATACACAGACCGACATACAGAGACATTGGAAGACAGACAGAGACATACAGAGAGCGAGCCATGGAAAAAGGGGAAGCCACAAACGGACAGCGATATGAAGACAGGCAATGAGAGTCAGAGAAAGAATCCTTCTGGAGGGGGTGGGGGTGGACACATTCAGATAGCGAGACAGAAACAGAGACAGAAACCTCAAAACACGTTTCATCTTATTGAAACACCTACACAGGCGACATGTGACAGAACCTAGTCCTACCGCATCCCGCCAGGAGGCAGCAGGGGTGGCGTCCCACCTGTAGCCGCCTCCAGGGTGGGGACATCAAAGACGCAGGTAACCAGGGTTGTACAGGGTTATCTTACCTGCTCCAGGGGCCTCCAGGCTGTGGGGCAGGTGGGGCAGCATGGGTGGGATACATGGCCATACAGGGGACTGGGAAGGGCACATGCTAATACAGTAAGGCAAAAAAGGACTTTTGTTTCAGGTAACATTGCAAGAAAATGTAAGGTCGGTAGGTCGGATTTCAGTTTTTAAACTTTTTTTTTTAACATGAAAGCACTAGCCAGCTGCTCCGAAGACCCTATAAGATTGACCAAAAAAGGGTAACAATACAAAAATGTCTCAAAATTGCATAAAAAACGTAGGGTGGGCCCTGTCTTGATAGGGTCGGTCGGGTGACCTGAAATAACCTTCTTCTTTTTTGGGCCTAATTTACTTATTACCTTTTACAAGATATTTCCCATCACAATGTTGGCCTGCTTTGCTGAAAATATAGAAGGTTATATAAAATCAACAATTAAAAAAGGACAGAGTATAATTGTTGTAATGACAAGGTAGAGACTGCACACGTATGGAGACCGCAGCAGAAGTTGGTGTAGCTGCACACTACGATATATACTGTAACTTTATAGTATATGATACAGTAATTGTAGTCATGGTATCATACTGTTAGTTTACAATATATAAAGGGACGTATTTTTGTTTTCACTTTTTACAGTGTAGTGCTTTAATCCTTTATCATGACTTTGTAACTCACCGGTGCATCATCATTGGTGCATCATGCCAAATCTTTGGAATGCATCATCTGAATGATGCTTGAAATCAGCACTGGGGAGTTACTCACAGGGCTGCGTTCATGCATCATGATGACCAAGGGCATGATGCATTAATGCAGTATGCCGTCCTTAAAGGGTTAAGTACAGAAACCCTTCCTCCAGGGCCTTTCCCTTCCCCCAGTCTTAGAACGCTCGTGAGGGGCGAAGATAACAGCAAGGTCACGGCCCTGACCTTGGAGGGATGACCTTGACCTTGACCTTGGCGCGTGTGTGCAGAGGTCACGTGGTACATAATGAGCTGCGCGCGGTGCATCCTGGGAGCAGCTGGTGGGGCAGGTTTGTGGTGTGGAGGAGGGACAGAGGGTAACAAGCTGTACCCAAGGTGACACATGGGTGACGGGGGTGTCACTGGGTAAATTGTATATAGATGTACACATTGTATATATGCCCAGTGAGCACAAAAATCAGTCCAACGTTGAATCAACATTGTATCAACATTGAATCAACATTGCCAACCATTTATCAATGTTGATTCAATCAATGTTCTGTGCCCACTGGGTGGACGTGTGTGCTAGTCCACATTAAATATGAGTTAGCCTAAGGTGGCTAGCTACTTTTGTATACTTCGACCACGCAATACTCAGGGACGGATACAGGATTTTGAAAAAAGGGGGGGGGGTGTAATTGTTAGAAATTTCCAAATAATAAGGACATTTAAAAACCTCAAGTTTCTGCCTAAAAAAAGAGGGGGTGGCTCTCACAATATAGCCTGTAACTGACAAGCTATAGTGTGTTGGTCACTGCCTATCTCACAAGAGATTGCGAGCTCCGAACTAACATGGCCACGCATATGGAGAAACCAGAATTGAATACTGGTATATATTCCTTGGCGGGAGCAAGCTAGAAAAGATGGGAGAGTTTAGTGGGACCTGTGGGGTGTTTCACAAGGGGCATATAAAATTAATTGTAGAATAAGTGTTTCTAAAGGAGGACTTAATTGTATATAACCAGTAAAACCGACATTTGGTTGTATCAATTGTATACTGCTTATAAAAAGTGTTTCACAAAGGTCTACAACCAAGATGTTAAGTCATGGTTTTTGGCCTACAATTGAGATACAAGTAATGTATAAGTACTTCACAATGCATATTAGCGTGGAGCTCATACCATGCCCGCTAATATTTTCCTTACAGATTTTTTCATTTTTTTTCATGTAATATATGTGTCATACTACACATAAGAATCCCTGCAAATATCTGTTCATTCAGGATGAATATAAACTGGTTATACTCATTTAAACAACACTTATGTTGATCCTATGTGATCATCGTACAAGGGGAGAGTATTTGATATTAATGCTACATGGTTATTAAGATTGATCTACTTTTACCAGATGTTAGTCTTAAATTGGTGTGTCACAAACCGCATTATTATCTTCAATTGTATCTAGGTATATAACCATAGATACAATTGAAACTTGTGAAACACCAACACTGTCCTGGAAGTGTTTAGGAATGAGACGTGTTTAGCATCTCCATGTGTTTAGGATGTGTTTAATTTCTAACCACTTGGTATTTTTTGTGTTTAAACCCTAAGCACATAGGGGTTCTAAACACTATGATGGACTCTTTCTAGCTTCTAAACACCATAGTGTTTAGATATAGCCCCTCCAACCCCTGCTGCCTACTCCCACCTCAGTGGTAACCTAGGTAACCAATGAGCTTAATGTTGTTGTTTCATTTCTGGGTGCCACTTCCTGGGACCTGGCAGGGATAATCCCATTGGGGACACTGGGGTCAGGCTGAATTATGTTTATCCACTGGTGTCAGGTTACATATATGCATCATGGAGATCTCCACCTGCCACATGTGTTAAACTTCTGGTCACTCTTGAAGAAGACTTCAAACAGACAAGAAGGGAGGCTTCCATGCATTGGACTTTGCAATTTCCATAGGAGCTGTCATGAATTAGGTAAGGTTCTATGGAAGATCTAATTCACAGAATCCAGTAAGTTAGTACTAATTAGCTGCTTGCAGCTGTGAGTATTATCATCTAGCACTGGAGTATGACTTGATAGTTAACTTCCACATCAGAATAGCAGTAGTTTGACTTTGTTCTATTGTACATAGCCACACTGTATAACAGCTTAAAGATTGAATATCTTACTTCTCTTTACCAGGTTGCTGTTTGTGAGATGAATAAAAAAAACTACAGGGGATAAACTGCACTACTCTATATCAACTTTAGCATAGAAGGATCTAAGGAAGAGGAATTTATTATCATTAATTGATGCTATCCCAAGCCCCAAATAAAGTTGAAACACCTAAACACATGACATCTAAACACAATGATAATCTAAACACTTTGGAACCTAAACACCAGCATTTTTCTAAACACTTCATGCCTAAACACCTGGATTTCAAAACATGTTTAGCCCCTAAACATGTTTCCAAAAGTGGGACAGCGAAGTGCTTAGGAAGGTGTTTAGAATCTAAACACTTGCCCTGAGAGTGAAGTTATAATTAACATTGGGTGATAGTAAGTTGGTTTTAGTAAACATGTTAAATTAATTGTATCTATTTTGCCCTTGTGAAACACCCCACAGATCTGGAGGCTCATTCTTATGTGGTCGTAGGGAACTGGTGACGTGACGAAACCTGTTTGGCGACCACTAGTAAAAAGTATTCCACAATAATTTCTGTTGAAATCTATAGTAAATACCACATTTTGCCGAGTACAAATACTCTCGTCAATTGCAAATATTGCAATATTGACGAAAATTGCATTATGACGGCTGACGAGTCTATTCTGAAAGAGCCTCCTGTGGATCTTATAGTAGTGAGAGACACGTAACACCAAGCCAAGCTGTCAGTTTTTGTAATTGTTGCTCTCGAACCTTTACATGGACTCAGGAGGGTTCTCATCACGTTCCAGTGTCCATTCCAGATATGCGCTGGACCATTCATGTTAACTATATGTTCAAGATTAAGAGCATTATGGCCAGAAATATAAGTATGTGGCAGAACACTTTCCTATCACATGTTGAAGCTCAGATTGCTCGGTATCTCCCTATATTTTCTCAGTATCATTTGAGGGTACATTTATGTGCATGGCTTAGGCCAACCACTTCAAAGGTCCAAGATTTTCAGTATTTAGTTCAGGCCAAATCCTTTGACTAATATTACACGGGCACCATTGGCTGTTGAAATACAGCCAGTCCCCCTTCAGAAGGAAATACGACAACTTTTATTATTGGCTTGTCATTAAACCATCCTCTTTCTCTGCCCACCCCAAATCCCACTAACCATCGTATCAGATTCAATTAATGTACCGTGTCTTAACTTGACTTCAATGTTTCAAGACCTGGGGACTAACAAGCTGGAGATCAAAAACACCAAACATTTAAATCATTTATTCTTTCAGAAATACTAGCATTCATTTACCTATATCCTCTCCATATACCAGCATTTTCTTCTTTTCCACTCTTTCTGAGATCAAACAAAGACATCCAGGTTGACACTAATGTGGCCTCCCCTACTGAGAAGATGGCATGCCCTATCTCCCCCAACCCTCACATATCTCCCCTACCCCCACGCCCCATGCCCCCATGTCCAGCCCTAACATGTCCACCCATTGGTCAGTCTATCACACGTGTGGTCATCCATTAACCGCTGGTACCCAGCGGGTCACTACTCACTGACCAGTCAGCGCTACGGGAACCAGCGGCCAGCACCGACCACCATCAGCGCCACAAATTCCCCTTGCGGCATCCCCACGTATCAAAACCTGACTGCAGCGTATAGTACTGTAGCGGGTTTGTGAATGGTACCCCGCCATTTTGTCCCCCATGTTGCCCTTGTAAAGTCATGCAGCCAAACAGACCGCTCCAAAAATCAGCGGAAATGGGGTCCTTGCCTATGGAAACCAGCAAAAACACCAGCAATATTTTAGTTCCTGTCATTACCGCTGCTACAGCCACCCTGGCGCTGCAGTCGCCCAGCAATACCCCTATAGGGATTCCAGAAGCAGGGGGCAGAGAGATACACCCCTGGTAACCTGCCGCTGTGGTCAGTTTGACCCCTGAACTCAGCGTCCGTGAGGTCCCGGATTCCTACGCCTCAACGGGTCGTGTCGGCACCACGGGAAGTCGTGACGCGCCGTGAAGTAGTCCCCAGTTAGGGGCACATGTGTCGGTGATAGGGGTGTAACTAGTCCAATGTAGCGCCATATTAACTCTTTAAGGAGAGGATGAGGCATTAATGTCCATGTGCATTTGTTGTCATGATGCATTAAAGCACTAGGCTATATTATATTTGGTGTATACACATATATATTTGTGTAGTGTAGGGGTGTAGCTATCGATGGTAGAGTGCAGAGCATCTCTTAGGAAGGAGTCAGTAACCACACACACATTAAGGTTATAATATATCAATGTATGCATGGGTGTATACAATATCTATAACAGCTACACAGATAAGAAAACTAAATGTAGACTACCTGCTCGTCATTGGTCATTAGTCTGAGCGATATCCTCACTAAAGGGGCCCGGGGTCTGGGTGGGGGGGGGATCCTAATTTTCCCTGTCGATTTTAAGAAATGACCATGTCACCATGTCGATTTTAAGAAAAGGCTATGTCCCATGTCACTATCTCTTATATTCCTCATGTCACATGTCACTAAGCTAAAAAAGGCCAATGTCGCCTTGTCGGATTTAGTGGTCCACACCCATAGGGCCATACTAAATGAGTCCAAAATGGCTGCCACTGCACGAGAATATCTATTTAAGTATACCTTAAATGTCATTTTTATTACTTAAATGTCAAATTTAAGTACATTTAAGGTGAAACTTAAATGTCGATTATTGACATTTAAGCAGCATTTTGGTGTACTTAAAGGAACACTTTAAGGCGACATTTAAGTAAGATTTAAGTGGATTTAAGTTGATTAAATGGCCTGGCAAGGTGGTCATTAAAGGTCATTAAACATTATATCAAGGTCCAGTGCTGGATTTCCATAAACGACATTTAAGCACATTTAAGGACCTTTAGATATTTTCAATGCATATTGCTACGATTGCTCTAGTTTTACTTATGCATATTTGATTAATTCAGCTTGTCTATTCTATATTCTGAGGATAGGCAATCGTTTTATTGTGGGGGGAGGGTCAATGGCGGGTATTCATTCATCAAGTTCATATTTTTGTGCTCATGGAGGCCGGGGCCGCCCCCTGGAGGCCGGAGCCGCCCCCTGGAGGCCGGGGCCGCCCCCTGGAGGCCGGGGCCGCCCCCTGGAGGCCGGGGCCGCCCCCTGGAGGCCGGGGCCGCCCCCTGGAGGCCGGGGCCGCCCCCTGAAGGCCGGGGGAGCCACTGGGGGACTGGGGGACCGGGACCGCCTCCAGGGGGCTAGGGGGAGCTTGGGCGGCTTTTTCTGTATTAATCTCCTCCACTGGAATATATAAAAAGACATGTGTATGTATATATATATATATATATATATATATATATATATATATATATATATATATATATATATATATATATATATATATATATATATACCAAGGTGTTTATCATATATTACAAGAGGTATTTAAGAGAAAGACAATTCAATATCACTTAAGGTACTTATATAAAAAAAGGATTATTAAACATACATTTTTTGGGTCCTGACTAGTAGTAGTACCACAGGTTGTACCCCTCTAGATGTCCTCAAAATAATGTTTAAGGTGGGTCGCTACCTCTTGAATATGGACACACTGCGCAGGTATCTGCGCATATAGCTTAAATGTATCAGAATGAGCTAATATTACAGTATCTGATACATATATATGCTGATTAGGCCATGTTAAAAAATTGGGAGATTTCGAGCAAAATTGAGCGTTTTATTGGACTTTGCATAGTTGATATATTTAAAGCTAATGATATTTGCTATTTTTGTCAAAAGTTAGAATATTGAAACTATTTACCAATAAATCATTATCTAGAATGATATAGATCTCATTAAGTTACTTAGAAAAACCAAGGGTATCAATTGTAGCCATTTTCTACCCTGATTCTAGCCATTTTACACTTTATTTTTAGCTTTAAATGTAAGATTTAGACCGATTTTGCTATATTTTTTAACTTCAAAGGCCAAAAAAACTAAAAATATGCCCGGGACCCCCTATCAAAATCACTTTCATATGTTAGCAAATGATCTGAACTATTTTCTGAGAAAGTTTTAAAAAATTCTGATAATTTTGAATACCATTTTTAGCCAGTAACGCTACAAAATGATAGCAATTTATTCCTTTTCTTCCCCAAAACATCATATTTTTACCCAGAATTCCATGGCAGAAAACTGTAAAATGTATTTTGCAGTAAAGTGGAACATATAGCCATTTCACATGTGAAGTTTTACATTTCTGTGCATAATGGTTGCTATTTAAAAAAATTATTGAAGTTTTCACACTTTTTTCTCATTTTTAGAGAAAAAGTTAAATACTTTAATTTTTCAAAATTCTGTATCTAAAAAAGTAGGTCGGGACCCCCCATTTTTCTTTTCATTTTCTGTTTTTATATGATTCAGACTGTCTTTAGAAAAAAAATAGAGACATTCTGTTAACTTTGATCAAAGGGTAGCGACCCACCTTAATAACGGGATAAGGGTCCACTCACTCTCTGACTAGTACCATGGGTATACCCCTCTAGATGTCCTCAAAACAATGTATAATAACGGGATAAGGGTCCTCTAACTCCCCTTATTAGAACCACAGCTCCTGTAACGCAGCAATAGCTCATTCCTCTGGAACATATGAAGGTATGTGCTTATTTTCTGCTGTCTGCTACCTTGTGGTGCACCCTGTGTAAAAATACATGTAACCCATATCTCACACTTCACATTGAGGCTAAGTGTATTGGGGCAGGGCTATTGTCTTAAGGTGCATTGTTGTATGGTCGCACCTTTCCCCTATTACAATGGGGGTCGTGGTGGCGTTTTCACAGCTACCTCTAGACAGGGTGTCACCATAAAGTTGGGTGTAGGTAGCAGGGTGGCGGTTAGGGGGGGGGGGGGGGGTGTTAACCAACCAAGTGATGAATTTCGTTATGAATTAGTTATAAAGGATATAATTGTCTTGTTCTATACAGTGTTAGCATTATGGATATATGTGTCTTTTCTCCCTGTGATAATAAGAAGCATTTCTATGAGGATACACTAATTAAACCTCCTTGGTTAGTATCAAGAGTTATATGTATAAATATATATAATACCGGGATGAGGGCCCCCTAACTTCCCTGACCAATATCACAAGCTATACCCCCTAGATGTCTTGAAAAATAATTCATAATACCGGGATGAGGATCCCCTTACTCCCCTGACTAATATCGCAAGTTATACCCCCCTAGATTTCTTTAAAAATTATGTATAATACCGGGATGAGAATCCCCTAACTCCACTGACTAATATCACGGGTTATACCCCCATAGATGTCTTAAAAAATATTTATAATACCGGGTTGAGGATCCTCTAACTCCCCTGACTAATATCACGGGTTATACCCCCATAGATGTCTTTAAAAAATGATTTATAATACCGGGATGAGGATCCCCTAACTCCCCTGACTACTATACTTCACGGCTCCTGGAATGCAGGACTTGCTTCTGCTGTAGGTTCCTCCTCTGGAGAATATAAAAGTACATGGTTATGTTCATATTACAGACAGGGGGATATGGTAAATGAGACAATCAAAAGTATACATATTATTGGAATGTAGTCACAAAATCTTACCTAGATATGATATGTGATAGTCATTAAATTGCATTTTACCTACCTGGTAGCCTACAACATACATATATAGGCATACACATGTATATACATGTGGCCTGTCTGCTGCCTTGTGGTGTACTGGTCATCCTGTTTGAATAACCCATACCTCATACCAGGCTGGCTCCATGGGAGCAGAGCTTTTGTCCTAGGGCATTGTTGTATGGTCGCACCTCTATACCTTTTGCCATGGCTGTCATGGTGGAGTTTTGACAGCAACTTGCAGACAGGCCTGTCACCACAAGGGGTGGTGGTGTGTGTGTGTGGGGGGGGGGGGGGGGGGGGTTGCTGATAACTACGAAATATGATTTTTTTTTTTATTATTAATTTATTGTCAATGATATTATTATCTAGTTCTATGCATTATTTGCATTCTGGTCATATTTCTATCTTTTCTCTATGATAATTAGGAGCAATATTAGCATGTTATGGTATATATAATGCTGAAGGTAGATCCAGTTTGTACCCCCCAATTATGGTCGCACCTCTCCTCTTATCATGAGTTAATTGTTAAGGGTATCATCGCCTCATTCTATACTTTTTTAGCAGTATAGACGTGGTTTCTTTTTCTGTGACAATATGAAGCATTTTTAGAATGTTATAGTACATGTAATACTGAAGGTAGGCATAGGTTGCACCCCTACAGAAGCCTTAAAACAATGCATTATCACGGGATCAGTTTCCCCTAGCTACCCTGCAGGTTAGTATCACGGGTTGTAGTCCCCCAGAAGCCTAAACATAATGTTTAATAACGGGTCCCCTAATCACCTGGTTAGTATCACGGCGTGTAGCATTTCAGAAGTCTTGAAATAATGTATAATAATGGAATAAGTGTCTCCTAGCTCCCCTGGTTAGTATAACCGGTTATGACCGTTCAGAAGACTTCAAATCAAGTATGATAACGGTATCTAGGGTCCCCTAAGTCCTCTGGTTAATATTACGAGAAGCCCAAAAATAGTGTATACCATAAATTCCCGCTTACTACCCGCGGGTTGTACGCTAATCAACCTCAGCTTTCATTTGATACCAAACATGGCTATATAGGGTGCTGGTAATATGAGGGTTTCTATTACTATAGTACAGTACTAAAATAGAAGTTTTCAAACCCAGAAACGGGTTATATGATTCTCTTAAGTTAGGGGTGCGGGTTATGCACGAGATGTGGGTTATTCGCGGGAATTTACAGTAATAAGGTTCCCCTGAACTGTCCCCTAAAATCAACTTAAATGTTCTTCAATGCCAATGCCAGTTGCAGTAGCTTTATCCTTAAATGTCAAACGACATTTCCGGTAAATTTAAGGTGAACTTAAATTTATTGTCAATGTCAAACGACATTTCCGGTAAATTTAAGATGAACTTAAATCTATTGTCAATGTCAAACGACATTTCCGGTGAATTTAAGGTGAACTTAAATCTATTGTCAATGTCAAACAACATTTCCGGTAAATTTAAGGTGAACTTAAATGCTAAACGACATTTAAGGGATACTTAAAGTTCATTATATTCCATGGAAAGTTCAAAACGACATTTCCATGACTTTTCCCGGATATTTCGGTAAACTTAAATATACTTAAATAGGAATTTTCATGCAGTGTGCCCTGGGGGAGTGACCAGTGACAGAGCTATAGTTATGACGTTATGGATATGCCTGTGTAGCTATGCACCTGTCGTCAACAAGGTAACAGGATATGAAAAATGTCGTCTGCCAAACTGACCACTGACGTGACCCCTGACATTGACTGACCACCGGAAGTACTGGGTCCGTGTGGTGCCTTTGAAGGCCGACAGAGGGAGTGACCAACGTAATCAGAAAATTGATGACTTGGACAATGTTTGGGTTCTAAATGCATGAATGGTATTTTCCAGTCACAGATCAAATGGCTATTTCATATTAACCTATTGACCTAGTAAAATGGTTTATGACTTAGTTTACAGTCATATCTGTGGATGGATATTTTTTCATCCTCAGATAGAAGGATATTAATATCAATTATTGATAAAAGCAAATCACCAACAGTAGTGGCAAAATCGGACAGCAACACACACAAAACAAAACAGCTATTTCTAAATTTTGCAATCTAGCTTTCAGGACAGTAAATTGCACTCATTATTGTACATTGGTGTATGTTGTTTGTTCATTGTTGCACTTTCCCCTCCTCGCCCTTTCCATACATGTATCACCAAATGGGGTAAGGCACCATGGCCACCATGGAGTCAAGAAATCATGCGAAAAGCATGACTTTTTCTTATAATAACATCAGTGTGTCAACTCTGGATACATCCTAATTATACACATTCAACGTATACTTAAGTTATTTGTCTTTTCTGTCCAATGATAAAATATCTCATAAATAATCAATATACAACAATCATCGTGAATCTTACGTTGATGGAGCTTCCAATCGTGTGCCTCTACATGGGTAAAAATCGACACGGGCGACACGGCGACACGGCCGTTTTAGGCCTTTTTAAAAATCGACGGACACAGGAATATTAGGGGTAAAAATCGACCCACAGGAAATTGTCTCTATGTTCTTATATACCTAAAAATCGACACAATGGCATGGTTCTTCTGCTAAAAATCGACACAGCGACACGGTCAAAATCGTGGGTACCCATGTAGAGGCACAATCGTTATATGTGGTGTCATTTTGATATATCATTATAGATGATGATTCTCATATCACTAGTGCCCTGATCACTTGATCGCGAGACGATGATGACATGATGCATATTAAAAGCAGCATGAGATTTGAAATCCTACACCAACATAGTTTTACATAATTTTACATTTACATCCCTTGTTTTCAGAACTCCCCTAACAAACAAGAAAAGAAAAAGGTTCCCCTGGGGTTTCCGGATGTAATCATTATAACCAATGATCTCCGACTCTTATCTCATCCTGATCTCCACCACTGAAGAGTCCGTCTCCGTCCCCTCCACCCTTTAAGGACCGCAGGATGCATCAATATTCATTTTTGTTTGTCGTCATGATGCACCAGGAGGAGTAACTCGCCGGCGCTGCATCGGTGCATCATGCCGAACCTAAGGGAGTGTATCAACCCCGTAGGAATAGCATGATGCATATATGCAGAACTGCCAAGTCACATGCAAGGCATCATTGATAAGGACAGCATATCGATAATGCATTAAATCGTCATGCTCTCCTTAACGGGTTAGCCTATACCTCTAACAACAAGTGGTCGGGCCGCCAAATGGTATAATTGTTGTGGAATCGGCGTACCTGTAGCCCCAACAAGACATTTCCCGCGCTTTGAAGTGACCGGCGCGCTGGGCGATAATTGAGGCAGTTGCCGATCGATAAAGGCTTGAGGTGGACGATAATTGGGGGTTTGAGCTGCGGGTGGCATCGTGGTGCCTGCGGGTGAGATCCGCCTGAGATAACAGGGAGATAAAACAAGTGGGGATGTACGGGAGATAGCAGGCACCGCCTGGGGACGAAGCAGACGACATTTCTCTGAATGACAATGATGGACAGGACGACCTTCCGCTCTGCCCCCTATCGGGAGTCATCAAGGACTGACCACTCAATCAAGCACTGAGTGACTGACCCTTGGCCACCACAGGGGGAGTGGTAGTCGACACTTTGTTGTCGTGATTTTATGTGTTTTTTTGTGTGTTTTTTTGCCCTCTTATTTTTTTCACACTATTTTCTTAATCATTTATTCTGGATCCCGCTTGTCGGTGAAAACCTCTTCTCTTATATGTAGAGCAGGCGATTTATTCAATTTTGTACATTTTCTGTATTGGGATACGCACTTCCCCATTTTCTTATGATAGCTCGCTATATGATACTATTAGTAATGCTACTCTTGATTTAGAAATAGACTCAATCATATTTCAATGCAAATACAATTGGACACAAATACACAGGTATTATTACATGTAATAAGTAAATATAAGTAAATATACTGACATCTAATGAAGATGACTTCTAATTCAATATCTCCTATTAGTAGTGACAGTTCAAGCATTAAGCCTACTATAAAGGCCATCATAAAACAAAAACGTTCATTACATAGACAAGTTTCTATTGTGCCACATATATGCATAATGGTTTAAAATTAAAACTCCAATATTTGTTTCTTTGTTTATAGCGTGTAAGAGATGAGGAGGGGTTTGCAGTGTCCTTCTCCCACCACGTTCCATGTTTCAGATCACCCCCCCCCCCCCACTCCAGGTTTATTAGTGGATGATTTAGTCAATCTCAGGTCAAACTATGAGGAAAAATACTTCTATTTTATTTTTTCAAAAATCATTCCCCTTCTTTTATTTTTAGGAAAGTGTCTCCAAAATGTTTTCCTCCTAAACGTACCCTTTTCCGATAACAGCAAAATATGTTCCATGCACACAGCTTTTAATCAGGCTAATAACTAATAAAGCTTTTCTTTCTAAGAATAAAAATTGCTATAGGCCTATGGACTTCTATTTAGATTCTCTACCATTTCAAATGTGTGAGTGTAAGATAGGAGTGACACAGCGTTAAGAGTGGGATCGGACTGGGTTGAGTTATGGATAGAGACGGCTACTGGTGGTAGGGGTACGGGGGGGGGTATGTGGGGGGGGGGGGGTATGTGTGGGGGGGGGGGGGGTAGGTACAGTATCACAGGTGTGCACTGAAAAACAGTTGAGGCCCACTTCTCCAGTACAATTACGCTTGATTAATGTTACCTACTTCCCTTATATATACCTCTGCACCCCTTCCACTACCCCCACCACCACCCCACATACCCCCCAGGATCCACCCCCTCTCTCTCCCCTCCCCCTATACTCTCCCTCTCTCACTTCCCCCAGTCACAGTACTTGACAAGATAATGAAGATCAACGAGCCCTCTCACATCACAGGACCTGTCGGCATGGCGGCCCCTCTGAAGTCCCAGGTAGGTACAAGTCAGCCCGTCTCCCCCTGGTGGTCGGGAGTGGTACCCCTTTGTTGAGGCACCTCTCGGCCTCTTGACTGGGGGGCACTTTTATGGGGTATCCGTTTCAGCAGTAAAAACCGCACGCGGGCAGGCGGGGCAGGCGTGGGCTGCCAGTCAAATGGCTCCCGAGTATTCATAATAGGCACAGGTGAGATCGGGGTTCGTGAGTGTAGGTGTGTGTGTTGGTGGACGGGGGGGGGGGGGTGGTAAAGGTAAATAATATCAATTTTACAAACACAGTTTGAAAACAGATGTGGGAGTATCATGTCAAGATTTCAGGCCCAATACAAAAAAAGTGAAATAGAACCATATATATATATGTCCCTAGTCTATATACTTTTTAGATCATTGGCTCTCATATAATATAATTATTGTATGTGTTCTGCATTGAATTGGCAACTATAATATATCAAGATCTCATTTTGGGAGAGCGATATATTGATTGACATTACATTGTATCCCTTGCCATTAAAGGGACAAATCTATCTCGACACATCAGATATAAATGCTATGATGCACCGATTTAACGCTGAAAGGTTGGATCCGGGGTTTAATATGGATACTCAGTTAGGGAGTGATCATTTATTATCAACAGGGGGGGGTGGTGGGTTTGGGGGGGGGGGCAAAAAAATTTGGACCCCTTGACCGGGGGGGGGGCAAAAAAATTTGGACCCCTCTTGGGGGGGGGGCAAAAAAATTTGACCTGTTTTGAGCCAAAAAGCCCGCGCGTTACTATGCTTCAAAGGGCCCGCGCGCGAGCCGATTTTCGACCCTAAGGGGGGGGGGGGTAAAAAATTTTGACCCCTTGACCGGGGGGGGTGTAAAAAATTCCGCGCGCTCCGCGCGGAAACCCACCGCCCCCCCCCTGTTGTTAAAAAATGATCACTCCCTAATAGGTCTCTGGTCTAACACAGGTAGGTATATACTACTGGGACATGGCTCACCCCCCCCCCCCTTCCCATCTCCCAGTCCCCATGTTAAAGCTCTTACCTGTACAGACCATCTATCCTGACAAGTGGGGTGCCCTCTGCCCCAAGCCCCGACATACTAAATTATGATTTATTTCCTTAAAGGACCAAATTCTGTTCATTTCGCTCACCTCTTCTTAACCTGGGCCACCGGGAAGGGGGAAGCCATGCTCAAAAGGCAACACACAAAAGACCACCTCTCTTCCCACCAGCCTAACCCTTTATGGTCGGCATGATGCCTCAAAGAAAGATTTGTCGTCATGATGCACCAATGAAGCACCGGCAAATAACTGACTTTACTACATCAATCCAACGCCTCAGGAATGTATCAGTTCCCTAGGCCCGGCATGATGCATTCATGCAGTACTATAGGGAGATCCGCATCAGAGCTTCATTCATGCATCTTGCACACAAAAGGACATGGCACATTAAAGCACTCTGCCGTCCTTAAAACCCTTTAAGGACGGATGTCGCTAAAATATGACATTTGTTGTCATGATGCACCAATGCAGCCCTGGCGAGTAACTTATTGGTGCATCATGCTGACCCTTCGGGAGTGTCTCTTCCTGGTAGGGTCGGCGTGATGCTTGAATGCAGCACGGGCGAGTTACTCACCAGGGCTGCATACATGAATCATGACGACCAAGGGCATGATGCATTAAGGCATGATGCCATCCTTAAAGGGTTAAAGGGTTAATGGCGGTAGAATAGAGCAGGTTGTTGCAGGGGGTGGGTTACTTACAAGCAGGTGTTGGTCTAATACCTCCCACACACTGACCCTCCCCTATGTGTCTGTCCCAGATTGCTGTGTGCTGTGTGTAGGACAGGACCACCAACCTGGCTGTACTATTATGGTACAGGCATGCACACTATCCCTTTAAATGGCATGTCACTAAAAGATGACATTTGTTTTCATGATGCACCTATGGAGCACCGGCGAGTAACTCACCATGCAGTGCTACATGAATGCATCATGCCAACCTTTTGGGAATGTATCAAATACCCTGGGTTGACATGATGCTTGAATGTAGGCATGGTCAGTTACTGGCCACGGCTGCATTCATGCATCATAACGACCGAGGGCATGCTGCCTTAATGCATTATGCCGTGCTTAAAGCAGGGACATATAGTGGGGTCCATGTAATCAGACAATACTGTAGTGACAATGTGGAACTCTTCCATGTAGGAGGTCACCGTTGGGGATTAAATATAAGAAATTAGGTTGGAAATATGGCAAAAGTTGAAAGGGAATTTGGGATAAGATTTCTTTAGGCACCAGCCACCAAAGATGAAGATCTCGGTAATCTTCTATTATCTAGTATCACGTTCCTTTCTGCTACAATAAGGTATCATTATTTGGTGCACCTTTATTATTGTTGCTGATGCATATAATAGTGCTATTGTTATTGTTGTTGTTGTTGTTGTTATTTTCCTCTCATGATTATACATTGTATATGTATATCAGGTTCTTGCCTATTAGTATTACATGGAGGTACAGGGAGCATCTGCCAATGTAGTACATGGACCACAGAAAAGTCGACATGACTGCCTCTACTTGTCATCTACCTGTACACTCCACAGCCCACAGGTACATACACTAAAAGCCCCCCCCCCCTCACCCCCCCCCCCCACACACACACTCACCCCTTCATGTAAAACCGACATATTTTAGTCACATTATCCTCCCATGATACTCACACAACTGCCTCAGTAAAATGTCACTTCCGGTCGTGTTGCGTGCTTCAGCCACGAGAGGGCACCACCGGCGCAATCTCGTGGTTTCTCGGGGCGATGTTATCTGCACGAGATTTGCACCTGTGCAGGAGAAATGAAGGTAATGGGGGTCGGGGTAGTCAGCAGATTATGGTCATTAGAGCTGGGGTTAATGAAGAAATGGGCAACCTGCCTAGGTACAAGCACTTCGTTTACAACGGGGAAATGTCAGGGGCTTATACGTGGAACAATGGGTCATGTCTTGTTTTTGTGTGGTGGGATGGATTTATTGTACTGAGGTCTAGCATGGTGCGGTATTTGTAGATATAGTGCTGGTGACTTGGAGGTTAACTTGTGTGCCTTATATTATATTATATTATATTATATTATATTATATTATATCATTATATTGACTGTAAAATAGGCACTTTATACGGTCTCCTAGATACATACATATACTCAACATTATTATTCTATTTATATAGAGTTAGAAACTGTTTAGCATTTACTGAAGTCAGCCGAATTATATGGAATCGTGGTAAGGTTTTACAAGTTTATCTCAGCTGCTCTGTAGTCCTTTGTTCACCATAGATCGTAACAAAGACAATGACACTATATATATTCTGATGATATTACATTCTACTGCCTTGTTTGTGTATTTAGTTTTTATGCAAACAACATTATTAATTCATTTGCTTGAACTGTCTTATTTGTCAATTGCGGAATCGGCATAAGACCATATAGTACCCTGTAGCAAATGTTCAAGTATTAAAACCAACTTAAGGCCTGGTCTCCCTTATGGCTAAGATTGGTAGTAATTCATCACATATTTAGATTACCCTTTTTGCCTAACTGCTTACAAATCACAATTGCATCTATACTCAAATCCTGATGAGCAATACCTGACCCGTGTGTATATATATATATATATATATATATATATATATATATATATATATATATATATATATATATATATATATATAATATATCATACATACCCTACCAGTGACTGTCAGTATTCTAGGCTAGGTATTCAATGTCTTTGAGATTCAACCAAGGACACCTCTATTTTACGTCCTCATTGTTGACGTTTGACGTATGTACAAAGAGTCCGACTGTTGTAGTAAATGACGTTTGTTAAATAAAGCAGGAAGGAAACGCTAACATTTCAATTTGACGGTGAAGGAAATATCAAGATTGAATTACCAAGTGTTGAAAGGTATACCACAGGAAGGAAATCCATAAGAAAGAACACAATCGATCCAGATACCCTCATATTAAAGAAACTTATATAAATAAAACACACAATTCATCCAGATGTATCTGACACGTTGAGTCAATGTGATGTAGACTTAAATACTATAATTAACAGACAATATTTATACGTCATTGTGGTGAAATAGCAGTGTGGGGAGAAGACAAAGACGCTGAGGTATGGGAGCCTGGGGTGGGACCCCCATGTCGGTGTAGTGTTACTTACCGGGACGGGCAGGAGGTACCGCCCCCCGTGTGTTAATAACAGTGCAGGAACACACCGACAAGACGAAATAGACGAAATAGAAATAGTCAAGTCACCAGGAGCTGGTTGTGTGTTGTTCACCCTTTAATGGCCACATAGTGCTGCAATGCATCATAACTTGGTCGTCATGATGCATGAGTGCAACCCTGGTGAGTAACTCGCCAGTGCTGCATTCAAGCATCATGCTGACCCTATACAGTACACATTGATATATTCCCAACGGGTCGACATGATGCACCAATTCAGCCCTTTAGAGTTACTCAACAGGACTGCATTGGCGCATCATGATAACAAATGTTACCGTTTAGCGACATTCTGTCCTCAAAGGGTTAAGACCACAGGCCCCAATGCCCTGTCTGTGGTTTCCTGCCAAGTTCTTTCATAACCCTTTGGTGTCGGAGGTTAAAGAACCATTGTTTCAGTAAATGTGTAGGAGAGGGGTTTCTATCTTTTGGCTCATAGATCTATACGATCATCCTATGAGACTTCGGCCTACATTTTTTACTTGTGAAAAACTGAAACTTGAGAAAGTTTCCTCTGCAAAGTCAATGGGACGTTAAAACTACACAAACAAACAAAAAAAAAGTGTCATGAAGTCCTGGACATGTTATGGTACCTTGGTGGACAGTGTGAGGAGGTATGGATGTAGCGGGTGCTGCTACAACATGTACTTAGGGAGTGGTCTTTTTTAACAACAGGGGGGCGGGGGACAAAAATTTGGACCCCTTGAAGGGGGGAGGGCAAAAAATGTGGACCCCTTTTTAGCGAAAAAGATCGCGCATTAGTATATCTCAAAAGGGGTCAGATGCGCTCAATTTCAACTTGCCTGAGGGGGGGGGGGGGGGGGCGACCAAGAAAATGTCGACCCCTCCTGTCGGGGGGGGGGGGCAAAAATTGTTCGTGCCGCTCAGGCAAAAATCCACCAACTCCCCCTGTTGCTAAAAAATGACCACTCCCTTAGGGTATTGGGGTTGGACAGGGATCCGCACCGGGAGGCATGTCCTTAGTCCTTTAAGGGCAGCACTATGCATTTTTGTCGGCATAGGCCTACTAGTTATACATGCACGCATCCCAGCTGGGGAGTTACATCCATTGGCCTGATGCATTAATGCATCAAGTCCATCTTACAATGTTAAATGAATCCTGAAGTGTGTACAGGATGTACCAATGCAGCACTGGCGAGTTGCTCGCCTATGTTTGCTCGACAGCGCTGCATTGGTGCGTCATGGTGACAAATAAGCATGGACTGGCTCGAGGCATAACACGGTCCTTAAATGGTAACAGAACTACAAAAAGGACACCTATACTTTACACTGCTGGGACTTTATAGTGACTGCCTCCAGGCGCTGTGCTGTGCTGTGTAGGTCTCCAGAACAGAAAGTTGATACATGTACTGTATATGTAGGAGCCATAAGGAGACCAGTTGCCATTGAGAATTTATGATCGATAAGACATTAATCTTACTAAGTATTCTATGTTACTCTCTTTAGATATATTAAAGCAAATACATATGAATATCACACAAATCAGTCCAAACTTTACCACGTTCCCCGTCTCCTACTTATGTTTCCTATCACAGATATGACACAGGTACAAGCAATATTCTACACAACATTAGAGTTACTAGACAAGTAACATATTTATAGTCTCCTCAAACACAAGCATACAGCTACACACAGATATAATGTTCCCATCACCCAAAACAACCCCTTAGTAACACAAAACCACCCCTCCTATCAGAACAGAACGCACCAGAGCCCTCTCTTACGACGTCATAATCTGGCCTACCTACGTCAAGAATGACGTCTTATCACGTCATAAATGACGTTGTATCTGACATGAAAGACCTAGTGGTGTAGAGTCCTGGTGGTCGCTGCAGGAACTATATCTAAGGATGTATCCCTCAGCCCTCCCCTAGAATTACATAACTTGTCCATCATGTCGGCGCTATCAGTAATGTAGGGGGAGGGCCGTGGGGCCCGGATGAGGTGCTCAGTGTTTATTAATTTGTTGCTATTTAATGTGAAATTGAAGTGGGTAGTAAAAGTTTTCATTTGTAGTTATGATCAAGGAATGTAATGCCTCGCCGGCAGAGCGATTGGCTGTCTGGCTGTCTGGCTGTCTGGCTGTCTGGCTGTCTGGCTGTCTGGCTGTCTGGCTGTCTGGCTGTCTGGCTGTCTGGCTGTCTGGCTGTCTGCCTGTCTGCCTGTCTGCCTGTCTGCCTGTCTGGCTGTCTGCCTGTCTGGCTGTCTGCCTGTCTGCCTGTCTGCCTGTCTGCCTGTCTGCCTGCCTGCCTGTCTGCCTGTCTGCCTGTCTGCCTGTCTGCCTGCCTGCCTGCCTGTCTGCCTGTCTGCCTGTCTGCCTGTCTGCCTGTCTGCCTGCCTGACTAGCTGGCTAACAGACTGACTGGCTGGCTGAGTGGCTGACCGAATGACTGACTGGCTTGCTTACTCGCTGACTCACTAACTCGCTGACTCACTGACCCACCACTGACTCATTGATTGACTGACTCATTGACTCACTGACGGACCAGCCGACTGACTGGCTAGCTCGGTGACTGCCTGAATGACTACCTCGACTAACTGACTAATGCACTCACACAACGCGACGGACACATTTACACCCTCACCAAGACATACTGAGAAGGGTAGGATCTATTGTCATACACTGTTCGAAGTAAGTAGTGTTCCTGTACACCAAATACTGGGTCCAGTAGATTGTGCTGTAGACCTACAGCAAGTGACAGTACAGCAAAATTGATTGTAAATCATAGTCTAAAGGTCCTGGGTTCACCTCCCAGTGCTGGTGATATTTTTAACCATCCATGTGAGGGGAAAACGAATTTTAGGTGGATGTAGATAAAACAAGAGAAGTGGCCTCACCAAGGATTGAACTCAACACCTGTGGTGTTGGAGACAGGCGCTGATCCATTGCGCCACAGAGCCGGTGTTACAAACATTCATATTGGGATATATCTCAACTCTACTTCTAAACTGATTAATAATAATTTGTAAAGGTCTGCCTACTGCTAGAGGGTAGAGAATGGTTTTAAACCCTGTACTCATATCATAATACAGACATTGACATGACCAGGAGGAGCAGCGCTGAGCACGGCATACTTTCCTCCTGGGCGGACCACCCACTCTACACCCAGGACACCTACCTGAGTCCCCCCCCCCCCACCTCCTCCAGCTCCCCCTGACCCCCGACCTCATCAATTTGCTCGTTTGATGTCCGAGCACCTCCCAGGTGATAGCACCACGTGACCGGGATTCCTCCACGGTGGGCCCTACCTGCCTCCAGGTCAGCCCTCCACGTGAAGGACACTAACCCTGTGAGGGCAGCATGCGGCTTTAACCCTCTAAGGACGGCATAATGCATTAGTGCATCATGCCCTTGGTCGTCATGATGAAAGCAGCCCTGGCGAGTAACTCGCCAGGGCTGCATTCATTCATCATGCCAACTATATGGTGTTAAGACATCTCTGAATGGTCGACATGATGCACCCATGTATCACTGGCGAGCTACTCGCCGGGGCTGCATTCATGTATCATGCCAACAAATGTCATCTTTTAGCTATATAGCCTTAGCGCCCTTAGCGGTCGTGCATGATGCCATTCTTGCATCATGATGGGCCGTCGTGAGTGTATCAATCCAAGAAGGTCGGCATGATGCATGAATATTCAGAGGACACCCACTTCAAGCACTATGTGCTCCTTGAAGGGTTAAAGCCCCATGTACCCCTACCTGTGGAGCGCTATCGGCGCTGTGCCGGGCTAGGTTTCAATGTGGTAGAGATAGGCTCGGTCAGGGTGACGACGGTTTGTGTGTGGTAGTGTCTGTTAGACCTGAGGTTTGGTAGAGGGAAAATGTGAGACAGAAAGTGAGAGGGAGAGAGAGACAGAGAGAGAGAGCGAGAGAGGGATAGAGACAGAAAGAAAGAAAGAAAGAGAGAAAGACAGACAGAAAGACAGGGGCGAACAGCACGACAGATAGACAGACAGAGAGAATCCGACAAACATGCAGAGACAGACAGCTATACGGAGACAGATATATAAGCAGACAGAGAGTCGCTGAGAGATGAAATGACAGACAGGAATATACCAAAACTACATTCATATGAATGGTATACCTACCTAACCATGATAATCATTTGTAAAATGCAGTGAGCTTCTATTAACAAACTAGTCCCAAACCAATACAACTTTCTTCACAATGACAAAACAATATCAGAAGTACACAGATTCCAGAATAAAACTTCTATAATACAACCTTGACATAATTAGCAACAATATTATATTAAAAATGAAATTCTGCTGGGATGATTGATAGCCTGTTGATGTCAGGCGTATCATCCCCTCCTCTCGATTTATACCACATCAGGCCCCGCCTATCAGCCAGATAGGGGCTCCCTGCTGCCCCCTACCTGATTTATGAAGCATCCCAGTCTAACTGGCTCCCCAGCTACTAACATGTACGGGAACAAATGGTGGAGATAGCCTCAACATACTGAGTGTGTGCTGGGGGTAAACATACACAGAGAGAAGAAACAGCGTCAAAAGGGAGTCCAGGTTGCCGACAGAATGTCGCCTAAGGAAGTCTAGGTGACTCTCTGGCTGACCTAAGGGAGTCACCTGGGGGAGTCATATCTCATATTACCCAGAGGGCTATATACATTTAGACATAGTCATATACCTCTCTGGGTCATATGGCTCCCCGAGGTGACTCCCTTAGGTCAGCCAGAGAGTCACCTAGGCTCCCTTAGGCGACCTGGACTCCCCTAGAGAAGGAAGTCATTCTAGAGGCAACCTGGACTCCCTTTTGACGCTGTCTTTTTTTCTCTGTGTGAGCTGAAGTACAGTCAATTCACATTCAATGGTCCCCTTTGGAATGGGGTGACCTTTGGAAAGTGCCAGATGTATTACACTGTATAGAAATGGACCCTCGCTTTGTGGTCACCTCTCTGATGTGGTCACTGTCTATCCTTGCCCCTTACCCCAAAATATAGGCCAACATCTCCAGTTGATGGTTTACATTATTAATATCGGACTTATACATGATCAGCGTCAATAGTGTGTTCATGGTTTAATGCCACGACGTATGAGAACATAATAGAAGAGAGGAAGATATCAGCTGTAAGAGAAGACGATGTAACGAGGATGGTGTCCAGAAGTTGTGAAAGTGCGGGGACCGGGCCCCTGAGCTGCTCATAGAGGGGGTGAGTCTCTGTGAGCAGGTGAGTTACCGTAGGGCTCCATGGCTGTGTGGGGTAGGTGCCCACCATACCCCCTGGGTGGTGGAGGAATACCATGACGCCGCCCTATAAACACCCCCATCTCCAGCCCACTAACTCACCCTCCGCGGGGAGAGATAGGGCATTGTAGAGCATCTTAAAAAGGCATCAGCTGATACATCATGTCAGATAGGTGTGGGGAAGAAATACTAGTGGGTGGGTTCATATACAGAATGCACAGAGAAAAGAGGTAGAATCCCAAATGGGAGTCTGGACTCGATCACTGAGGTAACTCTCCCCATGACTCTAAAGTGACTCCCAAGCATTAGGGAGTTTTAGAATAGGAGTCATTATAGCGTTGTTATAGAGTCCTGCTAATGTTAAGGAGTCACTTTCTAAAGAGTCCTGGGGAGAGTTACCTCAGTGATCATGTCAGGAGTCACAGCGATTTTACTTCTTTTCTTTGTGGTTTTACAGTCGCTGTTCTCCCAGACTCCATAATAAATATATGCTATGTAGCAATTCATTTCAACTTTTTGAATTTGACCTTCATTGAAATACATAGACAAAGGTTCACGAGTATAGTTCAGAATTCCACTTGGTTCATCTGGATAATCATGCTATTCTATCGTGATTAAATCATCAAATTCAATGATTTAAAAAGCCGTGAAATACTTGAGAGGGTTATTTAACAGGGGGTGTGAAATACGGCCTTCTTTGGTTAAGTTAATGGGACTGCCGTCTACTGTATTCACAAGGAAATAGAATATGATCTTCCACATACACCTATAACCATTGATGCACAATACATTATCAGCGTACACATGAAAGCCCCATGGATGCCCTTCTATAAACTGTCTGTTCCGTTTATATTGCTCACCTTGCTGGGCAGCTCCTGTGTTTAGGGAGTGATCATTTTTTAACAACAGGGGGGGGGGTGATGGGTTTCCGCGTGGAGCGCGCGAAATTTTTTAACCCACCCCCGGTCAAGGGGTCAAAATTTTTTACCCCCCCCCCCCTTAGGGTCGAAAATCGGCTCGCGCGCGGGCCCTTTAAATCATAGTAACGCGCGGGCTTTTTGGCTCAAAACAGGTTACATTTTTTTGCCCCCCCCCCGGTCAAGGGGTCCAAATTTTTTTGCCCCCCCCCCCAAACCCACCACCCCCCTGTTGATAATAAATGATCACTCCCTTATGTGCCTACGTGTTTTACACTTACCCAGTAAGCAAAAAACGTTTCTCTATGGCTCCTTATCTTGGAAAAACGTTGTATAACGTTAATAACGTTATTTTTAAGGTAAAATAACGCATTTTTGTTAGCTGGGGGGGGGGGAGCATTCAATGTTATTGTGAACGGTCACTGTGTTCTGTATATTAGAATACGAAGTTCTAAAGTATAGATGTGGCATTGAGTCATAATAATTATGTAAAGAAAAATATTAGATAATATTAATTTACATTTGTTATTTGCATTAGTGGATACTATACACATTCATATATTTATGTGTATATAGCTCATTTTTTATAAAGCACTAGCTGGCGATGGTGGGAACCCTATTACTGTGAGTACCTCAATCTAATGTCGGTACAATCTTATTACCTCCTCCCCTACCACTCTCCTCCCACCCCTGCCCATCTCCGTGTGACCCCCGTAGAGGCGGAAATCAGCTTTTTCACAGGGTCACTGCGCGTGTCAGAGCACCCACCACAGCACGTGCGCGCGCAGCTTTACTTCCGCCGACGGAAACTACACTCTCCGAGCAGATGTGCCGCAGATAGTGTGGACACGGGAGGTGATGCTGGATGCGCTTGGAGACTCCTGACATGCGTAACGGTGATGGTCGGTCGCTTCCGGTTCGGGGTGACATCTAGCGGCAGGTCGGGGAACTTGAGGCATGTTGATATTGCACCTGAGGTATTCACCTCCAATTGACAAGTAAAGCTAACCAGAGACTTATCTCACTGTGCGAAAGTAGGCAAGAGGCAGTGACAAAACAGGGGTTGGTGACAGCCACAACCTGTAGCGACCACAAGTGACTCCCGTGGGCACTGTGTATGTATCACGTAGACCTAATATAGCCCTATGGTACTAGGATCTCAGAGGTACACCTCCTGAAAGCTAGGGGTTTATAAAGGGGAATTAGCACCCAGCTCCAAGTTCATGAGAACAGCCCAGAAAAGACATGATACCGACTTAATGTCTAACAGATAAGGCAGGAGTAACAGCTCTTCAATTGACAAGTACATCACAATGTATGTAGATATCATTTAAATGGCATCCACATGTAGATGGCATCTATATGTGGATCTCCAGCAAAGATATTACATTTATTATACCTAGGACAACAAAGCATACAGAGTCCCTATCTCTTAACTATAGAAGCTGCTGACGGCATATTTATGGCATAAAATCGGTTGTACGCCACTCCCAGGCTGTGAGCGTGGCGTACAACATCTGACAGTGGCGTACAACATCTGACAGTGGTGTACAACATCTGACAGGGGTGTACAAGCCTCCAAAGAGCTCCAGACAATGGATGGCTCCTATAGCCGCAGTGCTTAGGGACACATTTCCAGGAGCTATTTTGAAATAGTAATCCTGTGAATTAAATAATAATGTAAACACTAATGGATAGATATACACACGTAGTTTGTCATACAGTAGACCATTATGCAATTATGTGATGTGTTGCCCTGAGAGTGATTAATACAAAATGTCTTTTGCCTTCTTGTCTCAGACAAACTTTATTATTCAGCGGAATTTAGGGAAAAATACCTATGTTTCATTAAAAATAAAGTGAAGGCTAGGTATAATGAATCCAAAACATCACGCCAGTTGCATAGTCGTAATTTTATTCAACTTGTGGGTCTAGTGGGGCCCACTCGTGGCCTATGAGGCCACTTGTGGGCCCCACTGACCCACAAGTTGAATAAAATGACTCGTATGCAACTGCCGTGTCGTTTTGGGTTAGTATACAATACGGCACCAGTTTCATACGCAATGCTTGTTCATTAATTACAGAATTTATATATATCATTATATGTTGTATGCGGAGATATTGTTGTATCGGAGATGGAGATGGGGGTGTTATGAAATCACATTACATGATTATTATTATAGCGTCAATATTTTTACATGTGTTATTAGTTCTTACAGGAAGAGTTACACTATGATGTTAATTTAACTTGTATTTAGTGATCGTTTATCTTTGAGGGGTATTTTTGCTGGTCTGGATACCTGAGGATAATGTTCATATCTGATAAGAAAAGTATAAAGCAAGAATTTACATTAAATAGATAAACTTTTTCTATATATTCTCTTCTCTTGGAAAACGCAAATATGTATAATTCTGAAGAACTGTACACTATGTGTGTGCCTCTACGTGGGTAAAAATCGACACGGGCGACACGGCGACACGGCCCTTTTAGGCACTTTTAAAAATCGATGGACACAGGAAAATCGGGGATAAAAATCGACTCACAGGGGTTTTTCTCTATGTTCTTATATAGCTAAAAATCGACACGATGCCACTGCCCTCTTGCTAAAAATCGACCCGGCGACACGGCCTAAATATCGGGTACCCATGTAGAGGCACATGTGTGAGTGCGAGTGGTGATATTGCCCCATTAATATTGATCCGATTCACAAGCCATGAAAACTGACAGGTAGCCACATTTCCTGCCAGTCATCTGGACAAAGGCGCGTTCTACTGGTCTAACAGACCTTTTGCCCGCTGTAGCCGGTGTCCGGCACATTTTGGAAAGACTGGTAAGACCCTTGACCAGTGAGAATGTGGATGAGGTAAAGTTTTGCATTGTCTGGCTGTGGGAGGAGTCCGGTCTACAGGCAGACTCGCCTAACCAGTACCCTTTCCCACCACAAGGGCTCCACATGGGACTGGTGGAGCTGCTATATTTAGATAGTGACTTCCTGTCAGGCTGTGCACAGGAATTGCTGTAAGGATTTGATCGGGTAACCTCTGAAGACAAGTTAATCAAACAATTATTTTTTCATTTGCCCAGACTCTACCATTATAGAGTTGGGACCGCTGGTGCCGCGCAGTAAGTACTGTGCTGCCCCCTGGTGTACAGTAAGTGAAGCTGTCACGTCGGGGACCAGCGCCACCCTCAGTGCTGCCCCCTGCATGTACATTGAGGTACTAAGTAGGATTTCCATTTCTTCTGTTTATCTGCGTATGGGAGCAGGGATATAAAGTACTATACCCCATGATAGGAGCAATATCACCACTCGCGGTGCTACCCCATAGTAGACTAGAACAGTACTAGAATTTTGAATGGGGAACTCTCAGTGATTATGCCACCAAGCATATCCCACTGGCAGCACTGTGCTAGTCTACTATGTGGTTAAATAGTGCAGTGGTGAGAATGCCTCTTTAATTGTGTTATCAAAACCATAGTGAACAGTTCATAAACTGAAGAAATAATGTACGCAGATTATTTGGCTACATGCCTACAGCCACATAATAATGTCACGTGCCTGGATGTGAGGAATGACAATTTGGTCTAACCTGGCTAGAATTAAGGACAATTATAGCTTTTTAATCATATTCGCAGCTCGACTGGGGAAAAGAAATGTGTCAGTCAAACCGACCTTACCTACGAAAAAGGGCCGACCTTCGTTTATTTCCGACATTAATTTCAAAACCCTAGGGGGGGGGTACAGAAATTTCGACCCCTTGACCGGGGGGGGGGGGGAGTGTAAAAGGTTTTGCACGCCCGCACGGAAACCCACAACCCCCCCCCCACCCCTGTGATCACTCCCTTAGACAAATCCATGAAAAATTCCTTTCGTAAAGAAAAGATGATTTAGACCTCAATAAAGTTAATAACAAACTGTAATAGCTTGCATACTTGTCGGATTCAATAAATATATTCAACCATTTCTTGATATTCATAAGGATTCAAATGATCTTATTTCAAGAAAAAAAAATACTCACCTACCCATGGGACTTGGAACGCATCTCTTTTTGGCCTTATTGGGATCTTATTAGATACAGCGTCAGATAATGGCACATTCCGACCTAGCTTAACCCTTTAATGACTTATGTCATCTAAAAGATGACATTTGTGCTCATGACGCACCAATGCAACCCCGGCGAGTTACTCACCAGGGCTGCATTGGTGCATCATGCCAACCCTTCGGGGGTGTCTGAACCCTGTAGTGTCGGCATGATAAATGCAGCACTGGCGAGTTACTCGCCAGGACTGTGTTCATACATCATGCCGACCAAGGGCATTGATGCATTAATGCAGTATGCTGTCCTTAAGGGTTAAACCCTTTAAGGATGGTATGATGCCTTAAACCCTCACAGTATTCCTCGATTGTCATGATGCACCGATGCATCAGTTGTCATGATGCACCGATGCATCAGTTGTCATGATGCACCGATGCATCAGTTGTCATGATGCACCGGTGCAGTGCCAGTTAGTAAGTCGCGGCTCTGCATAATGCAGACTCGTGGGGAGTGTATCAACCCTGCGTTCATGCATCATTGCGACTAAATGACATATTGCACTAAATTACTTTGCAGCCCTTACTGGGTTAACATAAAAACATGTTTACTTCAACTCATGGACCATTAAGCCTCTGATGATGTCATTTATACCAGCATGAATTGACATGATTTATGATATCACTGGTATGTGTTTTAAGCTATCACGTATATATCATGTGGTGTATACTACATTGTCCCTCAGTTAAGACGTATTAGGAGATAAGGTTAAGGTAAGGAGCTGTATATACATGTTATAAGCTAAGAACTCTGAAATTATAATCGTCCTATAACTACTAAGGTACATGTAGTAGTTATAGGACGAGTACTAAGCTGTACATGAAATACAGTGAAGAGAGCCCTACAGCTTGGTAACTTATTTATACACCTAGCTGTATGCAGTATACAAGAGGTGTGACATGCTTTGTTCTGCATGCCCGCTGTGGTATAAGTGTTATATACACAGGTTGTTTCTCTTGTTCTTCTCGCCAACTGTGGTACAGATAGATAAGTACACCAACTTACCATTGTCATCGGTACCTGCGTACAGGAACTAGAAGCAGCCATCATGCCAGCTAAGGTCATGTTGCTCATCGTCTGTCTCTGCCTGGCCATGTCTACCACAGGTATGTTAACAACTTTTACAGTCATGTTATAATACATGGTAAATATTGTTTGATATTTTTGTATTTTCTCTCATGTACAGCTGCTGCAAAAGGTTAGTTTTAATTGTTGTTGAAGAAAAGATGACATTTGTCGGCATAATGCACCAGTGTAGGCCTGGAGAGTAGCTTGCCAGTGCTGCATTGGTGCATCATGCGGACCGTCAACCAGTAGGGTCGGCATGATGCTTGAAGTAATTGGGAGTTACTCACCATTGCTGCATTTATGCATCATGACGACCAAGAGTATGATGCATTAAAGCATCATGCCGTTCTTAAAGGGTTAAAGCTGGGCCGTCAGGGAATAAGTTCAGCATTTTCCATACATGGACTAAAATAACAGTTCCACCAGAGGGCAGCAGTGTTTGGATAGGGGACCATGAACATTGTCCAGCTACAACATATTCACCCTATCTTGTGCGTGTAAGAGCCGAGCTCCCAGCCCTTAAGAGCCCTCTTGTGAATCAAAAATGAACTAGGCCAAATAAAAAAAAGGTGTGTTTCAAGTTACCCGACCCTACCTAGCAAAAAAGGGCCGACCCTAGAAATTTTAATCCAATTTTGAAAAAAATATTTATTTTTTAAGTGATTTTAGGGCTACTTCAGAGTCAATTTGAGAGTCTACGAGTCAATGTCGTAGTCAGAGAGAAACTTTTATCCAATATTGAAAAAATATCAATGTTTTGAGTAATTTTGGGCCTATTTCATGGTCAATTTGGTAGTCTACGAGTCCACACCATTGTTGGTGAGTCAGCGCTGAAGTTTGGGAGTCGATTTTGGGGTACTTTTCAATCCAAAGTTTAAAAAAAAAAAAAAATAAAAAAAAAATCCGACCTACCCTACCTAGATTTTCAGATTATTTAACCTGAAACACACCTTTTTTTTTGGGCCTTATATCCAAAAGTGCCTTTGGCCTCACTTCACCCATGATGGTCAAGATTTAAAGCCCTAGGGGTACACGTGAGTATTTAGGCCACTCAAAAAAGCAATCGTGATTTGGGATTTTTTTTAATGTGTTCAAAGTTGGGATAAATTGATATTTGGTATCAAATTGTTGAGTGACTGTCTGTTTCCCATGAGCGAAGCACATCAGCCATACTAGGAGGTTTGAGGGAATGCCCACCCAAGAAGATTTTGATGGTCTAGACATGAAATAGTGCATTCTCACACATTTTAGAGCACAATAATTTAAGACTCAGCCCCCCCCCCCCATCCAGGTCAGGGGCCCTCAGTCAGGCCCTATGATTCATACTTCACTGAAATAGACTATGATGTGTTAGATGATATCGTCCCCTTCTCTCTCTCTCTCTCTCTCTCTCTCTCTCTTTCTCTCTCTCTCTCTCTATCTTTCCCTTTTTTCTTTCTCTACAAGTACAGTCTTTCATATAATGCCAAGGCAGCTGAACAATCTGTCGTATGACGCAGCTCCTGCTACAGCCAGAGCGCGGGAAACGCTACTAGCGCTACTAGGGCGCCACCTATCGTCATACCGGCGTACTAAGCGTCTGAGAATTGTCTGTGCATCGTGCGTGTTATGCAATACACCGGAGGTCGGTCAATACATCCTGAGATCAAGATTCGGAGTTGTTGTCACTTATAATAATACAAAGTATTAAGACATCCAGCAAAGCAGGATGCCACATGGTGTCAGAATAGGTCATCTTCCATGCCCACAACAAGAAAAGTGCCAAATTGAAGTGAGACACTCAAGTTGGTGTTGAAAAGTGATGAACTCAAGAATCTGTGAGTAGAGAACTTTTCTAAAAAACCTCCAGAAGCATTACCAAGACCCCAGGCTGTTAATTGTGTGTATAACATTGACTGTCAGTAGGCCTACATTAAAAGCAGTGACAATTTTGAAATGGCTGCCAACAGTGTAAAACCCCCAGAAACCCTCAAAATTGAGAGGGGTAACCCATCACATTCATGGTCTCTGTGGAAGAGAAGGTTTGAGATATATCTCAAGGCCACAGGCTCCAGCACAGAGCCAAATGAAAAAAAGGTGGGACTCCTACTGAATCATATTGGGGATGATGGGATAGACATTTATGACAGTTTTGTATTCCTCCCACAACATCCAAATCCAGTCCAGGGATAAGCTCCCATACCAGCTGAGGACCCAAATAACTATAATACTGTGCTACAAAAGTTCACAGAATATTTTGGAAAAAGGGATCCCCAACTGCTACTAAGGGAAAAGTTTTGGTTCACCCTCAAAAGGGGACCATCTCAAACTCTGGAGTCATGGGTGCTAACAGTCAAGAAGAGTGCAGGTGAATGCAAATTCCCACAGACCTACATGGACCAGGCTGTGCGCGATAAACTGACATTTTCATGTACCGACCAGTCGGCAAAGTCGAAGCTCTATGATGCCGGTGCAGGGCTTACGCTGGAGAGAACAGTAGAGATACTCTACCAAAAGGAGACTACACGCTATGAGCTCCAAGAGTCAAAGAGTGCCAATATCGACGTAGTCCACAGCAAGGCCAGGAAGAAGCCTGACCCGAGCAGAACTGAGAAAAAGAGAAATACTGGTAACAAAATCAATTGCGGATACTGTGGTACCGAACACCTCAAAGGGAAGAAAAATTGTCCCGCAGTGAATCACTCCTGTGAGAAGTGTAAAATAAAAGGACATTTTTCCCAAGTTTGCCGTACTTCAAGAGCGCGGATTTCTCAAGTCGCAGAGGAAGAGTCGGGAGACGATATACCCGATGACGGAGTGTCGCACGTATTTATCGGAAGCGTAACGAGCAAAGTAAATGCGGCTTCATCAAAATCCGTCCCAGACGACGAATCGAGTTCAAGCAAAGGCTGGTACATTAAACTCAGAACTGGCTCCGATACTCTATCGTGGTACATAGACTCTGGAGCCGAGATATCGGTGATGCCCGATACATACTACAAGAAGTCCTACGGAGAGATCCAACCAACAGGCGAGCATCCGTTACAGACGCTAGGATGTGCTCGTATGCAGTTGAGTCGCGGAGACACTACCGTCCACGAAGACGTCTACGTAGTGCGAGGCGTGAAATCGCTTCTCCTCGGACAACCTGCAATCGAGAAACTAGAACTGATACCTAACATCCCTGGGGCCTATAGGGTCAAAGCCGTGAACAGTGAAATCCCGAAGTTGGACACAAAGGACGAAGTGGTCAAAGCTTACCAGAAGCTCTTTACAGGACTCGGTAAGCTGAAAGGTGAATATGCTATAAGACTCAAAGACGATGCCAAACCATTCTGCCTCTATACTCCACGCAGTGTGCCAAAGCCTCTGATGAAAAAGGTAGAGCAGGAAATCTCAGCATTAGTAAAGTCAGGAGTTATCAAGCCCGTAGACGAACCAACAGATTGGTGTGCACCCATGGTGGTTGTACATAAACCAAACGGGAACCTACGGCTGTGTGTGGACTTGACAATACTCAACCAGGGCGTCCGACGTGAACTCTACCAGATGAAAAAGGTAGAGGAGACCCTGGCGTGTATTTCAAGCGGAGCTGTATTCTCCAAGCTAGATGCAAATTCTGGCTTCCACCAGGTACTGTTGATTGAAGAGAGTGCAAAGCTGACGACATTCATCACACCGTTCGGAAGGTACATGTTCAGGAGACTTCCCTACGGTATATCATCTGCTCCTGAACACTTCCAAAAGAGAATGGACAAAGAACTGACTGGACTACAAGGAGTGTTGTGTCACATGGATGACATTCTTGTGATTGGAAAGGACAAACAAGAGCACGAAGAACGCTTGGCAAAAGTGCTGAACCGCCTCCAAGAGAGCGGCATCACTCTAAACCAAGACAAGTGTGAGTTCTCCACAACCAAGCTTCCCT
This sequence comes from Harmothoe impar, assembly GCA_947462335.1. Taxonomy (NCBI): domain Eukaryota; kingdom Metazoa; phylum Annelida; class Polychaeta; order Phyllodocida; family Polynoidae; genus Harmothoe; species Harmothoe impar. The sequence continues at coordinate 18,910,009 of OX381719.1, forward strand.
ACCTTGGCCAGGTGATCGATGCCGATGGCATCAGGAAGGATCCAGCGAAGGTCAAAGCCATTATAGAGATGCCAGACCCCAAAGACGTCCCAGATGTCTGACGATTCCTCGGCATGGTGAATCAACAGATGAAATTCCTGCCAAACCTTGCTGAAATCACCAAACCAGTCAGAGATCTCCTCAAGAAAAATTTTGCATGGACTTGGGATCTTCCACAAAACTAGCTTCGGACGAAGCTCTCGCTTTGTATGACCCCGAACGTGAAGCGATCGTGTCAGCAGACGCAAGTAGCTACGGTCTTGGGGCAGTTCTGAGACAACGTCAAAAAGATGGAAGACTGAAAGTGTATACGCCAGCAGGTCAATGACAAAGACTGAATGCCGATATGCGCAAATCGAGAAGGAAGCATTAGCGACCACATGGGCACTCGAACACTGGAGTAACTTAGTTATCGGTATGCGAGTCCACGTGGAGACAGACCATAAACCGGTTGTGCCACTATTCTCAACCAAACTGATCGACGAACTGCCAGTGAGGATCCAAAGATTCCCACTGAGATTAATGCGGTTCGACTTCACAGTCAGTCACGTGCCAGGTAAAAGTCTAATGACCGCAGATACCTTGTCAAGAGCGCCTCTTGGTGAGCATATGCTGGAGAGCGAAGAACTTCATAAGCAAGAAGAACTACGTAAGGAATCTGACGCATACGTACAAGCAGTACTTGTCTGTCTACCATCATCTGACCAGACACTAGACGAGATACGGTCAGAGCTAAAGAAAGACAAGTGCAAACAGAAAACCTTACAACTATGAGAGTAGTTTATTTGGCCATATTGTAGGTGGTATCAGGCTGTGGGGTGGGTGGCACAGCGGTGGACGTGCCCAGCACTATGGGTATGGACATGTCCAGAACTACAGGTATGGACGTCCCCAACACTATAGGCATAGTACCAGATATTGGCAACATAACGTCCACACCAGATACCCCCATGGGAACTACCCACCTTACTGATGATGTGTACCCAACTGTGAGGCTGACCAACACGGCATCTATACTGAACTATATACATGTACTGTATATGACAACCGATACAAATGTATCAGCACAGCAATATGCAATTCAACAATAAATCATGTAGCCACTGTACATGAAACCTGCAAACGGAATCATGCCATTTTTCATTCGGATAACACTGCACTTTAATTTTTTCTTGTTCCTTGTTATTAGTATACTTATATCTTGATACATGTCCCTGTTGTTGTTGAATGTTATTACTAAGGCAAACATTCTTAGCACAAGGTACATCTTCCGATATCCATATAATATACCCCAGTGCATATAGGCTCCAGCTAGCACAGAATAGATTGAGAATTTGGTCACTCATGCGAGTGATATTACATCTTTAGACGTCAAGACAATGCAATCAGTAGGGTGGCGGAGCTCCTAAACCCATGACAAGGCATGTTCCTCAGTTACGTAGAAGTGCATGTACCAGGTGTGTCGTGGCAAAACGGTTTGTTAGTTCAAGCCCCTCCTCAGCAAATTTCAGGCTGGTATCCCTTGAAACTAGCTTCTGTTTGCATCCACTCCTGTGTGTCTAAGAGTAACGGTTCAGGAGATAAAATTTAATGTGTTCTAATTTAATGACTGAATAACATCATTTCTCAGCAAGATATGGCCAAAATTATGATTTTCGGTAATGGCTGCCATTATCGAGCCCTATTTCAAAGAAAAGTAATTTGTGTGCATAGCATCCACCCCATACCTGATCAGCATATGTTATACTTTTTGGGCCATATTAGCCGTTAAAATAATATGTGTTTTAAAACAAGTTTGTTTTCAGAGGAGTCCGTACCCTCCATATCTGTAAAACAATTTAATATTAACACAATGATTAAAACTATTTTATTCATATATTAGATTATATAATAACCAGAATCACATGAAATAATTGCCATGAATTATGAGGGTAGTTTATCTGGCCATATTGCAGGTGCTGAAAGGCTGTGGGGTGGGTGGCACAGCGGTGGACGTGCCCAGAACTACAGGTATGGAGGTGTCCAGCACTACGGGTATGGAGGTGTCCAGCACTACGGGTATGGAGGTGTCCAGCACTATGGGTATGGACGTCCACACAGTGGTGGAGTCTACCACCACTACAACCCCCAGCATGGGCATGGTACCAGATATCGGCAACACACCAGATACCACCATGGGAACTACCCACTTTACTGATGATGTGTACCCAACTGTGAGACTGACCAACACGGCATCTATACTGAACTATATGCATGTACTGTATATGACAACCGATACAAATGTATCAGCACAGCATTTTGTCTACAATATGCAATTCAACAATAAATCATGTAGCCACTTTACATGAAACCTGCAAACAGAATCATGCCCTTTTTCATTTGATGAACACTGCACTTTGATTCTTCCTTGTTGGTGTTGAGTGTTATTACTAAGCAAACATTCTTAGCACAAGGTATGTCTATCAGTATCAATATCCATATAGAATACCCCAGTGCGTATAGGCTCCAGCTAGTACAGAATAGAGTAAGTAATGCATATTATTTTGTCTATCAAAGGTGTTCATTAGGACAGGTAAGCAACAGTCAAATTCTTGTCACATCACTAATAATAATGCACTATTTGGCTTATAACACATCACAAATACGTTTAAGTGCTGTGGGTGTCTCTGCTGTGTGTGTGTGGCTGTGTGTTTGTGTTTTGCCCATAACTGGGGACTCACAATTTCAAATGACCTTGAAACTGGGGACTTAAATTTTAACTGGGGACTTGACCAAGTCCCCACTTAATTGGGACCAGTTTTGAGCATGAAATAGCTTTGTGATACCTAAAAATTGGTTTCTTCAAAAGTCCCCAATTGCAAAAATAAAATCCACCACTTTTCATACTCACTACCACACACACCAAACGCTTCTGAGTAGCCAGTTTCAGGTCGAATTCCCCATGCTATGTCAAAGACACAAATAATCAAATTTGCCAATCATGCAAGTGATATTACATTTTTAGAAATCAAGACAATGCAATCAGTAGTGTTGCAGAGCTCCTTAACCCATTACAATGCATGGTCCTCAGTTACCTGCACAAATCCCCAGTTCCTGGCATAAACACATAGAAGTGCATGTACCAGGTGTGTGGTGGCACACCAATTGCCTGACCTCAGGAAATTGCGTTTTTTACAAGAATATCCAACAATTTAACGATATTCCTATTTCCTGTAAGAATCACTGAGTCATTCTGATGACCGTGACTCGACGTGTCAATTCTTGACTCATTCCGTGTACTTTCAACATTAGAAAATAATGATACTGATAAAAAATACAACTTACCTCCCATCATTCATTGGCCCTTGTTCCTTGAAACACACCTTTTTTTGGGGCCATAATGGCCATTAAAATATGTGTTTTAAAACAATTTTGTCCATATTATATTAAATTATATCATAACCAGAATCACATGAGATAATTGCCATAAATTACAAGAGTAGTTTATCTGGCCATATTGCAGATGCTGCCAGGCTGTGGGGTGGGTGGCACAGCGGTGGACGTGCCCAGAACTACAGGTATGGACGTTTCCAGCACTCTGGGTATGGACGTGCCCAGCACTACAGGTATGGACGTGCCAAGCACTACGGGTATGGACGTCCACCCAGTGGTGGAGTTTACCACCACTACAACCCCCAGCATGGACATGGTACCAGATATCGGCAGCACAACGTCCACTCCAGATACCACCCTGGGAACTACCCACCTTACTGATGATGTGTACCCAACTGTGAGGCTGACCAACACGCCGTCTATACTGAACTATGTGTATGTCCTGTAAACAACAACCCATATCAGTACAGCATTTGACTAGAACACCCAAATCAATAACAAATCATGTAGCCATTTTTCAGAAAACCTGCAAACTGAATAAAGCTTCTTCATTTGATGTGCACTTCACCTATATTTTTCCCTATTGCTGTTAGATTTGATTATCATCATGGGCAGATTTAAAAATATGTAAATATATATGGTTAGTCTGTCAATATGGAGCTGTAAAGAGCACCCCAGTGTATAAAGGCTCCAGCTAATGTAGTAAAAATTAAGTTATTAATATTTATGTATCAAAGGTAATCATGCAAGCAACAATCCAATCTCTGCTGTGTGTGTGTGTGTAGTGTCTGCAGTTCCCTGTAGGTGTCTCTGCTGTGTGTGTGTGTGTAGTGTCTGCAGTTCCCTGTAGGTGTCTCTGCTGTGTGTGTGTGTGTGTGTAGTGTCTGCAGTTCCCTGTAGGTGTCTCTGCTGTGTGTGTGTGTGTGTGTCAGTCTCGAACCCAGTCAACTCTGAATGGCGGCACGCTCAGTAGAGTGTCTGGAAAGGCTCATACCTAACCACTGTTTGGTCAGATCACCAACAACCAGCCAATCTTCAAGATCAAGGGGAAACCACGATGGCACCAACTCACTACATGATTATATTGGGATAGAGGTTGAGGCAGGGTTCATTGTCCACCGTAACAGGCCACTTTTGAAATGCTACATTGACCATTGTTCTATTTCGGTATCCCTGACCCTGCCCTGTACACAGTGTTACGTAATAGCGCCATGGTGCGCCCACGGGGGTGTAAATCAGCACCCTCTGACTCTACTATTAATAGAGTCGGCGCGGCTGAGACTGTGTGTGTGTGTGTAGTGTCTGCAGTTCCCTGTAGGTGTCTCTGCTATGTGTAGTGTGTGTGTAGTGTCTGCAGTTCCCTGTAGGTGTCTCTGCTGTGTATGTGTGTGTGTAGTGTAGTGGGTCGACGCTATACTATTTCTATAGAACCAGTTTGGGTTATATTGGGTATGTGTGTTGCCGTGTATCCGGGCCGCGCTCCTGTCTGGTGCTGGGTATATAGTTACATAAGTCTACACCTGAAGATTGAGAGAGCGCGGCCTGGTTATGTGCATTGAGCCGTGACCGCCACGTGTCACCCGACATATCTCGGGTACCGTGTCGGCCCGGATGCACCGGTGCGTGGTTACCCGGAGTTCCTCGGGAACTCAAGTGTTTACGAGTAATGAAGAGAGTTACATAAGGATCAGTACATAAGACCTGGGGTTCTGCTAATCGAGGACCCAGTCTTGCTGTGCATTTCGGCCAGCTCGACTGCTCCACAACAGAGCTTCTCCGAACTCTGTTGTACCTTTTAGGCCTAGTCCTGTCGCTGCTTCCAACTTGGTCACCCTGCGTCTCTCTCTCTGTTCTACCCTCTGGGGGGAACTAGAGGAGATAGACGCACTGGTGGACAACTGCGGACACAGAACTCCTCCCGCGGAGTCTGGTCCAAGTGGAGTTAACCATGATGGAAGAGAGCCTTGGAACTCTGGAATTATGTACTAGACCGTGAGCGTATACCTCTTGTATGTTCATATGACCACTGGTGTTCAGAAGCCTATTTGATTGTTACTATCCGTCTGTATGATTACGAGCCATATGTCAAAATGAATAAAGTGTAATTTCTGAACAACCTATTTTCGAATCTGGAGTTTTTCATAGCCGATGCCTATCTTAGAATAGCCAACAGGTACACTGGTGCCGTGACCACTTTGGGTAAGTATTGATTTACATTTTTTTCTTTGAAATTGAGAGGTAAGCTCTTATATGTTTGAACCAGAATTGGTAGGTTTCAAGGATAGTTATTACAGGTTGCTTTTGTGTGGTGAAGAGATGTCCGATACAGAGGTACCTCCCCCGTCGGTTACAAACCAAGGGGAGGGTATGCGCCCTAGGTTACGATCTAGGGTGAGGTTTAATGCTAGGCAGAAGGTACATACGTTCAATCAGAATAGGGAAATTGGACATGGAGGGGAGGATGAAGCCCACGAGGTGAGATCTGAGGATTCACAAGGGGACCCCCCAGCGAAATGTCCAGCTCTAGAACCAGATAGGGGTATGGAGGGACCTGTCCGGGTGGGGGACACATCACGGGAGGATGTGACACTTGGACAGGTGACCATGGAAGATGCTGGAGAGGATAGTGACTCTAGTATACCTAGTCTGGAGGGTACGGTAGATGTACCAGTGACATGGGAACGTAGACCAGTGCCCACTGTAGAAACAGTGGAAAGGACTAGGATAGTAGTCCAGGGTAGTCAAGATGGGGTTGAGGCTGTCAAAGGGGACGTCCTGGAGAAAACTCCGGAGGAAGGAAAAGAGACAGCTGTGGCAATCTCCAAGGGGGATAAGCTGTTTCCGGATCCTTTTAGGTTGACGATACCTGGTTTAGAGGTTCCGCCTTATGGACCCAGGGAGAGGTTGAGCCATGGTGAATAAACTAGAACCTGAAGGAGTGAAGGCAGATGGGGACCCGGTCGGAAAGGCGCAGGAGGTATCTAGAGATGAGACCTTTGTAACTGCCGACGAGCCCTCAGTATTTGTCGTCAATGCAGCGGAGGAGGTAGAGAAACCACCTGCCACTGAGGATCTAGATGGTTCCATGGTGATACATACAGCAGATATGTTATCCAGTGTGAGTGGACACTCATCTATGCAAGGCAATAAGTTTGACAAGAATGAGGAGTTCATGTTGGAACTTTGTGGTAGAGTGGAGAAGCTGTTTCAAGAGAAGTTAGATTGCTTTCTTGAAGAAACAGAAAATGACACTAAGAGAGAAAGAGGGGATGTTCCAGTAGCTCAGGCTACAGGAAATAAGGCTCCTGTGGGAACAGCTAATGCTGCTCCAGCTCCCGGTGCTCATTCTACTCCAGCTCCAGGAGCAGGGCAGGTTCATACAGTTCCGGTAAATATGTCTACAGTGGGTAGACCAGGTTTGCCAAGGGGGGTAAACATGAATGCTCGGCCGCCAGGTCAAGGGAATCTGGCTGGGCCTAACACCTCCTATGGGGGGTGGGGCAATGTGGGACCGGATAACTGTTATGGGAACGCGAGACCTATGTTCAATATACCACCTCCCCCATTACCTGGCAGTCATATAACTCCAGGAAGCATGTATACACCAAGGACCGGGGGTGCTGATCAGAGAGGGATGCCTTATCAACATAGGGGAAATATGTCGATGGAGGATGAGGCAGTGTTCCAAAGCAATCCAGCAATTAGAAGATTGGGGATTGATGCAGTACCGAATGACGTGGGGAACTCTAGAGCAGTGGATTATGCTTTGAGTCAGGCTGACATACCGTTGAGAACGGGGATGACGGCTGTGAAGAAGCAGGCTATCAAGATGAAGCAGTATGATGGCTCAGTTCCATGGAGGAAATGGTTCACACGATTTTCAGCAGATATGCGACATAATGGCTGGGAAGGGGATGAGTGCCTTGCAGCTTTGTCGTGGTGTCTGCGGGATGGTCCTGGTGATCCCGCCCTAACGAGCTTTGAATTAAGCGGGGGTAGAACGTACAAGGGATTAGTGGAAACAGCTTCTTGGGCTTTGGGTTCCACATCCGGTGCGGATCCCGCATCTGAACTAGAGGCAAGGGTTCAGAAGCTCGGTGAAGCTCGGTGAAGGACACCGACAGTTTGGAATGGCTCTCCGAGTGCTGGCAGCGGAAGCATTTGAATCTATGAGTCCGAGTGATCCATGGCTGGTGAGGAAGTTGTCCAGCTTGTATATAGATGGACTTAGGGATGAAAGATTGTCAACCGAGATTGCTTCGCAGTGGAAGACCACTATGTCGCTGGCAGACATCTTCAAGCTCACAGAGGATGCTCTAAGAAAGAGGAAGTTATTGAAAACTGTGGAGGCAGCTCCTGTAGCTGGAATTGAGATACCTGAAGCGGGGGGTGATCTAGCTACAGAGGGTGTGCAGGAGGTGGCAGCTATAGATCCTAAATGGGGAGAACGTCGTACTTTGTATAAAAGACGAAAGGTTCCAGGATCAGACGCTCCAGCGCCAGAGGAGGGTGCATTGAAAACCATGGTCGGAAAAGTCATGGATGAGCGTAGTAAAGCTGAGAAGGCTGAAAAGGTCGCAACTCGTGGTCGCGGTAAGGGGAAACCCAACAAAGAACGAAATGTTACAATTGTCGGAAGAAGTGTCACTTTGCAAGGACATGTTGGTCCAAGGATACTAGGAATGTATCATCGGTCGAGAAACAAAAAGATGGACCCTCTTCTGACCAAAGCCCACCGCCGACGGAAAACTAGTAGGGGTTGTTGTCGATGACAAGATAACAACCCCGCCTGTGATTGTCAAAGGTACTGTCGAAGGAAGATCAAAAGATTCCATTTCATTGGAGCCGCTGGGGTTAGCCGCACCTGAGTCTGATCCGCCAGGTGGAGATGGGCCCCAGGGAACGGACGAGAGGGGTGTTGAAGATTTAGCTCATCTGGACACCGTCCGTAGAATTGAGTTGGCGGAAGAAGTAGAAAGGTTTTGTGCTTCGCGACTCAAACCCAACGATCCTATAGTTAAGTTTCTCAACTCGAGGGGATATGACTTGGGCGGTGACACTGGAATCCAGAGATTTGCCTTAAAGCCTTCCCCTTTACAAGGGAAGAGATGGTATTTGCCTGTGCAGATTCAGGGTTGCTTGGGGGAATTTCTGATCGATACTGGAGCTAGCCACTCCATGATGGGTCATCATTTCTTCAAGAAACTGGCAGTGCTGATGGATCTCATATGCGGACACATGGCAGACAGGTGATACCCTTTTGGGTGAATCAACATTCATTTGTTGTTTCAACAACTGTAGCTGAACTGACGGATGAGGGAATCTTGGGAGTTGATTTTTGTTCTCTGTATGGTGCTGTATTGGATAGTGTGACAGGGGAGCTCACTTTTCGATATCCACAAGAGATGAAGGTCCAGTGTGTGCTCCGCCGGATTTCAGGCGTCTCATCTGTCTCTCAGACAGTCCGAATTCCTCCCCGCCATGTATGCAATGTAGTTGTATACTGCCGGGATATGGAATTTGACCGCATGGGGGTGGTGGAACCTAATCAGGAGCATTTGAGTAAGCTAGGGTTGGTTTCCACCAGTGCCCTGGTGCAGAGTTCAAGACGAACAGTAGTGCCAGTGAGTAATATGACTTTTCAGGATGTGTACCTGGAAAAGGGGACGACCTTTGGGGACGTAACATATGCTGATGTGGTAGGGAGAGCTGACTCACCGGAGGTAGAGTTAGCGGCAAGAAGAGCAGTGGAGTTAGGAGCTTTGGATCCATCTGCTATGCCAGTGGTGTTGCAAGACACTGGAGAGCAGGATAGGAAGGAAGGCTATGGATTACCACTGCATCTTTTACCATTAGTGACAGATAGCCACCTGGAGAAGGAAGAGGACAAAGGGAGTCTGGCTCAATTGTTGTGTGAGAATGCAGACTTGTTCTCTGCTCCAGGAGAGCAGTTGGGTAGAACCGACCGAGTAACTCATCGGATAGACACCGGTTCTAGCCCGTCGTTACGCTTGCCCTACCGGCGTCTACCTTTGTCTAAGAAGCAGGCATTGGAGGATGAGGTGGACAAGATGTTAGGGGAAGGGATAATAAGGCCTTCTGATAGTCCATGGGCTAGTCCAGTGGTAATGGTTACCAAAAAGGATGGCACTTGTCGGTTCTGTATAGATTACAGGAGACTGAATGGGATTACAAGGAAGAATACCTATCCCTTGCCGCGCATTGATGAAAGTCTAGATTCCTTGGGTGGCAATCACTGGTTTAGTACCTTAGATCTGCAGTCAGGATACTGGCAGATTGGAATGCACCCAGAGGATAAGGAAAAGACAGCGTTCACAACCCATAGGGGGTTGTTTGAGTTCAATGTGATGCCATTTGGCTTGTGTAACGCTCCGGCTACGTTCGAGAATATGATGGAAACAATGCTGAGGGGCTTGTTGTGGAAAAACTGTCTGGTATATCTGGACGACATCATAGTTTTCGGGAAAACTCGGGAAGAGTGTCTATCAAATTTGACCATGGTGATGGATCGACTGAGATCCTATAACCTGAGACTGAAAGCTAAGAAATGTAAGTTCTTCAGGCGATCAGTGGAATATCTGGGCCGAATAGTAAGTGGCACAGGTATTTCGGCGGATCCAGGGAAACTGGAGGCAGTAGCGAGTTGGGCAACGCCAAAAGATCAGAAGGAAGTAAGATCGTTTTTGGGTTTTTGCTCGTACTACCGTGATTTCATTCCCGGATTTGCTGAGGTGTCGGCTCCCTTGCAGGCGCTAGTAGTAGGCAAGAGGAAAGGAATGTTGAAGCTACCACCGTTTATTTGGACGGAACTAGCTGAGCAGGCTTTTCAGAAGCTGAAGGAGTTATTTACGGTAACTCCTGTATTGAGCTATCCTACTGAGGGTGATCAGTTCATCCTGGACACCGATGCTAGTAACGACAGTATAGGCGCTGTCTTGTCCCAGGTGCAGGATGGGAAGGAAGTGCCCTTAGCATTTGCTAGCAACAGCTTGAGTAAGACTCAACGCAATTATTGTACCACCAAGCGAGAGTTGTTGGCCATAGTAGTGTATACGAAGAAATTCCGCCATTATTTGTATGGTGGGAATCTTATTTTGCGTACAGACCATTCATCCTTGAGATGGCTCCTTAATTTTAAGGAAGCAGATGGGATGATGGGTAGATGGATCTCCGCGTTGTCTGAATTGGGAATAGAGAATACCCAGATTCAGCATCGGAGCGGAGTGAAGCACGTGAATGCGGATTGCTTGTCAAGGAGACCAATCCGAAGATGTGCAAGATTGGACTGTGAAGATTGTGGCATACATAACGCGTTGGTGGCTCCAATAATGAATTTTGATCCAGCCTGGGAAGAGAACTTGGTGTTCTGGTCTGCGGAGTCCATACTTGAAGCTCAGCAGGAGGACGAAGGTATCAATGTGATACGGAATCTGATCCTGGAGAGAGCTGCTCGTCCCGTCAGACCTGCTCTGTCATTGGAGTGTGTGGAAGTGAGGAACTTAGTAGGCCAATGGTCGCAGTTGGTAGTGCGAGACGGCCTATTATGCAGATGGAAAACTCTTGAAGGCAAAGCCAGGAGGAGGCTACAGATAGTCCTGCCGGCTTCTCTGAGATGGGAAGTATTTGAGTTTTTCCATGGTCATCAGACTTCCGCTCATTTTAGCAGGAAACAGACTTTGGACAAACTAGCGAGGAGATATTACTGGCCGGGGATGTCTAAGGATGTAATACGTTGGCTGATGGAATGCCCGACGTGTTGCCTGGTAAAGCCGGGCCCTGGGAAAGGTAAAACATCTCTCAGACAAGAACTGTTCGGAGTCAGATTTGCGAGGATAGCCATTGATATAATCACTGGCTTCCAGACTACTCCAAACTCCAACGTGTGCATGATGGTAGTACAGGACTACTATACCAAGTATGTGAGAGTGATCCCAATGAAGGATCACATGGCATTAACCTGCGCACAAGCTTTGGTTGAAGAGTGGGTACTAACACTTGGTGCACCTCTCATGCTACATTCAGACCAGGGTAGAGAGTTTGAATCGCGTCTCTTTCAGGGGATGCTGGAAGAATTGGCCATAGTGAAAACACACACTAATCCTTACCGACCGCAGTCGGATGGGATGGTTGAGAGGTTCAACCGTACTTTGATTCAGGGGTTGACAACGCTGGTTAATTCTAATCAGGATGACTGGGACACGTTTTCCCAGTATGTGGCCCATGCTTACAAAGGTACAGTGCATGCTTCTACTGGCTGCACTCCTCACAGTCTGGTATTTGGATCTGAGATCATAATGCCTGCGGATTTGGTCTTTGGCAGTGTGCTGCGGAGGAAGGATGTCCCATGCTGAGTGGCATTTGCGGAATCTCTACGCAGAGAATTGCGAGAAGGCTATGCATTGGTGAGAGGCCACTTGAAGAAAGCAGCCATCCATCAGAAAGTGGGATATGATACAGGCTTGAGAGAAAGGAAGTATGTAGTTGGACAGAAGGTGGTGAGATTGAAACCACCTGTGCATAGAAAAATCTCGAAGGGTTGGGATGGGCCGTTTGAGGTAACAAAAGTAATATCTGATGTTACTGTGTTGTTGAAGAATGTGCGAGGCAAGATAGTTGCAGGCCATGTGGATCGCCTGAAGCCTTGGCTAGGTCGCCGGCCCGGCGATGAGGATGAACCTTTGGTAGAAGTGCCAATGCCCCAACCCGGGTGGGTGCGTAAGAAACAGGTTACGGCACCCCCGCCTACGAAGAAGACTAGAAAAGCAACGCCAGCTAAGAAGGTCGATGGTAGGAAGAAGAAGAAGTCAGTTACTGCAAAGGAGGCTAGAGAAGTTCCTCGAGTGATTGAGAAGAAGAAGCCCCAAGAACCCATACGTAGAAGTGCTCGTATAGCGGGTCGAGGTGCTGTTACATAAAAGCGGCGGGGCTGGGTTGGTTTGTTATGGTTACCCGGAATAGTTCGGGTTTCCATGGACTCACCCGGTAAACCCCGTAACTGGTGCTGATTGTCAAAAACACAACGAGAAATACCGGATTTTTTTCTTAAGCTTTGTGACGGGAATAATGGTGGAAGTAACCAGTAGATGGCATTGGGGTACCCAACGTTCTGCTTTACTAAAGTTAGTTTTGAATGTTTACATGCTATGGTCTGTGATTTGGTTTCCCATTTAGTACTGGTCGTGATGGTTTCGGATTAAAATCCAATTAACTAAGTCGGTAATTTTTCTAAGGATGGAATGAGAATCCTAAAAGAAATACTTTGTGAAAAAGGACGGGTGTAGAATTCGTTCTAGTAACACGAGAATAGGACTCGTAAGTCTTCCGAATTTGTTCGGACCACCAAAGAAATTTACTTTGACACATATTTGTTTATTATGTTCTGTTTAAAGTGCGTTCTAAAGTTCATATGCTACAAATGATACAGCTTTGATGGACTAAAGAATTGCTATTGCTTGAAATAATGTGTGTAAATAGTATTCGAGATAACCCGGCGAAGATTGCAACTACTACGCAGTTTACTTCGTTACCCGGTTTTCTTCGGATAATACCGGATAACTTCTTCGGGAAGGGCTATCCGGTACCTATGATCCTTTGCGCTTGGATGCGCACGCACGCTGGTTTGGCGCGGAAAGCGTCAGTCCTGCACATATCGTTGGAGAGGGTGGATGCGAAGGCACCTCTCTCCGCGTATGTTAAACAGCAGTTAGTCATCTATACTGCTCTACATGTGAGGGAGAGAGGAGACACTAAAGTGAGGTAGTACAGGAGGACACTTTTGTAACAATTTTCCTGATTTTACTACTCATTTAAGCTCATTTGAGAGTGGGCTCCTCTGGGCCGCCCTCTGTTTAGTTATCATGGCGGATGCCTATTCGTCGGGTAACTCCTGTAGAAGGAGTCACTCGACGGAGGTTACCCCTCTATCGCAGGACGAGAGGGAATTGTTAGCTTTGGGAGACCTGGAGTCTACAGCTCCGGTCAATTGTAATCTTCCAAAACAATTCAGTGAAGCGGATTTACCGAAATTCGTGTATCAACCACCGAGTAAGATGAAGAATAGGGGTGTGAAACGCAGGAATGGCAGTGATATCTCCGAGATAAGGAAAGCTGAACAGGTTAGAACCACACAGTATCTCCTAGCTCGGGGAGCACATGTAAGGAAACTGGTAGATATGGGTTTGTCAGTGGCGCAAGCTAGGGGGTTCGTGTCAGGCCCGGGGTTGAAAGGACTCGAAGCCGGGGGATTTCCCTTGTTCCAGGTTGGGAATATTGTGTCACCACCTTCTTCGGGAGTAACCCGAACTGACCCGAACATGCCCGGGATACCGGTGCACTCGGTCAGTGACGCTTCAGTGGGTGCTCCTTGGGGTTCTATGTGGTATGACTGTGCGGATGGTTTACATCCGGTTCACGGTAAATTTGTACCCGATTGGAATGCCCCTAAACAGTCTACCCCGGAGCGTATTCCAACCATGGCAGTCATGCATTTGGCAGCTAAATTCCAGAAATTTGATCCTGATGATGTTATTCCTGGGAGTAAGATATGCAGGGGGCATATGTCCGAGAATTAGATAAGTTCAACGAGAGGAAATGTACCAAGCTATTCAGAACTCCTTCCAATAATTCTAAGTCCAAACCCTACACGGGGGAGATTACTGGGGAGATAGGGAGCCGAGCTAGGTTACCCTCCTATGAGGATACGGAGAGGGATATGGAATTCTGGTTAGAACATACTAGTTCAGGGGCACATCAAGCCTACAAGTTTTGGGACGAGGTTATAAAGCAAAGTATGGGGACATACAGGGCTGCCGACCTCTCCAACGAGGATAGAAACCGTATGAAATGGGCCTGGATGACATTTGTCCCGCCAGGTATGCCTACCTATAAATCCGGGAGGGGCTGGAGAATAGGTTCGGGGCAGTGCCCATTCAACGAGTGTATGGATAGAAGTCCAGTGGCTGAGTATTTGGACCTGTACCAGTTCGCACAACATCTAGTGGAGTTCCACGGGCACTCCAAAATGATGTGGCAGTGCCGGGCCAAGTCTAATCGCTCAGTTAAATGTATGAAGGATGGTGAACCTTTCAGCACATCTAGAAAGGGTTGTATGGTAAGACACTTAGTGGATGTACACCATATGAAGGCTGAAACTGCCATGTCCAATCTAGATATTCTCGAGAATTGTCCGGAGGCTTTAGGACTCACGGACAGGGAAAAGTGTGTGAGGGTACCACAGGGGTTGGCATACACCTTGGTGTTCAACCATAACCCGAGAAGGTTGTGGCTGAATCGAAAGGCGTGGCCATACTACATTCAGGACTTTCCAGAGAAAGCCGCTGATTATCGTAGTAAGATGGAGTTGGCCACTCCTCCCAAAGGTAGAGTCTCGTCTGAAGGTAAAACAGTGGACCATGGAGTGCACACTCCTGTCTCTGTTGCCATAGGACAGGTGAAAACCACAGGTTCAGAGGAGTCCTCAGCTTCTGCTGGGTTAGACTCATCACCTGATGGTCAATCCACCCCAACCAAGAGACGTACTCCAGGGTCTTCCTGTGGATTTAGTAGGAACACTACTGAATCTAATGAGGAGGGTTCTGGCGGATCATTACCGAGGGTTGCTGTTAGCCCAAGGCAGGCCATAGAGGAGAGAATGGTAAAAGACCTGTTAGCTTCTCCTGTAGAGGAGGAGGATGACTGTGTATTTGTGGGACAGGAGGTAGTACCTCCTACCACACTCTCTGAGGCTGGTGGGAACCCGGGATTGTCAAGGAAGATATTGAAAACAGAAGATACTTCCACTGATAGTCAAGGGTATGTAACAGGGAAGATAAAGTCAGTAAGTGGGAAAGAGGATTCCAAAACTAAGACAATCTATAGAACGATTGATTTCCAATCTGAGGGAGACGATTGGGTGGATCATAAGTTCACCCCACCCACAGGCAGGGCTCAATCGAATAAAGTTGATATGGGAAAGGGACAGGAGATTGGTCGTAGGCTATCCTCCGTTCCATCACCATCTACCTGTATGGGGGGTCTCTCATTGAATTCTCCATCACCTGGGGTGGGTGAGGAAGAGATGTGTTTAGAATCGGTCCCTCTGCCTAAGCTGACTGGTGATATTGATCACCCTGAGAACGTTAGTATCAGGAATCTTCTAAAAGAACAGTATGTCACTGGACTCAAGAGTTCATTTGACACACTGGATCTCGCTTGTCAACTAGCTCTGCAAGGAGCTAGGGCTCAAGCTGAGCAATTAGTAAAAGAAAGTCGTTTGGCCGAGTTAGAGAAAGTGGAGACTGCGAAAGCAGAACTCCTGTCTAAAATGTCCAAAATGACTGAGGAGAATGAAGCCCTCAAACGACAGTTGGGACAACGGGATGACATGGTAGCAACCTCTAGCAGAATAGTAGACGATTTGAGATTGAACATTGAAAAATCTCGTATGGAAAGTCAATTTTTAATTGATGGTCTCAAAGTCAAGCTGGATCGCAGTAAGGATATGGTCAGTGCCACTGAACATAAACTGTCTGCTGCCCGGACTGAAATTAGTCTGAAAACTAAAGTTATTTCGAAATTAGAACACGAAATTGGTGGTCTGACGGAGAAATTTTCTGGCTTTAGGAAGGAAGCTCAGCAGAACGATGACTTTTATGAGGAGTTGGCTGAGTTTTTCGAACATTGCTATGAAATCCCATTGTCAAGTTGGTACGACGAGAGTGTATACAGGGTTGAACGGGGTTCCGCCCCTCTTCCCTTAGGATTTGACGGTGATGCATACGCACAAAGGTTGAGAGCTGACTCTCGGAGTCCTCCTCCTTCACCTGCAGAGGATGAGATGTACCTGGCCGACTGCAGTTACGTGGCTGCCTCCTCCATGGCCTCTCGGTCATCGGAGTTGGTTGCTGTGACGCCTGTTCCTAAGACGTCCGTTCCTGCGACGTCTGTGCCTGTGACGTCCGTTCCTGTGACGTCTGTTCCTGTGACGTCTGTCTCTGTGACGTCCACCTCTGTGCCGTCTGCTGCTAAGACGATGCAGTATACTACAATGGGGGTGGACACAACCGTGTCTTCCCTTGAGACTATGGATACTCCCGCCGGGGTGTCCACTCTTGCGAGGATGGTGGTGAATGAACTGCAGACAGAGTCGCCCAGCTCGGCACCTGTCTCAACACCAATACTCGACGCCACCTCTTGTCAGTCACCTTACCAGATAACGGAAAGTGAGACTAGAGAGGCGGTCCAGATATTGATGGAGCTGACCGATGCAATTGCAGAAGCTGACCTACGTCTGACTGTCCGTGATGCTGAGGTGCTTATGGCTCCTGAAAACGAACTTGAACAATCCATGATGGTGGATCCTCCAGTGGACCTACCTGTGACGACTGGTTCTGTGTCAGGGAACCATCGTCCATCGACCTTGGACATTCCTATATCCATGGTGAGTGTACCTATGAGTACGCAAGTGCATTTTCTCAACCCTGACGCTTTGCAGCTAGGGTCTGGGATGGACATTTCCATTGAGATGAGTGACAACCGATCTAGTGAGTGCATGTCGCCAGTGTCCAAGAATGAAGAACTTTTGCTGAGTGGCGAGTCATAAAAACATTCCCAGTTTGCAGCATGTATAGAACCTCTACCATGTGTCGTCATCAAGGTTGAACTTTTGCAGTAAAGTGGAGCTATTTGATGTGTTAAATACCATGAACAGTGGGTCACAAGATGACCTTATATATAGATATATTTATAAAAGACTGAGATGACAGGAACTGCTTACAGTGGATCATTATCACCTATTTATGAAAAGACTTTGATATGATACCATATTACCTTTCATCTAAGTTTTGCACTTGTTGACATATGAAGACTGCTGAACTATCACCAAAGAGTGTTCTATTTGCCATAAGACAGTATTTGTGAAACGGGTTCTGTTTGATTTGATGACATGTGCTATAGGTATGATTATTGTATGCCAATTGTGATACTCTGAATTAACCGTCCAGTAGTAAAAGTATAAAGGACTGGATCCTGATGATACCTACTAAAGTGAAGGGTTACTTGACTGCATTCGTACTATATGTGTTTCAATGGTAATAACATATCAATGAACCTGAAAGACGTGAGATCTGTTCAGGTACAGATGATGAAAATTGAGTAAGTTGTTATGGAGATCCGTAGGTTTTCGTTGATTACTTTCAGAAGGAGGGTATCAAGTGAGGAGCTGGATCATTCTATTTTTCAGCTTACTGTTTTTTCTATAACCTTGAGTGTGAAGATTTATTCTCCATAAGGGTTAAGTTATGTTACCATGCCACTTGATCTGATTGCCTTAGCATTTCTATATGGAAAATGCCACTTGTGTTATTATGTGAGTTACATCACGAAGGACACCTATGTGACCATGATTTGCATACGGTTTTGAAAGTCCTGGATTTGACTGAAACTGCATTTACCAGATCTACGCTATATGTACATTTATTCCAAAAATATTGATCTTTCAAACCTTACTCTGGCACGTTAAGGGGGTGAGTCTATTCAAATAGACGGGTTGGGTCAAGGTTTACTATAAGTCTGAAACTTGCCACCTTTTTGTTTCCAATATGTCTTGTATAAAAATTGGTAACTTTTAAGGAGAAGTGTTCATATTGATCTGTATGTACCTGTTGTAACAAATCGTTTTCGATGAGACATGGTTAGTATAAAGGTTTTATTTTTTTATGATATATAGTCAAGTTTGTTTTATAGGGCTTGACTGGCTGTGTGGAGTTTATCCTCTTAGTCCCAGAAATCATGACTGTTATTGAAGGATGATACTCGATTATTGTGTAACTGGATCCTGATGGTTGATATGATTGACGTTGATATCAAAAAGGATGAAGACATATCTATAATACTCAAGAAATACATTAAGTTGTTCTAGTAGAAAGAGTTACGCTTGTCTCCACTATGTATATGTTTGGAGACAATATGTTTTTTTGGGTTGCTTGGAGATAAAATTTGTCATTATATCAAAGTAGTATGAAAAATACTGCACTTTGTGCCGCTATTTAGACGCTGTGATATTGTCTGAAGGGAGGTAGTGTAGTGGGTCGACGCTATACTATTTCTATAGAACCAGTTTGGGTTATATTGGGTATGTGTGTTGCCGTGTATCCAGGCCGCGCTCCTGTCTGGTGCCGGGTATATAGTTACATAAGTCTACACCTGAGGATTGAGAGAGCGCGGCCTGGTTATGTGCATTGAGCCATGACCGCCACGTGTCACCCGACATATCTCGGGTACCGTGTCGGCCCGGATGCACCGGTGCGTGGTTACCCGGAGTTCCTCGGGAACTCAAGTGTTTACGAGTAATGAAGAGAGTTACATAAGGATCAGTACATAAGACCTGGGGTTCTGCTAATCGAGGACCCAGTCTTGCTGTGCACTTCGGCCAGCTCGACTGCTCCACAACAGAGCTTCCCCAAACTCTGTTGTACCTTTTAGGCCTAGTCCTGTCGCTGCTTCCAACTTGGTCACCCTGCGTCTCTCTCTCTGTTCTACCCTCTGGGGGGAACTAGAGGAGATAGACGCACTGGTGGACAACTGCGGACACAGAACTCCTCCCGCGGAGTCTGGTCCAAGTGGAGTTAACCATGATGGAAGAGAGCCTTGGAACTCTGGAATTATGTACTAGACCGTGAGCGTATACCTCTTGTATGTTTATATGACCACTGGTGTTCAGAAGCCTATTTGATTGTTACTATCCGTCTGTATGATTACGAGCCGTATGTCAAAATGAATAAAGTCTAATTTCTGAACAACCTATTTTCGAATCTGGAGTTTTTCATAGCCGATGCCTGTAGGTGTCTCTGCTGTGTATGTGTGTGTGTGTGTAGTGTCTGCAGTCCCCTGTAGGTGTCTCTGCCGTGTATGTGTGTGTGTGTAGTGTCTGCAGTTCTCTGTAGGTGTCTGTGCTGTGTATGTGTGTGTGTGTGTGTAGTGTCTGCAGTTCCCTGTAGGTGTCTCTGCTGTGTATGTGTGTGTGTGTAGTGTCTGCAGTTCCCTGTAGGTGTCTCTGCTGTGTATGTGTGTGTGTGTAGTGTCTGCAGTTCTCTGTAGGTGTCTCTGCTGTGTATGTATGTGTGTGTGTGTAGTGTCTGCAGTCCCCTGTAGGTGTCTCTGCTGTGTATGTGTGTGTGTGTAGTGTCTGCAGTCCCCTGTAGGTGTCCCTGCTGTGTATGTGTGTGTTTAGTGTCTGCAGTTCCCTATAGATGTCTCTGCTGTGTGTGTGTGTGTAGTGTCTGCAGTTCCCTGTAGGTGTCTCTGCTGTGTGTGTGTGTGTGTGTGTAGTGTCTGCAGTTCCCTGTAGGTGTCTCTGCTGTGTGTGTAGTGTGTGTGTAGTGTCTGCAGTTCCCTGTAGGTGTCTCTGCTGTGTGTGTGTGTGTAGTGTCTACAGTTCCCTGTAGGTGTCACTGCTGCATGTGTTGGTAGTACCTATCGTTCTCTGCAGGGGGAGCTGCTGTGCTGCCTTGTTGCGTGATGCATTCTAAGAAAGAGTCTAAGAAAGAGTCAACTTAGCAATAACTCTCTGACGGGTGCACATTTATAGCAAAGATGTCATACTTTATTTCACTTTCAATTTTCTCTGTTCGATTTATGATATCAATCCCCTACAACTTTTATACAATCATTCACATGGCGACAGTTATCATTATACTTATATATATATTCTAATATCGGAGGCAATTTCGTTCATCAGTTAAGCATAATACGGAAAAGGTTATTTTGTTGGGATTAAACCCATTTGGAAATGTATAAATTCATGGCTGGGGGTGCCCAGAATAAACTCTTCTGTTAGGCATAACTGGTGCAACATGAAGTGTTTGATTTATAGCCATATAACAGTCTCAGGCCCTCCAGTGGTTCTAAATCATTATAACATTAGTAATACAAAGGCTGACCTCAGCAGTAGCTGGTGAGCTGCATTAGTAATACCTCTGGGCCTGGGTGTGAACTGGGAGTGGGTTGTAGTTCCTCCAGTACAATCAATACCTGTACCCAGCCTCATCAGCCTCTGCTGCATGCTCATTGGTAGTCATGATTCACTGGCGAGTTACTCGCCAGAACAGTATTGGTACATCATGCCAACAACTCGCGACGGAATCTACGCTGTAATTCCAGCATGATGCACACATTTAACCCTGGCAAGAAACGTGCAAGGCTGAATTTATGTATCCAAAGAGCATATTGAATTAATCCACTGTGTTGTCCTTAAAGGGTTAAGGACAGCGTACTGAGGCTGTGAGGGATAAATGATTGATGCTGCCTAGAAAAGGTGTCTTTGTGTGTTTGAGGGGAGAAAAGTGCAGTAGGTTCATATACTGGGGGAGGTGGGTGCAGGGTTATCTTTTGAAGCTTTTAGATGTCTAGAAGAGGAACTTGAAAGGATACTTCAAACCCATAACTTTTAATAGATGCTGAATGTTATGCAATGTAAGCTAACTATTGAAACATCTAAAGTACATGATCAGTGTCTCACACTAGAGAGGGGCTGAAGGTTGTAAGTTATATCATATGAAATACATGCCCCTCTCCGTGTCTCTGTTTTTATTGTGTGCATGTCTCTCTCCCTCTTTCAATTGCTGTTTTTCTTTCCCTGTCCCTCTGCCCCTCGCTGTCTTTCTGTCTGCATAAGTAGGTTGCGAGAATTCCCGAGAAAAAGAGTTTGTGGTCCCCCATTATCGCTCACATGCTTGAAGGATGGGTGAAAATTTAGTTCTCCCTATATTCACTAATAAGGATATTTGAGCTGTCAAATATCAGATATGGGACCTATTTTAGGCTACCCTCCCTGCGGGTATTTTTTCTACAGCCGGGGTAAATATTATGTAAATGTTATTTCCGGGCATTTTGCGATATCTTCGTGAGACTTTGGTGTGCTATGTGCTCATCTGGCCGAATATGTCTGTCTCTGTTTCTGTCTATGTCCCTGTCTCTCTGTTTCCCTCTGTCTCAGTCTCTCTTTGAGCCACTATCTTGAAATCTTATGTTCTAGCCATCGGAGAGTGGCTGTGTGGGCTGTTTGTTCATTCCTATTGTTGTATTGCTGTACATATTGTATACACTGTACCAAAATAATAATGAAATGAATTAAGATGATTGGTTCTTTAAAAGAACTCACTTTGTCAAATTGAAATATCATAGAGGCTAAAACTGGTCAGTTTTGCATTTGCATATCTATCACTCTGTCAGGAGACCATGGGGGGGGGGGGGCAGATTAAACCCACCTTGTCTACACTGATAATCTTTGGCTGCCTATAAGACCAATCTCTCAGTAACTAGTGCCTAACCAATTTAGCCATTTTTTGGCTCCCTATACGAGCAACCTAGGTTAGTTAATATTGCCAGGTTGGTCAATACTGACCAACTCACCTTAGTCTTTTCCATTTCAATGAGTTTTAGGCTAAGTCATATGTTTTAGGCTAAGTCATATGTTGCGTTGCCTCAGTCATTTCTGAATAAAACTTGCCTGACCTGACCAATGTCCCTATGACTAACCTGCAATAGCCACTTCAGACTAAAGGCTGGAGCATTTAGATTTTCTGTGTTGTAGTATTCTACAATACCATAACGTAGTGCAGGTAATTACTTAATGATTGGACGGTAGGAGGATTGGTGTTGGTCAGCCTGTTGACCAGCATGTTGATAGGGTGTTTCACCTCTGGTATTTCAGATGTTGCCCTTCCTAAAATGCCACTGAGTGCTTAATTTGCAGTTCATTAGTACTAATTAACTGGTGCAATTCCAGGTTACCCTTACATATATACATGCACTGTATGCCCTAACAGCTGTTTCATGAAGGTAAAAGGCATTTAGAAAAGTCTGAAATTGATATTTCCCTTGTACTTATATCACAATTGCATATACGATTCAAATGCTAACGTTAATTCATATCATATAAATATGTGTGAGGAGGAAAAAGAGAAAGCTTAATTCGAGGAAGAAATTGGAGATTGGAATTTTTGTCCTGATTTTTGAAATGGTATATCACATGCTTACTATGCTTTGTGCTATTCACAAATGACTGAAGCATAAAAACATATGACTAATGCCTTACTCAAAATGCTTAGCCTAAAACTCATTAAAATGGAGACGACTAATGTTAGTTGGTCAGTACTCACCAACCTGACAATATTAATTAATATCGGTTGGTAGTATAGGGAGCCAAAAATGATTAACTTGGTTAGGCTGTAGTGATTGAAAGACTGGTCGTATTAGAAGAGATATTTTTAATTCAAATTTCTAAGTTAGATTTCCTATGCAATAATCAGACCCCCTGTGAGGTTCATAGGATATTCAAAAAGTCTAGGTGTGACTTATACGGGAGTTAGGCTTATATGCAAATTTTATGGTATGTATAATTTACTGGCGTTGTAGAGCACAGTTGATCTCACGTATGACAATGGAAAGTCAATACTGGCTAGGATATTATGTTAGTATGCATATCACTCTGAGACTGGTGGATATTGATACATTATTGTTATACAAGGAGTCACCCACGAGTGACTGTTAGACTGTATGGCACTGCCCTACGTCATAATCAATACTTGTGTCAATGGTCGCCATGCAGTATGGACAACAGCAGAACGCAATCCACCTAACCCTCTAAAGGCGGCGTAGTGCTTTAATGCAGTATGTCATTGGTGCATGAATGTACCGTAAAACCTTGCATATAAGGCGCGGCTAGTACGCGAGCCAGATCTCTGGTGCGGCTTATAGAATCGGCCCATGGCCAGGGTGTGGCTTATACGTGAGTTTTTGCTACTATGGTACAGTACTAAAAGTGACCATAATGAGATCTCTGGTGCGGCTTATAGGATCAGCCCAAAGTCAGAGTGCGGCTTATAGGCGAGTTAGGCTTAAATACGTGAGGTTTTACGGTAGGTAACCCTGGTGACTATCTTGACAGTGTTGCTTCCAAGCATCATGCCGACCGTATGGGCCTATTAGTGGGGGGGCAACTGTATTTCCGTGGGAATTTTGTGGTTATGGTAGTTTCTCAACTGATTTCTATACTTTAAAAGGTGCTTAAGAAGATAGGATACCGCTCCATTTTTTATTTTCACTATTTGAGCTATTTTTAGGCCAATTAAGTTAATTAGTGTATTTAGAGCTTAGGGGGGCTCTGTCTCTTTAGAAAATAGAGCTATCACTTTTCCAACAATACCTACCCCCCCAAAATCAACTATAGGGAATCTTGTGGTGAGATTCATTTTTCTGTATTTCTAATGGTTGCCTAGCAACAGCCATATTTTGCTGCTTATCTATAGTAACAGAGCCAAATACAGTTGCATTACAGTTGGATGGTATATGGATAATCTTGCAATATTTCTAAGGCAATTATATCATAACATGTACATCTATATATGTATTGGCCCATATATTGCCTAGCAACAGTCATACTTTGTAACTTTTGCATAGCAACAGTACCTCTAACTGTATATGTATAGAACGAACTTATTTCTAGCATCTTGTTCACTCAATGCTAAGGTAGGTATATCATGAATTGTAGATTCATTCTATGTACATTAGGCCAGATATTGCCTAGCAAGAAGCACCCATGTATTGTATACCCCTACTGAGACAACACAGATATCTTACTCTGGGGGGAGAGACCCAGTAACTTGCAACAGAAACTTGCAATGGCTGTGGTTTGCTTGATGAGTTATTCAATGCTAGGCAATATCTGGGCTCATAGCTAGGTCTATTTAATTATGTTGATGACAATTTCTTTTGTTTGGGGGTTAAACAAATTTATTCATAACTACCTTAGCCTAGAATGAACAAGATGCCATATAATGACTTGTAGTGACAGTAGTTTGCTTAATGGGTTCAGATGATTCCTGCTTGCAGGGGTAAAGAAGACATGGATGCTTGTTGCTAGGCAATATCTGGGCTAATATATAATGTATAATGCATTACAGTTGGATAGTATACGTATGGGTATCCGGAATACAGGCCCTCCTGACAGTAGGCCCACATCCCACAGGCTCCCTGAACTCAGGCCCTCCTGATCTAGGGCCGCCTGGCTTCAGGCCACCCTGACTACAGGCCCCTGGCCTGTAGGCACCAATCTCACATCCATTTCATATGTCCATAACATATTATCTCATTCAAATTCCTCACGTCCAACACTATCTCTTACAAATTATATGTCCAACCCCTACCCTCACATCCAACCCCCTCCCTCACATCCAACCCCTTCTGTCAAGTCAAACCCCAACCCTCACATCCAACACCCTCCCTTACATATAACCCCCTCTCTAACATCCAACCCCCTCCCTCATGTCCCACCCCCTCCCTCAAGTCCAATCCCCTTCCCAAAGTCCAACCCCTCTGTCATGTCCAACCCTTCTCTCACATAAACTAGCACCTTATCCTCACATCAGGAAAGGAGGTGGATGTGAGGAGAAGGTAGTGGATGTGAGGAGAAGGTAGCAGACGTGAGGAGAAGGTAGTGGATGTGGGGAAAAGGTAGTGGACATGAGGAGAAAGAGAAGGTAGTGGATGTGAGGAGAAGGTAGTGGACGTGAGAAGGATGTGGACATAATTTGTTATAGAGACACCGAAACAGATATACAAAAGTTTGTGGACGTATGGCAGGTTGTTGCCTATGGGCTGCGTGCCTATGGCCAGGGTGACAAAAGACCTGGGGCCTGAGATCTGGAGGGCCTGAAAACAGGGGGCCATTAATCAGGGTGCCTAAAGGCAGGATGCCTAAAATCCAAGTCCCACATGGATAATCTTACAATATTCTAAGCCAATTATATCAAACCATGTACATTATCATTATGTATTGGACCATAGCTTGCCTAGCAAAAGACAAACTTTGCTATTTGTGCATAGCAACAGCACCTCTAAATGTAGCTGTACAGAATTAAGTTATTTCTAGCATCTCGTTTATTCTATGCTAAGGTAGGCATATCATGAACTCTACATGCATTATACATTATATATTAGCCCAGATCTATATTGGATAGCAACAAGCATCCATGTCTTCTTTAACCCTGCAAGCAGGAATCATCCAAACTCATTAAGCAAACTACTGTTTTTACAAGTTGCTTGGTCACTAGCTGAACAGAATGAAGTCATTATATAGCATCTTGTTCATTCAATGCTAAGGTAGTCATGAATAAATTTGGTTAAACCAAAAAATAGAAAAATGTCACCAACATACATAGCTATTAGCCCAGATATTGCCTAGCATTGAATAACTCATCAAGCAAACCACAGCTATTGCAAGTTTCTGTTGCAAGTTACTGGGTCTCTCTCCCCAGAGTAAGCTATCTGTGTTGTCTCAGTAGGGGTATACAATACATGGGTGCTTCTTGCTAGGCAATATCTGGCCTAATGTATATAGAATGTATCTACAATTCATGATATACCTACCTTAGCATTGAGTGAACAAGATGCTAGAAATAAGTTCCTTCTCTACATCTACAGTTAGAGCTACTGTTGCTATGCAAAAATTACAAAGTATGTCTGTTGCTAGGCAATATATGGGCCAATACATATATAGATGTACATGTTATGATATAATTGCCTTAGAAATATTGCAAGATTATCCATATACCATCCAACTGTAATGCAACTGTATTTGGCTTTGTTACTATAGATAAGTAGCAAAATATGGCTGTTGCTAGGCAACCATTAGAAATACAGAAAAATGAATCTCACCACAAGATTCCCTATAGTTGATTTTGGGGGGGTAGGTATTGTTAGAAAAGTGATAGCTCTATTTTTTAAAGAGACAGGGCCCCTCTAAGCCCTAATTGCACTAATTAACTTAATTAGCCTAAAAATGGATCAAATAGTGAAAATAAAAAATGGAGCGGTATCCTATCTTCTTTAGCATCCTTTTATCCATACATTCCATTTGAAAAAGTACCATAACCATGAAAATCCCACGGGATCTAGTAAATGTGACAATTGCCCCCCCACTATATAAGGGTTAGCACGATGCATGAGTTCCTCGCCAAGGCTGCATGCATTCATCAATACGACATAATGCTTGAAAGCACTATGCGGTCCTTATAGGTATCATGTCAACCTGCTTGATGTAAACAAAGCTTGTATCTACAATGTTAAATCAATCCTGCATAATGCTACAACGGTTTGTGAGTCACCTAGCACTGTACTGTGTATGAGCCGCTGTAACATCGAATATGTCTAGTTATGCCTGACAAACTGATCATTTAGATCTTGGATGTATTGTATTATATTGCAGTGCATCTGTCACTATGTATTGAATTAGTTATACACTACTTACTCATATATATGCAGATTGAATCACAGAGACATTTTGTGGATATGGACGATTCTAGGAAAGATCTTAAACATTGTGTGGGCCTATGCATACAATTTATTTAAATTCAATTTCTCTGGAGATCAAGTGAGGATTGCACTAACTTCAAGTACATGTACTAGTGTACAGACCACTCATCCTTAATATAGCAATATTTCGGGTTTCTCCGTATGGGCGGCCATGTTACTATTGTTAGTTCTGAGCTCGCATTCTATCGTGAGACTTAGGCAGTGACCTCTCACCCACATACCATAGCTTGCAAGGAACAGGTGTAAGTGGCGAGAGCAGAACCGGAATGGGAAGTGATCGCTGACGTCAGTATACACACGGTGGTTGCAGGAACAAGGGCACACCAGTTAGAGGCCTATAGCCCTCGCACTAAATATCTCATAAGGCTATAGGATGTATGCACTTTAGACCTTTAAGGCCAGCATAATGATTTAACGTCCCTTCAGTGTTAAGACATTCACAAAGAGTGGCCTAAGCTTGGTGCACCAAGGCAGCACGTACTGGTGAGTTACTCACCACCACTGCATTCGTGCATCAGGACGACAAATGGGCATGTACCTTTGATAAAGCATCATGCCGTCCTTAATGGGCCACCAGTGCTAAGCATGGTGTGGCCCTTAAAGGATTAATCTGGTCTGGGTGCAGGGTGTGATCAGAGAACCCACAGAGGACCTGATGCCACGGTCTACTGCACAGTACTAGTCCCTGGCTGTACTTAGACTCAACTTAACCCTTTGAGACCGGCATAGGATTTTAATGCACTGTGGCCCTGGCCCTACATTCATGCATCCTGCTGATCCTACGGGGTTGATACACTCCTGTATCATTGGCATGATGCACCAAAGCGCTCCAGCCTTGCGCTGGTGCATCATGATGACGAATGAACACGGCCCCCTGATGTATCATTTCAGGCCGGAATAGGGATTCTAACACGCACCGCCGTGACTCTCCCATTGAAGCCTATAGACCAAGCGGCGTGACTTGGTCAGAGGACCAAGTCACTGCGGCTCAATTCGTGACGTCCTTCTTGGAAACGCCATAGCAACACCAATAGGAATGTAGGTCAGATACTGTGACGTCACCGATCAAGATGGAAGTGCCGATCTAATTTACAGACAAAATCGGTCTGTTTTCCTCACTTTTCTTCACTTTTCTTCACTTTTGTTTGTTGTCAGAACTGCATTTAACCATGTGCCACTGGACAGGCTCCCTTTACGCCGTGACTTGGTCTAGGGGCTCCTCTTGCTGCGCCATGGTTAAACGCGTAGTTTAATGCACTGTGGCCCTGGAACTCACTGGGACTATATTCCTGCATCATGCCGACTATATTATGGGACTGATACACTCAGGATTTGCATGATGCACCAATGCACGCCAGTGCTGTGCTGGTGCATCATGACGATGAATGAACATTTTTCCGTTAGGCATCAGTTGGTTAATACCTAGGTGGTGTTCCTTTGTATTGAGAGCATCCAAACTTTGCAATTGAAAAGCATGCTTACATAATAGAGTCATTATCATTTCACACGCATACAAAATTCATAGATATTGTTTAATTCTCCTTTAGTGTCGATTTGAAATACGTTGCAACAGTTGTCAACATACATTTTCTAATTATTGCTTCAGATAATGTTTAGAAAAACAACTAGTAATACAGAAAAATGTTGACATTAAAATCCGAATTGGTGTAACTAAAATAATTTTATAAATCACAAACATCAAAATACTGGTTTTAATTTTAGTGCCATTATAACCTTACCGTTGTACTATTGTACTTTTTATGTCTCTATTTCCCAGAGACAACAGATCGATACGCCTCCCCTCACTAGGCTACGGTTGCCACATAGCATCTACTGATGCCCCATCCATACTTAATGTGTCCATAATTAATTAGTTGGCTCCTCCTTTACTAAGTGCAAATTGGGAGTAAGGAAGTGAGGCATGACTGTTGGGGCTAGACTGGGATCTCCCCTCCCCTTTCTGGGATCCCTAACCCTTTAAGGACAGCAGTTTGCTTAGACCAACCAACGGGACCTTCATATTACACTGGGGCTCTCTACACGTACAGTGTTGCCTTTATTGGCACAAATTCAAAACATGCACAAATGCACAATATCAATAGCCCAAGATATTCATCTGTTTCATTCTCTAGCCTCATACAGCACTCCAATTCCATCTGGAGTTCCTATAAATTCTATGTTAATTTTGGCATAGCCTAGCTATAAATGGCATTGTACGCCTGTCCAACGCTGCGTGATGGGTTTTTAAACAAATTATCATACCCCTTTCATTTGATAGCACGATGCACTCCTGGCGAATAACTCGCCAGTGATGCATTCATGCACTGCACAAACCTTGCAAGGTTGAAACCCTCCCAAAGGCTGCACATCACGCACCAATGTGGGCAGAGTTAGGGAGTGGTCATTTTTTAACAAGCCCTGGGAGGGGGGGGGGGGGCTGGATTTGGGGGGGGGGGCAAAAGAATTTGGACCCCTTGAAGGGGGAACCAAAAATATTGCACCCCCTTTTAATGAAAAAGCCAGAGCGTTACTATAGCTCAAAGGGGTCGGCCGCGCTCAATTTTAATTTGCCTGAGGGGGGGAACCAAAAAAAATTCGATCCCTCCCGTGGGGGCAACCAACAAAATGTCCACTGACAACCCCCCCCCCCCCCCCTGTTGTTAAAAAATCACCACTATTGCTAGCGATGCGTTGGTGCGTCGTGAGGACAAAATGAGCATGAAGCCTTGAGGTATCATGCTGTCATTAAAGGGTTACACTTGGAGTTGGATGCTGGACTGAGAGTGGCAGCAGCACAAACGGGTTGAAGTGAACTTTTAGATCAACTTTCAAACCCTTCTCACAGATGGATGATGATGTAAACTCCAAAGTGCATGTACATTGGTTCACACCAGCCCACTGCTGGGGCTGTGCCATCTCTACGAGCAACCCCCCCCCCCTCTACCCTTGGTAAAAGACATGTGGGAATAGAGTAATCTGTGGTCCTTTTACCTTTTATGCCTTTAAGGACAGCATGATACATTAATTCATCATGCCCTTGGTCGTCATGATGAATAAATGCAGCCCTGGTAAGTAACTCATCTTTTCTAGACATCCGTCCTTAAAGGGTTAAGGACAGAGCTCCACGGTAATCTGCCTGGATGGCAGGTTTCACCATGAGTGATGCCTGGATCATATCACATGAGCTGAAGCTATGCATTAAATATTTGGTTCATAGCTTTTTTGATGACATCACCCTGAAGAATGGAGCCGTAGAGTAGAGATTCAGTTTTTCTCCACAGGAGTGTGGAGAACGGTCCTTCCCATACGAAACAATGGTGACGCTGTACGTAAAATAAAGCATACTTCGCAGGATTTTATACTGGGATGCAGCAGGGGCGAGTTAATCGCCGCTGTATTCAAGGATGGTAGTAGTATTGTATGTATCGGAACGGGACTATAGTTAACTACTGTTTATTACTCAATCGACCTGCAGCCAATCAGAGGCCTCCATTTGGTCACGTGACCGGAAGTGACCTACTTAGGGGATTAGTGGTGAGGTCACGTGACCTAGTTAGCCAATCAGAGGCCGCCATTTGGTCACGTGACCGGAAGTGAGGTCATATGACCTACTTATGGACCGGAAGTGACGTCATATGACCTACTTAGGGGACCGGAAGTGACCTACTTTAGGATCACGTGACCGGAAGTGACCTGATGAGTCACGTGACCGGAAGTGACGTCACATGACCTAATGGCCAACCGGAAGTGAGTGACCTGATTGAGGATCACGTGACCGGAAGTGACCTGATTGATCACGTGACCAGAAGAAGAAGTGACGTCACGCGACTTAATGAAGAGATGAGCGTCTTTAAGGGGTCACGGGCTTTAAAATGTGATATCTTTTTTTTTTGGAGGAGGAGGAGGAGGAGGAGGAGGAGGAGGAGGAGGAGAAGAAGGAGGAGGCGAGTCTCTTATTTTTTTCGGTAAACTAATAAAAAACACTACGATATAAGTTTGTTTTTTTTTTTTCATTTTTTATTGTTTTACGAGCGACTGGAAGTGACTTATTGAACTAGGTAGAAGCGTTCTTTAGAGTGTATAAGGGGGGGGGGAGGGGAGGGGAGGGGAGGGGAGGGGGGGAGGGGGGCCCCTTTAAGATGCATGGGGAGGGGGGCGCTTTTAGGATGCATGGGGCGGGTGGTGGGGGGGAGGGGGGGAGGGGGGAGGGGGGCACTCTAGGGAGGTGGGGGGGCACTCTAAGGGGCGTTTGTCTCTTTTAAGAAAAAAAGAAAAGAAAAAGATTTCAATCGAGAGACACGCTTCTTCCTCTCGAGAGGAAGAAGCGTGTCTCTTCGTTTTTTTTTTGTTTAAGAAGTGAGAGTCTTTAGGATCACGCGACTGGAAGCGACTTGATGAAGCATGTGACTAGAAGTGACGACGTCACATGCTTTAATGAAGCGATCAGCTGTGACTAGCGGCGGCGGCAGTGGCGGCGGCGGTGGTGCTGGTGGTGGTGGAAGTATACGTTACTGTGGTCAGAGTTGATATGGTTTTTTTCCAACAGAAATCAGAGCTTTTATACAGAGGGAGTTTAATCCTATTTCCAACAGCACTCCAGCTGTCTAGCAGCTACTCCGCTCCTTAAGAGCTTCTTAAGAGCTTAGATGACGAGAGGTATGTCATCGCCATCTGTGGAAGCCAGCTGAAAATGGTGTTTTTTCCTTATCCATAGCTTTACCTCCTACCCCCTACCTGAGGACGACTCTCTCCCCCTTTAGCATTCATTGTAACAAACGTCAGAGGTCAGGTGAAAATCGGATTTTCATGCACAGTCTTAGTCAGCTGTCACCCCTATTGAACTAGCCGGCCGCCGCCGGCCGGTCTACTCACCACGGCAGGAGGCGGTGATTTTTTTTTGTTTTACACTTAAGTCGCTCACCACATGCACACGACTCTACTCACAGACAGACACACCCGTCTTAGGGGGTCCTGCTTCACACCACAAGCCTCCTGTAGTTTTTTTGTATACACACTCTAAGCTCATGACTGCTTAATCCTTTATACAGCTACAGCTAATGCGCGTTGAATTAGCACAGTCGGTACACCGCCCGCTCATGGCAGTCGATCTCTCAAAAAAGGGGGGAAAGAGATCCAGCTGAAAACGTCATGACTTATGTCTTTTGTTTCTCTTTGTGAATGTCCGCCGGTCAGCCGGCGGCAGCAACTGCTTAATCCTTTATACAGCTAACGCACGTTGAATTGCTGAACAAGGCAGTAAGTAGCTTAGCTCATGTCAGTCGATCTCTCAAAGGGGAGGGGGAAAGGGATCCAGCTGAAAACGTCATACCTTAAGTCTTTTTGTTTCTCTTTGTGAATGGCCGCTGGTCAGCCGGCGGCAGCTGAACAGAGCCGTAAGTAGCTTAGCTCTAGAAGCGAGAAGGAGTATATAAGGAGGCTGGAAACACCCATTCACTCACTCAGTCTTTTGCTGCTCTCTACAGTCACCACCATGAGCAAAACACAACAACTAGTGTCGTCCAAAGATCTAATCGAGTTCGAGAACAAGAAGAGTACGCAGAACGGTGATCGTTTAGCGTCAGCGTCTCCTCTTGCTACTGAAATTGAGACTACCGCCGCAACCGCTTGGTCTTATCACCCTCCCGCTGTAGCGAGCGCACGCAGCAGTAGTAGTGGTAGTAGTAGTCGTCGTGGTAGCGACGTTGTTACACTCGCGACGGTTGTTACTGCTAAGCACGCTGCTGCTGCTGCTACTGCTGCGCCTGCTGCGGCTGCTGGTGATCTTCGTGCTGCTAGTGCTGCTGCTGTTGCTGCTGCTGCTGCGCCTGCTACTGCTGCGCCTGCTACTGCTGCGCCTGCTGCGGCTGCTGGTGATCTTCGTGCTGCTAGTGCTGCTGCTGCTGCTGCTGCTGCGCCTGCTACTGCTGCGCCTGCTACTGCTGCGCCTGCTGAAGCTGCTGCGCCTGCTGCTGCTGTGCCTGCTACTGCTGCGCCTGCTACTGCTGCACCTGCTGCTGCTGCTGCTGCTACACTTCTTGCTGCGACTGCCGCTACTAGTACTGACACGCAGCACGTTGCACAGAACCTCTCCACCGCTACATCAACCGACGCCATCAACGCCGCTCGCGCTGAGACTTACAGCTATTCGGACACTCAGCCCCAGCAGCGCGTAGTAGACATACATGCCCTAAAGCAACAGGGTGAGACAGAGAACGACGCTGACGACGAGGCGTACGAAGAACCCGAAGGGCTACGGGCGCACAGTCCGTTTTTCGACCTCATTTCCACTGGTAGCGCGTCCGGTCCGTGGCGACTGCCCTCACCAATACCTTACGAAGTTCTGTGGTTGCCCTGTTCCGACAACGAGTCGTCGGATACCAGCGCAGACGCTGCTCCTGTTATTAGTTGTGCTGCAGTAGTACCTGTATCATCATACTTCAAAGCAGAGCCGTTAGGATACTTGTCAGACGCTATGCTACTGAAAATAAGTAGTAAGTTGCCGACATCAGATTACATACGGTTAGGTTCATACCTTGAAGTGAACTTGAAGGATATGGGATATCTCAGTTGTGAGACAAGTGTCATAACTCAAGCTAGAGAAATGTTCACTACTTGGTACCAGAAAAGTTGTACTACTAAGTGGAAGGACCTAGCCGCCGCCTTGGAAGAATCTTACCGTATGGACCTCATCAAATTCTCACGTGAGTACATGGACAAGCATGACATGTGGGATGGCTTAGAGAGTGGAGACATGGAGTGGAAAGTGCAGAAATATTTCTCTCTTTTAGCTGAGCTCTGCCCTACAGACTGGAAGACCATAGGGATCTACTTAGGGTTGACTTCTCATGAAATAGCTTTCATCTCTCAACCTGTGCCTTCTGACAGGACTGTGAAGAACCCTGTCTATGAAGTGCTGAGAGCTTGGAAGTACAACGAGACGTCTGAGCCTATGGCTCTGATGAAAGTGTTGCAAGACGACATGGGTCGCAGCGACGTCGCAATGTATGTTCAAGGGTTGTATGCAGCTGTACCCAAAGACATAAAAGTGAGCTGTGACACTCCAGTGTTGACCACTCTTGTCTGATCCCTGCAGTAAGATGGTCATCTGTTGAATTCGATCCTAGACTACAGTCACCTTTCACAATGCTAATAGTATCGTGTGGTAAGAGGTGTCTAGTATTCGAAGTGATAAATAACGTTTTATTTTTTTTAATAATTGGTAAATAAGTGAAAAAAACAAAAAAAAGAAAAACATGCCGCAGGACGTTTGCGAAAAGTGTTTCAAAATTTTTAAAAGACCGTACAATCACGAGTGACCCGTAGAAAAATGAAGAACAATACTTAAGTTTTGCCCTCTATGCAGCGATGTCGATTGCTGAAAAGATCACCTGTCGACGCGAATCTCTGGACGAGGTGACTATCCCTCCACGTACATGCGGTGTACCGAACGGTGAGGAAACGTCCACGGCGAATTGGCCTGCAATACGAACGAGTGTCAGGATGCACGGGACTCGCGTGAGTGTAACAAACGTCAAACTACCAACCGGCGAGTTGAGTGACGCTGTAGATACTATGCGTCGTAATCTGCTTCACACAATGATAAAAAGCGAGTTTCTCGGTAGGCTTACTCTTACAACACAGAGAAGACAAGAACATACTGCGCTACTTTCACGTCTCCCAGAACAACGCAACTCTCATTACAACCGCTCCCTACTATAACTAATTTTAGAAACTTTGGAAGAGCTCCTCTCAAAGATGGAAAACACCGTCGCTTGCGAAGAAGTACGGAAACTTTGCGACGCTGACACCAAGCGGTGCGCTCTTTTTCCTACTAATTTTGAACATTTGCGTTTACATGGGACCTGGAGGTTTTCCCATAGGCGGTAGGAACAGGCAGGACGGTCGAGTTGGAAAGAGAAGCCTTGTGTTAGATTTTCCCAACAATGACAACCTCTGCGTCTTCCGCCACATTTCCTTTCACTTATACAACACCAGCAAGCGCGCTTCAAATTTGTTACGTCAGTTCTGTCCCGCTGCCACACGTGAAACTTTTCCTCCCGACGGACATTCCAGAATCTACCCTTACAACATTACCTTCGATTTCGAAGCTTTCTTCAGACCGTGCAGAGAACCGTCGACTGAACACGTGTCCCTGCTGTAGGATCACGTCCCTTTGTCGGCTAGCGCCACATCCGACTTTCTGGAGTAGGAGGGGACGGTGTACCTCAGAGAATCCGACGCAGATTCCGACCCCTTGTTAGACCGAGTTTAAAATCACATAAACGAGAACGCCAAAGTCATCGAGAAAGCTGTGCTAGAACTTTACCGACCAACGTTAGCGAAGTTACATGTGGCGATAGGTGAAGCTCTCCTGCTAGAAGAAGCGACATTCACCCCTTCTCCAGGCGGCTTCGCTGCAGCTCACACCAGACAACCGTTAGTTCAACTGAAGAAGCAGCTTCTGAGATACATCCGTCAAGCTCCAGTCGTGAGCTTCAACACGGAGCGTTACGACTTGAACCTGATCAAAAATACGCCTTCACTCGTTCTTTGCCTCCGGAGACCGAAGAAACCAACAATTCAGCGTCATAAAGAGAAGCAATCAATACTTGACGGTTTACACACAGTTTTTCTTGGACATAGTAGTCAACTATTTGGCACTTGGTTACAGCTACGCGAATTATTTGCGAGCTTTCACCAGAAACGAAGAGAAAAGTCGCTTTCCTTACGAATGGATGACGTATACCAAGAAACTGGTAAACAGAACCCTGCCACCGAGATCGACTTTTGACAGCGAACTGACGGGCGTCAAAATGGCCGAAATCCGACTACGCCACATGTCAGAAAGTTTAGTACGACAAGAAGATGCAAACTATGAGAGATTACTTGATCCACTACAACAACGAAGACGTCAAACTTTTCATTAAGCTTTTGAAAAAATCACGCTAATTTTTTCCAAGATCGCAGCATTGTCATGTTGAAAGACGAGATCTCTCTCGCCAGTTTGACTTTACAAGTCCTCTTCCAAAACCTATAAGCTGTGTTCACAACGTTCCCTCCCTTCGACGCCGTCCTCCACGCTCTGATCAAAGAAAATCTAGTCGGTGGTCCTTCCATCATCTTCCATAGATTTCACGAGAAGGAGTGTATAGGTGTCTTATAAGTCAGCAGAGGGTGAATACTAGTGAAAAGGGAAGGCAGGTGTGCAAGTAGCTTTTCTAACAGACACGTGTGTGAACTAAGCTGCTTAAGTCTAAAGCCACCTGCGGTAGAAGCTCTGTACTGAGAGAGTCTTTTCAGCCGTTTAAGAGGCTTATCTAGGCCAGGGTACATAAGGAGTGAAACGCCGCTCTCACCAGTCACACTTTCTCCACCCGCCCTTCATCTTCGTAGCATCGGCCACTCTACGCTCGCTCAGCACGTTACGATGAGTAGTTCTGCTATTTTCTTTATTTATGAAAGTGTTGACGCTACAGAGCATCGAAACCCTCTCGAAATGAGTCCAAGAAAGAAAAAGCAACTCCCACTTGAAGCAAGAAGAGAAACGGTGCCCTATGATGCATGTGAGGTAAAGAAATATTGGAAGGACGTCACCAAGGAGCAATGGATAGAAGCATGCTTCAACTTCATCGGAACAGTAGTTTCATTTGGACAGAGGGAGAAGATTTTGTTAGAGCTATTTTTCTTAGCTCCGTATACTTGGCCTGACTGTGGTGAAATTCCTTCAAGTTTGTCAGTCTTCGCCATACAAGTTATCAACTCCTTGAAGGAGCTTCGATATATGCAAGGCACTCAGGAGGAGATTGTCAAGAAAATGACGGAATTCGAAACAGGCGAAGACACAATATGGTGCGAGGAGACGACATATGCGGACGATGATCTGGAGTCCATCATTTGTAGCCCGTTGGAACATTATGTTAAAGACTTTGAGGACATGCTAGACAGCACTGAGATGAACCCGAAAGAGAGATCCCTTACTGCACAGAAAGAGGCCAAAGCTGTGTTGGAAAAGCACAAGTTTGGTCAAGGATTCACTCTTCAAAGCAGCTGTGTGAGTGTGATAAAAAGTCTTGTGTTGAAACATTCAGACATGAAGTTTTCGCGTGCTGTCGACACACTTCCTTTGCCTGAACTGATGATGAACATGATCGACCCCATCGTACCAACACGTTTCGACTCTGCCAATTGTCCCATGTATAAAATGGTTTCAAGTTTTGCCCGTGGCCGATGGCTAAACGATCCACTGAAGTCAGAAAACCTCCTTGATTTAATCAACTGACTAAATGTATTTTCTCATACTAGTATTAGTAGCATTAGTAATAGCGGCTACTCAGTCTCGTGCAGCACAAGCAGCAGCATCTGTCAGCAGCATCCGTGACATCGTCAGCAGCAGCAGCAGCTGCACAAGCAGCACAAGCAGCCACATCTGTCAACAGTATCCGTGACATCGTCAGCAGCTGCAGCAGCTGCACGAGCAGCGCAAGCAGCACAAGCAGTAGCATCTGTCAGCGGAATCCGTGACAACGTCAGCAGCCGCAGCAGCGGCTGCACGCGCAGCACAAGCAGCAGCATCTGTCAACAGCATCCGTGACAGCGTCAGCAACTACAGCAGCTGCAGCTGTCAGCAGCTGCAGCAGCTGCACGAGCTGCACAAGCAGCAGCAGCAGCAGCAGCAGCAGCAGTAGTGTAGACTGCTAAATTCGAGATGACGTCATGTCTGTTTCTTAGCATCGACATTCGACATGAGACCTAGTGACATTTGACATGAAGCTTGAAAAACATAGTGACAAGTGACATGAGCAATTCTTAAAATCGCCATGAGATATGAGCATAATTAAGCGACATCGACATGTGCTATGGCTATTTTTTTTTAAGACAAACGCCGTAGTCTCCTCATCCAGACCTCCGCTAGTAGCGCTCTATAAGCGCAAGCTGTAACTGTGCACCCTCCTCCCACCGTACACACGGGTAAATATCAGAGTCGGCCAATGTCGCCAATACTACTCTCATACAAGGGTCAGGTGCTGCTGGACTATAATAGATGAGTCAAGGACTATTCTACTGAGGGTCAGGCTACGCCGGACATTCAATAACAAGCTGGACTTTAGCAAATTTGCTTGAAAGTCTGGTCAGCAAGAGTCCAGCATACTCTCCCAAGAGTTCAGCATTGCCAGACTATGGCATGAGGATCCCGCATGGTCAGACTTTCAAGCAAGTTTGCCAAAGTCCAGCTTGTTATTGAATGTCAAGCGTAGCCTGACCCTCACTAGAATAACCCTTGACCCATCTATTATAGTCCAGCAGTGCCTGACCCTTGTCTGAGAGTAGAATTAGCGCTATTAAGTGCCTCTGATATTTGCCTCTGTGTAGTCAAACCTCGCCTGAGAGAGACATACTTCAGAAAGAAACGAAATCAGATTCCGACATCGGTGTGTGACGATCACTTAGAGCTTTTCGTGAAGATAAAACGGAAAAAAGTGCGAAAATGGTGTCCGCCGCCCGGCGGATGTTGTGAGAGACGTTACCTTCACGATCTGAGAACTTCGAGGCTTATGTAAACGGCGTAGGAAGGTGTCGGGGTCCTAAGTCTCAACCCTAAGACTTACATTTGCTACGATCGAGTCAGCAGCACCAGTGAAAGAAAATCCCAAAAAAAAGAGATGGTGTGCAAAAAGTGTACAGAAGTAACAAAACCCTAAAGAACCAGTCGTCTTCTTAGATGTTTTCGCAAACGAAAAACTCTCCTTGCGGTAAATAGAAATTTCAAAGTGGTACGAACCAAAAATGGACACTTACACCATAGAAAAAGATGACGTGCGCTACTTGTATTATAAGCGTCGCGTGCATTCTAACGGTGTGACAACAAGTCCTTTAAAAATATGAAAAAAAAGTGTGTTATTGATTGATTGAGCGCATCTTTTCAAAAATAGCGTGTTTATTAGAATTGAAAAAAAGAAAATAAAAAAATAAATAAAATTATTGTTGTGTTTTATTTTCATACGTCTTCTTTTATTAGTAAGTAAAAAAATTATAACAATTAACTAGCGTGTCCTCTTAAAGTGACACTTCCTCCAGTCGCTGCTGATCGCCTAATTAAAGCATGTGTCGTCGTCACTTCTAGTCACGTGACTCATCAGGTCGCTTCCGGTCACGTGATCCTAAAGTCGATCACTTCCTAAACAAAAAAAATTAAGAGACACATTTCTTCATGACCCAACCAATCAGGGGTCTCCATTTGACCGGAAGTAGTCCCCTCATTTGCATAATGGGTCGCTTCCGGTGTACCAGCCAATCAGAAGCCTCTAACTAAGTCAAGGTCACGTGACGTCACTTCCGGTATGCCCTTATATGGACATGTGAAGGTCACATGACGTCACTTCCGGTATGCCCTTATATGGACGTGTGACGTCACTTCCGGTCAAATGGAAGCCTGTGATTGGCTGCGTCATGACCTTGACCTCTAACTAGGTCAAGGTCACGTGACGTCACTTCCGGTATGCCCTTATATGGGCATGTGACGTCACTTCCGGTCAAATGGAGGCTTCTGATTGGCTGCAGGTCGATTGAGTAATAAACAGTAGTTAACTATAGTCCCGTTCCGATACATACTATACTACTGATGGTGTCACCAAAAGGCATAGTGTTCTGAGACTTGTTGAGCTGGGTGTTCTATAAATAGACCATGCTGCATATTGCATACCGTGTCGTTGTGTCAGTATACAGATGATTGAGCAGTATACACAAGCTGAAAGGGAGGTATTCATTATGTACTAATAATGTATAAACTTGCACCTAAACACAATAGTAACACTATCTAGGTATGCTTCCATACTATGCTTCCATACTATACCACCCCTAAATATTACACCTAGGCTTGTGCTCAGAAAACTCATTTTGTATTGTCGGCCATAGATATGGATTTAACTATGAACAGATAGTTAAAAAATACACAAAAAAGGCTCATATGCCAAATAATTTGCACATTTCACCGTTGTTGTTGTTTACTTTATTTCTTGTATATTTTCTATGCCCTGGATTTTTTGTCTTCTTGTCATCACTATTACACTATATGTATCAATAGAGCTTATAGTTATACATTATTTTTTACTTAATTGAGATATTCTAGGTCTCCAAACCCCAGCATTATATTGAAATTGATTATTCATCATGCCATGTGTTATAAACCTGACAATTTCACCACACATTGGTACCTGGGCAATATTTTACGTGGCTGTACCTTAAGAAATAAAGTCCAAAGCCAACTTGTTAAGGATCACCCATGCAGTTTGGCGCTATTCTCGTGGACCTCTGTTTATACAGTCACCCCTGTGACAAGTTGGTACAGTTTGTTACTATTGGCCTAGGTGGGTTTCCTCGAGCGAGCGAGTAGAGCAAATTCCTTTAAAGGTGGTAAGCATTTTTTTCCAACCGCCCCCTCATTTGAATCATAGTAACACACAAGACCTTTTTTCCACTACAAAGGGAGCGAACTCTGCCGCCCACACCTACACCTGTTAAAGGGCTTGAACTTGTAGGGACCTGCTCTAATTTCAAATGGCGGTGCAGATAAGCCGGGGGATTGTTCATTTTATGATAAAAGCATGGGATTTCTACCACAGAATCTACATATCCCAGAGAGCATTTCAAGAGATCCAAAATACTTTTCTCAGACTCTTATTGATTTCCCCACCCTCTAAAACCTATGCATTGATGTATCACACATGGATCCATATCCAATAAGAAGTGTCCAATTGTCCTTTCCCAGGTACTTTATGTTCAGATGGCGGCCATCTTGGATCCAGAAGGAGCTCAAGATGCTTCTATCTTGCACCTTGCATATAACCTGCACCTTACCTATAACCCGCATCCCCAAACCACAGAACGTCTATAACCCGCGCATTGGAACTTTTGTACTGTTCTATAGTTATAGATTCCCTCGTATAGCCCACAGCCTATAAAATTGTAGGCATGTTTGGTATCAACTCGCTGGGTGTACTGGGGAATTTATCAAGTCTAATATCAATCATCTGACTCTTATATGATATACATCATAATATCAATCTTATTTGACAATCTTCACCACGGTATTAATCATTCAGGTGTGGTAAGCGCCATGCCCTATTCCTGTATATGGACCATAACCAGATGTACGTTATATTAACATGTTAAGCACGGCATCATGCCTTAATGCATCATGCCGTTGGTCATCATGATGCATGAATGCGGCCCTGGCGAATAACTCGCCAGTTCTGGATTCAAGGACCATGCCGACCTTATGCAGTTGAGACACTCCCGAAGAGTCGGCATGATACACCAATGCCATCATGACGACAAATATAATATTTTATAGTGACATTCATGCTTAAAGGGTTAAGAATAGTCCCACCATGGCAGACCTAGTGGTACGTTTAATACTCTGTTATAAGCCGTACAGTGCCTAAACAATTATGAACTATTTGAGGGCAGCATGGTGTTTCAATTTTCTACACCATTTTGACAGATTGTAACAATGCATAAAATGCAGCACGCGTAGGCTATACCGGGGTTGCAGGTTTCATTGTAGGGGGCACCATTGCTTAATCTGGTAGCTGGCGAGATAAGCACTGATGCAGCAATCACAATGGGTACAAGCTGTTACATAATGCCCCCTAGGAATGCTGCAGTGAAAGCCAGGGAATTATTTCATTGGTTGATAATTCAACCAGCTACACGCCTATAGAAACTTGCCAGAGATGCATATTTATATATGCATCATGTTGACACTATGGGATTTATGGCTTCTCTAAGTCTAAGGGTCGTCATGATGCACCAATGCAACAATGCATCATGGTGACAAATGGGCGTGATGCTTTTGAGACAATATTAGTCATACCATCCCCAAAGGGTTAAATGACTAGTGTACACAGTGAGACAGGGGCATACAATCCAAGATCTATTGGTTCTTGATTGAACATAATATTATGACTGTAACAGCAATTTATGGCGATACTAACCCTTTACCAAGGCACCATGTGCTATCATGACATACAAAACCAATTCTGTACTGGCAAGTAACTACCGGTAGCTGACAGTGCATAGGTGCATCATGCCAACCATTTGGGAGTGTACCACTCAAGTAGAATCGGTAAGATGCATGGATACAACTATGGCGAGTAACTCACCAGCGCTGTTTTCATGAGAATTAAACACCAAGGACCAAGTGTATTTTAAAAGCACGATGCTGTCCATAAAGGGTTAACTTTGCACCTTGAAGGAATTATAGACTGATGGCAAATATGATAAATCCTCTTAACTGCATGTAATTTGCATGCACCAAAAACCACTCATGCACAACTAATTATACTATACTGTAGTGTACACGCTTTATAATATATAAGAGACTCTGAGCAACCCACCTGGGCCCTACTTAGAGTTTAACTGGGCCAAGCCACTTTAAACATGGCCAGGCCCATCTGGGCCCGACCAAGTAGCGTGGGGCAAAACCCATTACGCCCATGATCTGTGATGCTCTAGCATAACATTGGTAATGCTGACTTATACCATTATCATAATAACTCATGCCGGTAGGCCTTAATCAGCAGTCGTCGAATTGAGTCTGGTTTGTATGTTGCCATGCTGAATCCTGTTTGTATACGGGCCACCTTGTGCCCTTGTTTTTTTCTCCCAAAGGGGAGGAATGATGTGTCTGTATGTACGCGTGTGGCAAAGAAATAGGAAGCCAAGTTATGCCTCTGCAAACAAATTTTCATTTATTATTACCTACTGTCTATCGTATATGCACTACTGTAAATGTATATATTTTCGCGCATGTATATTCTCGTGACTTGACTACAAAATGCACTTTCACATGTATTTAAATTCGCGGATTTTTCAGTATAGTAGTTGTATGACAATACTGGATAAATATGTACAGAGCGAAATTACATATATTTACAGTTTATATTTAAATGACGTGATATATCTCGGTCACTAACTGATAATACTATCAACATGAGATGGGCACTAGTCCCGTACATTGTGAGCAGTATACATACTATTCCTTCATATTGAGCACATGTATTTTT
Organism: Harmothoe impar; assembly: GCA_947462335.1. Taxonomy (NCBI): domain Eukaryota; kingdom Metazoa; phylum Annelida; class Polychaeta; order Phyllodocida; family Polynoidae; genus Harmothoe; species Harmothoe impar. The sequence goes on from OX381719.1 coordinate 18,952,875, forward strand.
TCTTGTTGTATTTGGAAAATCATGTATGAAATAAATACACACTGCAAAATCAAAAAAAAAAGAGATGGCACCCAGATGACCAGCCAATATGGGTCGCATCTTGCAGCCTACTTGAAAACCAGGTGAGGCCCATTTGGTTATGCTGGCCGGCAATACCCGTACATGTTATACATTAGTAGTCACTTTACAAAGGATGACAAGCTATATGGTACCTGAACATTGCTATACACAGGGAGAAGAAACAGCGTCAAAAGGGAGTCCAGGTTGCCTCCAGAATGACCCCTCTCTAGGGGAGTCCAGGTCGCCTAAGGGAGCCTAGCTGACATAAGGTAGTTACTTTTGGGAGTCATATGACCCAGAGGGCTATATGACTCCCCCAGGTGACTCCAATAGGTCAGCCAGATAGAGTCACCTAGGCTCCTTTAGGCAACCTAGACTCCCTTTTGGCGCTGTTTCTTTTCTCTGTGTAGCCAATCCTGACATGCTGGTATCAATATATCAACAGTGACGTGAGCTAAAAGGTAAAATATATCACGTGAGAAATAACATGCTCATATTCCCTTAATTATCGAACTTTGGCCATAATAACATTAATTCTGGCACACACATCAAAGATTCAGTCTCACCTGTAGATATAGCAGCAACTGGGAGACTAATTGTGGGAAACCATTAAAGTGACTATACATGGGTAGCTAGAATTATGGCCGTGTCGCCGTGTCGTTTTTTAGCTAAGGTGCCGTGTCGCCGTGCCGATTTTTATTCTATACATTCTGGTCCTTAATTTCGTGTCTGTCGATTTTTAAACCCCCCGTGTCGCATGTGTCGATTTTAACAACCCCCCGTGTTGCCGTGTCGCACGTGTCGATTTTTACCCATGTATAGTCACATTAAAGTTCTAGCAGAAATTATCAGTCAATGAAGCAACAGGTGGAACATTGTATAAGTGGACTGGTTTGATGTTCAATGTAACACACATTGTTAATTTTACAGAGAGAAGAAACAGTGTCAAAAGGGAGTCCAGGCTGTCTCCAGAAAGACTCTCCTGTTTAAGGGAGTCCAGGTCGCCTAAGGGAGCCTAGCTGACTCTCTGGCTGACCCGGGGGAGTAATCTGGGGGGGTCATAGGACCCAGAGAGATATATGACTCCCCCAGGTAACTCCCCCAGGTCAGCCAGAGAGTCACCTAGGCTCCTTTAGACGACCTGGGCTCCCCTAGAGAGGGGAGTCATTCTGGAGGCAACCTGGACTCCCTTTAATAATTGACGCTGTTTCTTCTCTCTGTGAATTGTCATAATGGTAGCTATGTGTAAATTGGAATACAACTTCTCACTAGAATCAGATAGGAAGGTTTATAAAGTAAATGACACATTACATATGCATCAAGAAAACTGAATAACAAAATTAGGCTCATAGCGCTGGTAAATATGACTCATATGCAGACTGAGGAACTTGGCAAATCCAATTCCCATGGTGTGCATTTTCTAGCATGACCAGCTCAACTAGTAAACATGTCTGGTTTGCCTGCATTATATTAACGCTTTAAGAGCCGCATATAGCCCTTTATCAACAAGATGAATGAATGCAGCCCTGGCGAGTTACTCCCAGAGTAACTCGCCATGGCAGCATTCATTGACCATGCAGAGCCTACGCATTGATAAACTCATAAAGGATAGGTGGGATGTATGAATGATCATTTTTTTTAAGAATAAAAAAGTTAATTAAAAAGACTAGCCAGGGCTACATGCATGCATTATTACGATGAATTAAATTAAAGTGCTATGCGGTCCTTAAAGTGTTAATGCAATTCCTGTGCTGCACTTTTTACCACCCGTACTCTGCCGGTACCACGCCATACTCGGCATGTTTGTTCTGCTAATGTTGATCCTCCTCTGACATAATCAATGTTTCCCAAACCGGTTCTAGTACTAGAGGCCGGTCAGCATTTAAACAATGATATGACATAGCGTCAAATTGTTTGCCTTTAATTTGCCATTCTTTCATCCTCAAATTCATTTACAAAAATCATCAGATCGACCAAAGACTATCAATCCGTGTTGCTCTCAATTATAAAGCATAAATCTACCAAATCGACATTTATAATTATTCACTATTTATTCTGGCATGGGGGCTATATGCCAGCACTTTGACCAACCTTTTAGACCTGACCTGTGCCAGGGTAGAAGTTTACTTAGTTAGAAAACATTGCCTCAAGGCGTTGAATAGAGATCAAGAATTGACTACCGGTAAATAGAAACCTTTGTACAAACGTGGTGTAGGCGGTGAATGGTGAATTAAAGTCAATGGATTAGTCATGTAGAGCTTTTGACTGCACTTTTTCTCGCTGATGAAATGCCAAGTCTTAATGCTGCCATTGGGTCCTGCATTGGATCCAACGCAGAGCGCGGGATTGCAATATAATGATTTGTATAATATAGGACTGTAAGCTCATTCACTCACTCACTCACTCACTCACTCACTCACTCACTCACTCACTCATTCACTCACTCACTCACTCACTCACTCACACACCCACTCACTCACTCATTCACTCACTCACTCACTCACTCACTCACTCACTCACTCACCAACTCACTCACTCACTCACTCACTAACACACCCACTCACTCACTCATTCACTCACTCACTCACTCACTCACTCACTCACTCACTCACTCACACACACATTAACTCACTCACTCACTCACTCCTTCACTCACTCGCGCACTCACTCTCTCTCACTCACTCACTCACTCACTTACTCACTCACTCAGTCACTCATTCACTCAATCAATAACTCACTCATTCACACACTCATTCACTCACCCACCAACATAATCATTCAGTCACTCACTCACTCACTCACTCATTCACTCATTCACACACTCATTCACTTGCTCACCCACCCACTTACTAACTCATTTATTGACTCAATCTATTCACTTCCACATGTACTCAATTATTCACTCACATACTCACCCACTAATAAACTCATGCAATTACTCACTCACTCACCCACTCACTTACCCACTCACTCACTCACTCACTCACCCACTCACCCATACTTGCACTCACCATGATTGCCTCTATCATACCCTGCCAGGTGTTCACCCCCCCCCACCTGCCCCCACTCAGCCTCTACCCCCCCCCCTGGTGTATATCCTCCATCAGGCCAAAAAAAAAAGGTTTGTTTCAGGTAACATGGGAGAAAAATGTAGGGTCGGTAGGTCGGATTTTTTTTTTTTTTACTTTTTTTTTTAACATGAAAGTACTACCCAACTTTTTTGAACCCCCTAAAATTGACCAAAAAAGTGTAAAAACATGAAAATGTCTTCAAAATTGCATAAAAAAACGTAGGGTCGGCCCTGTTCTCATAGGGTCGGTCGGGTGACCTGAAACAAACCTTTTTTTTTTTGGCCTCAGGTGATTGTCTTCTTGATCCCTTCTGTAGTAGGAAGCGCAACGTGATCAATAACTTCTGTGTAAACATCTAGGCCTCAAAGGGTTCACCAGATGGGGCTATGGCTACTGTTTACATTAGATGGGGGAAAAAAGACACAAAAAAGTCAGCTTGTTCTATAAATACCCCTTTACTTATTGAATGATGATACATACTATATACGTTATGGGCAAATGTTTTGGCTATGTTTGTATTACCTGATAGTGTTGTATCACAGCTAACCAAAACGTTATTTTACGTCAAAATAACGTTTTTAGCGTTATATTATAACGTTTTACTACACTAAGGAGCCATAGGATGTGTATTGATTATGATATATACATAGTGATGTTAACAGAAAAACTGGGGCTTCATCCTCTCCCCGGCAGACTGAAAAACGCGCGCGTTCGCGCCCCTTTGTAGCATAGTAACGCGCGGGCTTTTGCCCTCAAAACAGGTTGAATTTTTTTGACACCCCCCCCCCCCCCAAGAGGGGTCTAAATTGTTAAACCCCCGGTCAAGGGGTCCAAATTTTTTAACCCCCTCCCCCAAATCCACCCCCCCCCCTGTTGTTCAAAAAATGAGCACTCCTTAACTGACATTCCACTGTTTAAGAATGCGGGCGTTGGTTGAATTGAAGCTTTTTGCCTCCCCCCTACTATGTACACATATAAAGGTCGAAAAAAAATCATTTGCTCAAGTGGCCTTTTTGGGTTTAATCGCTTTTTTTTGTCTCCACTATCCCCTCATCTTCGAGTCAAGAGTGGCCGACTATAGCTGAGGCTCCACTACCCGATTTTTTAAACTTGAATCGGCGCTATTCTCACAAATCTGACTCAGACCATAACATCATAGGACCATATAATTTACACAGGGAGGTGTTTTAGAACCCGGCATACGTTTGTTTTTGTCTCTGATAACACGATTTAGATCCCGATTTAAGCCCCGATTTTGCATCTCAGGCCGATCTGTGCTTCCGATCTCATATCAAACAGGTTTGCATACTATTTATCTGATGCTCCCCCATTTACTTGTTACACCACCGCTGCCGTTGTCATTCATCAAACGAATTCCAGCTCCTTATCAGATCTAAAATCATCCCTAGGGAAAATCCCCACTTCCCCAGACTGTTCCCCTATAAACCAATAACCACAGCGTTTACAGTCAGCGGTCACGTGGGGGCGGTGCCTATGGCGACCCGGTGCGGCACACAAACAAACTACAAACAGTCCACACGGGCGGGAACGGTATAACGTGTCGGCCACAACCTCACGTGGGGTAACCCTGTAAGGACACATGTCGCTAAAATATGACATTTGTCGTCATGACACACCAATGTAGCCCTGGCGAGTTGCTCGGCATGATGCACCAATGTAGCCCCAGCGAGTGACTCGCATGATGCATAAATGCAGCCCTGGCGAGTTACACGCCAGGACTGCAGTCATGCATCATGACATCATGCCGTCTTTAAAGGTTTAATGCCTGTTGTGGGCAGCTGATGGCTTGTTGTGGTTGAGAGGGGGGATGGGGTAGACGCCGTGTTCTTAACACCAACACAACAAGGCGGCCATACCCACATTTACAGCTCCTACGTGTATGAGGTATTACAATTTATTAAAAAAAAATTCTGTTTTGGTTTGTGTTTTTTCTGGGGGGGGTAACTGTAATTTACTAAATTAACCTATTTTTTTTTATGAATGTAAAAAAATGAAGTTGAAAAAAGCTACCCTCCCTCTTTTTTTTGGCCATGCAACCTATCAAAATTCAACTTTCTTCTTGGCCTACCTTATACTCAGCGAGTAAATACACTGGTCGTATCTCACACTATTGGGTGTTGGAGTTTCAGAGGGAGAGTGGGGCCAACTTGGGTGGCTTTTCCACCAGTGCTTTCTCACCAGCAGAAAGGCTCCGTGTGCAGAAGTGGCTTCATTGAGCCACTGCCCACACTTGTCCTCCTCTGAGCACCTAGATATTAAAGCCAAAAACCAAACTTCTTCTCCACCTGGAGAAACCCTATATTACACGATAATCTATAGGCTATATCTTCTGTACCAGGCCCCCCTTGGGTCATGTCATTTAACCACATTGATAACCCTGGAGCAGCCCCTCCTATCCCCATTACACAGTGAAATCTCGTTATAAGGAGCACCTTTTGGTAAGGCAAATTTGCTCCTTGTAACCAACCTTCCTTGTAACCGTTTTGGTCATATACTACAATATATTACCAAAAGAATGAGGGAAATAATTTACCCTCCCAATGACCCTTCCCACCTGTCCTATAAAAATCATTCCTAGAAACCATTAGCACCCCATCCCTACCATCATCAATAGCCTTCTCCACCTTATCTGAGTGGGCAGGGAGGCTTTCTTAACCTCCTAGAGGCAGACAGGACAGGTAATTATATTGGAAAAAATCTGATTTGTGTCAAAAAGTGCTCATCCTAGACGATTTTTGATGAGAATTGCTCCTTCTAACAGTTTTTTTCCACTATAGAAAAGTATGGAAAAAATCTGGCAGGGCAAACATGCTCCTAATAACAGTCTGATCCTTTTATCCGTCCTCCTTTTACAAAATTCTACTGTATAGCCCTATATAGACCATTGAGTGGCAGTCATCAGGCACTGGAGGAGGCTGCTCAGGCAGACACTGGAGGATACAGGAGGTGTGGCAGCAGCGTGCAGGGCAGCAGTGAGACAGGTGCACGCGGCACACACAGGTGGGCGGGAGGAGGCAGGTAAACACAGGAGGAACTAGGGACACCCTGGAGGAGGAGGTAATAGCAGGCTATACCAGCACCTGGAGGAGGCTACAGCAGGCTCTGTACCAGCACAGTGACCAGCGCTGTAGGACGTGGAGGAACTACCACTACAGCAGCCTGCACTGTAAATAGTGCACCCACAATACAGCCGTTTACACTGTAAACCAGCAGCATATATTACTGTCCATGTTCAGTAATACTGTAGTATATTTACTGTAAAACTACAGTGGATTCTACTGCTCATCTACATTAACTACTAGCAGTGTAACACAGGGATTGGAACCGTAGGACGTGGGTATTGTACCACTACAGTGTTCAGGTGAAGCTTGTAAAGCTACAGTAGATTCTGCTGCTGTGCTACATTGACTACTAACAGTGTGTGATAGCAGCAACCAGCTGTGTTGAGGCCCAGTCACACACACATACAGGTGTGCAGGTCCAGGCCTGTCCAGCCCCACGCGCCCTGGAGGAAGGACTGCCCCCACTGCTCACTACTACATACATGTAGGCTAAGCTGCACTTACATTAGCACACTGGAGGCCACTGGAGGTTACATGGTATAATCACTGCCTGGGCACTCTAAATTCTAATAGCGCCGCCCACACCTACTGGAGAACCAGTGCTGAAGGTGCTGCATGTGTCACCCTGGAGGAGGTCTATGGTATAGGCCTTAATAGTGTATAGACTCTGGTCTGATCAGGAGGATACCACTTAGTATATAACTGGTACTACTCTATATATACAATTAGTACTATACTATAGGACATTACAGGCCTGTGGATACATACTAATATACATCAGTTATCACTCCTGGATCCTATCTTATCTGTGTTTATACCTGTTTATAGTCCGGTTGGCGGCTACAACATTGGGCAGGCCGTTGCTATTAGGACACATTGATACTGACAACAACACAGTGAGCGGTGAGTCTCAGGGACCACTCAGTGTACAACATCTACCAGTGTAAAGTCTAAGGATCCCCCCCCCCCATTAGCCCTGGATACCAGTGTGTTGGGGGTGTTTGCCAATCTGATTGATCCACTCGCAAGGATCTATTGTTGAGCTGCGAGCCCATGGGGGTTTAGTGCTGAATAATTAAGGTGTAGTGTGTGGGAGCTGCTACTACCAACCCATCTGTCCAGCCTGAAGGATACGCTGTTTCAAATCAGAGATTTAACATTAGGTTTTCAGGACAAAACACTGAGTTAATGGATTTTGTGATTGGATAGTATACCTGTTTTTGTGCCAATATCATCATTGGAGCAAAGATATTTTAAAAAGAAAGATATCTGATTATTAGGAAAAAATAAATCATGTTTTTTGATCGCTGGTCAACGAAGGTGCAACTGCCACTGGGGCCTAAATGGGGCAACAACATTGGTGGTGTGGCGGCATGCTTAAACTGGAGCGGGGGCCGCGAGCATAACCCGTCTCCCCCAAAGAAGTCTTCATTTACAAGAAAAGCCGGAGACAAATACCGGGTAACGAATAACCACCACTACAATCAGAAGAGTTACCCGCATGACTTTGACACCGGTAACTGGGCTGAGGACAGGTATATCAACATTGTGCCTTGGAAGGAGGATTTGGGGATGGGGAGGAACACGGATGGTAACTTGACGATAACCGGGCGGACGAATGATTACCATCGGGACGACATCAGGGAGGACCTCCTTGTTGGTGCACTCCATGATGTCACGAGGAAACAGGAATACGAGCGTTCTGGACTTCCACCCCGGCCGGCAACCGGGAAGAAGACAAACCGTGGAGTCACCCTCAGAGCTGCCACACCCAAGAAGGGGTATGGTTTCATGGGCCCACCACCGACACCACCTCGCCATGGTCCATCACCTTCCTACAGACGAAGCGTGACGCGACCCAAGAACCCATCCCCAGAAGTGTACAGTACCAAGTACACAGAGCGCGAACTCATCATAGAAGACCTGGATGATATCAACGATGGCGGTCGTAAGTCGCAGGCGCGAGTTCAAAGCCGGAGTGGAAGTCGTGTGGCGTCGGCAGCAGGACACCGCAATACTCACCGCTACACTACTCCCCGAGCCGGTGACAGCTACCGGCCACACACAGGCACCGGGTCACGCATGCCGCCCCAGAACCACTTCACTTCATCCTACACCCCGGGCTACACCCCAGGGTACACACCGGATAACTTCAGCCCAACACCGCTAGTTTGGCAGTCCCGCGACTTCGAGAAGCAGATTCCACATGCCAAAAACACTGTAAACTACTCCACCTCTCCTTTTGTTAACTACAACGTCAACAACAGCAACAGCAATACCAACAACAACAACAGCAGCAACAACCACAGGACTGGGTTATCGTCACGTCCAAAGACGGCGTCCGCCAACCTTTCTCGCGACGTCCAAGTGAATGTTGGTAGTATGGGTCACCGAGCAGTTATGGAGGACAGGGTCAAGGTCACTGACCTTCAAAAAGCCCCACCCACCTCAAGGTCATCTGAAAATATCACCATCCATGTGGACTGTTCAAAACTGGCCAACTCCCCCCGCCCGGCATCTCTCACTGTGCGCCTACATGGAGTAGACGCTTCAGACACTGGGAATATTAAGATAAACTCTATTCCTGCAAAATAATAGCTATAATTATGACATTGTATTCACTCAAATTGAAGAAAATGAATTAAGGAACAAAAATACTCTTGCTATCAGTTCTTGTTTCAAAGCTTGGAAGCTTAGAATATACGGAATGTTGTTCATTCAGCACTGTTAATGTAACAAACCTAGAAAAAACATCCATCCAGTGCGGGAATCGAACCCGGGCTCTTCCAACCCTGAGCCCAGTGTGCTACCTCTGGACCTACCTTTGACTCATTTTTCAGAACTGTCCTGAATAGTCTACTCTGTATCGTTGTGGTAAGAAGAGTATCCTTGGTGTCCCAACTATCAATACTACTGGGGCACCTCCCCAAAAGGGTGCCTGTTGTGGACTCTTCAGGGGCACTCAAGTCATCATCATCAAAATAAGTTATATCAGATTATTATGGATACAAAGTTGCCTGCAAATACATGGTGTGATATTTTATCCACACTATTCTTATGGTCTTTTAATCTAACTATGAAAGATCTGATTATAACCATAGAAATGAGTCCCTATAACCATAGAACTGAGCACACATGTGACATTGTCTAGGAAAACTGACCTTTATGCATCCTGCAATGAGGTCCATTTTCGCAGATCGTACCACATATATTTAACATGTAGGTCATGTATGCATGTTCTTTTAGTTATACTTTTTTGTATCATGCTTTGAAACACGAATTGATAGCAATGAGCAAAGCTATATTTTTAGATATTGGAATGATATTGGAATTATCCCAGAAAGTTCCCTTTTTCTATGGTCACCCTTTTCGTAATTTACCCTTTCGGTGGTGGCCATTAAAGGTGAACACCCTTCTGACAGCTTTAAATAATATTTACCAGTTAACCTTTGAAGGGACCATAGTGTACTATATGCACTTTTCTCAGTATCATGCCTTCATGCAGCCCTGGTGAGTAATAATTGCTGAATTCATGCGTCATGATACCCATATATTATGCAGTTGATGCACTCCTGATGGCTTGGCATTATGCATAAATGCAATGATAGCCAGTCAATCACTGGCATTGCGTTTATGCATAATGCACCAAATGAACATCAGGCCTTGAGGCGGCATGGCATATGTAAAGGTTCAACAAATGTGAGCAAAAAAATGTAAAATAAATTCACTGGTTAATAACTTTATACAGTTCATCCTAAGAACATTATTTTCATAGTTAGTTAGTCTACTGTCATTTCCACATTACTGACCATTATTAGATGTGCACCTATAATTTCTTATTTATATATGGTATATAATATAGAAGTTAAGAAGGAAACAATGTAAAATATGAAAGGGACACTGTGACAAAAAACACTTTTACAAATGTAACTGTAGTACCCTCATCCTACACAACCACCTTCACTTTCTAAACGTTGTGAAAACGCTTGTATAGTAATCTTAGATGTGATTTCTAGACTATAAAATGGATGTATTTTTTAATGTTTTCAAATTCATCGTCGTACATGGTAAGGTCTTTATTCATAGATACAATAGGAAAACAGGGTTAGGTTAATGTACATAATCATGTTTCATGGAACGGTATTCATCACAGTTATTTACAACATCATCAATGAAAAGTATTGTTGACATATTAACTGAATTCAGTTGTATTATCATGGACCAGACCCTCTGAGTATTTTCATCTGCTATTTCTACTACTATGATATATTCATATAATGGAAAAACATGCTTGTATACGTATTGTATCTTATAAAAAGTCAAATTTAAACTAATTAGGGATAAATGTTACATATATAATCTATCTTTGAAAGACAACTTTTTTTTCCATCTGGGTTTTAGTTTGGATATAATGCACTTTTCATAACTGACACATTTCATAAATGTTGCAGTCACCAAAATTTCCAATAATGAATACCAATGGAGATTGAAGTGGTTTTAATAACGGAAAATAAATTACATCATTGCTGCATGATATATATCTGTATGGTTATGTATTGATTTGCTTCATAAAGTGTATTTGACATAAACATACATAAAACAAAATTAATGAGAAAAAGAAATATTGTAAATGGAATGTCTGCCATATCTGTGATACATATTTATGTGTTGGGGTAATGCTTATATTTACATGTATGTAACACATGTTACATGGGACCCAAATAACTGTCAAATTATATGTTTGTATATCCCAATATGTACCTTATAAGTCTGTGTATGCTCTGTGCAAATTGTGATAAACCTCACATTGCTAAGAATGTGGTGTTACCCTTTTTACTGACATAAATATGCAGAGTTAATAATCAGCTGTGTGTTCTAGTCCTCATTGAAATCAAGTGACAAAGTCTGATGATTAGGGCTCAAAAAATAATATTGTTAAAAATGAACCAGAATGCTACCATGTGCAACCTACTTTATCTAATCTCAATTGCTAAAATTCAGCTTCTAATTTGACTAGTTATCAGATGATAGTTCAAGTTACTACTTTTGGAATGCACTCTATTATTCCCCCATTGAAAATACACTGTAAATTATTATACCTGGGCCAGATCGGACTCTGTAATTGGGCTCTTATTGCCCATAGATGACATTGTATTGTGCGCTATCCTCCAAATACGATATTTTACTAACACTGTGGACATATTTAAATAGGTTTTTATAAGAAAAATATGGTACCATGTCACGTTCAGGTGGATATGGAGGGGAGGTGGAACCAAAAAACCAAAGACGACGAAAATGTCACCAAATGAATCCCCTATGATGGGGAGGGTCGGGGGGGGGGTGGCAAGCTCGTGTAAAAATTGTGTTGACATTTAAAATAAAATAATTAACATGATCTTAATAAGACGGCCTTTAATGATGTCCGTTCAAGGGAATCTTTTCCCCTGTTGATTTCTTAGAAATGAGCTTAACATCTGATTCTTGGAAGGGGCATCAACAAATGAAACAAAAAGAGTTGACCAAGCGCTTTTTGATCTGCATTTTTCTGTAACAATATGGTTTTGTATTATAGCTATAGTATGGTTATATGATCAAACTGGATCTACAGTTGAGCTTTTTCATTCCTATGAAAAATTGCCTATTGCTATTAAGATTTAACTAAAGAAGTTGGTAAAAGTGACCATTGGAAAAAAAATTGAAAAAAAGGACAGTGGCTTGGAAAATTGCATGGTTTTTAGGTTAAAAATAATACAATACAACTTCTGAAGCTTCAGCAGTGCATCCTTAGTGGATTGCCAGAAAACTACAGCCTATACTTTGGCTGGCAACAGGGGGGGGAGGGCTTGTCGGTTCAAACGAACGCCCCCAGAGCCCTGATGGACCAAACATCTCCCACCCTAGCTAGCCTGAAAGTGGAGATAATTAGCTCCATGCCAGTTTTCGTGGCTTGTAAATCGGACAATTACTAAGGTTTCTAGAGACTCAACCATCAAAGCATGGCCAATTTTTTCATGTGGCTCATTAGAATTATAGTTTTGAGTACAAATCAAGTCATCATTTGCTTATTTTCTGATGAAAATCCAGTAGGTTCCACCATTGAATTAATCTATTTCCACCTTATCAAAAAACAAACCTCCCGGCGAAGAGAGCTAGTTAGGGGCCAGTCTCAGGCTGCGACTCTACAATAATAGAGTCTGGGCAAACTCATATAAAAAACTAGTTTTACTTCTTTTCATGAGTCCACCAATCAAATTCTCTGAACCAAATCCTGTGCACGGCCTGGCATGAAGTAACAATCTTAATATAGCAGTCCCACCAGTCTCATTTGGAGCCCTTGTGGTGGAAAAGGGTACTGGTTGAGCGAGTCTGGTTACGAGCCTGCATACACAGCCCTTGTGTGGCCCCTGCTGCCACCTGTAGGGATTGCCATGAATCAGCCTGATTTATGAAAGGTAGTGAAGTATTTGTTACCTCTCCACAACCAGTGTCCACACTAGCCAAGTTGGCAGAGCTTTATACTTCAGAGCTGAGGGTTGAGAGTTCAGTTCTCTACTGAGTCCCCCAACTCTTTATAAAGTATTGAAATGCTTGAAAGTGTGACTCAAAAGGTTGCAATACACTATAGACCAATGCAGCAAGAAAGGATGACTTTTCTATAATAAAGTTGTGTTTTGTGATATTTAGAGTTTGGCACAAACCTATGGTTTCCCAGTGTTGAAACTGAACCCATTTTCAAATGTTTTTAGATGTCTTTAAATGTCGTGTGAGCTAATGATGTAAATTTTAGTAGGGGTTTACAATATGAAGGACGGAACCCGCCCTTTGTTTGGTATGTCAAACTATGCAGCCAAACACAGGGCACGATATTTCATGCAAATACAGCTGAGCTGCTACGGAGGAGTAGAGGGAACAATTCTGGTACCATCATCTGGTCTGGTTGTTCAGGGTCTTGTTGATCTGACACATACACATTGACTCATTTCTGTATAATGTTTATCTAAACAACAGTTTTAAACAATAGTAATCTATGCTCCTTACACCCTACAAGGAAGTTCCCATACTTACCAGTAACCAAACCAATATTGGTTAGTGGGACCCATATGCGTTTTTATTTCGGCAAGCTGATTTGCCCATGTCTGGCTTATGTCTTCTTTGTCCAGGGCTTTAAGTAGAAGTCAGGATTGGTCAGCCTGATTCAAAGTGCCCAGCTCAAGCCCAGATTTTTTTTACTATAGAAAAAAATATAAAGATGTACCAAAAAATGGTGATTCTGGAGGAAACTCAGATGGCAGCGTGTTTTGAAATATTTAAAATGAATTTTTGGGAAAAAGGATTTTCCTGGGCTGGCATGACCATATATAGTATAATTGAAACAATAGCATAATTCCCAACAAAAAGGTGCTTTTATTTTCATTCTTTTTTCTTTTTTTTGGGGGGGGGGGGATGTGCTAAGGTGTACACTGAGTGGATGTAATGGGTAAAGAGGGGACAATTTTAGTTGATAATGGAAATACAATTGCTTGCCAATTACATAATATGCAGTAGAGTCAACAAAAACTAGACTTCATAGGTTTGATAATGTATAAACAACACAAACTAGATTGCACTTTTGCTTAAAAGAAACAGTTTTCGGCACATGTGACCTCATCAGGGTTAATCAAATGTCAGAATATCAGGTCTAAGGTACATCGTGAGTCATTGATTACACAATATATGTAAGATACATTATGTGTAAATTCCTTGTTATGATGGGGTATCATTTTTTTGTGAAAATTTCTCACTATCCCAAGCCTAATGTCTAACCTCCTACCATGGTACCAGGTACCGAGTAGGCTATGCATCTAGCCTGCTCTCTTGAAGAGGAGTGGCTTTCCACAAAAATTTATGTGCCGTTTGCTGGTCCCCTCGGACAGCACACATAAAATTCCTTGTTATGATTCATAAACTAGGTACAAACTAGACTTTGTTAAATATGATTTGAAATTTATCAGTTTACACACATACTTGTTTATTGATTACAATATAACCTTGTGTAGCCGCCGCAGCTGGTACACGCGTCGCAACACTGGTGCAGCTTATAGGATCGACCCATGGTCAGGGTGCAGCTAATATGCGAGATATTAGTGCAATGATTCAGTACTGTATTCACCATACTCAGATCATCAGTTCAGCTTATAGGATTGGCCCAAGGTCGGGATGTGGCTAATACGTGAATTAGGCTTATACATGCGGTTTTACGGCAGTCTTATTAAGAATTGAATAAGCTGTGTTAATTTCTGAAATAGTATTTGGTGAAGGTTCCAAAACATGGCACTCTCTGGAAGCCAAATAAGTTCAATTGATCCCACACCAGGGCTCCAAAATGGTTCAAAGTTATCTTCATATATATATATATATGGCATAAACTCCCCAGTTATGTTGTTTCGGCTATTTCTGGCCCTTTTCAGGCTTATACCCTTACAGAATAACCAGTTTTGCACCAATTCATTCAAATTTTTGGTATATGTGAAAAAACATCCTAATAATTTGGGAAACCTCTATTTTCTGTGTATTGGCCCGATATTTTCAGTTTTCTGGCCCTCCAAAGGCCCAAAAACCCCTAAAAACATCAAAAACGCTAAAAATGACATGTTTTACATGTCTCCCATGTGTACTGAGGCAGTAACAGCTTATTCCTAGTCTCATTTTCTATTAGGTCTATGGTATAGTCAATTGATTCACAAGGATTTCACTAGATATGTTCCGTATTTTTTTCTCCACAGTCATTTAAGTGTGTTTTGTCAGCAAAATATTCAAATGTCATTTCAGGTTGATACCTCTATATAGTAAATAAAGAAGATCCACACAGTCTCTATTGTATCCCAGATTGTGAGGTAACTCTTGTGTCTTCTGCTGGAAAAAAGAAATTTGGAAAAATATCCAATAATCTTGCCTCCAGGAGCATATGTCTATTGGGATACATATTTTCCGTCACGGAGTCACCCGGAATATTGGTCACGGAGTCACCAGCCACCCTGATGAAAATTTAAACCTTCATAGAATTGTTAATACCCAATATATTTAAGTTATCTCTGGTTTTCCTGTGTCCTACCCACTCCCTTTAATGTTCTAATGCAAAAATTCACCATTTTTATGCTCATTTATACAAGAAATTGTGGATCAACAAGGCAAAAGGGACCTCCGCGGGGGATTTTTAGTACCAACTTTGGTCACAGGGGGCTCCATATAGCCAACAATGTTCAAAATATCATAAAAATTGTTCTATACTACTTTTTGATGGAGAATACAATAAGCCACTTTAGAAAATTCCAACTTTAGTGAAAAGGTTCCATATTTGGAACGTAAAAAGAATGTTTTTAGGCCTAAATTGGTGTTTTTGCACTTGTTGGTTGCCATGGAAACATAATTTTCATTCTAAATTGAATTTTTCAAGAAATTAATGATTACAGGCCCGACAAAGATTTCTATGCTGAAAACGGAATGTAAATCCCATTTTAAGATTAAAAGCTGTGACCAAATGTTTGAAAAAGTTTGGATATTTGGGAATTTTCATAATTATGCTAATTAGATAGAGATATCTCTAAAATAAAGTAAGATACACCTTATTGGCATTTGAGATTGGACAGTGCCCACACATATTCAAGGAGCCAGTTCTCAAAAACTTTAAAGTGGTACCTGCTAATGAAATATATCACTGGAAAGCTGATGACCTCAATTTTATAATTGACTTTAACCTTTGGAGGACCCTTTTCCCCCGACTGTCCACAATTATTTCCGTCACGGAGTCACCCGGGTGACTCCGTTACGTAAAATAGGTTAATAGGGGTATTTTAGGCCTATACTGTGCAAATTTGGTCTAACCAGATATCATGATGCTTCATAATTCTTAAAGGACACATTATCAGGACACTGTAGAGTGAATTTAACCAATAATGGGACCATTTTGAGGAAACTAGGGTAAAGTTGACAGTATGTAGTTGAAATGTTCATATTTCTGATAAATGTTCAAAATTCATCGGGCTGTATCTCAAAAACTATTACTCAGAGGATATCCATTCTTGGTATGCTTCAAGATATATGTTGGCCCAGCTTGTAAACAAAATTATTAGTTGCTGTGATGTATTTAAAACATAATGTTCATGATCATGGATTTTTGGTCACGGAAAAAAGGACAATAAACTTCACGAGGCTATAAAAACTGAACTGCTAGGGTTAGAAATGTATCAAAAAGTGTTCCAAGGAGCCAAGATATATACCTTTCAATATACTAAACTTGTTGAAACATATTAAGAACTTTCCGATTTTGCCTTCCTCTATCCTAAAACAACATAAGTCAGGAGTTTGAGCCATATACAATATAACAGATCAATGCTATTCAACAAAGCCCAGATTTGTATGGCCTCCTGCACCTGACTGACTTTCCAAGGTATTTCCCGCCAAATTGTCTCCCTGATTCCTAAGTGCAGAGAATGATGTCAGAGCTTGATGACAGAGAGTCTTGTAAGATGCATCTCCAAGACGCTGCACCATCTCATGAAACATACTGGAACTATCCTCCAATAGGATATGAGGATGATCAAACTCAACCAACCTGCCTCCTTCCAAAACCTAAACAAAAGATAAATTATTGATGTAGTAACAGCGGTGTATAACTGGGTGGTAAATTAAATTTTATAATTTCATGATTAAATTTATTGGATGATGCAATATATGGACAAATGAAGAGATAGGGTCAAATTGAATGCTTTCACAATCAATCCAAAATATCCCTCTGATGAATTATCATTTTAAAATGGAACGTTTTTGCTCTACCTGAACTTACTAGTTATTTTAATGACATTCATATCTAATTAGTTTAGTCATGTGAAATTCAGACTAGTGGCTTTTTTTCAGTGTTGTAGTCCTTCTATTTATCTGGTCCTTTTAGAAATGAGCATCCTATTTCTCACAACATGGAATTAGATGTTGTTCTAGAGGACCCTATATTTAAGCCTTCATTCAGCTGTTTGTACTAAAGATCCAGTGGTGAGTAACCTTTTACTTTAGCTACATTTTGTCATCTGAAAATCAAATTGATTTTAGTATTCTTTAAATTTCTATGTGGTTAGGACATTCAACTTTTTTTTTCTGATGACAGTGATTGAAAATTAAATTTTGATGCAAAAGCCATAAAGGAATACAACCGACCATACCATTATCTTGTCATATGTGATGATTGTGTTCAGTCGGTGTGCAATTGTTAGAACTGTTGAGGCTGAAAACTCTGTGCTCAGTATCTCCTGAATAGTTTTATCAGTTCTGAAAAGTATGCAATCCAATTCATTGTTTAAATATATGAAGTTGAAACTTACAGCTTTGGGGAAATTCGTAAGCATGACTATGTGTTTTATATCTGAATTGCAGTGAACTGTGCTATTACTTCAAGGAGACCATAGTGTTAAGGTTTATGTAGATGAATGAGGAAAATTGTACTACAAGTGTATTGACTCACCTGTAGTCAACGTTGGCAGTTGCCTCATCAACTATGATGATCTTGTTCTTCCTCATCAATGCCCGTGCCATGCAAAGTAGTTGTTTCTCTCCCACACTGAAGTTATCTCCTGCCTCCCCCATCTCAGCAGACAGCCCACCAGACAGACCAGACACCTTGGTGTGAAGCTGCACCTTTTTTAAGCATGAAAGACTATTGATTATTCCCCTAGTAATAATGCAAACAATTGGTTGGATCATACATTTTCAATTGATAGTGGTGGTGGGCTAACAGTCCGCAGAAAATCCAATATAATATGAAGTAGTGTCACATATTGACATCATGGTATGCACCTGTAGACATACACAAACTTATGTTTTCATGAAAGTGTATATCACAAGAACATGACACAAAGCTTAAGTGAAGCCCTAGCAAATCAATATTGTAAAAAGAGGACTACAACAGTAGATTAGATATGTGTAATTATATAGATACCTGGTGGAGAGCTTTCCAGAGATGGTCATCTGTAAACTCATCAAATGGGTCAAGATTCAACCTGAGAGAGCCAGTAAACAATACAGGGTCCTGTAAATGAATAATTTTGGCAATACAAGTTCTATGATATGATACCAAAGCTTTAATGAAATTGTAAGAGCAATGATAATTATACAACCAGCATATAAAGATGTCTGCATAAAGATTTAATCATTACAATACACTTCTAATTTCGCCAATTCTTTGGTGCTTTGGAGTCAATCATTTTAAAATCATTAACCTGACAAGCATACAATTCACAACATTCACAAAATTGAACAAAAACTTCAGATTTCCTACCTGGGGTATGATAGAAATGTTTGACCTGAGGTCAGTCAGTCCAATCTGTGTCACTTCTACCCCATCAATCTGGATGCTGCCTGTAGGTTCAACCATCCTCAGCAGACTGACAAATAAGGAAGACTTCCCAGCTCCAGTCCGACCCACAACACCTACCTATTTGAAGTATAATTACATTACAGTAATGGCTGTTTGGGCACCCCTGTACTTATAAATGTCAAGCCCTTTTTACCTCCTGCACACATACAGGCACCTTCTCTTATGATTATAAGTCCCTTCAAAGAGACATTTTGTGTGTCAGGAGGTCCTAGACCTGCACCTAAATGAGACATGCAGTCATTTGAGCCCCCTGCGTTTAAACAAGGCATTACGGTATACTGTGTCTTTCTTCTAATGAATATGAATAGCATTTTTCATTCTAAAATGTTATTTGCTTTTGTTTTTGTGTCAACCATTCACATTATACATGGGTCAAGTACAGACAACTGTAATCCTATTGGTGTGATATTATTAGAGTAAAAGGGTTGATGGACATCAGTAGAAGCTACTAAAGTCTTTATCATTTATTTGAATTCACTGACCTTTTCTGCAGGGTGAATGTCCAATGTGATTGGTCCTAGGGCAGCTTGGTTCTGACCTCTGTAGGTCAGGGTCATATCCGTGAGCTGTATGTGACCTTGATTTGGCCATCCTTCAGGTGGTATCACATCTGTGTGCTCAGGTGCCTCCTGTTCCAATGTACCAAACTCCTGAATTCTCTCAACAGATGTCATCTGAATGAGGAATAAGTTTTAGAGGTGCATCAGACCAAAAGTTGATAAAGGTGTATTATTGATAAAAAATAAATCAGTAAAGAGGACATTTTGGTTCATTTAAATAAAGAAGGAACTTAAATTCTGCACCAAGCAAAAGGGTTTATAATCATGTCTGTGTGGGAGAGTGCTGGTATTACTTTTCTCTCATCAGGGTGTCCACAGCCCAGGTTTGTTAACATAGAGACCATCTTAATACTTAACAAATAAGGATAATTGTGCTCATCACATACTGCTGACATGATGTCGGAAAGTTGCAGAAGCCCAGCTTGAAAAATTCCCAGCAGAAGAAGAAGATAGACAAATGCAAGCCCCGATACTCCAGCTTCACTTCCTTCTGCTCCTGTAAATAAATGTTCATAACTTCATCACACATAAGGATGGAATCCAATCAACAATTGTGTGAAAATTAGAAAATTAACACACAAAACCAGACAAGTAGTTTATGGATAGGATTTGGAGGATAGTTATTGCAAACCTATTACAATATATATTTTTTTCTTGTTTATAATCAAAAATAGCTGTGTTAAAATGCAAAAGCAACCGTGTTTTAAATGAAGACATATCTAGTTTGTATCTATGGTATTGATACACGCCTGAACGATAAGCATCATGCCTGAATGCAGCTGCTGCCAGGGCTGCATCCATGCATTATGATGGTCAAGGGCATGATGCATTAAGGCATGCTACTCTCCTTAGCTAAAGGGTTGAATATCACCTGGTGTGGCAGTGATAACTGCAACAAGTATGTAGGGCACAATCAATATGGTGGCAAAGAAATCAATGCGCAATCCAACAAAGCGGTGCGCAGACAAATATGTATGCCAGGCTGCTGTATGTCTGTCCATGAGTGTGTAAGCTTGTTTAAGAAAACTTGTTTGCTTCCTGAAGGCACGGATCACAGTCAGTCCTTGAAGAGTGGCTGAGAGATGTGAGTATGTTGGACTCCTCACTGAGAATGAAAATAATGTTTAAGAATCTTCATTATCTAAGCATACATGTGAACAGTCTCAATTATATTTCATGTAAAACATTATTAGACTTTTGTACATTCATTAGCTGAGTTTATGTTACCATCAATTTACCATGTCAAGCCTGTAGGGTTACTGATCCCTGGCTAAGCAGTATCCCAGCAAGTTGGGGTCATGCCTGTTCAAGCTGGGATATGTTGGGACATTTTGAGTCATAACACACTGTGACAGTTTGGGTCATTGCCATTTTGGGGGAAGTGGCTTGGGATAAATGTCTGATTGGAGATAGCAGTCTCATAGTTAAATATTCACCTGTTTGTGTTGTTTAACTCTTTCCTGCCGGCTAGTGCATTAATACACTACCTGGTGGAAAACGGCTAGAGCATTAGTGCACTATGAGAGGGGATTTTTGGTATCAAATGCTATTATCCACTACATCATTTGAACCGACATGAGGTGTTATTAGGTTAGGGAAATAATGTACAGAAATACCTAGTCTCCTATTAACCTCAATATAACCCCATATATTATTAGGTCTGAGTCTTGGGCCTTAATCTGCCGTATTCTGGGGAGTTTACACTCCGATAGAGGCAGCTGGAAAGAGTTAACCCTACTAGAATGGTCCAAACGACAAGAGACCAATCACAGGCCTCCATTTGGTCACGTGACCTGAAGTGACCTACTTAATTGACCAATCAGAGGGCTCCCATTTGGCGGGAAATTAAAGAGGGGTCACGTGGTGATCACCTGATCGGAAATGACCTACTTAAGGGTGAAGGGGTCACGTGACTGGAAGTGACCTATCTAAGGGTGACCTTGACCTTGTTACATAACCGTAAGTGACGTCACATAACCGGAAGCGACCCACTCACGACATAAGGGGAGGGGGGGATGGGGGAGGGGGGGATGGGGTGAAGGGAGATGGGGGGGAGGGGGGATGGGGTCTTTTTTTGCTCTTTAAAAGTACTATTTAGAAATAAAAAACAGAGGCCAATAGGCCTCTGGTTTTTCTTGTCTTTTATGCTCGCATGACGCCACATTGCAGCAAAGCAGGAATAGTTCTAGTTCTGTTGTACTCTGCTGGGTGGCCATGTGTAGTAAAGGCGGTAGCGGTACTTTTCAGTGTGAGGGGGCTATGTTTTCAGCACCTAATGTAAGAATTAAACAGCTGTTTGTACCAACTAGCACAATTTCGTGAATAAAAGAATTCAATCAGGATAAGCTGTAAATGATAGCAGACAGAAAGCAAGCCGGTACATGGTAAAACCCGTCAGTTGTATTGTCGCACACCACTCCTCTGGCATTTTTGGGCATTCAAGATGGGTCACGGCTCACCATCTGGGACAAGCAAGCGTACCCGAAAGCAAACTGTGATACTTTCAGTACCAGACAGGGGCTCTTTACACCCCGTTTTCTGAGCAAAGAGCTGTGCTACAGAAAGTCCTATTCCTTTTTTGAGGTAAGACAACATTTGAAAAGAAGAATAATTGTCTCCTACCTTATAAACCTAAGCTCAAAACTCAGACATGTAACAAAACCCTCACTTGTAATAACTCATTTTTACTTTCTTGATAATTCAATGATTTTCGATGCTAATGTGTGTGTGTGTGTGTGTGTGTGTGTGTTTGTGTGTGTGTGTGTGTGTGTGTGTGCGTGTGTGTTTGCTACCTTTCTTCTCACAGGGTAGACTTGCCGGAGGTCCATCATTGCTTACAAGACTATTCTATTATCACACAATTCATATTTTATCAACTAAACAGTCTCAATCTACACTGTACCACGTGGGTAAGACTGATTTTATCATACTTAATGTAGTACGGGCTGTCCTAGGCGTAACACCAGGCAGCTGTATTTAAAAAAATTCACATTTTAGATTAGATAAAACAAAGATATAGTGTGATCCACAAAATATCTCACGTATAGATCAGAATGCCCCAGAAAGCAGTCAGAGGATCAGGGCCTTCATGAATGAGCTGGCAGAAAAGGTCCCTAAAATGAATCAAGAAAAGTTCACCAGTTTGCTGGAAAGTACTTTAATGGCTGAGCTGATAACTCTCTGGAGAAAATTCCAGGATCACCTCCTTTACACAAACGGCGACCTGTCTGCATTCTGGATGTCTTACTTAGATATCATACACCATGTATCGTTGGGACTGTTAAGGGCATCCCGTGAAGGCAACTGGGATCTTCACCTAACTGCCATCAGAGCCCTCATCCCTTGGTGCTTCGCGTATGACAAGTTCAATTATGCAAAGTATCTTGCTGCATACTTTGCAGAGATGATCAATCTGCCAGAGAGAAATCCTGATGTCTATGCCGCCTTCAAATTGGGTCAGTTCTCAGTTCAGATGTCAACTAACAATCCATTTGGTCGAATACCAGTAAATCAAACAATAGAGGTAACTGCAAACAAAGACACACAAACAACTGGAGGAACCACAGGATTCAGTCTGAAACCAAAAGCTCCACGAGTTACGGTACATTGTGAAAGGCAGCACATCACACCTTGATCATGATGACCTCTATGAGTGAAGGAAAAAAAAGGATGAAAAAGCAGTGTCATCAGCTGTAGCAGTGATACAGGGTTGGGTAAACCCCTTTGCAGAAAGCCATGCTCTGTTGAGTATATCAACTACAAAGACAGTACCACAAGATATTGCAGATGACCTAATGAAGGCCCATCAAGTTGGGGAGTGTGCTTATGCAACGTTCAAGGAAGAGAGACTACAAAGCAATGCAAAGGAATTCCATCAGCCATTGAAGAGTAACAAACTGAAAACATTTAGCAACATGGCCAAAAAGAAGGAAGTGAAATGCTATGGTAGATCTGTCATATTGAAAGCAGACCGATCATTGTTTGGACGCATCACTGTCATGGGACAAGGACGCAATCTCGAGATGCAAGAAATCTTATGTCATCTACTTGGGCCGCTGCCATGGTCCTTATCAACACCAGATGGACTCATCAGGAAGACAAACAAAGCCACATTAGCAGCAGTCCTGCAGAAGAAATCCCCTGATGTTGAGTTGGTTCTGCATAACTTCTGTAAGGGTCCCTGGCTCCAGCTCACAGCCCAGAGCAGTGGACTGTACAATGGTCTACTAGAAAGACAGCCACCAGACAGACAGATAAATACAGAACGACAGACAGACAGACATTGAACTAGGGTTACTGCGCCTTACACACCTTTTGTGCGGCTGGAAACGAAGGGAACATATATATAGCGCCTACGATTGACAAGCTACCGGGGTGTACGTGACAGTGAGTGAGCTCGGTTTACAATCATAGTTAAGCGATGTCGTAGTACTTACCAAAGGACACTCTGCATGGCTCATTAAAGTGAAACGCCCTCCTCCACGACTCGGTCGTCAGTCAGTCAGTCAGTCAATTGGTTTCCTTGCATCCTTCCTCTGTTCTTCCTTCCTTCCTGCCAAACCCACCATCACAAACACCCTTTCATCATAGTAATGACATAAAATTGTACACCCAAAAAATCCACTTACCTTGTAGGTTTTCAGAATTTTAATACTTTTTTCCCATTTTTTACCGAGTATGTAGCACCAAGTGTCACACAGACCAAACATTAATCATTAAATAGGTCCCGTCAGTAGGTTACCTTCGAGTCCTACAGAAAAATTATTTAAACATTCTTAAAGTGTCGTGAGTTGTAGTTAGATGCTCTAAAAAAATGTCTGAAAACATATGACGAGGAGTTTTTTTTTGTAATCAAGGCTTAGATTTTTTTTTTGCGACCCCACCCCACGCAGACAAGAAAAACCAGAGGCCTATTTGCCTCTGTTTTTTATTTTCAAATAGTACTTTTAAAGAGCAAAAAAGACTCTGGCCTCTGTTTTTTCTTGTTTTTTGATTTTTTTTCTCTGCCGCTCTATGCCCCCCCCCTATAGAGAAGGGAAAAGGAAAGATTTTCCCCCCCAGCGCCCCTCCCCCCCCCAGCCCCCCTCCCCCCAGCCCCCCTCCCCCCCAGCCCCCCTCCCCCCCAGCCCCCCTCCCCCTTATGTCGTGAGTGGGTCGCTTCCGGTTATGTGACGTCACTTCTGGTTATGTAACAAGGTCAATGTCACCCTTAAATAGGTCACTTCCGGTCATGTGATCACCACGTGACCCCTTTGAATTTCCCGCCAAAAGGGAGCCCTCTGATTGGTCCATTAAGTAGGTCACTTCAGGTCATGTGACCAAATGGAGGCCTGTGATTGGTCTCTTGTTGTTTGGACCATTCTAGTAGCTTAGTCATAGTCCCATCCCAATACATACTATACTACTTATACATAACTTGATGACTTACAACTGCCTTCAATTCGCTTGGATTCTTGTATGCCCTTCTGAGCGAAATGCATGAATATGATGGTGATGACCAAAAAAAACAGGCCCACTAGTGTCATCCATGGAACAACGACACACACAAATATTGTAATTGCCAATCCCATGGTGAACATCTTGAAAATAAAATGTGTCTTAATTTATTTGATTATTGTGCATTAAGATCAAATACTTTAGTAATACTATGAATTTCATTTATCACTAAAGATCATATGAAACTATTGCAAATCAATATTAGCAAATCAAAGTTGATAAAGCCTTTGTTATGTAAAATGTACATGTAAATGTTTTATCTGTTTTATCATGTTGCTCCTACCTGTAATCCCCTATAAAAGGAAATGATGAGAAACATATCCATGAAACCTGTGTCTCGTGAGAAGCGATTTAATACTTGTCCTGCAATAACAATTTATTTTCTTTAGAATAAATTACAGGACACAATTTTTATCACTCCTCTCCATCTAATTAGTATCCTGATATTCCACTAGGATCTGAATTGCAAAACTTACCAACAGGATTTGTCTCATAGAAGTGCATGGGTGCTCTGAGAACAACATCAAACATTTGGTTGTAGAGTCTGCGCCCTGCTGTGTTCAGGAACAGAGATGCCATTGCAGCCGCAAATAGAAAAGACACAGTCATTGCAATAAGAAGACCTGCCAGGGTAGCTATGAACCAAACACTGTCGTATCCAGCTACAGGACTGGCTGCAGTTGTGATGTTCAATCCAATGTTGACAGTTGTTGTGTACCTGAAATATAATGCAGCCTATTTCAAATGAGTGTTTCATGGCAGAATCAGAAAATACCAATAATCTGATAGCTCCTGCTGGATTAGCAGAAATCTCAAGAAATACCGTTACATACTGTGGCTATATCTGAGTATAGCAGCTTCACTGACTTGATATTGATAATCTAAATGGATACATTTGCCTAGTTTTACTCACCATTGGGAGAATAACCACCCTGATGAAACATCCGTCACCTATGTTAAGGAAATAAAATGCAAAATTATGGTGATATCATGCAGGCTTATGTCTAAGGTGATAAAGATTTAAAGTTCTGCAGATATGATCAGCAATTCTAGTTGGAATTTAACTTCATTCACAAATTCAATAATAAGTAAAATTGCATCACCTCAATCAAAGCCTCTTTGCAAAAAATTCATGCTAGCAATTATTTTTGAATTAATTGATTCTACCCCTCCTAGAAGAATACACTAGTTCCATACTGATATTCCATATATATACCTGACTTATCACTGCGAAGAGTAGAAACAGTATGAAAAATATGTGGCCTCGGCCAGCCTTGAAGTAGTTCACGTAGACCTGGTATGGTACTCCTCTGGTCTCCTTGATGTCAAGTCCTGATTTTCTCTGTGTGTGGTTCATAAGTATAGGTATTAATGGCTATGTACACTATGTATCTGTAATGGTAATACATTTGCAAATCAATTTTCCTTTGGAAGCAAGTAACACATTTCAAATTTCTCCATTCATACTTTAGCAACAGCATCAGGCTGACCTTCACTTTGGTATTGCATTTCAGCATTTTTGCAATCAAGGCAATCAGAAAATTACACTCTTTATAGCCAGCTGAGAACAACAACAGAAGGGAGAGAGAGGGAGAGAGAGGGAGAGAGAGAGGGAGCGAGAGAGAGAGAGAGGTGAAATGCAAAATCTGCATGTACCTTTTGTCCACCTTGCTTCTGATGGCTAATATTCATGTCAGAAATTATTTCCTTTTCCTCCCCGTCTTGTTTGAAGTTGACTGGTGGGACATCATCAGGAATAAACTCATTCTCTGAGCCATCTACTGTATCTTCAGGATTACTTTTGCTAACATACTGTGCAAGCTGATCAGATATATCATCATATTTTCCCATCAGTATTATATGTCCCTTGAAATGAGAAATAGTTGACAAAATAATATATTTTCTAAATCGAGTGAGAATGAGTTGAATGCAAGTATGCTATTAGGGTAAGAATATTGTGATGCATTAACATAACTTAATGTCATCTGTCAGAGTTTGCCTTCTACTCTTGATAACTCAATGACAGTTCTGTTTCACAGCAAATTCCTTATTCACTAATACAAATTGTCAGGGCAGAATTTTTCATTTGAGTAAAGTATGATATATAGACATCTTTTTCTTTACAAACCTTTTCAATGGCTACCACTTTATCCACCAGAGGGAGATAGTTCAGGTTGTGAGTCACCAGGATGCATAGTTTTGATTTCAGTAGTCCCCGGATACATCTACAACAAAGTTATAACACTCAAGAAGTATGCCTTTACCATCTTTGCATGTATCACTTATTCAAAATTATTTCTCAACCTAAACTATCAGAATTTCTCACCTCAGAAAAATGTGGTTGCCAACTTTTCCATCAACAGCTGCCAGAGGGTCATCAAACAGGTAGATGTCTGCATCGTGGTACACTGCCCTAAATATTTTCCAAAAGTCGAACCCATGATGATTAAAACTAGATGATTTTGTTTGAAATTTTGCAGAGAATTATATTATCTGATTTCATTTCAAATGTTGTATCAAATTATTCTACAAGCAGTTTTGATTAAATCACTGCTTAGAACTTACCGTGCCAAATTGAGCCTTGCCTTTTGCCCTCCACTAAGTGAAAGCCCTCGTTCCCCAACTAAGGTGATGTCACCTAATGGAAAACCTTTGATGTCCTATGCCATCAAAAATGAGAGAAGAATGAATTTTAAAGATAATATTGATACATTAAGACCTTGAGAGTCCCGCTTCCCCTTGACTAAAACAATATCATGAATTGAACATCCATTACTGTAATTGTCATTTTATGGAAACAAAACGATTGCCCAACTCACCACGTCAAGAGTGCAAGCTTCCATAACACTGTCATAGAGTTCTTGGTCAAATTCTGAATCCATGATGATGTTACTTCTCACTGTATCTGACATGACCCAAGGTTCTTGGGGGACATATGCTATAGTTCCCTGTACTTGTCGTTTGCCTTTAGTCAAGGCAAGTTCACCAAGAATTGCCATTATTAATGAAGTCTGTGAGAATATTTATGACATAAATATTATGTCAAATATGATGATTGCAACACTTGCTTTAAAGATTGAGTGAACCTGAGAAATCATCAGCGATCCAATGTATATCTAGTTTCACATCTGATATTTGATATCTATGATTTCCAATTATGTACTACGATCAGGCTGATATTGACACTCTGTAAACTACAATGATATTTATGACATAGGACACACTCACTTTACCACTTCCCACCTTGCCTGTTACACCTATTAGCTGTCCCTTTAAAGAGAAAAATTGTGATTAGTCTGAAACAATGTAACAATCTTGTCTTATGTTTCAGAAACTGAAACCAGGATGGAAGGTCATGGCCAGTACTTCTTAGGAGAGAGATGGGATTAAAAACATTTGATTTTAGTAATCAATTATATCTAGCAAAATTTCTAATAGATTTTTATCTTTACTACATATCATATTTTTATTTACATGAACAATGAATGTTTTACTTACTGCTTCTGAAGAAAGATTTATTACAGACAATGTTGGACCAGCTGCATTCTGTTTTGGTAGGAAAGCCAGCTTTTTTAACACTGATATATTCAGTTTAGGACATAATTATGTGTTTTTTCCATTCTCTAAGCCGGTCTTTTACAGAAGAACATCTGCTTATTTAAATAGGACATTTACATACTCATCAATAGCTATAATACCAAATATTACTGTATCCCTTCATAACATAAAGATTTCATTGACTATTTTAGCTTACACCCTTGTTGTCCTTAGCCTCATCATCCCAGATTGCAGATGCATCCACCAGGTTCACCAGCACTTTTGATGTTCCTTCGATGGTAAGCAAGGGCTCCTGGGTGAGGTCCTCTCCCATCAGAAATTTCTTATGGGTAGGAAGTTCAGACATATAAGGCCCATATTTCTAAGCAATCCTTCATGTATTTATCTACCAAATGGTGTTGATCAGCAGGAAATATCAAGCTCATTTTTTGATAGTAAATATCATTTTTCTTACCTTTATATGATCTGTAGAACCAAGTGTCTCAAAAATCATGCCAAAGGCAAGTGGCGCAAGCATGAAAGATATCATTTGCATGCCCCTCAGCCATCCAAGCAACCTGACCGTTATCTGCAACAGGCATTTCTGTTGTTTATGCACAGTGATAAGTATACTTTAGTTTTTACTTTTCAAACATTAAGTTAGTTTTGTTGGATTAAATTAGAATATGTCCAATTTTATCCCCTTATTTACTAAATTCACTAGGAACAAGAAAATTGTGGATACCCTGACAACAGGTACCAGGGGTTTAAATTGTACACAGTACAATGAAATTGTACAGTCTATGCTCAAATACCACACTTATGACTACAACAAAATAGCTAGAGACATACCTCAGGGCTGACATCAAGACCAATGAGGTATGATGTTATGTGCATGGCGTATGTAACATATGTTGCCATGTGGAAACTTGCAGCAGCTCCTGACAGCATGAGGAGAGTACGTCTTACATTCTTCTCTGTTTCATACCTAAAAAGATTAAAAAGAGTGTAACAGCTTTTCCTGCTGTCCAATATATGATAATATCCTATGTCAAATATACCCAGTAAACAAAAAACTTTATACAACATGTTATAACATTGTATAACATTTTTTCTAAGGCTCCTTACTATGGCATAATGTTATATAAGGTCAATCCAGTTATGACGATTTTTCAATTGGTTAAGAACAATTCCTGAATCTAGAATGTATATTAACATCTTATAAACCTTCATACTTTCTCAGCAATTTTGCTCTTTTAGAAAAGGGCTTCTCCCAGCAATACATCTTGATAACTTTGATTGCTGTGATAATTTCACTCATTAGGTGGACACGTTTGCTTGTCCACTCTTCTTGTAAACGTCTGTAATAGAAATATAGATTGTGTCTTATAAACATTTTGACAATCTTATACAGTAAAGAAATTCACCTGTGACAAATATTTGGTACCCTTTATCAAAAATAGCAGACTCAATTTCAGCACAATAGTCTAATTCAAGGATGCAAGTAAGATGTCAGTACAAGTGGTAACATATGAATGATATTCATTGCTGTAATAAGACTGTCGCATTTGCTCCTACTGTGATTTTAAGACACGTGTTGAGCACGTCATGAAAAAATATCTGTTCTAAATTAGGTAAATCAGATGGAAATTTCAGTTTATAACAGCTAGATATTGAAAAAAGTATTTTATTTGATATGGTTTTTGATACCTAAGTTTGCCAATGCATTTGCCAAGCAGGAAACGGATAACAAGGTATAGGACTGACAACAGAATTCCCACTATAATGGGATATCCACTTGTTATTCCTCCAAATATAGCAAATGCAATTAAGGTCAAAGGTGTGAACACTACAGCATGCGTCAGTAGCATGCACTGAAACGAGAAAGGTAAAGGATTTCATATTACAAATACAATGTAATAATTCATACTGACCAATGCTAAACCTCTCTGAAAAGCCAAACTATTTTTTATTTTAATTTTAGGCAGAACCTAGCTTATAGCATTTCATCAAAGTAGCGAGTCATATAAGTGTGCATAGAATGTGTTTAGAAAGTGCACAAACAGGAGGGGATGTATAAAAAATAAGTAAAATATACCTAATAAATCTTATAGCAATGGTTTCACTTATTTGGGAGGCTTAGAACTTTAGATATGTCAATACTGTTAACTATATTTTCATTTGAGAAAGCAGACATCAAATGTATTCAAGTTAAGATTGGTTTTGATTTTTATTAGATTGACTAAGGTAGCTCGAGTTCTGCCCACTACTATTAGTAATTAAGACAGCATCCTTCAAATGTGTGTGTTGGCATTCTTATGCATTAAATAAAACAAGTCACTAAACAGTTTCTCTGATATCCCCTTTGTAAATTGATACACTGATGCTGACCATATGGAAACTTTCTGCTTCTGTTGACATCAAGGATACTACCTGACCAGTGGACACCTCACGGCGAGCTTTGTTACTTATGGTAAGCACCTGAAAATATATCAATTCTAATACAAACCCTCACTTAGTTTGTATATGGGCTGGTCAATGGAGGCATGTGTGGAAACCAGGAAATGCTACCTTTGATGCAAAATTATCTTACTAGCAATCTAATTTTCTCATCATGAATATGACCTTATCTTGCATGCATTTTGATCTGGTCTATTGCACAAAAAATTTTAGGCATTTTTTCTGTGTCAGTATTAAAGCCTCAACAGTAATAAATCTTTTCACTGATCCTAGTACTATATTCTGATAATCACTAGGTAATGTAGAAAAGCCACACCTTAGTGTGTAATAAAAATACACAATTATTATCGACCGCAACAATTGTGCCATACCTTCTTGTAGATCAGGGCTGTGCAAGTTGTTCTCATTAACATACCAGTGTAAAGATGGAATATCATATAGTTAGCATGCAGTGGAACCAGGAGGATTGTGATGATAATGATAACAGTAGCATAGATGTATGCTGCTGTCTGAGATGTTCGACCACTGCGGTCCAAATATTGTATCAGCCCAGAGATCAGCAGGGGTGCAGCAAAACGACCAATCTCCTATACACAGTAATAAATTATCACCAGATCATAAAACACATGTTCGACCACTACCGTCCAAATATTGTATCAGCCCAGAGATCAGCAGGGGTGCAGCAAAACAACCAATCTCCTATACACAGTAATAAATTATCACCAGATCATAAAACACAATTTTATTGAATTTCCTTCAGCCCTGATAACATATCTTCAATATCTAATGTAATTATGTTCCCAAATTAAACTCATATTACTATGTAATCCTTGTGTATCCAAAGACTTTTGCAAATAGTATGACATATGATGGGATACTAATTCAAGGAAAAACATACATTACTCAATAAAACAGAGTACTAACAGCTACAAGCTCAAGCATGAGTCCAACAGCTATCTCCTTTTTGAAGTGGAGAAGCAGGTGTTTAAAGAGACTGCCTCCTTCCAGTTTTTCTTCTTTAGACAGAGCTTTCCAACGTCTGAAAAAGAGAATCAAGAGAATGATAATTTATCATGGTTTAACTGTTTCTTTAACTAGTCTTATCCACATTACCTTCATCTAATACTATGTTTTAGATGATTGCTTTTAGTGACTCCTGGATAAGTGCCCTTAAACATCTGGTTCTATTGACAGCTGTTAACTTACCTTTCAAATCTGGATACATTTATCTCAGCTTTAGCCCATGGCAGCACTTGAAAGATATCCTTCTCCCCTAACTGGCGCTTGTAGGATGCATAAAAGAAACTGTTCATCCACCTAAAGACGTACATGATCGGCTTGGAATGTCATGTAACATTTCCTCATTACCCACTGCTTCACATGTCTATGATTATACATATTTAGACCTACATCATATGTACACCTTGCTATGATTGATTTATGTTTTATATATGGTCAGAAAGGGTAATTAAGACAGTCAATAAATAATGGCCGATCATGTACGTCACATGACGTACATGATCGGTATTTCAAATGTCATGTAAAATACTCTTACTAGTCGCATCTACACATGTCTAACATCTTACATGTCAAGACACACATCATATGTACACCTAGGTAAGGTTTATTTATGTTTTTCCTTGTTCAGAAAGGGTAGGGCAGTCAATAATCACCGATCATGTACGTCACCGATCATGTACGTCACATGACGTACATGATCGGTATTGAAATGTCAAGTAAAATTCTCTTCCTAGTCGAATATACACATGTCTAACATTTTACATGTCAAGCCACACATCATATGTACACCTTGGTAAGGTTTACTTATGTTATATGATGATCAGAAAGAATGGGGCAGTCAATAATCACCGATCATGTACGTCACCGATCATGTACATCACCGATCATGTACGTCACCGATCATGTACGTCTCCTGATCATTTACGTCTCCCGATCATGTACGTCACTTTTTTAGTTGCACTGATT
The DNA here is from genome assembly GCA_947462335.1 of Harmothoe impar. Classification (NCBI taxonomy): domain Eukaryota; kingdom Metazoa; phylum Annelida; class Polychaeta; order Phyllodocida; family Polynoidae; genus Harmothoe; species Harmothoe impar. The sequence goes on from OX381719.1 coordinate 18,985,531, forward strand.
TGGAAAAGGGTAGTCATATCAATGTAAGATCAGTTTAGGAGAAATGGGCAGGAAGAAGTGTAAAATTCAAATTGTATTACTTATAGATTCATATTCACTGTCCTTGCTTACCAAAAGATAACTCTGGAGAACCAGTTTGCTTTCAGTGATGGATGTTGTTGTTGTGCCACAGGCCTTTTTGTATCCCCTCCATCCTGAATAGGGACGACATTGTCCTGCTTATCCTCAGCCATGTCTTCTTGTTAAATCATGGAAACTGTCTGGCTCAGGAAATTGAGGCGATATATATTGACAAAACCCCAGAGATGATATCTAAAGCACAAAACATATAGGGTCAGAATTTGAGATGTTGTCTGCTATGTGTACCGTGACACAATAAGATAGGTCCTTACTTGTGTTACTCTAACCTTAATTATTGAGCTCTCATGCATGGTGATTATCCACTGAAATCTTGAATGAGTGTAGGTCCTGCATAAGCGCATGGGGATTGGTATCATCTAAATCTACAAGTGCAGGTGCGCTTATTCAAGCCACTAATAAAGGCCCGGCACTCAACAATTTGGAGGCCTTATCATGCTATAGATCAATGGAGCAAGAGAGGGTGACTTTTTTATAAAAGCTTTTGAACATTTCTGAAGTTGGACCGACAAATACATGAATATAACCTCAAATCCTGCATTCTAATATACATTATTTGAAAGATAATTGTCCTGCGAATCTCCTGATATAAGATGTTTGCAAACGTAACAATTACAGAAGATGTTATGAGGATTCTGTTAAAACCAACGTTAACACAACTTCATTATGACAAAGTCACCCTTTCTTGATGCATAGGTATATAGGCTTTATACAAGACATGTGCCTATTCAACTCTACTTTTGTTGAGATGAATTCATGAGCCATGTATGCCCAGCGCTTATATAAGACAGGCACTTATTCAAAACATGAGGCTTGGATATGGTAGGAGACTTATGTATAATTTTGTCTTATAAGCTGAGGTCAAATTTAGGACGATACAGTATACAGTCTATATACAGTTTATATGTATATACACACCAACTTATATAAAAACTTAAATATATGAAGACCTATGGGTAGGCGACTTATATCAGCATACGTTTTTTATACATCTACGTAACTCAGAGGACGTATGCCCTGCTGTTAGAACTGACAGAGCACTATTGAATGGCACCAGAAATTGATCACCACAAGTATGCAATAAGTGTATCAGGAGAATCATGTATAATTTTGTCGTTGGTAGGTTTAGATTAGGAGACGTATACAACACTCACCTTTAGGTGTATGTATCCACGTAACCTCCTTCAAAGGTTGAAGCTGGGTGGTGGACTGAACACGTCAACACAATCAAGTATACACCATACTTGTTTTTGTTTGTTTGTGTAGTTTAAGGCTCAGTCTCACGACTTTGTAACAATTAGATATTGTTTGACCGGGTGACATCTTTGACCGGGTGAGGTGTTTGACTGGCTGATGTCTTTGACCGGGGAGCATTATTATAGCATAAATTAGGCCTATATAATAAGAAATGGGTGGAAAAAGGCAAAGGATATTTTCACACTATATGAAAGGAAATTCATTTAAAGTTTGTTATATTCATATGTAGGCCCACTTACGGCAATTATACCATTATGTTATTTTTCCTCTGCCTGGTCAAAGACGTCACTTTCTATATCACATGGATTTTTAAGAGCTGCATTGTCCAGAATATTATGCAATAAACATGCACGTAAACTTTTTCACATAGAAGAGGTATGGAAAAAATTTAAAAAAATTAAAATTGCCTTTTCTAGCTTCCCGGTCAAAGATGTCACCCGGTCAAAGACGTCACCCAGTCAAAGATGTCATTGGGTCAAAGACTGTCCAATGTTACAAACTCCTGAGACTGAGCCTTAACGTCCCATATACCATAAATTAGACACCATCCAGTTCAAACAAAAGTAATCCAGGGCATGTGGTCTCTCATTTGTACCAGTTCAAGCGTATCAAGTGCAATTTCTACATATTGGGCAGATGTTTTTTTGAGAAAACAGTATAATACTGTAGTGTATAAATCTTCGCTCTTTACATATTTTTATGGATTTTTGTTACATCAACATTAAATACACTCTCCTCTTTGTGTCTGATACATTCTAAAGGAATGTATGTGCATAAGAAAGGAGAATTCAACCGGTTCAGTTGACATTGTGTTTTTTCTGAGATCAGTAATTATCTAACTTTGAGCAGTTGATACACATTGTTGTGTTCAGGTCTATTGAACCTGTCATGACTAATAAACATAAAGGATCATGAAACATGATAATTATATCCTCTAGAGAACACTGAAGACCCTGTTCTTATGGGTGAACAAAAGGTTTTCATCAACTACTAAATGACATATTTCACTAGTACAATCAGTACTGTTCCTATTTGACCACTTCCTGTAGTACTCACTAGATGGCACCGCTGAGACAGTTTTCCACTGCAGCTGGACTGACATCCATGGTTTCACAGGTTATTTCATAACTCTGTCACTACGTGACAACTACGCAGCGTTTCCCCCCCTCCTTGGGCCACTCATAGTAGGGAAACAAAATGGAATTGGAATGGCAGCTATTGGCTGACAGCTTCACTTCATGGTTTTTAACGGGTTGGTTCTTCTATAACAGGACTGCTTAGAGGAGAAGGCTGTGTCTCACGACCTTGAGCCAATGTTTTTGTCTCTGATCGGGTGCCGTCTCTGACCAGGTGCCGTCTCTGACCAGGTGTCAGAAAAAAGGTGTTTTAAAAAGAATTATACTCATGTACATAAGGATTTGTAAAAACGTTATTGCGGTTGTTATATAATTATAATTATAATTACAATTAGCCTCCTGCTGTTGGTATTTTGACCTTATCAAGCCAAGCCGGTCAGAGACGGCACCCGGTCAGAGACGGCACCCGGTCAGAGACGGCACCCGGTCAGAGACGGCACCCAGTCAGAGACAAAAACATTGGCCCAAGGTCGTGAGACACAGCCGGAAGTATATGGCAAGCCTAATGGGTAAACTTCCATTGTACCTGAAGTTTATGTAGCCAGGTGAGGGAAAAAATGACTCCAGGGGGGAAATGGCTTGTCAAAGTTTATGTGACAGCCTTTAAAATGAGATATCTTGAGCTAAAATATCCCAAGTAGTTTTGCTGTTACTGCTTGTCAAACCTGGGTCGGTGTGTACAACTGAAAATGGCAAATAAGCTATAAATCCACTATATCCTATTGTAACGGTCGCGGAAAAATCATCTGGAGAAAGCGGGACTCGAACCCACTACCCTCACATCAAGTAACCTGCTGCTCTACCAACTGAGCTACTTCCCCGTCTAACAATCTGACCATGCCGTACATTGCTGGCTCGGTTCGGTGCGCGGAAGGGGATGGTAACCATTTCCCTTACACAGCTCCCCTAGCTTCTATCATGTCCCCGTAGCAGCCAATGATAGAAGCTCACAGCGCCGAACCGATTCAGCCAATTTGTTGACTGGACTCCATGCTGAACTCCAACTGCCCGTACCGGGGACCAACTCTTCACTACCTACTCCTCCAACTACCAACTGCCAGCAGGTGGCCAATCCCCAGCAAGTTGGAATGCTCCAACCGTCTAAGTCAACCGTACCAGCGAGTGCACTCACTTTCTCCACCAGTGTAACGGTTACTGAAAAATCATCTAGAGAAAGCGGGACTCGAACCCACGACCCTCAGATCAAGTAACCTGCTGCTCTACCAACTGAGCTACTTCCCCTTCTGACAATCTGACCGCGCCGTACGTTACTGGCTCGGTTCGGTGCGCGGAAGAGGGTGGTAACCACTTCCCTTACACTATTATGAACACTAATAATGCAAAAGACACAGTTTTGTTGTAAAATAACCAAAGACATTTGTTGTTTTTCTCATAAAATTGGTTCTAGAGGGAATTTCTGAGGTCTGTTTTCGATTCTGAGTTCCTTGTGAAATTATCAACAACATTTCTTGCAAAAAAATTCCATTTGGAATAATGTAGTGTTCCATGGCAACCACAAATTGTCATATATGCCAATTTTCCATGTTTCCATGGCAACAAATGTTCCTTGTGCATTTCAAAAATAGAACATTTTCAGTGGAGATGGAATAATTCTAAGCATATCACTGGATTCCCCATGAAAAATTATACCGCCCCCTGGTGGCCAAACCCAATACCAAAAATCCCCACTGGAGGCACGTTGTCCCCCGATGTCCCACATATGGCAAGCCTAATGGGTAAACTGTCTCAAGCTTTACGAAAGCTTGACACCGTCGTGCATTATAGAGCAACAGAGAGACCTAGACATAAAGAACATCGTTTTCTATTCTCTAATTAATAACATTGTACTAAACGCAGTATTAGCCAATTGTTTATTGTTGCTACATTTAGTAAAATGCCCTTATGCATAAATATTACATGTAAATCTTAATTTAATCTCCTACATATGAATGTTCAATAATTTGTTGCTAATTCCCATAACATTAAATTCATAATCATAAAGAGTTTACTGCTTTGAATGTGGTAGAATTCCCCAGGTGTTGTACGATTATTTCCATACTTGATAGTGCTGGCACCTAGTGTTATATTGGGGAGGTATAGTTATATGAATGAGAAGCATCACTAAGACATTTACGTCTGAAATACATATTTTGACGTGGATTTACTACATTAATTTACGTCTGAATGAGGTAGTAAAACGTAATTCAGACGTCAACGTCAGTTGAACGTAAGTAAACCTTAACGTTTTGACATCCACAAACCTTGCAAAAAAACGTAGTTCAAACCTTTGGTTGGAAGCAAACCTACACAAACCGGTGAGCAATGTTGGAATTACGGAGTGTGTTTAGAGGGATTATCTGGTGCAAATGTCGACACTGCTTGCAATATGTCATTTCAAGAATAGATGTACTATTTATGGAACCTTTTGAAGATGTTCGTATACTAAGAATTTATTAAGCCATAAAGCTTAATAAATTCTTAGTATACGAACTGTCTCTTTAAAGGGGCATTCTCACCACTCGCACTTAAACACATAGTACACTGGAACAGTACTAGAGTTGTGAGTGGGATACGCTCGGTGATTATGCCAATTTAATTTCCTTAATGATTTTGACATTTATAAGCAAGGGTTATTTGACAATCTTGAGACGTTTTTGAGAAAAAAACAACATTTACAAACTATATATGTGAAACCCATATGGAGCAAGAAACCCATATGGAGTTATATAGGGGGTCATGTATCATTAGACTATGTGACATTGGGGCCATATGTGCGTGGGGCTATCCACCATTGGGCTATGTGACATGGGGCTATGTGTGTCTGGGGCCAGATGCCATGGAATAGAATCACCATTACCCTGTTTTTCCCCATTGGTCCTATACGGACCCAATATAGGGGCAACATACGGACCATATATGGGATCCGTATATGGAAGGACAAAAACCGTTTTTGTTGGACCTCCATATCACGTCCGTATGTGCATACGGAAATCCGTATGGGTATGCTGCACTCACCTGCCCTAATTGTAAAAATGTGCAGAAACCAGTCTATATTCCAGGGAACCCCCAGGGAATTCCCTCTGTGACGTCATAATATATAGAGACACATACGGAGGTAGGCTGGAAAGGGTCCGCATTCTGTTTTGGATGCTAGGGAATGGAGAGGGGAGGTCGGGAAAGGGAGAGGGGAGGGCGGAGAATGGAGAAGGGAGGTGGGGGAATGGAGAAGGGAGGTCGGGAAATGGAGAGTTCTTGCTGTACACCAGGAAAAAATAAACGGGATATGTCTCCTTTGTGGAATGACCAATGTAACAATGATAGCTTTGACTCATGGTTGTGTCTCACGACCTTGGGACAATGTTTTTGTCTCTGATTGGGTGCTGTCTCTGACTGGGCGCCGTCTCTGACCAGGTGTCAGAAAAAGGTGTTTTAAAAAGAATTATACTCATATATATAAGGATTTTGAAAAACGTTATGGCGGTTGTTATATAATCATAGTTATAATCATAATTAGCCTCCTGCTGTTAGTATTTTGACCTTATCAAGCCAAGCCGGTCAGAGACGGCACCCGGTCAGAGACGGCACCTGGTCAGAGACGGCACCCGGTCAGAGACAAAAACATTGCCCGAAGGTCGTGAGACACAGCCTCATATACCTACGATGGCATGTTAGGTCAGTAGTTTTTGGCTGCAGATTCAATGTACATAGTCTCAGTGCTGCTGAGGTATATGTTTGGTGGGAAAGCTCCATGATAGCCTATACATGGTAAGTATGTACGATGGCTGGTTAGGTCGATAAGCATGGGCGAGGTGTAGTCCTTCACATTCCCACAGTCCATGCATCTAGACAGGCAAAAGATATCGACCCAACAGGCCATCGTAGAAGTGTTACTACCTTGCTAATTCCGGGCTGTGGTGGTGCTGCCCCCTAGAGGCTAAGTCATGCTGGCCTCAACTCCTCTCATGTTTATAAGGGAATGGAGATCGCAAGCCAATTGGGAACATTCAGGGAAGGCAGGAGGTCATGTGGACCTAAACCATTATTCTGTAAGCTAGTACAGTCCCCAACCTCCCTTCTCCCTTTTTAAAGTGCACATATATATATATATATATATATGTAAAAAATGGCTCTAGAATTGTTTTAATGAATAGATAAGTAAAGTCCAACTTCTACCTTTATAATAAAAGTAAAAAAAATAAAAATTGAGTTTTAAAGAAATTATACAAAAAAATGTCTTTTCTTCTGTAACTCGGTAAATAATGGCCCTACAGAGCTGAAACTCTGCCTATAGACTCCTCATGTATAAACTGTGGTAGACTATCAGGGTACAGAGCTGGCTGGGCGCCAGAGGTGAAGAAAACACTCCAAATCCAGTGCCTTTCCCGACCTTTCCTATCTCTTCCCCGACCTCTCCTCTCTCTTCCCCGACCTCTCCTCTCTCTTCCCCGACCTCTCCTTTCTCTTCCCCGACCTCTCCTGTCCTTCCCCCGACCTCTCCTGTCCCTCCCCCGACCTCTCCTGTCCCTCCCCCGACCTCTCCTGTCCCTTCCCAAACCGTTAAGGGCCGCATTCTACACTGCGTGGCCCTTAAAGGAGAAATTTATGTCCGTATGCTGCATACGGAGCACTTTTTTGAATATATGCTGCCCCAGAAGCTCAGGAATTGAGAACACTTATATGGACAACCTGTGGAAATTAATTCCCGTATCCGATGAGGAAAAACACTTTTTCTCCATATTTGCATATGGGATTCCATATAGGATACAGATTTCAGAGTTTTTGTGAAAAATGTCCGTATCCTATGAGAAAAAACACTTTTTGGCCGTATGGGTTGCCGGGACCCCCGTATGACACATACGGACCCCAAAACCAATGGGGAAAAACGGCCTCCTGAACTGGTTGGATATAGGACATTGCATATATAAATCATCTTATTTTAACCCCATTCAAAAGAAACATCAGAGAACTGGATCATGTTCCCTGGACTGTGTCAACTAGTTCAGTAATGCCCCAAGCCTCAGCCTGTGAAACAGGACACGTGTAACATTGCACACAGGTAAGTTAGTAACTAAAAATTATTCTGTATCTACCAAGGTAAAAGACAACACACCAATGATTATTTAAGACCACACTTTTGAATAAGTGGCCTAATCTAAACCTACCAACGACAAAATTATACATGATTCTCCTGATACACTTATTGCACACTTATGGTGATCAATTTCTGGTGCCCTTCAGTAGTGCTCTGTCAGTTCTTACAGGAGGGCATACATCCTTTGACTTACATAAATGTATAAAAAGCATATGCCGATATAACTTATAGGTCTTTATACATTTAAGTTTTTATATAAGTTGGTGTGTATATACATATAAACTGTATATAAACTGTGTACTGTATCGTATGTACATAATTATGTATATATGATAACACAAGATTTTATCTTTATGATCCACAGGTGACCAGATGAACTATAGCATCCTTGAATAAACATTGTAGACAGAGTAATCATATACAATAATAATAATGTACTGTAACTTTTTGAGTACAAGCCTAACTTGTGTATTAGCCGCATTCCCAACGTTCACAAAGCCTATAATAAGCTAAATTCTTTATTTAGTTGGCCTACTATACTTATAAAACTCATGTATAAGGCCATCCCGACTTTGGGCGTGGTAACATGGCATCTACGCAAGAATCAACAGTAGTCATATATAATAACGCACTCATATTGACAGGAGTGCTTAATCCTAATTGAATTAAATTCTCAGGATCAGTAGATTTAAACAGAAGACATGGCTGAGGATAAGAAAGATGATGTGTCTTATCAAGATGGAGGGGGGACAAATAGACCCAAATCCGATGTGTCACAACAACAACATCCATCACTGACAGCAAACTGGTTCTCTAGAATTACATTTTGGTGAGTGATAACATTGGAATTCTGTTTATTTTTTCAAACTAATCTTGTAAACTTTTGTCACACTGGGTGGGTCCAGTCTAATTAGGAAAAGATTGTATTTCACCATAGTCAGATACTGTCACACCTATCTGTTTCAAAGTGGGCTGTCCGATTTGTTCTGTGATTAGTTCTGGACATGGCAAGCTCACCTAGTAGTTCTGAACCTTAATACTACATGGTGCTACTTATACAGTATGTAAAGCTACCCCCCCCCCTCCTAGTCTCCAGAGAAAACTGCATCAAGTCCATCCACTTGCTTCGCGTTACTTGGAGGGGCAGTCTGCCCCATTCTACTGTGACATCAGAGCTCATTGGGGATGATGGGATGCATGAGTGCTGTGATTGGTCAGTGCCCCGTACAAAATTGTATGTATGGGCAATAAGTGCGAGGCAGACTGCAATCTGGATGGATTTGCGGGTGTTTGCTCTGGAGACTACCCCCTCCCCCAAACAAAAACAAAAAAAAAGTCTTGATCCTTCTCTGCTTAATTGTCAGACAACTATGCTTTTCAACATTTTCAGGTGGATGAATAGTCTCTTTTATACAGCTTTCAAACGTCCATTAGGGGAGCAGGATATCTTTGAACTGTTGCCATGGGCCAATGCTGAGGACAATGTATGCCGATTTGAAAGGTTAGAATATGATTTCAAAGTGGACAAGTATTTGAAAATTACTAGATTTCAAAGAGCAATAATAAATGACTTTATCTAGAACACAGTAAAGGATGAGGTAATATACATTAGGCAAACAAATTGGTACCAAATAGTTAAACTAATGAGAGGAAACTACATAACCTAAAAATGGTCTGTCTGAAAAGGAAAAACTGAAAAGAGGAAGTCTCTTCAAACACCTTCTTCTCCACTTCAAAAAAGAATTTGTCTTTGGTCTCATGCTTGAGCTTGTAGCTGTAAGTAATATGCTATAAATATATATTTCAGTAATGCAATTAATCTATGATGCCAGATAAGTGTAGTATTTACAGAGGTATTCACACTAGTTACTCTAAATGTTGAACAATGCTAATGCCTTTAAATAAAATGATGAGGTGATCATTCTGAATAACACTGATTCCTGTTTGCAGGAGATTTGTCGTTTTGCTGCACCCCTGCTGATTGCTGGACTGATTCAGTATTTGGATGGTAGTGGTCGAACATCTCAAGCAACGGCATACATCTATACCATTGCCATTATTATTATCACAATCATGCTGGTTCCACTGGATTCTACCTATTTTCTATTCCACTATTACACTGGTATGCTGATGAGAACAACCTGCACAGGGATGATCTATAAGAAGGTAGGGTACAATAAACATCATTCATAATAATGTATTAATATTCTTCCGTATTTTCATACTGGTAATGAGATATCACTCTTTAACCCCTTCACCACTGGGTTTCCTGTAAGTCAATGCAATTTTGTGCAATATATTGGCTTACCGCGTGGAAGGGGTTAAAGCTGTCATTATCTTTATTTCATGTTTTCCACCAAAACTTAAAGCTGAAATGTTTCGTTTTATTTGTAATTGATATATTTTCAGGTGCTAACTATAAGTAACAGAGCTCGCCGTGAGGTGTCAACTGGTCAGATTGTATCATTGATGTCAACGGAAGCAGAGAGTTTTAACTTTGTTAGTATCATTTAAATATATATATATATATCTATATATGATTATGTTGTAAAAACTGCATAGCAACTTATATTACTATGAACATAAGTATGCCAAGAAACTTTATTTTTATACATTCTGTAAAAAGAAAAATCACCTCATTAACAACTATGCTATATTCAAACTTCAAGATGGTTGATGCCTGCTGTTACCAAATATTATGCCTAAAGTGGCAATTTAGAATGTGTATATGCAAAATATTGCAGAATATAAGTTTTGCAGAGAGCCCATAGAGTATAATGATTAAACTATTTTTTACTCACATGCCCATGATATGATCTAACATTCCACTTTCAGTGCATGCAGACTCTCCATGCAATACTGTTCACACCCTTGACTTTTATTGCATTGTTGATTTTCGGAGGAATAACAAGTGGATATCCAATCATAGTAGGATTTCTGTTTTCAGTCCTGTTTCTAGTTGGACGCTTCATGGTTGGAAAAGTTATTGGTAAATTCAGGTATCAAGATATAATTACTTACAAACACTGGTTGCCCTATCTCAATGATTGATAATGACTAGTGAATAACATGGCTGGCTACTAAGAAAATAAGTTAAAGCAATATTACATTTAAATAGAATAGATCAGAACTACTGTAGTGGCCCGTTTAAGCACCCCTGCGCTTATAAATTCAACTCCCTGTTACACCCTGCGCTTATACAGGGACCTGCGCTTATATGAGTACCTTTAAAGAGAGATTTAGGGTTTCAGAGGGGTCCTAGACCTGCACTTAAAGGGACAGTGTATACGTGGGTTTACCCGCCATTGCTGGCCGTTTTAGGTTACCTTTGACCCTGTTTTGCATAGTGGATCCCGCCCACAGCATGGTAGATCCCGCCCACAAATCTGTATGTAAAATAGACACAATCAGGTGGTCCGTGTCCCACTTCCACCACACCTCAGGCATGCATAATAGTGGGTCATTAGGGAAGGTTACATATAGTTGATTGTTTCTATTTATATGGGAGGTGCGGTGGGCAAACAAGCCACTGGGCTGTAACCTCTAGGTAAGGGAACTCTGATTCAACCAGCTATATATACATAAAAATAACTATACATGTATCATGAGGTACATATCCTCACATACATTTTGATATGATATATTGTATAGTGAAAGCTGTGTATCACTATAATCCAGGGACAATTAAAAGTAGAGTTTAATCACCCTGGTGTGTGGCTATCATGGTGATGTTACCGGAGCATGTGCTACATTTGTTTGCCCACACTGTGACGTAGCAGAACTCTTTATGTAACCTTCCCTATACCTGGTCTATATCATCTTTCGAGTGGCTAGAGTAAAGGTGACCTGGGCCTGTGCTGGAATGAGTGCCCCTATCGAAGAGTGATCATTTTATATGTTGGGGAGGCTATGTTCATTCAGGATATATGAATATGGAGGCTCAGGTAGATGGGTGCCAGTTTAAAAAAAACACTTTTTCACCCCCCCCCCCTGGTCAAAAGATCTTTTAAAAATTGAGTCAAGCGGCTGAAATAGTTTTCCTTTCCCCAAAACTACCGTGCTCCCCTTCCCTGCCATTGTTGTTAAAATAGTCACTCACTGAACTTTACAAATAGGCTAGCTGTAGGACTAGGTATGTTCAGCGGGAGAATCATTATAATTGCACCAGACCCTTGACCATAGGAACTGACTTACTGGTCTTGCAGGTGTATAAGTAGGTTGGGGCTCCACTCACCCAGAACGGTACAGGTAGGTGTCAAGAGGGGTGATGTTATATACTGAAGTTGTCAGGGTAGGGAGGGGGTAAGGAGGTGGTAGAGAGAGGAGCGGCCCAGACAGGTCGTCAGGACTACAGTCTACTGGCACTATATAAACTGTTTCATGGGATTGGTGGCATATTTTCAGATGTGGACGAAGTATTCTTGATCAACACTAATTTCAATATCCATCAATGCAAAAGTAGTTGTGTACATAATTAATGATAAATGTATATATATATATAATGTAAAGGTTATTGTTGTTTTAAATGCAACATATTTAACAATCATATTTCTGTTTTATCTGTGGCCTTAGCCAACTAGTACAACATCAACTATAACAGCAGGAAAAGCCTGTGTGCAGGGTAACTTGTACCCCACACACTTGGCCAAAGGGATATTACGAGGTACAGGGAGGGGAGACCAAGAACTTGAGGGCCTGACCTTATATATATGCTACCTAGATTAGGGATAGCTGAAGGGGGAGGGGCATCTGCACATTATCAATTAGTACCGACAGTAGTGCGCCCTTGTGGCCAAAAGCTATACACAGGGCCTTTAAACAAGACCTGCGCTTATTTGAGACCCCTGCGCTTAAACGGGCTATTAAGGTATGGCCATAGATTTATGACCGAAAAGTATTAAGAGACAACCGTTTTATCAAAGACTCAAAGTCTCACTGTATTTTTCATCCTATGTGTAAATTTTTACCCAATAATGTATGCATGTATGTATGAATGACAGGTGAACTTATGCAATTCATTGAGAGTTTCATATAATGTATGTCACATGACTTTTCTACTACAGACGATCACAAGAAGAGTGGACAAGCAAACGTGTCAATCTTATGAGTGAAATTATAACAGCAATGAAAGTTATCAAGATGTACTGCTGGGAGAAACCCTTTTCGAAACGAGCCAAATTGTTAAGAAAGTATGAAATGATATAACATGATCTTAAAGTACCTTCTATGTTTTAAGAATAATTATTGTTTGTTAAGTTAATCAATTATACACATGTTTTACCATATTCATCAGCTCTTCATTTATTATTACAATATTGGTTATCAAAGTTTACACTTATAATCTGAATCATGTGCTGAAGTATCAGCATATTGGACAACATACAGAGATGCTGCATTATTTCTAATCTAGGTATGAAACAGAGAAGAATGTACGTCGATCTCTCCTCATGCTGTCAGGCCTGTGTACAAGCTACCATGTGCCAACATTTGTTACATATGTCATGCTCATTACATCATACCTAATTGGTCTTGACATCAGCCCTGAGGTATGTTTTATACATTTTTTGTTTGGAATGATTATGAGTTACATAAACATGACACAGGACAGATATTGCAGAGTGTGTCAACAAAGGTTTTAGGCAATATACATATTCTAGTTTTTACAATAAATTTTACAAGGGCCGATTACCCACAGGACCTATACAACTTAGGTGCTAATTCAAGATCTGTTTTTAGTGCTCAAAATATATTAGAATACCTTTCTCGCCCTCAAACTTATACAAGATCGGTGCTTATTCAAAATCTGGTGATATCCTGCGAGGGTACAGTACACATGGTTGCCTTTGTAAATGGATTATCGGTTTGAATTTTCCTTGGATACAACCGGTTGCTATTTGCTATTAGAAATATTATTATATTTCACATTAGCGGAATTCAGCGGTTGCCGTCGAATAGTAATTATGTCATCTGTTGTAATTGGAGGGCTTCAACTCCATCCCAAGGCTCCAGATTTTACGCTCTAATTACAGATTTAAAATTTAAACCATTACGATCTGTCTTGCCAAATGATGATTTTTAGACTTTGAATGGCATAGTATGTTTATGGGGAATTTGACTAAAGACAAAAAGGGGGTGAGATAGAAAATTGCCAAAATGGAACTATACACAGATACTCAAACCTATGTAATCTACTAACTGAATGTGTTAAACGATGCCTTATCAGAGCCACCCAAAGATGAATAGGATACTTTATAATTTTAATGTGCATATATGCTACAATACACACTATAACGAGGGCAGTATAGTTTCTACTACGTCTCAATGTTTTGAACTCTTGATGGCTAGTTAAGATCTCAGTATAGATGTAATGTAAATATCCCTTTCAGCTGACGGTCAGGTTGCTTGGATGGTTGAGGGCAATGTTAATAACTACATATATAATTGCTCCACTTGCCTTTGGTATGCTGTTTGAGGCTCTCGGGTCTACAGAACTTATAAAGGTGAGACAAGAACATTAGTGTAAAGTATTGCTATAAATAAGACCATTATACGATTCTGGCTGTCACATTACTGATCTGAATCTGTTGTGAGGATATGATCTTGATATTTCTAATACTCTTGAATTTGGTGGATCAAACACTAAATGAGAGAACTACTACTTTCCTAATATATCTGAGCTCCTACCCCTAAGAAATTTCTGATGAGAGAGGATTTAAACCAGGAACCACTACTGACCATAGACGAAACGTCAAAAGCCCAGGTCAACTTAACTGCTGCATCTGCTATCTGGGATGATGAGGCAAAAGACAACAAGGGGGTAAGTTAAATTGTTATCTAAAATCTCAGTGTTATAAAATACACTGTAAAAAATGTCCGTTGAAATTACGGAGATCAATGCTAAATTTGACGGTGTATCCCCGTAATTGTGATTTACGGTGAAACACTGTAAAACGTATTACTTGTACATTGAACATCCGTAAACCATTACAGTGAAACAATGTCTTTTTTCATTTACGGTGAATCTCACGTTAAAAGTTTGCTCACCAGGTGGCAGCTTGGTTTGATAGGGAAACTTTAGTGAAAGCTATCAACTAAAAACATACATAATTGTGTTAGATTTATAAAGATATCCAACTATCTCATTAATTACACAATCAAAATTGAAGCCGTTGGCATATTAAAGATAAAAAATATACAATTTCCTTTTTTGAGACCCTGGACACTAGTACGAATAGTATAAACACCCATGTTGTGGTAATTAGAATTATACATATTGAGACTGTTGTCAGAGTTTTTTTGTAACAATCCTAGAATTTAGATGATATCATGAAATATACAACAATGAATCCAGAAACAACTAATATAATCATCGTTGAATAGCACAGAATCATCATATAATAATAATGAATCACCGTAAAAATCACAACAGGAATGTCCTGTAAAATTTACGGGGAATGCAAAATACGGTGACCGTAAAAAAAACGGGAAACGGTCGGCATTCAGTGATGCCAGTGATTCACCGTAATCTTTACGGGATATTTTTTACAGTGTAGGCTTTGATGGTGCATCATGTTTATTCGTAGTCCAGAATTTGGGTTCTATGTATTTACATACTATATCTATGTACCTTGATAAGATTCTATAAAAAAAATCTATAAATTCTCTTAACAATGTGTATTCTAGAGAGTAAAATACTTGATGTAATATAATTTGTATCACCAAAATCAACACCTCATCACTGTAAATACATATAACCGTAATGATCCAAAATGACTTTCCTTTCAAAACAGAGTGTTGCTGGTCCAACATTGTCGGAGATATATTTTACTTCGGAAGCAGTGAGTAAAGCTTCCATTGTTAAGGAAGTAGGAAATTATGCAATAATAATTGTTTCTACTCAATGTCATAAACATAATGATAAGGTTTGACAAATGCAATTCAACAACTTGACACGGCTCTTTTGATTCCCACAAATAACCCACCATTACCTTCTTAGGATGTCACTGGGTGACACATAGGGCAGACCCTTGGGCTCTGTATCCACTCGGTGTAAATAATGGATTGATATATATATCAATATACACAAACTTTCATGAAAAACACAATTTCATCACATTACAAGGGACTTATTATAATTCTTTCAATTCTCTTCAAAGGGACAGCTGACAGGTATAACAGGCAAGGTGGGAAGTGGGAAGGTGAGTGTGTCCTATCCAATTTCATACTAGAAGTAGGTCCAAACTTGATATGCAATGACAGTTGGTGATCTGGATAGGTGCAATGTTTTTTTTTAGGTGAACATTCAATTTATGCATTATCAAATGATGAAGAGTATGCTTATTCACATTAATATATGAAAGTAATCAATTGTGATAATTGATGGAATAGAATTCAATTCATGAATTATTTGCAGACTTCATTGATTATGGCAATTCTTGGAGAACTTGCACTAACAAAAGGAGACCGGCAAATCAGGGGAACCATAGCATACATCCCCCAGGAGCCATGGGTCTTGTCAGATACCGTGAGAAGTAACATCATCATGGACTAAGACTTTGACCAAGCAGTCTATAACAGTGTTCTGGAAGCCAGTACTCTTGATGTGGTAAGTTTTGTTTTATAGACGCAAAATCTTAAAATGCTAAACTAAACACTGCAATTACACTCATGAATATATCAATATATTTTAGTCCATTACACCTTTGTTTTGAAAACCTAGGACATCAAAGGTTTTCCTTTGGGTGACATGACCTTAGTTGGTGAAAGAGGACTCTCTCTAAGTGGAGGGCAAAAGGCAAGGCTGAATTTAGCAAGGTAGGTGTATGGCATTAGAATTTTTGTCTATAAGCCTAACTCAAGTATTAGCTGCACCTAGTCTTTGGGAATATCCTATAAGCCACACAGGGGGTGTCCTTATGGTGACTTAGGTACTGAAGTATATATCTGAAATAGTTGTGTATTAGCTGTACCTCAACTTTGGGCCAATCCTATAAGGTGCACCAGCAATCTGACTTGCGTACGAGCAGTGGCTACTACCCAAGGTTTTATGGTGCTATAGTTTTATACAACGTTCCTAATGTAATGGATAAATATCTAACTTTCATGCGTTTACTTTGTGGAAATGTTCAGGGCAGTATATCACAATGCAGATATCTACCTGTTTGATGACCCTTTGGCAGCTGTTGATGGAAAAGTTGGCAGCCATATATTTCAGAGGTAAGTCTCAGGAGGAGTATTTCTATTAAATCAATTCTATACTCTAATTCTTAAAGAACACGATGGCTATGTTTAAGAAATAGTTTAGTGATGAATATATATAATAACTCACTATTTCATTAATTTTAAGTATCATAATGCTGTTATAGATGTATCCGTGGACTGCTGAAGTCAAAACTCTGCATCATGGTGACCCACAACCTGAACTATCTCCCTCTGGTGGACAAAGTGGCTGTCATGGAAAATGTTTGTTAAAAGTTATCTGTATTATAAAGTTCTACATTTCATCTTTTTTGAGATCTCAAAGCATAAAAGAGTAGTGGATAAGGCTAAAAAGAGATGTGTTTCAGGCAACATGTCCAAAAAACTAGGGTAGGTAGGTCTGATATTCTCTTTTGATATGTTGCAAGTTCCAGGAAGGAATCATAAAACTCGACATTTTCTCAAAGACCATCAGTAACTATGAATATACTTGTTCCTGGGGTCAAACAATTAAATAGGTCACTGAAAGTAGTGGGACCTTGTTCTTGCTGACTAAATATTTGCTAAAATCTAGAAAAGTTTGTATATCAAAGTTAATATATCCCAAAAGCAGAGAAAAAATGCTAGCTTTTTGGTTGGGTTGACTGAAATACACTTTTTGTTCTTTGGCCTAATAGAAAGTAAAATTCAGACACATGAAATTGAACCGTAAGAAGGCATTTCGATCGATTGAGTTATCAAGCATGAATTTATGGTAGTTCTCGTAGCTTATTCAAAGCTGACTTTAAAAGTGATTTGTAAATTGTACTGACATATTTTTATTTCTTGTTTAAGGGGCATATAAAGTTGACAGGAAAATATGAGGACATATCTAATCAGCTTGTGCAGTATGTTAGTGGAGACTATTCTGCAGCGTCTGTAGATGACACAAAGAATAAGGCTGTTCCTGATGATGCCCCGTCGGTCACCAATGACCAAGGAGGGGAGCAAAAGGAAATAACATTGAATGTGGATATCAGCAATCAACTACAAATTTCTCTGAAAGTATATACAGTGTTTAAATTACCCAATTACTATTCTAATATAGTGCATACATACTGCTAGGATAGATACAATTTTCTAATAATCATTGTTTGGATTGAAAAAGAATTGTAACCAGAATGATAATAATGAATGTGAAACAGACTTTGCCAGGAAGTGTGGTACTATTGTTTAAGTATGAATATTGAAATTCTCAAACTGGAAATTGAAAATCTAATGTCCAAAGATAACTACCTCATTCATCATTTAACCAACAGCCTACAAAGTACCAGAAAACAAAATCAAGGCTTGACACCAAGGAGACCAGAGGTGTAACATACAAGGTCTACCTGAACTACTTCAAGGCTGGCAGAGGACACATCTTTTTTGGACTTATTCTTCTCTTCTTAGGGATAGCTGAGGTAAAGACCGAATCACGTTAGGAAGAAGATATATTTGTATTTAATGCTATATCTATGAAGTGTCTGGGTATATATTCAGCCTGTTTGTATATAAGTCTTTTATTTTGTGATATATAATGATTTAAATGACAAAATATAGCAGAAATTAGGTTTATCTATCTGTGGAGAATCGCCCTTGGAGGTGTGAACCCACGGCAGACTTTTCCTTCCCAGAGATAAGAGATAACGGGCACCGCCGGTGATAAGGGCCACCGCGGTCCAAGGGGGATTCTTTCAGTACTGGTAAAAATGCCCAGGCCGTTTATTCTACCCTGTGTGTGTCATCCCTGTTGTTATCATTATAGGTAGCGGAAGTTTCATCAGGCTGGATATTTTCCCAATGGCGAGTAAAACTACAAATATCTCTACTCAATGACCCCTCTATCTTATATAACTACAATGTCTAATCTTTATTTTATATCTATATCACGTTTGAAGTACTATTGAAGTATTATTCTAAAGGTTCCTGTTGTTTCAGTAGGAGATTCACATCAAGAATGATTGAACCTTCTTGTTTCTGAATGAAAACACATCTACATAAAACTGTTTGTGTATTCAAAGAAGTTAGCCCTAATTATGTCAGCCAACTCAACTTGAAATATTTCAGGTACACAACAACAGACAACCCTGAATTTAACATCACAACTGTCACTGGTCCCATAGCTGGATATGATAGTGTTTGGTTCATAGTTGTGCTGACAGGTCTCGTCATCACAACAACTCTGTCCTCACTTATTCTTGTTGCCGTGATATCTCTGTTCCTGAACACAGCTGGGCGCAGACTCTACAACCAAATGTTTGATGTCGTTCTTAGAGCACCAATGTACTTCTATGAGACAAACCCTGTTGGTAAGTTTTAGCATTTTGATTAAAGGAATAACTGGATATTAATTCAATGAAGAGGGTCTATAAAATGTGTGTCCTGGTGCTTACCCTTATGAAAATGTATTTTGCAGGGCAGGTATTAAACAGGTTCTCCCGAGATACTGGTTTCATGGATATTGTTCTCACCCTTCCCTTCTATCAGGGAATTCAGGTAACAATGATATTTTCATCAGTAATTTCTACTCTTTTGTAATTACTGAAAGACAGCTCTATAATAAATTTGAGAAAAGTCTCCAGCTGGCCTGCTATCTGCTACATCTTGAATGTCAATTTGAATGTCAATTTAAATGTTATCTGACCCTCGGTCAGTTGGTGGACTGCTGCACATGACACTTCCTGGTACATTGAAGTTTGAAGTTTGACAATATATTTTATTGACCATGAATCATAGTATTATTATCCTCTTAATGATGTAGCCAAATGAAGAGTGTATACTGAAATGCGTGAATAAATCAATAATGACATGACTGGGTCTCTCACAAAGAGACCATTAATAGAAAACTGTCTCCAATGAAATATTTGATTTCGCAATGTAATAATTTCAAATCTTGTTTGATTTTCTCTCCTCAAGATTTTGACCATTGGGCTAGGACTCACGATGTTTGCCTGTGTCATCTTTCCATGGATGACTTTAGTCGCCCTTTTGTTTGTGGTCATTGTTATTGTATTTATGCATTTTTGTCAAGATGGCTTACGAGAATGTAAAAGAATCGAAGGCAGCTGTAAGTCACTGAATCATACAAACACATAAGTCTATACACACACATCTACACAAATCAGATAAACTAGTGATATTGCAAATTAGATAATTTATCAATATAGTTAGATATACAATGTCTTGAGTAGTTTGAGTTCAGGAATGTGCAAAGCCATCATCATGTATCACTTTGAAGACCAGAAATCATTTTACTAGTTTTAACCTGTATCCTTTGACATTGGGGATATGTACAAAACTTACTTCTCTTTCAGTCAGGAGCCCAACATATTCCCATCTCTCAGCCACTCTTCAGGGACTGACTGTTGTCCGTGCCTTCAGGAAGCAAAAAAGTTTCCTGAAAGAAGCTTACAAACACATGGACAGACATACAGCAGCTTGGCATACATACTTGTGTGCCCAACGCTTCGTTGGAATACGCATTGATTTCTTTGCCAGCATATTAGTTGTATCCTACATACTTGTTGCAATCATCACTGCCACACCAGGTGATCTTAGATACAATCTTAAAGTTATTCTTCAATACCTCAAGAAGAGATCTTAAATCTTGTTCTGTATGCACATATTCTAACTTGTCATATAAGCATTCTTCAGATTTATATGTCTAGCGTTTTTACATATTTCCTCAGACGAGTTGTTTCAAATTTTCACACATTTTCATGTCCCACCCTTTTCACACAAATATCATCCAAATACTTTCTTTATTTCTTCATAGGAGCAGGAACCAGTAGAGCTGGAGATTCTGGTCTTGCATTTGTCTATCTGCTATTTCTGCTTGGGGCTCTTCAATATGCAGTCCTGCAAGTGGCTGAGCTCATTTCAGTTGTATGTATTGAAAATAATCAACCTCATATTAAGAGACAGCTCATTGCAAAGATGGCTTCTATGATAATAAACCTGCCTTTCCTAATATCTAAGGATGTAGATATTTTTCAGCAGCATGGGGGGTGGTGGACTTTTTTGGTAATTATTATGGTGCTGGCTCTTTTTTTTAAACGGGTAAAATGTTTTTGGTCCACCCATTTCAAGGGGTCATAATACTTTTCCCTAATGTAGATTCTAAATTGAATCCTCACTTAGATGACATCTGTTGAGAGGATTCAGGAGTTTGGTACATTGGAGCAGGAGGCACCTGAGCACACAGATGTGACACCACCTGAAGGATGGCCAAATCAAGGTCACATACATCTCACGGACATGACCCTGACCTACAGAGATCAGAACCAAGCAGCCCTAGGCCCCATCACATTGGATATTTACCCTGGTGAAAAGGTAAATTTACTGAATCATACTGTCTCAAATTCAGAAAGTCTTTCACAAATTGGGTAATCTCTATAACAAGCACTTGTGAAGCAATAAAGTATGTACTCACTATCAGTGTTCCTGTTTCATAGAGCTAGCACATCCATTCATAATGTGGAAATCACCTCTAAGTTTAAGTTTCATTTGTACTCTAAAATAAGGTGGGTGTTGTTGGACGCACTGGGGCTGGGAAGTCATCTCTATTTGTGAGTCTGCTGAGGATGGTTGAACCTACAGGCAGTATCCGAATTGATGGGATAGAAGTGACACAGATTGGACTGACTGACCTCAGGACAAACATCTCTGTCATACCCCAGGTGGGAAAATCTTGCTGCAGTCATCTACAGTTAATACTGCTATTCTAGTAATTGATGCATAGAGTACCTTAACTGACTTAAATTCATCTAAAACAACAGATAATTTTCTTCAATCATCAACACATCTATACAATTTAATGTCAATATTTATCTCGACTATGAACATGAAATATTCATATCAAGGCTTTCTTAATGAGAGCAAAAAAACTGTTATTCAATCAGAATTTGTTTTTACAGGACCCTGTATTGTTCACTGGTTCATTGAGGCTGAATTTGGACCCCTTTGAGGAGTTTACAGATGATCACCTCTGGAAAGCTCTACACCAGGTATTATTCAGGGTGACATACATTCAAAGTGTTAACTATGATTACTGTGTTTCGTATTTGTGCTTTTGTTAATGTACTTGTAAGTTCTGGTGAAGCATATTGAATCAATAAAAATACGGTATGTACCACTAGGCCTCTTGTTCTACACCCATCATCAGTAAGCATGGCACCCACAGACTGGTATAAGAGGCAATCCTAGGGGCATTATATATGGCTACAAATGCGGTTGAGAATAACAAGAAGCATTGTGATTGGTGCCTGAATATAATCATCATTCGACCTTAGTGTAGAGCAGTGAATATTTTTCATTTCCTATGACATGTATAAATTAGTGACTCAATCTGTGTATCTATATGCAGGTACAGCTCCACACCAAGGTGTCTGGTCTGTCTGGTGGGCTGTCTGCTGAGATGGGGGAGGCAGGAGATAACTTCAGTGTGGGAGAGAAACAACTACTTTGCATGGCACGAGCATTGATGAGGAAGAACAAGATCATTATAGTGGACGAGGCAACTGCCAATGTCGATTACAGGTAAATCAATATTTTAATGATATTTATTATTTTCATGGCTATTTTATTGTATATTTTATTATCAATTTTGGCATTGGTCATAATGTAATATTAACTCATGACATTTTTAAACACATGTAAACAGCATTCCATCTTCACACAATAGGTACACTAAATATATTTGAACTCTCCCAAGGCTATGCAATTTAACCAGCTGTACAAGTAGGATTTAATCAATTTTGTTTCAGGACTGATAAGACTATTCAGGAGATACTGAGTACAGAGTTTGCAGACTCAACAGTTCTGACAATTGCACACAGGCTGAAGACAATCATCACATATAACAAGATTATGGTAAACTGAATATTCCTTTATCTCTTTAAGGTTTTTCAAGTGCATATTCATCTAAAAGTCATGAGAAAATGGTTGGCTGGCCCCCTTGGAGTTGTTTGTTAATGTTGTGTATTAATGTAGAATCTACCAGCTTTATTTAACTAATCAAATAATGGGAATTAAAAATATGTTTTTAAGGTGCTAGAAGGAGGCAGATTGATGGAGTTTGACCATCCTCACATCCTACTACAGGATAGTTCCAGCATGTTCCACCAGATGGTGCAGCGTCTTGGAGATGTATCTTACAAGACTCTCTGTGAGCAAGCTCTGATATCATTCTCTGCCCTGAGGAACCTGGAGCAGGGAGACAACCCGAGGGGAAGGATCTTGGACAATCAGTCAGATGGTGAAGGCCACACAAACTTGGGCTTTGATGAATAGCATTAGACCATCATACTTTTATGTCAAAAGGGAACTCATTGAGAAGGTGTGGGCCCCTGGCCATGCAGTTGAGGATCAAATGTCTTTGCACATTTGGACTTTTACTCTCAACTACCTAAGGGTTCACTTATCAACTGGATCCAACCACTAAAGCTCAGATGTTCACAGAGCGTCATGTCTTGGAGCCTTCACCTACCAATATTTTGGACTTGTCACAGTTTGTTTAATATTATGTGATCCTGATCAAGAGTTTTATATATTGTCTGTAAATAAACTTCTATACCTGGTTGATGTCATTTTTATTTGATACATATATAAATACCATAAAACATGTTTTCAAGATTTTTTCAGAGCTTGGCTATGAGAAATTCTCTTTAGTCCGGCACTTGAGATCAGTACTCAAAACTGGTACTCCAGGCCAGCATTCAGATCTAGTGCGGGAGAGGGGGGCAAAACCACGAGAACTGCACTCATATATTTGAGCCCTGCTGGGG
Organism: Harmothoe impar; assembly: GCA_947462335.1. Classification (NCBI taxonomy): domain Eukaryota; kingdom Metazoa; phylum Annelida; class Polychaeta; order Phyllodocida; family Polynoidae; genus Harmothoe; species Harmothoe impar. The sequence continues at coordinate 19,009,158 of OX381719.1, forward strand.
TATTAGAAAAATGTTCATCTCCATCAGTCCACCTCCTTGTTGTCATTAAATAACCACTTCACAAAAAGGGATGGAGCATATATTTGATCCCAAAGTAATAATACTCACTCTCATTGATTTGCTCTAGCATACGCTCCCTCCTAATTTGTAGACAACTTTAGATCACTAGAATATTCTTGTTACAGGTATCAACACTTTTTATAACCGTTTTATAACACATTTTATAACCACTTCCTAAATAGGGATAAAGCATGCATATATTCGACTATGGATAGGGGATCATATTCTACCCTCGTTGATATGATTGTATTTTGGTTGAAACAAACCTTAGTAGTTATTATGTTACTCACGGGGGGGGGGGGGGGGGCTCTCTGTCCCCGCCAAATACTCCAGTGTCCATTCAAACCTGAACCGGGTTCCATAGGGACCACTACTGATTTCTAAGTCTCTAGGATTATACAACCCCTGCAATATGCCGGGGAATCCCAAGACTTGTAATGACTGTGATGAAGAGTTTGACGGAAGGAAAAACGATTAGAAATAGAAAATGCTGCTACCATAGTCATGCCATGTTACAGTTGGGTGTATGGCAGCTATCCCTGATACCACCTGATGTATATAGACCTAAAAGTAGCCATTTTTAACTGGAAAGACACAGGCATTTAATATAGGACTGTTAGGTGTTTGAACTGGTTTACAGTAGGACACTATAATTATGGTCTAAATTACTTTCCACCTCTCCCTAGGTGGGGGTGAAAAAATTGGATTGTGCCTACTAGACTGTGTCCTCGAGTTCTGCTTCCTATATTCTGATAATAGCACACAATTATATTTGCCCTAGCTGCTTTTTAGACCATGTGAGATATACAGTGCTGGATGATGTTGATGTGTTCATCACAACACACAGCTACAACCTGTGAGGGAGGACACCTGTGATAATACACCAACAAGTGAGTACTGTGTGACTCCTACTCTGAACCTACCAAGACCAATAACAGTCTCAACTAACAAAAATACCTTATTTTATGTCAAACATGTTTTATTTATGTTACATAACGTTTTGTCATAATAAGGAGTCATAGAGAAACGTTATGTAATGTTGTATACCTTTTTTGGTTTACTGGGATACATTTCTAATGTTTGAAAACTCAAACAATGATGAGGCCACTTCTTAAAGGATGGTATACATTTATACAATAATTTCGCTGACCTATAAAGCATGAATATATACATAGTACAGTGTAGACCTATATACATATACCGTAAAACCTCGCGTATAGGCTGCGGCTTGGACGCGAATCAGATCGGTGGTGCGGCTTATAGGATCGGCCTAGAGTCAGGGTGCGGCTTATACGCGAGTTTTTGCTATTATGGTACAGTAGTAGGGGAGCGGATCCCTCAGAATTGAGTTCTTGTGACCCCCGAAAGTCTAATGGCTATAAATCATGTATTTGGGTAATTTTGGTATGAGGAATCCATTTCTGGTATCCGTTTGGCTCAAAAAGTGTAGCATCATATCCGTTTCCATGGAAACAGAAGGATTATCCATTTTCCTTAGAAACGCCCATTTCTGGTCAACATATTAACAATTCTGGTCTGTAAACAGGGAAATACCCATGTATTAAGAGCAATAGCACCTCTATTACGATATATAATAATTGGGACATTGAATAAATGCATTATTGATGTCGCTTCAGAAATGGTTGCCATGGCAACCAAATTCAGATTCACATTTTTTCAAAAATGTAACACTGCCTAATATAATGACAAATAGTCATATATTTGTCTCAATTTCAGAGCCTTATGGCTGAAAATCTTGCATTAGGGTAATTTAGGTATGAGGAATCCATTTCTGGTATCTGTTTGGCATAAAAAGTGTAGCATCATGTCCGTTTCCATGGAAACAGAAGGAGTATCCATTTTCCTTAGAAACACCCATTTTCTGGTCAATATATTAACAATTCTGGTCTGTAAACAGGGAAATACCCATGTATTATAAGCAATAACACCTGTATTACAATATATAATGATGGGGACATTGAATAAATGCATTATTAATCTTGCTTCAAAAAATGGTTGCCATGACAACCAGTTCAGATTCACATTTTTATCAACATTTAAGACTGCCTAAAATAATGACAAATAGTCATATATTTGGCTCCATATGAGAGCCTTATGGCTGAAAATCTTGCACCAGGGTGATTTAGGTATGAGGAATCCATTTCTGGTATCCGTTTGGCTCAAAAAGTGTAGCATCATGTCCGTTTCTATGGAAACAGAAGGATTATCCATTTTCCTTAGAAACACCCATTTTCTGGTCAATATATAAACAATTCTGGTCTGTAAACAGGAGAATACCCATGTTGTATAAGCAATAGCACCTCTTACACCATATATAATGATGGGGACATTGAATAAATGCAATATTAATGTCTCTTCAGAAATGGTTGCCATGGCAACCGAATTCAGATTCACATTTTTTTCAAAAATGTAAGACTGCCTTTTTTGAGAGCCTTATGGCTGAACATCATGTATTAGGGTAATTTTGGTATCAGGAATCCATTTCCGTTCGGCTCAATAAGTGTAGCATCATGTCCTTTTCCATGGAAACATAAGGATTATCCATTTTCATTTGAAACGCCCATTTTCTGATCAATATATCAGGTATAAACTCCCGACTTATGTTGTTTTGGCTATTTCTGGCCCTTTTTATAAGGTTTGGACAAGCTCTGATTCTGCTTATCTTGATCTTAATGGTGGCAATTGGATACAGCAGATATGGAAAACGTAAATTCACTAAACCTGTCCCTGATGAGAAAACAGTGTTCGGATTTGACCACACACATTTAACAAACTGTGACAATATGTACATAAACAATAAAGATAGACCTGCTCGACTTTTGAAAATCAATCAATCTATGGAGATGCTAAACAAAGAAGCTCACAAGTATGATTCATTTATATTGGGGAACAGTGGGATGAAACCGACCCAGAGTCTGTTCTTTCAAACCATCGCTAATAACAGTTTCATCAACACGATATGTGAAGTTGGGTTCAATGCTGGACACAGCACTTACATGTTGTTGACTGGCAACACAAAGGCCCATGTTTACTCATTCACCTTAGGGGCTGAGAAATACAACAAAGCAATGCATGAATTCATCGATAATTTATTCCCTGGAAGACTCACTGTTATATGGGGAGACTCTCGGGAGACCATTCCAGCTTTCACGAAGAACAATCTAGGAATAAAATGTGATCTGATAGTAATAGATGGATCACATAGATATAAATTCTTCATGGCTGACTTTAAGAACCTACGTCCGCTTGCTAATATGGACTATCATGTTCTCATTGCTGATGATTATGTGTTGTATGGTGTAAACCAAGGCTGGGAGGAGGAGAAAGCAAAGGGCCACCTTAAGGAACACTTTCACTGCCAAATTGATCGTAAGCTCTTCTACAGTATGGTGGTCGGTGCATACACTTAAAGTGGCATGGTCCAATTTTTTCCATATCTTAAATTCTACTTGAATGTGTTAAAAATGACATTACACTATTATATTTGGAGGATGGTGCATCGCTGGGCACTAAGGGGCAATTAAGAGGGTCCCAGGAACACAGGCATAGCCTTTTACAGTGTATTTTCAATGGGTGGAATTATAGCGTGCACTCCAAAACTCTTAAATTAAGCATAAAACTGATATTTAGCTGAAATCTAAGCTGAATTCTGGTGGAAAGTGTTCAATAAAGTAGGAAGGACCTGAAGTATGGCTATATTGAACATTCTGGTTCATTTTTAGCTAAATTTATTTTTGAGCCCTAATCATCGGACTATGCCACTTTAACTCTTAATGGATGACATACAGAGTTTGGGAGGGAGTCTCCATAGTGACCAGCATTGACGGAACTCTGGTAAGAGGGTCCAGCATTGCCAGACTCTGGTAAGAGGGTCCAGCATTGCCAGACTCTGGTAAGAGGGTCCAGCATTGCCAGACTCTGGGAAGAGTGTCCAGCATTGCCAGACTCTGGGAAGAGGGTCCAGCATTGACAGACTCTGGTAAGAGGGTCCAGCATTGCCAGACTCTGGGAAGAGGGTCCAGCATTGCCAGACTCTGGGAAGAGGGTCCAGCATTGCCAGGCTCTGGGCAGAGGGTCCAGCATTACCAGACTCTGGGAAGCAAGTCCAGCATTATCAGACTCTGGGAAGAGGGTCCAGCATTATCAGACTCTGGGAAGCAAGTCCAGCATTACCAGACTCTGGGAAGAGGCTCCAGCATTACCAGACTCTGTGAAGCAAGTCCAGCATTACCAGACTCTGGGAAGAGGGTCCATCATTGCTAGACTCTGGGAAGCAAGCCCAGCATTACCAGACTCTGGGAAGAGGCTCCAGCATTACCAGACTCTGGGAAGAGGCTCCAGCATTGCCAGACTCTGGGAAGAGGGTCCAGCATTGCCAGACTCTGGGAAGCGGGTCCAGCATTACCAGACTCTGGGAAGAGGGTCCAGCATTACCAGACTCTGGGAAGAGGCTCCAGCATTGCCAGACTCTGTGAAGCAAGTCCAGCATTGACAGACTTTGGGAAGAGGGTCCAGCATTGCCAGACTCTGGGAAGAGGGTCCAGCATTGACAGACTTTGGGAAGAGGCTCCAGCATTACCAGACTCTGTGAAGCAAGTCCAGCATTGACAGACTTTGGGAAGAGGGTCCAGCATTGACAGACTCTGCAGCCATCTGGTTGTGGCCAGCATCTAAAATGAGAAGCCATTATTACCTGACTCTCACTAAGATGCTTGACTCTGAAATTATGAATATTGTAATATAACCATGTATAAGCACTGTTATTCCCATTATTATTCACTATGTAAATATATTTGATCAATATAGTCCAGTGGGTTAAGCACTGAGCCTAAGGCATTGCTAACACTGTCCCATCCAAACCTGGCTTGTACAAGACCGTACAAGTCAGGGGGACTCCTGCTGGATCAATTTGATACTCACCTTTTGGGTTTATTCGAACAATTTATGGTGTTGTGTTCATACTTTGGCTCTTACACTATTAAATGCTGACAAGTGAAGCTGTTAATAAACTGAAATATGAACTATGTTCAAAGGTAACTACTTGAGCGTGTTTAAACGTTATTTCAACATCATTTAAAGAGTGGAAAACGTGTGTTTTGCATCTCCATGTATTAAATACACTCAAATCATCTTTGAACAGATATTGAACAAACATTCAGTTCATCCCCTATTCCAATGCAACATTTATATCATGTTTTTATTTAATGTTGTTAACATTACTCAGGTTAAAAGAGGTCTTCAGTAGGCCCTAGGGAGTATCACTGCAAACATATTAGGCCAAAAAAAAGGCTTGTTTCAGGTTACCCATTCCTAAAACAGGGCCGACCCAAGAAATTATCATCCAATTTTGAAAAAAAAGTGTACATTTTAAGTAATTATAGGGCTATTTCAGAGTAAATTTGATAGTCCGCGAGTCCACGCTATTGTTGGCGAGTCAGCACTGAAGTTTGCGAGTCAATTTTTGGGTACTTTCCAGGCCATGGGATCGATCTGTCTTCATAAAACAATTTTGGGGCTATTTCAGAGCTAATTTGATAGTCCACAAGTCAACATCGTTGTCTGCGAGTCAGCGCTGAAGTATGCAAGTTAATTTTTGGATACTTTTCAGGCCAGAGTAAAAAAAGATTTTCAGACTATGTTACCTGAAACGCACCTTCTTCTTTTTTGGCCTTATTCAAACATACCCCTAAACGGATTCTCAGAATAGCCTTTATCTATCTCTGAATGCTACAAAGTGGGTGTGTACCATGGAATAGTAGGGGAGCGGATCCCTCAGAATTGAGTTCTTGTGACCCCCGAAAGTCTAATGGCTATAAATCATGTATTTGGGTAATTTTGGTATGAGGAATCCATTTCTGGTATCCGTTTGGCTCAAAAAGTGTAGCATCATATCCGTTTCCATGGAAACAGAAGGATTATCCATTTTCCTTAGAAACGCCCATTTCTGGTCAACATATTTACAATTCTGGTCTGTAAACAGGGAAATACCCATGTATTAAAAGCAATAGCACCTCTATTACGATATATAATAATTGGGACATTGAATAAATGCATTATTGATGTCGCTTCAGAAAATGGTTGCCATGGCAACCAAATTCAGATTCACATTTTTTCAAAAATGTAACACTGCCTAATATAATGACAAATAGTCATATATTTGTCTCAATTTGAGAGCCTTATGGCTGAAAATCTTGCATTAGGGTAATTTAGGTATGAGGAATCCATTTCTGGTATCTGTTTGGCATAAAAAGTGTAGCATCATGTCCGTTTCCATGGATACAGAAGGAGTATCCATTTTCCTTAGAAACACCCATTTTCTGGTCAATATATTAACAATTCTGGTCTGTAAACAGGGAAATACCCATGTATTATAAGCAATAACACCTCTATTACAATATATAATGATGGGGACATTGAATAAATGCATTATTAATCTTGCTTCAAAAAATGGTTGCCATGACAACCAGTTCAGATTCACATTTTTATCAACATTTAAGACTGCCTAAAATAATGACAAATAGTCATATATTTGGCTCCATATGAGAGCCTTATGGCTGAAAATCTTGCACTAGGGTGATTTAGGTATGAGGAATCCATTTCTGGTATCCGTTTGGCTCAAAAAGTGTAGCATCATGTCCGTTTCTATGGAAACAGAAGGATTATCCATTTTCCTTAGAAACACCCATTTTCTGGTCAATATATAAACAATTCTGGTCTGTAAACAGGAGAATACCCATGTTGTATAAGCAATAGCACCTCTTACACCATATATAATGATGGGGACATTGAATAAATGCAATATTAATGTCTCTTCAGAAATGGTTGCCATGGCAACCGAATTCAGATTCACATTTTTTTCAAAAATGTAAGACTGCCTTTTTTGAGAGCCTTATGGCTGAACATCATGTATTAGGGTAATTTTGGTATCAGGAATCCATTTCCGTTCGGCTCAATAAGTGTAGCATCATGTCCTTTTCCATGGAAACATAAGGATTATCCATTTTCATTTGAAACGCCCATTTTCTGATCAATATATCAGGTATAAACTCCCGACTTATGTTGTTTTGGCTATTTCTGGCCCTTTTCAGGCTTAATCCCCTACAGAATAGCAGCTTTTGCACTAATTTTTTCAATCTTTTGGTATATATGAGAAAACATCCTGAACTTTTAGGAATTTCATTTTTTTGTGTATTGGCCTAATTTTTTTCGCTCTGCTCTCCAAACGCCAAAAACACCCTAAAAATGCCAAAAAAAGCTAAAAATGACATGCTGAGGTCTATATTGACGAGATATGTAGTTTTTATACTTTTGACCTCAATTTTGGTACTCCATTATTATCGGTGACTTCTATACAAACCGTGGTACATTTTGTGAGTGAAACATTCAGGTTAGAGTGTATCTTAGAGTTTTGAATTCAAGATGACTGCTGACATGTTGCACTATGGGATTTCCAATATTTCAAATTAGATTATCACTGCTCGGAAACAAACATATAGGGCTGTGTCTCATGAGTGTCTCAGAAATGCCGGGAAGTTTGTAGTTTATAGTGTTTAAATATCCATCAACCTTTTGCCCCCATTTCTGTGAACATAGCTCCCATTTCAGCCATTTTAAAATTTGCTGGTCAAAGACTACACCGGTCAAAGACGACACAGGTCAAAGACGACACACTGTCAAAGACGTTTCAATTGTTACAAACTCATAAGACACGGCCTTAGAGTGTTTGATTGTGTCTGTAACTCGAATGGAACCAAATGTATAACTATTTGTCATTATTTTAGGCAGTTCTAGATTTTTGAAAATATGTGAATCTGATTTTGGTTGCCATGGCAACCATTTTCTGAAGAGACGCTAATAATGCAATTATTGAATGTCCCTATCAATATATATGGTGTTAGAGGTGCTATTCCTTATAATACATGGGTATTCTCTTCTTTACAGACCAGAATCATATATATATATTGATCAGAAAATGGGTGTTTCAAAGGAAACCGAATAATCCTTTTGTTTCCATGGAAACGGACATGATGCTACACTTTGTGTGCAAAACAGATACCATAAATGGATTCCTCATACCAAATTCACCATGGTTCATGATTTTCAGCCATTAGGCTTTCAAATGGAGCCCAAGATATGACTATTTGTCATTATTTTAGGCAGTCTTAAATTTTTATAAAAAATGTGAATCGGAACTGGTTGTCATGGCAACCATTTTTTGAAGCAAGATTAATTATGCATTTATTCAATCTCCCCATCCTATCGTAATAGAGGTGCTATTGCTTATAATACATGGGTATTTCCCTGTTTACAGACCAGAATTGTTAATATATTGACCAGAAAATTGGTGTTTCTAAGGAAATTGGATACTCCTTCTGTTTCCATGGAAACGGATATGATGCTACACTTTTTGAGCCAAACGGATACTGGAAATGGATTCCTCATACCAAAATTACCCAAATACTTGATTTATAGCCATTAGACTTTCGGGGGTCACTGGAACCTATTTTAGAGGCTTTTGACCAGTTTGCTCTCCTACTACAGTACAAAAGTCACCATGATCAGATCGCCAGTGCGGCTTATAAGATCAGCCCAAAGTCGGGGTGCGGCTAATACGAGAGCTATATACCTATTCGCCAACCTAGGGTTATAGGGTTAGGTGTGGCCAAAACGCCAGCTTAAGGCTCATATGCAAGGTTTACTGTACATGGCCTTCTCTAGTAGGTCAATATAAGCCGACCCCGACTTTGGCCTCATCCAATAAGCCGCAGAGACCTTCTGAACAACCCCTGGGAAAACTCGTGTATTAGCCGCACCCCAAACTTGTTTAGGCCATGAGCATGCCTTAGGTCTATAACCCAATATTCACGCAGGGGTAGGTGGAATGTCAACTAGTGCTTGTAGTTCTAAGTAGGACTACACATCAGATGGTCGCATGCCCATAAAGATGCGAAACATTGATAATCACTCCATCCCCTCCCCCACACACACATTCTACTGTAGATCTACAGTAGATCCTACAGTGTACCTACACTAACTATTTACAGTGTAGTCAGACATCCCCAGAGAGGGAAACATGTTAGGAACGCAATGCAAAAGACTGCATACTGATATCTGCTTTGGGGAGTGATCATTTATTATCAACAGGGGGGGATGGTGCGTTTTGGGGGGGGGCAAAAAAATGTTGACCCCTTGACCGGGGGGGGGCAAAATAATTTTGACCCCTCTTGGAGGGGGGGGGCAAAAAAATTTAACCTGTTTTGAGCCAAAAAGCCCGTGTGTTACTATGCTTCAAAGGGTCCGTGCGCGAGCCGATTTTCAACCCTAAGGGGGGGGGGGGAAATGTTGACCCCTTGAGGGGTGTAAAAAATTTCGCACGCTCCGCGGCGAAACCCTTCCCCCCCCCCTGTTGTTAAAAAATGATCACTCCCTTAGATCCAGCAGCATCTGAGGTAGATTCTCGGTTTATTTGGGGAAACATTCACCGTAGAGTAGGTAGGACAACACAATTTTTTTTTAATTAATGGTCGGAATTTATCATATGATATCTCAAAACAGGTCACGTGATACAGGTAACGATCAGCGTTTATCGATCTGCTGTTGATTATCACTATTTTATATCATCATTCTGTTTCTTGCATTTAATTAGTTAACATCTTTTCTCTTAGCTTGGGTCAACTATTCACATATCATGTGTGGTGCTTGATTAATATATTATATAGGGCACTCTACTTTAGGCGGTAACTTAAGGTAGTCCATCCTATTATAATGACGGGGGGGGGGGGGCTTGTTGGGCCCAGGTGGTTTTAGGGTATAGAAATTGCCTTAAAAGTGAGGATCTCTGTTATACATGATTTAAGTAGTTATTATTGTCAGACAATATAGAATATAACATCTACCCATGCCATTCAGTCAGTAGAGTCCGTTTAAACCATATGTGGACAGTCGAGGAAAAAGGGTCCTCTAAAGGTTAAACTCAATTATAAAATTGAGCTCATCAGCTTTCCAGTGATATATTTCGTTAGCAGGTACCACTTCTAGTTTTTGAGAACTGGCTCGTTGAATATGTGTGGGCACTGTCCAATCTCAAATGCCAATAAGCTCTATCTTACTTTGTTTTACAGATATCTCTATCTACCGTAAAACCCCGCCTTTAAGACGGATTTATTTTGGGATTTATTTTTCCTACAAGACGGATTTTTTTCCCAAAGAGGGGGTTCGTCTTAAAGGCGGGGTTTTGACAATTTTGATTTTGAAAAAATGTGAAAAAAAAGAAAAAAGTACATCAACGAATTGGGAGCATTTATCAACTTTTTCTACTTTGTTTTTTCAAGGTTACATGGAATGTCATGTAACCTATAAGAAGATCCAGGAAAATTGGTTTGAAAAGCTGTGATTTGAGTGAATTTAAGGGGGTCTGGGGATTGGCAAGACCCCCAAAGTCGGGGGTCGTCTTAAAGGCGGGGTTTACCTAATTGTCATATCTTTTTTGTACAAGACGAATTTTTCTCTCAAGTTGGGGGGTCGTCTTAAAGGCGGGGTCGTCTTAAAGGCGGGGTTTTACGGTAATTAGCATATTTACGAAAATTCCCAAATATCCAAACTTTTTCAAACATTTGGTCATAGCTTTTAATCTTGAAATGGGATTTACATTCCGTTTTCAGCATAGAAATCTTTGTGGGACCTGTAAACATTAATTAATTGAAAAATGTAATTTAAAATTAAAATTTTGTTTCCATGGCAACAAACAAGTGTAAAAACACTAATCTAGGCCCAAAAACTTTCTTTTTACATTCCAAATATGGAAGGTTTTCACTAAAGTTGGAATTTTCTAAAGTGGCTTATTGTATTCTCCATCAAAAAGTAGTATAGAACAATTTTTATGATATTTTGAACATTGTTAGCTATATGGAGCCCCCTGGTGGCCAAAGTTTGAACTAAAAATCCCCCGCGGAGGTCCCTTTTCCCTTGTTGATCCACATATCTTCAAATATCTTTGAGCAAGATTGAGCCCTTTCTGAGCTTTCTGTATGGCTAGCAACAGTAACTGTGGTTCCAATTCACTTACTAACACAGCAGTTGCATTAAATTAACTAATTAAAATCTCATTATCTATAGTCTGGAAAACTACTCTCATGGTGCATAAAGTCTGACTCATCCTCTTTCCCCTAAACTGCCATGTGTTATTGTGACATGTTTTTTCAGCTGAAAAAGCAATGAATCCCAACTCATATGGGATAATTCCACCCAAGATCGTCAAATTTTGAGACCGTCGCTTCAGGTTTGAATGCCTTTTCGTTCTCATGTACACACATAATCATTGGAGCTATATAAAATATTAAAGCTCGATTCTGAGGACTTGTATGGGTTAAACCCACTTTTGAGTCACGGGCATAATGCATAAGTAGATCACTCACGTATTATGGTTGCCTGCTTTTACTTTTGATGCAATGAAAAACAACGATTTTCCCGTATAATGCACATTATATCAATATTCATCACTGCTGTATATATTATGATCTACTAGCTTGAGAAGAGGACATGGCTGAGGATGAGCAGGAGGATGTTCCTGTTCAGAATGGAGGGGAAACAAATGGATGCAAATCCCAAAAACAACATCCATCACTGACAGCAAACTGGCTCTCCAGAATCCTTTTTTGGTCAGTAATTAGAGCAAATATTTTGAGGGTGAATAATTCTCTATAAGTAATGCAATTGGAGTTCTTTTCCTAAAATGTTTTTCTAAACTAATCTTTAAATTGGTTAAGCACCTTACTCCAGAAGGATTATAACTGTTTATTTTAGTAGACACTTAATCACATTCATCACTCCAGAATTTGTTAATCATCAAAGAACTTTTGGCCATCTTTAGGTGGATGAACAGTTTGTTTTACACAGCCTACAAACGGCCATTAGGGGAGAAAGATAGTTTTGAAGTCCTGCCATGGGCCAAAGCTGAGGACAATGTATCACAATTTGAGAAGTAAGAAATTATTTTGAATTTAACCACTGCACAAAGTGCTAATCGAAGATTTAGTGAGAGCACCAATGTAGAACATACCTAAGGACTGAGTTCTGTAGTAAAGCAAATAGCGTCTGGGGTCTTCTTGCTCCCTCAGTAAAGAAATAAGGTGTCTCTATACATGTCTAGCCCTAGTATGTCAATCAAATCAATTCCACACTTCCACAGATATTATATTATATTGATTTTTTATGTAGACGCTGGACAGCTCTGTCTAAAGAAGAAAAACTAAAACGAGGCAGTCTCTTCAAACATCTGCTTCTCCACGTCAAAAAGGAAATTGCCATTGGACTCATACTTGAGCTCATAGCTGTATGTATTACATGGAATAATGAGTTTGAAATGAGTTTATAATCATATTGAAAAGGTATGTATGCATTCATTCTGAGACTGAACTTAAATTCAAAAAATTGATTTACATATTTAGGAGATTGGTCGCTTTGCTGGTCCCCTGCTGATTTTCGGGCTGATACAGTATTTGGACGGCAGTGGACGAACATCTTCGACAACAGCATACATATATGCTGCTGTGATTATCATCATGACAATAATCTCGGTTCCACTGCACTCCAACTATATGATGTTCCATTTTAATACTGGTATGCTGATGAGAACAACATGTACAGCTATGATCTACAAGAAGGTATACTAAAGCCCTACTGAATATAGACTATGTCAGTTAGTGAACAAATTCCATGGATAGTTTCTGCAGTTGGTGGGAAATAGCGTCCTTGGCATACTAAGTCACACATCATTATTAGCACCGGTACAATAAATTCTGCTGCCCACTCTTCAGTCTCATACAGATCATTACATTTTATATTCAGGGTGGCGCTAATTTCCAGGCAATTGCAAGATCTCCTCTTCTAGCGCTGACTATAAGAACTCATAGTTTATTTTTGTCTATTACACTGAGACAGAACCCACATGCTATTGTTGCTTGGATACATTGACCAACTCTGATATTAAATAGGAACAAGTTATGTATTTTGTTTAGATTAGAATTGTTATTTTTCCAGGTGCTTACTATAAGTAACAGAGCTCGTCGTGAGGTGTCAACTGGTCAGATTGTATCATTGATGTCAACAGAAGCAGAAAGTTTTCATCCAGTCAGTATCAGTTAATACACATCTATATTAGATGGTGGTATTGGAGATACTTTATAGCATCTATTTTTTTACCTACAAAGTATTCCCATTGACTTGATGAAAGAATAGAAGTGCATCAGTTTGTATTGACAAATCAAATTTATACATTCTCTCACCTGCCTCTTTCAGTGCATGGTGTTGCTACATGCTGTAGTGTTCACACCATTGACCTTAGTTGCTCTGGCAATATTTGGAGGAATAACAAGTGGATATCCCATCATAGTAGGATGGTTGTTTTCAATCCTATTTCTCATTACACGTTTCCTGGTTGGCAAATGTATTGGCAAGTTCAGGTATGAAAACCAAATCAAATGAAATTAGTATTCTTAATTTTGACCTGTATGTTAGTGATTTTTTCTGCTTCTTGTTCATTCATCTGATACCAGGTGCTAAAATGCATTATGGAATTTATCGCTATAATGGATCAATGCTCTCTGGTCTACTTACCAGGGCAACATATAAATTTGCATCATGACGACAACGGATGTAGTACATTCAAGCACTATGCAGCCTTAAAGGGTTAAAATGTTCATATCAGATACCATATTTTCTGTTTCAGACGACAACAAGAAGAGTGGACAAGCAAACGTGTCCACCTAATGAGTGAAATTATCACAGCAATAAAGGTCATCAAGATGTATTGCTGGGAGAAGCCTTTTTCCAAACGGGCTAAACTGCTGAGAAAGTATGTGATTTCTATTCAATATCCATTCTTTATATATTTCTAGTAAACTCAATGAATTAACTGTTCTCTATCACTACATTTATTCATCAACATAGTAATTATGTTGATGATTAAAGTCAACTCTTATCATCTGCATCATGTTCAAAATGTAGTGTATATTAAACACAATGCAAAGAAGCCAGACTATTTCAAATTCAGGTATGAAACAGAAAAGAATGTACGCCGTTCTTTCCTAATGATATCTGGACTGGCTGCAAGTTTCCATGTGCCAACATATGTAGCATACCTCATGCACTTAACATCATACCTGCTTGATCTTGGCATCAGCCCTGAGGTAGGTTCATAAAATTAGTTCTTTGTAATATTTAGGAGATATGAGGGATGATTTATCTGTAGTATCTCAGCAATGATGTTAATAACTCCCAGGTGAGCATTCAGGGGGGGGGGGCGACCCAGCGTACGCCCCCCCCCATTTTCCAGTATATTTTAATGTAAAATTTTTAATACCCCCAGTACATTGCCTATTTCACGTCCCCCTTTCCACAATTCCTGGATCTGCCCCTGACTTCAAATTGCCTTTATTGGTGTATGTGCTATTTGAATCAACTTTCACTTTCACTTTGATAAACTTTAGAAATGATAATACTATACCAAAAGCAGTAAATGCTCTACCAGCACTGAATCTTTGAATCTATGATAGGAAGTGTAACTTTCACCGTAAAAAAAACAATTTAAATGTTCCTTTCAGGTGACTGTTAGGTTGCTGGGATGGCTGAGGGCCATGCTAATAACATCATATATAATTGCTCCCCTTGCCTTTGGTATGATGTTTGAGACCCTTGGAGCTTCAGAACTTATAAAGGTTAGTCAAAGAATTCACATAGAGTGTTGTCATCTGTACTATGGTATGACATATTGAAATGAAGATTATGGTGTCATGCTGATGTCATCTAAAATAAATTGTTCACAGTAGAAAAAAAGCAACATGATATTAACTATAGATCAACATTATTTGTGACCCTCCACAGGAAAACCAGCCTCATGCAGGCTTGTTTTCCCATAGACAGTCACAATTTTGATAAAGATTTGAATTGTTGTCTTACAAAATTAGCCTAAAATGTCTCAAATTCCTGCCCACAAGAAATTCTTGATGAGAGAGGACTTCACCCAGGAACCATTGCTGACCGTAGAAGAAACGTCAAATGCCCTGGTGAACTTGACTGATGCATCGGCTATGTGGGATGATCAGGCTAAAGACAACAAAGGGGTTAGTAAAGACTCCTTAAAATCTCAATGTCATGAAGAAAATTTTCAAAATAGTTTACTACGTAGATGAAAAGATCGAACAACCGTAAAACTGTGCATATTAGCCTTACTTGTATATTATATATTAATATATATAGGCCACACTCCTTACTTTGTGAATTTGGTACTGTGGTACATATAAAAAAATTCATCTATAAGCTGTATCTTAACTTTGTCCAGATTCTATAAGCTGCACTGGTAATCTAAGAAGAATTAGCTCAAAGAAGAAGTAACCTCACATAAGTGTTCTCAACTAAAAATATCGACATTAGTGAACAAATGATTTTTCTTCTTTAACAGAATGCGGCTGGTCCAACATTATCTGAAATAAATTTTACTTCAAAAGCGGTAAGTAGAAGTAGAGACTAAAACAATCATTTCTTAATTGTGTAAAATCTTTTTTTTAAGGGTTTGGTAAATTTACATTTATTTCTCAAACCAGATGTTTAGATTCTTATCCCTTTCAAAGGCAAAAAATACATACCATTAACCTTGAGCCGTTTTACATAATAAAGTTCCATCACAATTTGTCTGATTCTCTGTTACCTGGTTCTCTATAAAGGGGCAGCTAATAGGTGTAACAGGCAAGGTGGGAAGTGGTAAGGTGAGTGTGTTCTATACAATATGTTATCTTGATTCATTTCATTATACTTCAAAGAGTGTTGCCATCAGCCATTAAACCTACAATTTAAATTGATACCTGTAAGAATAAGTTATCTTGTTGATCAATCTATCTGCAATATTGTGTAGTTACTAAATGTTATCAGAAACTATTCATCATTATTCATATCAAACAATGCACCAATCCACAAAGATTTTTATTAAAGTATTTCACGTTTTACTGGACATATCACTCCATAAAGACCATAGTAAAGACCATGTTACTGCAGATACAAATTCTTCAGGTAAATAATATTTCAATACTTTAATTGTGCCCAGACTTCTTTGATGATGGCAATTCTTGGTGAACTTGCCCTGACGAAAGGAGATCGGAAAGTGCAGGGAACTATAGCATACGTCCCCCAAGAAGCGTGGGTCTTGTCAGATACAGTGAGAAGTAACATCATCATGGATTCAGAATTTGACCAAGGACTTTATGATAGTGTTCTAGAGGCCTGCACTCTTGATGTGGTAAGTAGAGTTGTCATGGATATCTCTCTTTAGCAATTGCACTGATGGTTATTCATAGTACTGTTGTCAATTTGTTTTGTTTTTTATCACTTTTTGGAAACCTAGGATATTGAAGGTTTTCCCTTGGGTGACTTGACCTTAGTTGGGGAACGAGGACTTTCACTTAGTGGAGGGCAAAAGGCAAGGCTGAATTTGGCAAGGTAAGTTTCTAATTTTGAGTTGGACTAAATTGCATAATAAAGCTGCCCCATACATGGTCAAATTCTATTAATCATTCCAAATATAATCCGACTTGTAACTTTGAGTTTTGTTTTTTGGAAAATATTAGGGCAGTGTATCACGATGCAGATATCTACCTGTTTGATGACCCTCTGGCAGCTGTTGATGGAAAGGTTGGCAGCCATATCTTTCAGAGGTAAGTCTCAGGAGGACTGCTATCATATATAATGCAATACTCTGATATATTATGAGAGAAGACACTGATTACTTTCAAGAAATAATTTAGGGATGAAAGTATATATAATATATATATGTAAATTACTCTTTCACAGATTTTTACTGACAGTTATTCTTTTGTAGATGTCTTCGTGGACTACTGAAGTCAAAACTCTGTATCCTGGTGACTCACAACCTGCACTATCTCCCCCTGGTGGACACAGTGGCTGTCATGGAAAAAGTTGCAAAAAGTTTCCTTTTTATCAATGTGCTTTTTTACCAAGCAATAATTATTTGTAAGAGCAAACAGGGATTCTTTGGTGTAAAAGAGAAGATTTTTGAAAGCATAAAAGAGTAATGAATAGTTGAGAGTCATGTTCACACTAATAAAATTGAGTTATGCATGATAATCTAAGTTATTGGATGATTTTCAGAGGAGATTTGTAATCGATATTCATGTACCTATATATATACCTTTTGTTTAAGGGATGTCTAATGCTGATGGGAGACTATGATGACATATCTGATAAGCTCGCACAGTATGTTAGCAGAAGTGCTCCAGAAGCTATTGTGGATGGTACAGAAAATGGGGCTTTTCTTGATGATTCCACCTCAGTCACGAATAAAGCAGGGGATGAAATGAAAATGATAACGGATGTGAAAAACGGTGATGAGTCACAAGCTGGACAAAAAGTATGTATTCAATTTCATTGTGTCAGGTGACTGACATACTTAAAATGAACGGAGGACTCCTTTCGATTATAGATATGATATCGTTATTACAATTTGTGTAACAGCAGTACTAGAGTTGGGCTAGGACTGGCTAGGAATGCATGCCTGGGATTGGCTGCATGCTATAATATATGGGCATCTGTATCTGGATATATCCAGCTCAATCCAATCCATTCTGCCCAGTGGCTGGTTGAGGCTGGATAGAACTGGACCCAACCAGAAGTTACTGGTCTGCCCTGAAGTGGCTGAGATAGGACTGGACAGTGCCGGTGGCTCCCAGTCTGCTCAGGTTGGAGCAGTCCCATCTATTTTGTTATTGTATGGAACGCACATACCACTGGTATTGGGTTACAAGTGTATTTATAAAGCTTATGATAATAGTGGTTTACCCATATTATGACAGTATACTACATCAATTCAAATCATTTCAATCAACAGCCTATAAGTGACTACCAGCAAGGAAAATCAAGGCTTGATGCTGAGAAGACCAGAGGAGTATCATACAAGGTCTACCAGAACTTCTTTAATGCTGGCCGAGGGCAGATATTATTTATGCTGGTTTTACTCTTTTCAGGGATAGCTCAGGTATATATGAAATATTCATAAGAACTAGTTTATCAAGACAATCAATATAATATCATTCGGTGTTCAAAAGAAAGTGTGATAGAAGGGGATGTAGTTAAATTGATATTACTGTTATAATGGCTGAACATGACTGTATTTCTAACATTTATGGTATACCATGATTTAGCAGCCCATTTCCTTTACAGGTGACCGAGGTTTTGTCAGGCTGGTTATTCTCCCAATGGTGAGTAAAACCAGACAAATGTCTTCATTTGATAATGATAGGGATAACTGCAGTATATGAACTTTTTACATTTTACTTACTAAGCTGTTTACTTTGAAATGTCTTCTAAAGGTTCTGCTGATCAGGTAGGAGATGCTCTTTTTATTTTGATCTTGCATAAACAGGACGGCTATATTTAGCCCATTTCAAACGTGACGCTTTATGTTTCAGGTACACAACAACAGAGATATTTGGATTGAACATCACAACTGCCCCTAGTCCAGTTGCTGGCTATGACAGTGTTTGGTTCATAGCTGTGCTGGCTGGCCTTGTTATCACTATGACTTTGTGTTGCATTGTTGCGGCTGCCATGACTTCTCTGTTTCTGAGCACAGCTGGGCGCAGACTCTACAACCAAATGTTTGATGTTGTTCTCAGAGCACCCATGTATTTCTATGAGACAAACCCAGTTGGTAAGTTTTAGCATTTAGATACATGGAAGAGGAATAGGCAGATTACACTTCAGTTGAGACTTTCGTAATAAAATACATGTCCGGGCACTTATTTGAAAGAGCAAAATATCTTTTGCAGGTCAAGTATTAAACCGCTTTTCACGAGATACCGGTTTCATGGATATAGTTCTCATCATGCCCTTCTATGATGCACTTCAGGTAATAACATAGATGTATAGATACACGTTTGTGTATATATATATATATATATATATATATATATATATATATATATATATATATATGGCGCCAATATTCATTGTATAATATTGGGATATATTACCCAGGTGGCGCCACATTCATTCTAGTTCATAGCTCCACCTGTAGGGTAACATACCCGCGCCGTCACAAACTGAGGCGCAGTCGACATATATACACCTGTTCAATTTTGTTCAGAGTAGGATCTGAGAATTGGAGGAATTGTGGAGTTTAAATTGGAGAATGTTCTGCAAGTCATGTCTACTGGAATGGGATGGGAGGATTACGCCCTCCTGTCCCAAATGTGTCAAGGCAGGACAATCGGGCAAAGGTGGCCCAAATTACAAGTTTGTAAAGTTGGGCAAGAAAGACGACGGCTCTGTATTTTTTGATATCCGAGAGCGAGTCAAGAGTACACTGAATGAGCAGGAGGAGACCATGGGGAATATAAGCCTGCATGACGTGGAGGATTTTTCTCCAGATGTGGACGAGACAATGGAGGCCCAACTGGAGGCAGATCGGCTACAGGTGGAACAGGCAAACCGGGATCGGGCCGCAATGGCGGCCAAGACAAAGGCGGACTTGGAAAGGGTGGCAAAAGAAGCGCGGGAGGCAAAGGAAGCGCTGAAGTCTCAGGAAGCAACTACTGGGGCTTCATCATCGACTGGCCACTCTTCAGTTATGGAATTACTGGTGACCAAACTGGAGGCAACTTTGAGTAAATTTGACACTCTCATGGAGTACTGTGTCAAACGTGACGGGGACATGGGCGACAAGGAGGCTAAGGGCAGCAAAAAGGGGGGGGGGTGATCCAACTCCCCCAGGCATTGACCCCGGTGTTCAGGACAGTTCTCGGCCTCCACCAGACATGTCCAGGCACCCCCCTCACACACTCACGCGTCCTTCTTCAAATCAGGAGGGTATTCAATATTACCCTCAGAATCAGCAATATTACCACCAGCTGCAATATTCACCAAGATTCCTGGCCACTGCACCCCCCCCCCCGCCAAGAGACGGGAGATATGAAGGGGCGACGGGTGGCGTGGGTTACCATGGTTACAACAGCGGCACGAGTCATCGGGACGGGGGCTTTTCACACCATGGACATTTGGATGATGGTCAACCAGGAGGATACCGTGAGGATCATTACCGATCAGATTCTTCTCACAGTCAGGATCGTCATGGTTGCTGCAAGAACAATGATGCTGAGTTGAGTATGTATGACTACCGCAGATTTCTCCCAGCGAGTGAAAGAAAGAAACAATTGGTTATTAGAAACCCGGAGGATTTGTGGGATTTTCATAACAATTTGTTGAAAGATCTCTTATGGATGGGGGAAGATGTAAGAGGTTTTGTGGATCACATGAATTACGTCTCAGAGATGGCCCGTACTTGTATATATGATATTACTGCATTGGTGGCGTATGACGAGGGCATGTTAGAGAGGGCCCGTAGGTGGGGGGTGTCGGTGTTTCATGGTGCTGACACCACCCTGACTAATACTAAATTGGGGGTGGCCGGTACTAAGGCCGCAAAGACGGCTGCTGATTACGCCAAACAATGTGTCACTACCGCTGCTAGGGGCGGTTATAACCAGGGGCGGGGCGGTTATGGTGACAGGGGCAATCAAAGGGGAGGGGGCTTGAACAAAGGCCATTTGACGGGGTGGCGTAAGTTAGCTGCTGACAGGGGGGTCTGTTTTAAGGTTTGTCCGGGCTTGCCGTGTGACGCCTTCCAGTGTCAATTCAAACACCAATGTGTACACTGTGACAGTTTGTCCCACACCATGCTTGATTGCCCAACCAAAGGTGGTGGAGACAGGAAGGCGTGACAGGGCAAGACCGCGGAGGTGTTTCAAACTGTCAATGAACAGTCATGTATCAATTTGGTTGATCACGCAATTGATTGTATAAAGGTCATTAATGAAACTATTGACCCAGGAGTGTCCAGTCCGGTCATGGCTGAGGGAGGTTGTCAAATCATTGTTGACAAATTGGCGGCAGACGAGGTTGTGGAATGTGTTGTGGATTTGCGCGCTGATGAATTAACCGACGTTTTTCAGAATTCATAATTGATCCAATGGAATTAATGCAGTCTGAAGATTTGGCTGGTTTGATATGTGAAAATGACATGTATTATTCGGGTGTGTGTGAGGACAAATCAGTCGATTTTGAAGCCTGTAATAGTTTGTTCAGTAAATTGGAATTTATTTCTGAGGAGTTATTAGTCGCGCGGGTTGATGTGAATCATGACGATGGTATGGATATACGAGTGACTGTTGGGAATAATGATTATTGGGAGACGTTGCCACTGAGTGTGAGTATTGATGTCAATATTGAAACTAGGCGGACATTTTCTGATGTATACGGTACAAAGGTACCAACTGCGGTGGTGGAAATTGGGCCGAGTTGTTGGGCTCCAGTTTTTGATGAGTGCATTGAAGGCATTTGTGTTTGTGTGTATAGTTTGTGCGGCGTAAAATGTCAACTCAAGCCATGCAGGTTTGCAGCGGCGGTTATGGGGTTTGAAGAGTCTGTCACATCCAGTGACCTCTATGTATTGACGTCTGTCTATCGGGGAGCCCGTATTGTAGACCATAACTGCCCATGTGATTATGACTGTAAAAATTATTCTTCTATAACTGGCGAGAAATTCTCACGTGAAATGAGTGTAAAGGTTATGGAGGAATTGGATCAGGGTAAGGTTAGGGTGGTCAAAGACAAACCTAGATGTGTCCACTCTCTGGGGGGTGTCACCAAATCAAACGGCAGTTTACGCCCAATCACGGACTGTTCTCAACCGCAGGGCAGTAGCATCAATGAGTACATGC
Source organism: Harmothoe impar (assembly GCA_947462335.1). Taxonomy (NCBI): domain Eukaryota; kingdom Metazoa; phylum Annelida; class Polychaeta; order Phyllodocida; family Polynoidae; genus Harmothoe; species Harmothoe impar. Next base: position 19,031,021 of record OX381719.1, read on the forward strand.
ATACTACTTGCAGCAAATTCAAATATAAAACTGTAGATACTGTTGTTGACTGCATGAATCCATTAGATTGGGGCGCCATCAGTGACATTGAAAGTGCTTATCGCACAATTCATATTTTGCCATCACAAAGAACCTTTCAGGGGTTCAGGTGGGAGGTTGATGGACATATGGAGTATTTGGAGGATCTTAGGTTATGTTTCGGCCTGAAATCAGCTCCTTTCATTTTTACCCAATTTTCAGATTTTATTGTGAAATCATGTAGCAAGTTTGGTGTAGATATTTGTGTCAATTATCTAGACGATTTTGCGGTGTTGGGGTCAACTGAGAATGAGTGTGAATCAAGACAGGAGACGTTACATAACGTCTTGTGGAACTTTGGGTTTGAAGTATCAAAGAACAAGGTGACCGCCCCAAGTCAGCGGTTTAAATACCTCGGTATTGTGATTGACTCAGTAAAAATGACAATCAGCATTGATGATGACAAATTAAAGCGTGTCCGGGATGAAGTGACCCTGTTGTTGGACAAACGTTCCTGTAAGAGAAAGACACTGGAGGAGGTGGCAGGCTTATTGGCCCATTGTGCCATGGTGGTGAAGGGTGGCAGGACGTTTGCACGTCGCATTTACAATGCTCTAAAAGACAGTGATATTGACACTATAGTATTGGACGAGGTGATTCAGCAGGATTTCATTTGGTGGAGTAGCTTCGTCCAATGGTTCAATGGGAGAGCACGAGTCCTAGGTGCAACAGGGGAGTCCATCCATGTGTATTCAGACTCTTCAAATTATGGATTTGGCGCCCACATCCCAGACGACTATTTCTGGGGGGTGTGGTTCCAGGACCCGTGTAACTGCCCTCACTCGGAGGCGCCCCCTCGTGAGATTTATCAGGACCACATCAACATTACTGAACTATGGCCTGTTGTGGTAGCAATACACAGGTGGGGAACCAGGTGGAGGAACTCTACGGTTATGTTTGTAACAGACAATACTCAGGTTCAAGGCTGGGTTAACACTGGTAGGAGGGTCAGCCCTTATGCAATGGTGTGGCTGCGGGAACTGTTCTGGGTGGCAGCGTTCTACAATATTAATGTGAAGTCATGCAGAATCAGTTCTGAGGACAATATCCTAGCAGACGCCCTATCTCGTCTGAATAGCAAAGATAGTGGTATTATTTGTGATTATAATATTGTGGGTTTTTCTGATTGTTGTAGGTCTGCAAGAGCTGCAGGAGGATTGGAGTAACATTCGGGACCTATGCTGGTCAGACAACACTTGGAAGGCGCGTAAAAGCCAATGGAAACGTTTCTACGAGTTTTGTGAACGTTTTAATTTAATCCCTCTACCGGCGGGAATAGAGACTATAGGTCTATATATATCTTTCTTGTCGCGCAAATGTTGTTATGTGACAATTATCAATTACGTAAGTGGCATATGGGCCCTACATGACTATTGGGGTGTACCTCACGTGGATCCCACCACCTTTCTGATCAGTTCTACACTGAGAGGTGCCAAGAGACTATTAGGTTGTGAGACTACTCAGTCATCGCCATTATCACCGGAGAAATTGAAGCTTATATGGCGAACCCTAAATTTGAATGACTTTTATGATTTGCAATTTTGGTGTGCGGTTGTCTTAATGTACCGCTGTTTGCTGAGGGTGAGCCATGTGGTTGTGTCCCCACATACAATGAGGGTGAAGGGCATTGTGTGGACCGACGTTGGGTTGGATGTGTCTATCCGTTCATCGAAAACTATTCAATTCAGAGAGAGGGTAATCAAGGTTCCAGTGATTAAGTCAGATAATAGCATCTTGTGCCCATGTGGTTATCTCAAGCATTATTTATCAATAGTCAATCTACACCCGGAGGAGGCATTGTTTCCCTTCACTTACAACATGTTTTCTGTGAGACTTAAGAAGGCGTGTGTCCAGTCTGGCCTGGAGGGTGTTTATACTTCACACAGCCTCAGGAGGGGGGCGGCTACATTCCTGTCTACCTTCCTACCTATGCATGTGGTTAAAACTTATGGGGATTGGCGGTCATGGTCCGTCCTCTTGTACATTAGTGACGACTATTTATCAAGACGGGCTAAGGATGTATTGGTAGCCCATAGACTAGCTCGCTATTAGGGGCAAGAGTTTGTTGTTCTGGCTTCTTGGCCTCCTGACCGACATTTGGCAGGGGCAAGAGTTCGACTGTGTCATGTCTCATTGTTATCTTCTTAGCGCTCACCCCCCAGTAATATGGCGCCAATATTCATTGTATAATATTGGGATATATTACCCAGGTGGCGCCACACTCATTCTAGTTCATAGCTCCACCTGTAGGGTAACATACCCGCGCCGTCACAAACTGAGGCGCAGTCGACATGTATACACCTGTTCAATTTTTTCTTTTGTTGAGGTCTATGTAATAAAATAAGGCCTCCTGACCGACATTTGGCAGGGGCAAGAGTTTGACTGTGTCATGTCTCATTGTTATCTTCTCAGCGCTCACCCCCCAGTAATATATATATATATATACATATATATATATATATATATACATATATATATATATATATATATATATATATATATATATATATATATATATATGTGTGTGTGTGTACATGTATAGTCATAACTTTTTCTGTAATTATTTCAACCTAGAAAACAGTTACAAAGCTGACAAACACAATGCAAAGAATTTGAAAATTATAAACCGAAGTTCAGCTTAGTTAAGTTCATTTTGTTTCACTCAATTTAATGTACCTTTATAATGTAAATATGTAATCTCTAGTAATTACAAATTATTAACAATTGAAAACAAATGTACAAGTATACATGTTTACCTTTCTTATTTAAGGTCTCCATTATCGGACTTGTACTGACAGTATTTGCATGTGTCATATTTCCATGGATGACACTAGTTGCCCTGTTCTTTTTGGTCATTACCATCATGTTTATGCACTTTGCCCGGAAAGGCATACAAGAAACCAAAAGAGTTGAAGGCAGTTGTAAGTAATATACATCAACGTGACATTGTAACTATATTCCATGAATATTTTACAGTTATAACAGTTGCCTTAAATATTATATAAATAAATAAAAGCCATCAACAGGGTGACCTCTGATATAACATGGAAAAAGATGTATCACATGCGCCTACAATCACCAAAGGGATCTATGCATCATGATTCTGTAAATGTCCACAGTTCTACGTCCATTTTCCTCCTGCTAAGTCAACTAATACATGTATATTCCATCAGGGATCAGTCTCCTTACTGTCTTCTTGTGGTTTAATGTTGTATCTTCATGTTCATAATTGCCTGAGTTTAGAAATGTGTAAACTATTTTTGTGTATAAATTTCAAGACCAGAAAACACTTTCAGCATGTATCCTCTGTTTAAACATGTTTAAATATCATATCTATTTCCAGTCAGAAGTCCCACATATTCACATCTGTCAGCCACTCTTCAGGGACTCACTGTCATCCGAGCCTTCAGGAAGCAAAACAGTTTTCTGAGAGAAGCCTACACACACATGGACAGACATACAGCAGCCTGGCACACTTATTTGTGTGCCAGCCGCTTTGTTGGAATACGCATTGATTTCTTTGCCACCATATTGATTGTGACCTACATACTTGTTGCAGTTATCACTGCAACACCAGGTGATCATAATAATATTCTTTTATGCTTCACTGCCTGACTTTTTGAATGATTTTTCAAAACATTGCAATCAACTTACAATCAACTATATCTTCCACTTTCTAAGTGCATCTTATAATTCCCGGAATGAAACACTACTGGTCAATTCTTGATTAGTACCTTCTTTAGGGGAATGACAATGGTTTCCAAACCTAGAGGGTATCATTATGTTTGCTACAAATATATTCATTTCTTCACAGGAGTAGAAACAAGCACAGCTGGGGACTCTGGCCTTGCCATGGTCTATCTTCTGTTTGTGCTGGGGTCCTTTCAAGTTGGGCTTCTGCAAATGGCTGAGCTCATGTCCATTGTATGTATAAAGAATAACTAACCCTATTTATAAGAGGCTCTGTTCATTCTAAGATGGTTAACAATTCTTTCTTTAGGTTTGAAAAGTTTTTTTTTGCCAAGAACACAGGATATACATGTGGAGGTTATGACAAAACAATGCTGATACCTTCTGTTGAGAAATATATTTGTTGTTTACACACAATCAGATGAGAGTATTTCACCACAACAGTAAAGCCCGTAGCCAGCCCTGATTCACATGGTCCTATCATTACAAATGGTCCTTTATTCACTTGTCATGATGATGATAAATTATTCAGGTAAACTGTACAACTGATTGAGCATATTCTTATAGCATCTGCTGGCTTCGAGTTAATCTCCATCTTCTCCTAAATTGTCACTTGGGTTAATGGTCTTAGTTGATAGATCAGCAGCTGCTCTTAGCCAATATATCTCATATCTGGGTCAAATTTTGATTGATTCGGTCAATAAGTACTTTCACCTGATGCAAATTTATAACTGATTCTTTATTCAGATGACATCTGTTGAGAGAATTCAGGAGTTTGGTACATTGGAGCAGGAGGCACCTGAGCACACAGATGTGACACCACCTGAAGGATGGCCAAATGAAGGTCACATACAGCTCACGGACATGACCCTGACCTACAGAGGTCAGAAACAAGCTGCCCTAGGACCAATCACATTGGACATTCATCCTGCACAAAAGGTCAGTGAATTCAAATAAATGATAACAAGCTGCCCTAGGACCAATCACATTGTGTATTTATCCCACTGAAAAGGTTAGAAAACCTAATAAATCATATAACCCCTGCCAATTACACCAATGGTACAATCAGTGAACTTCTGAAGTAATATTTTATAAATTACTTCTGACAGCTTAGTGCCCATGGCAATTAAATCTAGATCTGCCACATCTGTGAAATATAAGCTTCCAGACTCAAGGGCACTATAAAAGATAATACATTTTGTTGTATCAGGTCTTTAGGCTGAAAATAACTCATATATATATTTCTCCGAATGATTTTAAGCCCCCCCTGTCATCAATACATTGACTAACTTGTTAGTCATACACATATATGTCTGATAATTCATACAATTTGTTGAAACTATCTGATGATAAATACTTTATGTACCATGATAGTTCTCAATGAATTTCTTTAAAAAAGAAACAGAGATTAAAACTAAAACAATAGGTCAATTATTGATATGAACTTCATAATTAGGTAGGTGTTGTGGGTCGGACAGGAGCTGGGAAATCATCTCTATTTGTCAGTCTACTGAGGATGGTAGAACCTACAGGCAGTATCCGGATTGATGGGGTAGAAGTGACACAGATTGGACTGACTGACCTCAGGACCAACATCTCTGTCATACCTCAGGTGGGAAAATCTTGATCAAGTTATTTTGGAATTTTAACAGACACCAAATATCTATAGTAATTATTGTCAGAGTGATTTTCTCTTAACTATCAACTCTAAACTCAAATTAAAATGAACTTGATGTGCGATACTATAAGCACTGATTTTTATGGCAGAATTTTAGAGAAAAATGTTTGTAGAGGGAGTGTGTTTTTTGCAGGACCCTGTTTTGTTCACTGGCTCGCTCAGGATGAATCTGGACCCATTTGAGGAGTTTACAGATGATCATCTCTGGAAAGCTCTTCACCAGGTAATATTTTTGAGGACACAACTTTCTGTCAAAGTTAAGTAACACTCACTGGCAAGGCCACACTTTGCAGAAAGCCCTTCACTTTTCCATTAAACCTTTAATATAAGCACTACATAGTCCCTTCATGTGCAATGTGTTTTGTCATAATGATACATGATTGCAGCCCTAGTGAGTGTACTCACAAGGGTTGAATTCATTGATTGTACTGACTCTTTGGGAGTGTACCTAACCCTGAGGCTTGCCACGATGCTTGAATGCAGCCCTAATAAGCTACTCATAATGACAGCAACGGGCAACATGCACTATTGCGTAACCATGGCCTTTAAAGAGTTAATCTGGAGCTCTGTATTTATTTCAGGGTATTTCCATGTAAAATGGATGTATAGTCTATGTTTGTTTACTTCCATGATGTTTGTTTACTTCCCTCAAGAACGGCCCTCCCATTGCTTTAACATTGATAGATGGTTTTCACCATGAAATAATGAACAGTCATTATGCAAATGTACAATAAAATGATTCAATATGCACACCTCCAGGTACAGCTTCACACCAAGGTGTCTGGTCTGTCTGGTGGGCTGTCTGCTGAGATGGGGGAGGCAGGAGATAACTTCAGTGTGGGAGAGAAACAACTACTTTGCATGGCACGAGCATTGATGAGAAAGAACAAGATCATCATAGTAGATGAGGCAACTGCCAATGTTGACTACAGGTAATTTTATATTCTGACGAAATTTAACACTTTCATGGTGTGCAGCTTTTCTGAACTGCTTTACTTGATCCTGTTTTCACTCATTGACCATTCTGTGACTATTAGCATCAACTCATAACTTTTTTAAACACATGTAAACAGCATTGAATTTATAAAGTATGTTTATTCATGAAATGATTTTCAAAAGAAATGGATACACTCAAGCTATATAAACTCCCCCAAGGCTATGCCCATTAACCAAATACAAGTGGTATTTCATCAATTTAATTTCAGAACTGATCAAACCATTCAGGAGATACTGAGTACAGAGTTTGCATCCTCAACAGTTCTTACAATTGCACATCGTCTGAACACAATCATCACATATGACAAGATAATGGTACAGTGTATACATATTCCTTTATCTTTAAGTGCACACTCACCTTAAGGCCATGCAAAATTTTAAACTGTTTAACTTCACCATATAGTCTCTTAATATAGACTCTTAACGTCAGTACTATGAATACCAAGTTTGATTTTCAATGACTTGATATAATGTTATTATCAAATGATAATCACTTCAGTAACGCACTGGTCTCAACACAGCTATATCATTATAAAAACACATTGGTATATTCTTGGTACACATATGGTCATGACGGCAAATTTATTGCATGTTTATAAGTTTTGAATCAACCCTAGATTGTTTGTTGACTTGTGCATCCCAGTGGGTACAAAATTCAGTTCAATTGCGGATTAACACTGCATCAACATCAAAATAAACATTGACAACAGTTTATCAATGTTGATTCAATGTTTTATGCTCACTGGGATTATACACATACTGACTATATTTAAGTGAATGAATAATCAAAATTACCAATCTTCTATCTAAAGGTCCTAGAAGGAGGCAGGTTGATGGAGTTTGACCATCCTCACATCCTACTGGAGGATAGTTCTAGCTTTTTCCACCAGATGGTGCAGCGTCTTGGAGATGTGTCTTACAAGACTCTCTGTGAGCAAGCTCTGACATCATTCTCTGCACGGAGGGACCTGGACTCGAGGGGAAGGGTCTTGGACAATCAATTAGGTGGAGGAGGCCACACAAATCTGGGCTTTGCTGAATAGCATTAGATCATCATATCTTATGTCATAAAGGAACTCATGCAGAAGGTGTGGGCCTCCAGCAATGACGTGAAGGATCAAACGAACTGGACTTGTTGCCTATGTCTTCTTACATTACAACTTTTACTCTCTACTACTGAAGGTCAAACTGGCCTTGCCCACTTATGTTTCACATTTGTAGGCTCACCCATCGCCAGCAGTCATATATCTGCCCCTGTTGACAGAAGAAATGCTTAAATGTTGAGATTCAATGAAAGTGTCAGACCTTATTGTGTTCGGGTAGATGTGTTTAAATTAGCAACCCATTTTTTACAGTGTATGTACTTAGGTACTTATAATACAAAAATAAATCTCAAAAAGAAAACAAAACTAGGACTGTAACAGTCTGGCAGACTATGATGTGTCGTTATCCCTGTTGGGTATACAGTCATTATGATTTAACAACAAGAGCAGTGTAGAAGTAGAGTCCTTCTCATAACTCTATCGCAGCCGGTAGTGAGTAATGATAACCAAGTATAACCCTTACAGCATATACAGTATCAAAAATATCTAAGGTAGCAGAGATGTGAACCTTCTCAGATCCCAACACACTCTGCCTTAACCCCAAAGATGTGCTCCTTATAAAGTGAACCGTTGGGTCACAACCTTGAAGGTCAATGCCTAAAGGATCGTCTGGGCAGGCTTATACTACTGATCCGTACATGTAAACCATCAAGTATCTCCTCAGTAGGTAAGTAACAACTCCCAACTTGTAGTCTAAATACATAACAACACGGTGACATAACTAATACCTGATACCATATGACCCTGCTACAAAGCCCAATCTTTTCCAATACATTTTGGCTCCTGGTCATTAGGTTGTGCTCACCACACAAAGAGATGGTGTACCATGTAAAAGATGATATCCAAGGTAAAAGAACAGTAAAAAAATATGCTACATTCAGTATAGATTGGATGATCAACATGATCTGAGTAAGGTGTTTTCCAGAATACTTAGCGCTCAGGTTTATATAAGTTATGAGGGTTTAAAGTGATAACCTATTCGCACTGACCCATACCAGAGGGCACCCATGTGCTTCTCCCCTCGCCCCTCCCTCTTTAGCTACCCCATTACTATGTACCATATAAGGGATTCCTCATTCAAACATGTTATTATAGCCATCACTGCACTGCCGATAGGTCACCCAGAACTGGGAGGTACCAATATAGCGCACACCACAGCACCCCCCCCCCCCCCACCTATATGTAACCACACATAGCCTACCGGTGACCTACCGGAATGATTAGCTCATGCTGGTGTCCCCCCTTACTGCCGTACCTGCCTGCCTTGCCCGTGCCCCCCCCCCCCTCCCCCAACCTGAACTTAAAATATACTCACACCCTGCGGTAGTTGATTGTTTCTATTTATATGGGAGATGCGGTGGGCAAACAGACCACTGGACTGGGACCCCTAGGTATATGCACCATGATTCAGGCAGTTATGACGTGTACTAATGGCCAGGTATGACTTATATGGGATAAATATGATCCAAAATATGTAATATCATCGTGTATGGTGTAGGCTGCAGATGCATTTTCACGCAGAGACTATTGAAAATATAGTTAAGAGTAATGCCCCTGGTGTGTGACTCTCATGGTGAGGTTACCTGACCACGTGTAGGCTTTGTTTTCCCACATCGTAACACTAGATGTAACCTTCCCTATACCAGACCTCACATTAGGGCCGAGTCATTTATAACCAACTGGGGGGGGGGCCTGGTGGATATAGGGGCGGGGTCATAATGAAAAATTGGAAATGCCTCCATGCTGGGGGGAGGGTCAAGACTAGATATTGCGATTGATGGCACAGGTGCATGCCTATTTCTTTTTTTTTGGGGGGGGGGGAGGGTGTCATTTCTGAAAATTTGAACATAGTGGGGGGAGGGGGAGGGGTTCGAGTTTACTTTCTTCAAATTGGTTGGGGGGGGGGACCCATGCAGCAAAAAATTGCTGTTTTAAGAAAATCGACCAAGCCCCCCCCCCCAACCACTAACAAATGACTGGGCCCTTACACTGCATACCTGCGGGTATGCCAGCTAATGCGTGTGAGCAGTGCAACGTGGTGCTATACCTGTATGTATGTTAATTACCCCCCCCCCTCCCCCATACACACAAACACCCAACCCATTTTAGTCAAGGGTCTGCTGTAATTATAGTGACCCTTATCCAATCCATAACAAATATCCAGGTTACTGTCTGCTTTGCATAACTCTACTTGTAGAGACATGTGGGCGGGTCCTAGTCTGTGTCAATCAAAAAGATAGGCTGAAATATGGATGCAAGCCGACGTATACATAGACACTTTAAAGGGTAAGAGATAAGTGGTTTTAAAGGGTAAGAGATAAGTGGCCCTAAATAAACCATTTCCATTCAGGCCAGTCAGAGATAGCACTGGGTCAGAGATGGCACCCGCACTGTAAAAAAAATGTCGTCAAAATGACTCACGGGCAACTTTTGGGACATGACTATCACCGTTTTTTTAACAGTGACGGTCACCGTCAATTTTACATAGAATCACTGTTTATTTGACATAGAATCACCATTAATTTGACGTTGAATCACCGTTAATTTGACGTTGAATCACCATTAATAGAATAAGAGTATTCAAATATACAGAGATTCAGCGTTATTGATAGTGCTATTACAGACTTTGGGAATATTCTATAAGCCTCACAGGGAGTCTCATTATGGTGACTTTGGTTTTTGTAGTATACATCAAAAAACTTACAGATAAGCCATACTTTGCCTTTGTCCTGATCGTATATGCCACATTGACGATCTGACTTGCATACTAGCTGTGGCCTATATACAAGGTTTTACTCTATGGGATTGATGCAAGGCAGAGTTTCCAGAGATAGGGATATATGCATAGTATGTTACCACAATATAGGTGTATAGATCCATACATCTACTTTCCTCTGGATATTTTCAAGTGATCATGGTATCTTGTTAAACATATCACAAGATTGAATTGTTAGATTGTCAAACATATAGATTAATTGAAAATTACCATTATTTCAACATGTATACTCCACTTCAAGGGCTCACACTCTCCAAAAAAATCTTCTTACAAACCAGGCCACCTATCTATGAAAGGGCCCACTATATGTGGCTCCCTATGGGATTTGACATTAGAAGATGAATTTACGTTGAATCATTGTAATCCAAACCAGGTTAGCACTAAACAAGGATCCACCGTGAATTATCTGATATATACAATGCTTCATTGTATTCCAAATAACGGTGAATCAGCGTTAAATTGTACAAAGCAAATCAGTAAAAAGTACATCTATTTTTTACAGTGCGGTCAGAGACGAAACATTGGCCTAAGTTCGTGAGACACAGCCTACAGCACTAACAGCCACCATAGTCAGATCTCTGATGCGGCTTATAGGGTCGGCCCAACGTCAGGGTGCGGCTTATACGCAAGTGAGGCTTATAATGCAAGGTTTTACGGTACACATCTCTTCACCTTATTAGTTGGTCTAGATAAGAGTTCCCTGCCATGTAAGGGACTTTCATTTGAAGACACAAAAAGTGTTAAAACCCTAGTTTTCTGGTGGGGTCCAATTTCTCTGTCATCAATTTTGATTCAGAATAAGCCTGAGCCTAGAGAGGTATTTACCCCCATGTATATCAGAACTATTTGCTAAACAACCTTGCTAAAAGGATAGGGAAATAAGCCTAGACTGTTTCCAATATAATGCATACAGAGCTATAGCTGTGGTTTAACTACTACGTATAACTTTTATATATATATACCCATCTTAAATGTATCCGTTCAATAGAATGCTTATGACGTTATGATAGGTGGCCTGAGCAGGATTAACACTAACAACTCTGGATATAAAGTGAGACATAGATGATAACAGTGATTCACCCTAAACTACTTCAAATAAACAGTGAAGCAATAGCGGTGGAAGATGCCACAGTTTTAAGGGAATCATTTCATACAGTATGCGTGACCTGGATCTTTGCAGGAGTTGTTGAACTCTGATGACAGAACATACATTAATCAAGCTAAGTGTCTGTCTTAGTGAATAAATTATCTGGGATACTGATGGAACACTCCACTCTATTGAACAGCCCAACTATTGACAGACGAATGCCTGTGAGTGAAATAACCAGCAGTGCTCCTTTGTGTTATTTTATACCCTTTTCGTGAACGGGGGAGGGGGGGGGTAAACATGTTTTTTCATACACCGGACAAATGTAAAAAGAAAACGACATTTTGATGATGTTACGGGACTGGGAAATACAGCTGTGGGTTATTTTATGGGGCTGGGGCACTGCAGTATTTCATAAAACAAAAAAAAACAAAAAAAACTATTGCCTTAGTAAAAGTGTAGGGGTGTGATTTCTACCTTCCCTTACCTCATAGATTCGATCACCATCATCACTCTTTGAAATACCTTAGCTGTTACCTACAGCATACAGCAAACTTAGCAACTAACCAACCTGAGTTGCACTGTTTATACATCAGTGCTACGATAGAGGTGTATTTCGACACAATATCTAAAACCAGAGGGCAGATTGTTTAAGAGAAGATTCTATTCTGGTTTTTAAAAAAAGGCTCCCACATTAATCAGACTTAATGCGTCTGGACTGGTTTGAACTAGGACACCACATGCCCTGCTTTAGAATCACTTTGATTTTAGTTCAAGGTGAGATCACTGGATCGTGTCTGCCCGATCGTGTCGATTAGTTCAGTGCATTACTCCACTTCAACCAGTGCAGAGGGACACTTGTAATACTAGGCCTACACCTAAATGTGAGTACTGTTTGTATATGTTGAATATAACTAAAGGGCACTTCACTTTACAGCGGTACCTGCTTAACCCACAGGTACCCCGTATAAACATAGAATATAATTAGTTAATCAAAAAAAATAGCTTAATTGATATTGAAAATAACCGTTTTTGTACAAGCAGCACATGGCATTGGCGGATCCAGGGGGGTATGAATGACGTTGATGGCCTGAGGGGGCTGAGTTTTAAATATAGTGTCCTAAAATGCATGAGAATGCACCGTTTCATGTCAAGTACCTCAACATTTTCTTGGGGGGGGGGGGGCATGCCCCGAAACCCTCCTAATATGGCCACTGCCCTTCGTTCAAGGGAAACAGGGTGTTGGCGGATGGGGCTATGTTACAATGTCAACCTGGAAACTGGTAGGCAACATACTCATTCTAAATTCATAGCAAAAGAAGTATAATGATGATTATAATGAAGAAAAAAAACAGACATCTATTAGGTACTCGTTATTGTTGATCTAACCAGATTCCTAGATGAGGTATGTCCCTTCTTAAAGTAGCTCTATCCGATTTTTCCACAAATCCTAAATCGTCCTTGAATGTATTACAAATACTGTAACAGTATATTGTTTATAAAATAGGGGTCAAATAAATGTCATCGGTTTGTATAGGTCGGAAAGGGATCCAATGTGAGCCATGGACTTCGCTAGTGCATTTCTGATGGGCTGGAAAAAACTCATGCACAGCTTTATTCCAAAAGGACCATCTATTTGGCAATCAAATCAAATTTTAGCGAATTGGAGGGAATGCGGTGGAATGAAATAGATGGGAAGTTCAGCCTTTAAGTTAAAGTAGCGACATCAAGCCAAATAAACATTTTCATCCCAGAATTTCAAGGTATACACCACTAGACAGGTCATAAAATTTGCAATTTAGTGGTGTATGATTTGGACATATACGAAAGTAAATATTATTTTTTTCCTATTTAAAAAAAAAAGAAGTAATTAAATCAATTTATTGAAATGTGCAAAAAACTGCTAGCCATCCCTCATATAGTTAAGTTTGACCCAAGGTGGTCCGACTTCTGTAATTCTCATTCAATACATATTTCTCTAGCAATATGTAAGAAAAAATACACAGTGGAATGCATTTTTATGATTTTATTCACCTCGGAAAACAGTAAAATTGGAATTATCTAATTAATTCAAATCAATTAATTTTTTCAACTTTTTTTTTAGTTTCCAAACTGCATTTATATTGATTTTTTGTAAAGTATATTGATAATTAAGTGTCAAAAAAAAGTTGGTCATAAGGAAATTGATTATAATTATACGTTATGCTAAATCAAGGGTAATCAAGGATTGCTTTGTCGCCTACCCTGCGCTAGCACAGTCCCTGATCAACAGCACCCTGAGGACTGGCCAGATCCCAGATGTCTGGAAGACCGGCACAGTGATCCCCCTACCAAAAAGTGGGAATCTAGCAGACGTTGGAAACTGGCGCCCGATTTGCTTGTTGAACATCTGCAACAAGCTGACAGAGAAAGTGGTACACAGACAATTAATCGACCATCTGTTACAGCACCAGTTAATAGTCAAAAATCAATCAGGCTTTATGCCAGGCGGCTCCACAGGAGATTCGATCTACGGCTTATTGATGGAACTCTATAGTGCCAGGAACCGAGGTCACAGGTCGGCCGTTGTCTTCCTCGATATGAGGAAGGCGTTGGACACGGTGGACCACCTGATCCTCCTGGATAAACTACGAGCCTACAACTTAGACGATCGCCTCATGCTATGGCTAAGTACTTACCTTCATGGAAGAAAACAACAGACTAGGGCCAACGATGTCACGTCCAATGCCACTGAGGTGGATAGAGGGGTGCCCCAGGGCTCGGTAGTCGGCCCCCTACTCTTCACCACATACGTGAACGATGTCACCAGGATCATAAACAACGCCAGTTGTTTCCTCTATGCTGATGACATTGCCTTGGTAGTATCGGGCAAGGACGTAGAGCGGATCCGTGCTCTAGTACAAGAGGACTTAGACAGCATCAGTAAATGGTGCTATGAGAACAAGCTAACCGTGAACACGGCCAAGACCCAAGTGATATGGTCATACTCACAACGCTCCATCCCCAACCTAGATGGAATAGACCTCTACTTGAACCGCGCCAAATTGGAAGTGGTCCCTGTCTTCAATTACTTGGGAGTAAAAATAGACAGGTTCCTCTGCATGTCCCATCACTTAAAAAAGGTGATCAGCATGGTGCAATCGAAACTTCCAGGACTGCGTCGGATACGAGCTGGCACCAATCAACAAACTGCTGTGCTAGTCTACACCACAATGATCAAGGCCACTATGGAATACTGTAGCTTCACATATGGTGGCGGTCCAGTCTGGGCTATACGAAAGCTACAAACTCTTCAAAACGACGCCCTCAGGATCTGCGAGAGGATACGAGATCCTCGCGGTGTCAACATCGATCAACTTCACACTCGCAACGGTGTACCAATGCTGGAAATCGCTAGACGTAAACAGCTACTGAGCTATCTCCACAAGGCCTCCAAGGACGTGGACAACATAGTGGTACCTACGAGAGCTCTACGTGCCAATGCTAAAGTGAAACTGAAATGCTTGAGATCCCGAAGTGATGTCTACGACAAGAGCCCACTGCTACGCGGGATGGAGGACTGGAACAGACTGCCCTCAGAGACTCAGAAACTGAACGACAGTCGGAAATTCCTTAGTGCCTTATAGTGTAGTAGATGTACCAAGTGTTGAAACTCTTATGATATTAATGACAAAGAACTTGTGAATAACTCTAGACATAACATGAACTCTTTTCTATCCGACCCTTCTTTTGTAGGAGGTGACTTGGCTGTTAAATGAAAAACTCAATGTATTCTATGTAGATTTTTCAGCCAATAAATATAATTCAATTCAATTCAATACAAGACATACAGAAATAGAATTTGCCTTGAAGTACCTGCATGTTGAGGCTTAAAGACTAAAGGGGCGTCTGATATGGACTTAAAGCACACTGTAGGTGTATTGAGGACATATTTGGCCATACATTAATCAAATTTAGGATTGTGCATCACTAATTTCTCAATGGAAAAATTGAAAGACAAAATCGAAAATCCATATTTAGTGTCGAAATTATCTGAATTTACCCTTCTTTTTGTGTGATGCGCCAAGTAGGTAATGTCCACTAACCCCCCAATTGATCAAAACTATTTATTTATGATAATTATTTGCCCTAAATAGGGCCGCCATATGCCTATCATTTCATCAGTTCATTTCTGGGGCATATACTAGAAACACTCGAGGCGCCACCTAGGGAGTGCTGTGGTTGCTATTATAAGGACGAATATCGCTAAAAGACCCTTCAGGGATGTCTCAACCCTGTAGGGTCGGCATGATGCTTGAATGCAGCACTGGTGAGTTACTCATCAGGGCTGTATTCATGCATCATGACGACCAAGGGCATGATGCATTAATGCATTATGCATTATGTCATCCTTAAAGGGTTAAGTATATTTTTTGTGGACATTCTGAATCTTTTTCTTCTAGTCCCATACATCCGATGTACTAACTTCAAAACATCATTTTAGAAGTGAATTTGACATAGAGGTGGATTGTCAGTATAGGTGGACAGCACCCAGTATAGACGTAAAGAAGTGTCACCTGGAGGACGGACTAGGAATGACTATACCCTACCCCTCATAACAATGATAGTTAGACAGACAATTTAGTCTGTTGATTGTTTTTTTCACAAGTTGGACATTGACTGTATTTTACGAGACTGTATGCCAGACGAAATGCTGCTGATAATCCACCAGTGAAAAACGAAAGAAAAGATCACCTCGGTGTTAATTTTGAGTTTTATTAAGGAAAAAAGCCTAACAAGCAACTGTTGAAAACAGCTGTGGGTTTTCCCATGGGGGGGGGGGGGGCAATATTGGGCTAAAACGGCACTGCGGTTGCACACAAGTAGTTCCATTCAACACGTGTACACCTCACGGTACCCATGAGTCTGCTTCATAACCAAACGAGATTGGGTTCCGTGGTGTACACAAGTTGAAGAAAATCACGAGTGTGCAGACCGTGTGCAGTTTTAGATTTATTCTATACTTAGTCCTACCTTATTTATAGTTTTTACGAAGGACAGTACTGACGGCTTGATCTCAATAGACCCACCGTCATGCATGAGCCCAAGGAGTTTTTTATAATTTCATGATGATCCCAGGGATGATCCATGATGAGACCAAGCCAGCGTGTCCGATTCCCAAGGGAATACGACAGTAGTTTAGTCACTCCGAGAGACTTCGTGACGCAGCTCTCGGCAACCATACTCTCAGCATGACAATGATCAATCAGCGTTTGCATTGACACGCCTGGATGTATCCTTGTTCTTATTCTTATACCCGCATTTTGATGCAAGGTTCACAAGTTTTAGTGGGGTCTATGTCAGTGCAGCTATGATGAGCCTTTTTTCCCCGGTTATGTGGATCTTTAATTTATGAAAATCCCATCATATGTTGGAGGTTGTCCGATTTGTTCTGGATACTACACCATAGGCCACTCTCAGCCCTTTAGGTTTAGATGGTATGGTCGCTGCAGCCTTGTACCCCACTCTCACAACCTGTATAACCATATTACCGATTTTATGCCTCACATACGCCTTCGGCAGCTTCTATAGTTAAAAGATAGGGAGTCTGTACACAGAGAGAAGAAACACAGTCAAAAGTGGGTCCAGGCTTGCCTCCAGAATGACTCCCTTTTCTAACTCTCTTTTTGACTCTCCAAAATGACTCCCTTTTATGACTCGCCATCACAAACAGAGTCCAGGTCCATGCTGCAACTCCCTTCAGAAAGGGAGTCTAGGCACAGGGAGTCATTTTATCGTGACTCCCTTTGTAGAGAGGGTCATTGGTAATTTCTATTCCCTAGCCCTCTATATATATCCAATCAGATAGCTATACCCTAGCTGCTCTTTCTACATTATTTTGGTGCAATGCCTAACAAGAAAGATCCCTCAGTGCACATTAGTTATTATATAAAAGAATATCTGGGCTATTGTGATTTAACTTTCTCATGTTTCTACAAATTGTCTGTCTACATCTATAATACATCATGCTGATGCTACAGTTTTAAGTTAGTTGTAATTATTTTTATAAAATGCAATTTGTGATATAGAAATCTTGATGTTACAATGATATATATGTATTATCAAAATAGAGTAATAGAATAATTCGGGTAATAGAGAGGTTTAGATTGGAAAATGTGTACTGGTATGAATACGGCAAGGGCTAGAAGTACAAGTTCCAGTACAGCTACATGTTTAGTGTTAAGGATGGGTCGTTACCCTACAATTACCTGAAGTATGTGGTTCCAGCTGAGTAGGCCAAAGGGCCTCAATAGCAAGTGAATATGTCACGCGCAATATCGGAATTTGCGCAATATCTGAACTTTCACATCTCAATAACAAGTCTAATAAAAAAAAGTTAGTGCATGGCACAAACAGAAAAGTAGGGTGGAAAAATATTTGCCAAGAATTGTTAAAGTATTAATTAGCTCTTTGTTGGGTCACAGGCAACTGAATTCCCATTGCTTTATCACACTAGAGCCACACCTTATTCACACCTACAGCGAGCTGTTGGATGTATGGGGACTTCCTACTGAATGTTCTCACACCTCCAAGGTGTGGCACAGCATACTCAAACAGCATTGACACATATATCTAATATTATATGTGTAGAACAGCTAAGAATTCTGAAGCTGCCCAATGTAAGTAGGGAGCAATTCCGGAATTGCCCTGCGCAGTTCCGGAATTGTACCTGGGCAATTCCGGAATTGGGCTGGTTCCTATTCTGCACCTGACAAATACACAGTGATGTACTCATACCAAAATTAAATAACACCTGCTGCAGGTACTCAGACACCTACTCATCAGATCAGCAGCACAATCGTCTTTATATATACACACACTTCAGTTTTATATCTACACGTACTTGTAAACAGCCTCCTACAACAGTTCAAGTCCAGAACATCAAGGCTAAAAGTTGCATACTTGTAGGTGGGGATACCCCCACATGACTGATGACATTACACGCACACGTTGCCGTACACATCGTGATCTAACCCTCTCTAATTACTCCCCTCCTGTATCAATCCAGTAATGTGTGATGCATATAGGTGGACAGCAAGATCTATGGAATAGTAATAGCATTCAGGCAATTGGCTACAGCTGTTTGGTTTAATTTCCAGTGGATCTAAGTGAGTGTTTTACCTATATGGACCCCAACAGAGGTATTTAATTTGAATTATTCATCTGAATCAGAAGATTCACATGCTTATGTTACCTGGAAGACATGGCTGAGGTGGAGCAGGAAAACATCTCTATCCCAAATGAAGGGGAAACAAGTCGACCCAACCCCAATGTGGCACGGCAACAACATCCATCACTGACAGCAAACTGGTTCTCCAGAATAACATTTTGGTAAGAAATTGGAATATGGTATCTGTTTCTAAACTGCTATCAACATTTTGCATCGGATGGACTAGTATACCCCAGAAATGTTAGAACAGTGCATTTTCGTGTCAACTTAATTGCAGTCAAATTTCCTTGCTACTGAAACTCATTCTTACAAAAAACGTTTAGACACTGACACTTACATTACATAGCTGATTAAATAACTTTTTTAAATGCCCACCAAAAGAACTTTACTTGTGATAGGGTCGACATCTAAGGAATTATTTGATGGTCAATCAATTTAGCAATTAAAGCTGAGATCTAAAAAAGTTAAGTCTAGCCATATATAAACTGTGGATAGCCATAGATAATGCTGAAATAATAGAATCTTTTCAGGTGGATGACCAGTTTCTTTTGTACAGCATACAAACGCCCATTAAGTGAAAAGGATATATTTAAAGTCCTTCCCTGGGCCAGGGCTGATGGAAATGTATCCAGATTTGAAAGGTAAGTTAAATGTATCAAATATCATACCCTAGTACTGGTGAATATTATTAGATTTGCAAGACCACTTTTACATGGAGACCAACACAGCCTTGTTCTATGGCATGTAAAAGGCATACAGCACAGCGAGTGGATGGGGAGGGGGATAAAATTAGAAACTGGCAGATCACAAACTCATCTAGGTATACAAGTCGACTTGTTTAGAAATGATGTAGGCTGTGTCTCACCAGATCAATACAAGTTGACCGGGTGACATCTTCGACCAGCAAGCTTGATGAGCTTGTTTCATGTTTCCTTTGACTGTGATAAACCTGTTCACCCGCTCCTGGAGTCCGCTTTAATCAAACCAAGACTACAGAGTTGTGACCAGGCATGTGAAAAGGGGAATGAATGATTGAAGTTTGTGTCATGTTCTTTAAAATGAGGTATCATAAGCTAAGATACTCCTAGTAGTTTTGTCGGAATCATATCTCTAACATAGCTATATATGCAATGTATCCCATTTACACTACTTGTATCATGTTATCTTGTATATATTGTTGGAATTTACAATATTGGCAAATATGAAAAAGGTATGTAATATGACTATTTATGAGCCAATAAAAATATTGAAACTGAAATAATAACCACTAAAAATGATGAAAATGTTAGATTTCCTAAAGAGAATATGCTAGATAAGTGTGAACATTTAATGTAAATTTTGTTCTAGGAGGAATTTTCAAGATCTCTTTTCAGTTTTGAGTTATCTATGAAACTCTCAAGAGACTAAGACCAAAATGTTCCATTTAGAAAACATGGAATGGTTTCCATGTTGAGGATTTTTCCTGACCAATGTTTTTTACAGATTGGGCAAATTTCTTTTCTTGATAGTTGCCCAATTTTTGCCGGTTTGGCGTTTTTTTCCCACGCCAAACCGGCAAATATGGGCAACTATCAAGAAAAGAAATTTGCCCAATCGGTAAAAAAACATTGGTCAGGAAAAATCCTCAACCCAGCCCCCCCTGAGTCTAACCAAAAGCTCCATTCCACATTGACCAAAATAAATAATAGAAATTCCCTACCTGGATACAGTAGCTACATCATGGCTCACCCAGGTGCCACCTTGCAGAACAAGTCTGAGTCATAAATTATAATAGATTGGTAAAAACCAAACTTGGTCAAAGAGGAACAATAACTTTGTCTAGTACTAAAATTAAAATTCCTCTATAAAAAAATAATAAAAACACCCCCTTAGATTACACCTGATGAGTCCCCTAGAGGGCCGAAACATACCTAGATACCAAATTGAGTGTGGCCATATTATTGGCATGACTACAAAACACCATGGGCCAATCACATAATAGTACAAACAGCCAATGAAAACACTCGGTGGGGATCACATGACCAGCCACAGAAAAAGAGAGGGAATTTCTAACCTACCTCGGTCAATTGGTATGTAGCGTTGGGAGGTACACGCCACGTCCTCCTAAACATGGAATGGTTTCCATGGCAACCAAGAAGTGTGATATGTGCCAATTTCCCTTAGAAAATGTTCCATTGACATTCCAAATGTTTATAAAATATTAGCACTTAAGATGGAATAATTCTAAGAAGACCACTGTATTCTCCATAAAAAAGTACCCTAAAGCATTTTTGGGCATATCTTTCACTATTTTGCCATTCTAATACCCCCTGGTGGCCCAAAGCAGAACTAAAATTCCCCAAGAATGTACCTTCTCACGTGTTGAGCCATTGTGAAATTTCTGGATTCCCTTTTCAGACGTTGGTCAGCTCTGTCTCAAAAGGAAAAACTGAAAAGAGGAAGTCTCTTCAAACACCTTCTTCTCCACTTCAAAAAGGAAATTGCTTTTGGACTCATCTTAGAGCTTGTAGCTGTAAGTAATCTGGCATTTATAGTAATTCATCTTCTTTGTGCAATTACACTGTACAACAAATGTTCGAAGATTATAAAAAAACACTAACCAGGCACATTTATTTGCATGTATTTTAACCAGGGGAATTTAGAAACACACTTTTAACCTTTCCCCTTTTGATAGAAATTTGGTTCTGAGGTGAATTTGCAAAGTCTACTTTAAGGATTGTAATATTACTATATTGTCATCCAATTTCTCATACTTAGAATGTGGAATTGAATTTGATCGGTATTCCAGAGTAACATGAGTCTGATGACTTTATAACCATTATTGGTGAAAGTTGAAAAGTAAAGGCTTAAGTGAAATGCACTGAAATTACTCTGAAACTCTGAAAAATCTGGTAAAATAATTATAAAATTCATGATTGTGTATAGGAGATTGGTCGCTTTGCTGGTCCCCTGCTGGTTTTTGGGCTCATACAGTATTTGGACGGCAGTGGACGAACATCTCAGACAACAGCATACATTTACACCATTGTCATTATCATCATCACAATCCTCCTGGTTCCATTGCACGCACACTATATGATATTCCACTATTACACGGGTATGCTGATGAGAACAACCTGTACAGGTATGATCTACAAGAAGGTAGGGTGCAATGAATATTGTTCTAAATGAATTATCTTTATCAATTTCAATTTTTGACAGATAATGTAAGTGTCAGTTATTAGGGGTTCTCTGAATAACTTCACTGGTGATATCCTGTCATATTGAGGTAAGGCTCTGCAGGAATGAAACATTATTAGGCCAGTCAAAAAAATAAAATGTTTCTCATCACCATGTGCATTATAGAAATCAGGTTTTGAGGAAAACTTTTTTTTGTAGTAATTTCATTATGGAAAACATGTTAGAAATGGACAAATATTGGCATGTTTTTATCAAATTAAGCTAATACTGCCAGAAATGCAGTAATCCAGAAAAAAAGTTACATTTTCGCAAAGGCAAAAAAATCCTAAACTACTAAAATATGGATTTTGGTCATGAAAGGCATATATATAATTATATATAACTTTCTTTCTTGAGTGGCCTTATATTATATTATTTGGGTAGAGATATAGAGATGGCTCCATGATGAAACAGTCTATTCTGCAAAAGAGGTGTATGTTCAATTATGAGTGTTAGCTGTGATGCCTTTTTTATTGACACTGACCGTTAGAGTTTGGCAGGATCTGTTCAAAAGAGTATGCATGTGTTAGTCATAAAGTTTTAAGAGCAAATCATCATAGTGATGCATGCTTATTAGTTCTGGAAGTAACAATCAGATTCGCTGAAGTAGTTCAGTTTTGTGCCAGACCTTTGCACCAACATACCAACTACCTGGACACATTAGCTGACTGCCTGGTTTGCATTATAATTTGCGTATTTTCAGGTGCTAACTATAAGTAACAAAGCTCGCCGTGAGGTTTCAACTGGTCAGGTAGTATCCTTGATGTCGACAGAAGCGGAAAATTTTCATTTGGTCAGTATCAGTTAAAATAAATGAAAGGAATATGTAGTAGTTGTAGGACGTGTACCAATCTGTATGTGAAATACAGTGAAAGAGCTTTATAGGCTCCTTCACTGAATACCCCTACAGATTGGTACTTGGCCTATAACTACTTTATACTACTAGCTGTATGCAGTATACAAGATGCGTGAAATGCTTTGTTCTCCATGCCCGCTGTGGTATAAACTAGATATATTCTGTATAGCAACCCATTTTGAGTAAGTAAAGATAATGAAAAAAGGAATAAAGCTGTCTCATTGATTTTACTTACACATAGAATGCATTGAAACTTCAATATTTTGGGTCCCCCGCTCTTGCAAATGTTCAAAGTGCAGACATAATGATGTAGAGAGTATGAATGTACAGAGTTAGTATGAGGGGAATATGATGTTGTTATGATCTTCTATAGGACCTAGCCTATACATACATTATACAGAACTGTGTAGTGAGCCACTAAAGTAGAGACATCTGAAGATGACATTATTTCATCCTGTTTCAGTGCATGATGTTACTACATGCTGTAGTGTTCGCACCTTTGACTTTAATTGTATTGGCAATATTTGGAGGAATAACAAGTGGATACCCAATCATAGTGGGATGTTTGCTGACTGTAATGTTTCTTGCTATACGTTTCCTGATTGGCAAAGCCATCGGCAATATCAGGTACATCAAATATATTGAATCTAAATACACTTTGTGATATCAGGCTTTTATCACAGACAAAATGCCGCTCTTTTCCCTTTTTGTGGAATCAATAACATTTGGAACGTATTCTTTAATGTATCTGAAGATCACAAGCAGAGTGCTTTCAATTGACATTTTATTCTCCTACATATGCACTACATGCGTAGCTGTCTAAGCTATTCATCAATTGATACAGTGTATTTATATGAAAAGAATAACAATATACTACTGTGCTGATGTTGATATAGAAAAGTCATTCACACACTGAATAATTATGAATGCCCTATTTCTGTCATAGACCTTTAATTTATTTCATTATATTTAGAATTTAATATCAGACACAATGTCATGTCTTTTTTTTTTTATTACAGGCGATCACAAGAAGAGTGGACAAGCAAGCGTGTCAATCTAATGAGTGAAATTATCTCAGCAATGAAAGTCATCAAGATGTACTGCTGGGAGAAGCCTTTCTCAAAACAAGCCAAATTGCTGAGAAAGTAGGAAATTTTATTTTGAGATCTCAATGTGTAGTCCATATTCAATATTTGTTCTGGTGTACTTTTAATTGAATTTAACAATTTTTATCACTGGATTCATTCATCATAATAAATGATCCTTCTGAGTTGTCACTCTTTTATGTTGATTATATTTGAAATATTGTATCAGTACAAAAGACAAAATGCAAATATCCCACACTATTTCTAATCCAGGTATGAAACAGAAAAGAATGTCCGCCGCTCTCTCCTCATGCTGTCAGGCCTGTCTGCAAGCTTCCACATGCCGACATATGTCCTCTACTTCATGCATATAACATCATACCTTATTGGTCTTGATATCACCCCTAAGGCAAGCCTTTTGTTATTCCTTTATAGAGTGGGGCATGATAGAGATTGATACTGTGGTATTTGTCATCTATCACTTCAACTTAAGGCAGTATTCCACTGCCGTCGGTCAGCTGTAATTCTGTCATCAGATGAAAGTCTGTAATGTTAAACTTATGGGCGAATCTCGCCTGACTGACAAAATCATGGCCGATTCCCTCAGTGGAATACTGCCTTTAGATAGACATATCAGGGATAAGTAGATCCATCAAAAGACAACACATCATTACTAAGACTAGCCTGCAAATTTGCTATTGTAAATAAACAATCTAAACATTTCTTCCAGCTGACGGTTAGGTTGCTTGGATGGTTGAGGGCCATGTTAATAACTTCATATGTACTTGCTCCCCTTGCCTTTGGTATGCTGTTTGAGACTCTTGGGTCTACGGAACTTATAAAGGTGAGACAAGAAAATATGTTGTGCTGCAATATGTATAACTGTGATGAGTTATTGAAATCATGGTTAAGCTGTTATACTAATCTAATTCTTAAAAAGAATTCATTGCAAAAAATAAGGTTGATAATTCATGTTTCAAACATTACTTGGTAGAATTAAAATCTGAAATACTAGTGTAATATATCTGAATTCCCTGGTCATAAGAAATTTCTGATGAGAGAGGACCTAATCCAGGAGCCCTTGTTACCAATGAAAGAAAAGTCAAAGGCCCTTGTGAACTTGACTGATGCATCAGCTATCTGGGATAATGAGGCGCAGGACAGCAGTGGCGTAAGTTACAACACTCTCTGAAATATGAATGTTAAACAGAAATACTGGAATAAAAGGTAGTTGACATTTTATTTAGATTATACCTATATTGTACTATGTGATCACTGCAATCAGGGTTAAAGTCAGTAACATATGTTTTCATGAGATCTTATGTCAGAAAAATGGTAAATAGTCAGTTTAGCATGTGCCTATTTTGACCTTTACTTATTAAAGATCCCATATCTAGGTTATTGAATATGTGACTTTGGGCCCATTTACTGAGCATGGGTAACAGTACTGTGTCACTATAAAACAATTTATTCTGTCCAAAACAGAATGCGGCCGGTCCAACATTATCAGGAATAAATTTCACTTCAGAAGCAGTAAGTGCCTATTCAGATAGTTTGGTAAATATGTTTACTACTAAAGTACTACTAAAGATAGTTTAAGCCCGATCACTTTGAGAAAAATATACTGGAAAACTTTCTTGTTAAATTGCAACTTCATTACATCATAAGAAATTGATCCCAATGTCACTACTTCACTTCCAAGGGACAGCTAATAGGTGTGACAGGCAAGGTGGGAAGTGGTAAGGTGAGTGTCCTACCAGAGAATCATCTAATTTAACTATTCAAAAAAACATTTGATTCAACTATTCAAAAATACAATCTTTATTTGTAAATTTCATATGGCAGTTTGTGATAAAAACAGGCCAGCTAAGCCTTTCTCAGACACATTAAATAATTAAATAAAAAATAAATTGTACTTAACAAAGCATTGGGATCAACCATTACACCTGTAACTATGATAATTACCTATACAGTGGGTGCACATTTAATACATCAGTCCCCAGCGATATTTTAACATTGTTGACTAATCCCAAACATAGTTTCTTGTATAGCCCAATAACAAAGGTGTGTCTTTAGGGCTAAAATCCAATATGGAGGATTCCTAGCAAATAGGTGTTGACTAGGAGGTGGCCAGGTGAGAGTGGGGCCACCTGGTGAGTGAATCCGCCAATACCCTAGCCAATTAGTATTACATATTGGTTAGACCCATTAAGACTTCAGGTGTGGCCTGATCTCAGTCCTTATGGTATACGTAATGTCTACTGACCATTTATCCATGTATGACATATAAATCATCTGATAAAATTGTAATTAAATTCACAAAATTACTTCACAGACTTCTTTAATTATGGCAATTCTTGGTGAACTTGCCTTAACAAAAGGGAATCGACGAGTCCAGGGAACCATAGCATATGTTCCCCAAGAGGCATGGGTCATGTCAGATACAGTAAGAAGTATTATCATCATGGACTTAGACTTTGACCAAGCAGTCTATGACAGTGTATTGGAAGCCTGTACTCTTGATGTGGTAAGTAAGCTATCATGGACTAATATGCTTTTCCAATAGGATTTGCAATTGCATCAATGAATGTTGTGTATTCATAATGTTGATATCTAGTCATACTGTTCAATGTTTTTTCCATCATCCCACCTTCATTTTTGAAAACCTAGGACATCAACAGTTTTCCCTTGGGTGACATGACCTTAGTTGGGGAACGAGGACTTTCACTAAGTGGAGGGCAGAAGGCAAGGCTGAATTTGGCAAGGTAAGTTTCAAGCATAGGATTAAACAAATTCTGTACATAAAACATACATATCGTATAATACAATAAAACAGTTTACAAGTAATTAAAGTGACATTCTCACCAGCATGTCCTATTCACGTTTTCTAGTACTGTTCTACTCTATCATGTGCTAATGGGGATATTGCCCTCTAAGTAATTCTGAATGGCATGCTTTTTTTGTTGAGAAATGTTTAGGGCAGTATATCAGGATGCAGATATCTACCTGTTTGATGACCCTCTGGCGGCTGTTGATGGAAAGGTTGGCAATCATATTTTTCAAAGGTAGGTGATGGAGTGCTGTTGAGTAATATTTATACTCTCACTCCATAAATGTTTGCATGAGGAACACTTTAATATTCATGGAGTGTCTGATATTTAAAGAACACAATCATTATGTTTAGGAAATTGCCTCTCTTTTTCTATGGTTGATTAGTATTTTAACTGTGTTTCTCCAAGTGTTATAATGCTGTTATAGATGTATCCGTGGACTACTGAAGTCAAAACTCTGCATCCTGGCAACTCACAACTTGAACTATCTCCCTCTGGTGGACAAAGTTGCAGTCATGGAAAAGGTTTGTTAAAGGTTTTCTTTATTTGATAGTTTCTCCAGGATAACAGAATAGTAAATGGGGATTATTATAGAAAAAAACATCAATGCATTGTACACTTTGATAATTACCACATTTTGCCCTCAATGCATGCTTGTCTTCAGTTCGGAGGAATCTCATTCATACCTGATTTCAACTGAGACTGTATCTGTTAACTATATTTATATCAGGTATTTTCCCTTTCTTGTTTAAGGGTCATTTAATCCTGATGGGAGAATACAATCACATAGGTGCTCAGCTTACACAGTATGTTAACATGAGTAATGACAAAGCCTCTGGAGATGAAGCAGATAACGGGTCTGTTCCTGGTGATGTCTTATCAGTTCACGTGAATCAAGGAGGGGAGAAAATGGAAAAGACATCTGACATCTGCAATCAGCCGCAATTTGGAAGCAAAGTATGTAGTGTTATCATTTTCCCTTTCATTATACCATCTAAGTATGATCTTCTCCATACTAGCTATAGTTTAAATCTGTGAGCTGTACAGAGTACAGGTTTGTCCACAATGATAATAATTTTACATAGTAAGATTATCCATCCTGTTGAAGGAAATATTATTTTTTCTTACCATTTCATTTGACATCCAAAGATTGGAAGGCAATAAATCTTTGCGATAAAAATGTGTCAATTATCTTTTTTTGGAATTAAAATCGATTGGACAAATATTGTGTCAGCTGATTTTGAATGGTGCAGCTATTTTCATCCTTTGCCTTGATTAGAATGCTTGCTCAAATGCATTTACTGAATGCATGTGAGAGATTGTGTCAGCTATTATGATCCTGTTGCTAATGTATAAATTGAGAGGTGCAATTGATATGTGTTCTTCGTGTTCAAATAAGAATAAGAATATTGAAAATATAATCGATCCACCCACCATTTAAATCCATAGCCTACAAACTACAAGCAAAGAAAATCAAGACTTGACACCAAGGAGACCAGAGGAGTATCATACCAGGTCTATTTGAACTACTTCAAGGCTGGCCGAGGACACATATTTTTCGTATTGTTTCTACTCTTCACAGGGATTGGTCAGGTATATTGAATATTAATATGGTACTTTTGCTTGAGAGCAGCAGCATCAATAAAGTGAACATAACAATAATTATAGTGTTCAAAAAAGACATTGGGTAAAGTGATAATTTACTCATTGCTTGTGGATTTGGGGATGCAGTTTAATTGGTGCTATGATGGCTGGATATATCTTTTGCTTTCTAATAGGCCAACAATCAAGAAACCAATACTTCTGATATCAGCCTGCAGTGTTTCTGTTCATAGTATACCATAGTTTTCATCACCTTTGACTTAAGCCTGGGTGGCATTACCATGAATTAACTACTATTTGCTTTATAGATGTGCGGAGTTTCCTCAGGCTGGATATTCTCCCAATGGTGAGGAAAACTCAAGTACCTTTACTAACAGGCCATAATAAGTGTGACTGCTTTATGTGACCTGTAATCCATGTAAGCTCATTATCTAGATATACACATTTTTATTTCAGAAGTTTCTGCTGGAACAGTAGGAGATACAGCTCATATCTTATACACTACTTCTTTTTTTCAGGTACACAGCAAAAGACACAGTTGGACTCAACGTCACAATCAACATTAGTCCAGTAGCTGGCTATGGCAGTGTTTGGTTCATAGCTGTTCTGACTGGACTTGTAATTTCACTGACTTTGTCCTCTCTACTTGCGGCTGCCATGGTTTCTCTGTTCCTGAACACAGCAGGGCGCAGACTCTACAACCAAATGTTTGATGTTGTTCTCAGAGCACCAATGTACTTCTATGAGACAAATCCTGTCGGTAAGTTTTAGAATTCCTGTACAACAGAAGTAACTGTATACTCATTCAAGGTTTTATTTAGAGTATAGAAAACAATGTTCTTCACATCGAGACTGTCTGTTGTCCTTATAAAACTGTGCTGGGGCAACTAACATAATCCGTCTGTAACTAACATAATGAATGTAGCTGATGTAATGTACATGCCGCAGAGAGACAATTGGCCTAGTTACAGCTAGTGCTCAGGGTGCACTGTTACACTTTAACGAACGGCGCTTGACATGTCATGGCCAACCATTTTATAAAACATGCTCTGGCACTCAAAAAACATCTTTTACAGGGCAAGTATTGAATAGGTTCTCACGTGATACAGGTTTCATGGATATAGTTCTCACCTTTCCATTCTATATGGGATTTCAGGTAATAACAACATATAGTATTTATAACATTTCTGTAATTAATTCAACATTCAAAATGTGTTTCATGAGATCTCAAATACAACATAATAGTAAGCTCATTTGAGAAAAGGAAACCCAAGTTAAGCTTTGTGCTGGCTATTTAAAAGTGTATTTACATTTTTGCATATGCAAACTAACATTCAATAATTACTTATCTTTCTCTTCAAGGTGTCCATCGTTTCACTAGTACTTACAATATTTGCATGTGTCATCTTCCCATGGATGACACTAGTTGCCATGTTTTTCTTGGTCATGGCCACCATATTTATGCAGTTTGCTCAGAAAGGGATACAAGAATCTAAGAAAATCGAAGGCAGTTGTAAGTCAACCAATCACATAATTATATGTCTGTATACTGTCACATTGATTTAAAGACATTCCATGTGCGATCATAGTAGTTACCCTTAATGATATTTACACTATCAATATGTATATACAGTTTTACAATCTTTCCACCTGAGTAGTCGAGATATCATCAACCTACTATTCATTCTAGATCACTTGCTGTCAAATTGTAGTTTGATGTTGAATGTTCATGTTTATAACAGTACTTTAAGAGAGCTTTAGTTCAGCAAAGTTAAAATATATTGTTATGTATCAATTTTGATATTGAAGATCTCTAAACATTATTTCTATTCTCAGTCAGGAGTCCAACATATTCCCATCTCTCAGCCACTCTTCAGGGACTAACTGTGATCCGTGCCTTCAGGAAGCAAAGACATTTTTTGAAAGAAGCTTACACACACATGGACAGACATACAGCAGCTTGGCATAGCTATTTGTGTTCCCAGCGCTTCATTGGAATACGCATTGATTTCTTTGCCACCATATTAGTTGTATCCTACATACTTGTTGCTGTCATCACTGCCACACCAGGTGATCTTTGAAATGAATACAGATCAAAAACCAATTTTACTGTATCATAAAACCGTTTTGTACATAGTCATATAAAAAACATAATGAATAGGCAATCAACATTGAGTGGGAGTGCACCTCAATCCTTTTCATGAGTAAATTTATCATTCTCTCATTGTACAATTTTCCCCAAAAGAACATCACCATTTTCTCAGCCAAATGAAGAACTACTCGTCAATGTTACCTCTGTCTGATTTGGTTTGTTTAATTGCTAGTTTCCAGACAATTATCTTTTAAAGAATATTCATTTATTCAACAATTTTCCATATATATTTTCACAGGAGCAGAAATAAATGGTGCCGGAGACTCTGGCCTTGCATTTATCTATCTTCTGTTTCTGCTGGCAACCTTTCAATTTGCAGTTCTGCAACTGGCCGAGCTCACATCAGTTGTATGTGTCAGGAACAGTGATCCTTATCTTAACAAACTCAATTTGAATGAAGCAAAATTTCTGGGTTTTTAGTGCTATTTCTGATTGACCCTATATTCTCATCAACACTTTATCTGATGCAGACTAATTTTTCATTTAGATGACATCTGTTGAGAGAATTCAGGAGTTTGGTACATTGGAGCAGGAGGCACCTGAGCACACAGATGTGACACCACCTGAAGGATGGCCAAATCAAGGTCACATAGAGCTCAAGGATATGACCCTGACCTACAGAGGTCAGAACCAAGCTGCACTGGGCCCCATCACATTGGATATTCATCCAGCCGAAAAGGTTAGCCAAATATCTTTAAGTCATATCTAGGTTACGATCAGGCAATTCTCAACTAATAGTTTAACAAAATGTATTTATGTATAAATAGATGCATTTCCTTACCGAAGTGGTCAACATTTGGCACTCTCTCAATCCTTCACCTTTCCTTGGCTTGTGTACTTTGTATCTATGATAAGTGCAATACAACAAAGTAGATATAGGATCTGTCTGCAGTATCCATATCCCAGGAGGTAATAAAGTCATAGTCAGGCGATTCTAAAAATGATACAGAAGAGGCACCAGCTGATGCTGCGCATGCTGAGATGATTGACTTATGTACAGTGGCCATCAAGGGTCATTTCGTTTTTTTTTCACTTTTCTGGGCCGTTATTTCTCAAAAAATTATTCTCTTTTTTTGGTGTCAACCACTGAAATTATTGCTGTCAACTGTCAACATGGGTCGAGGAGGGTCAATAAAAAACCATTAAAAATTGGGAGTGACCCTTCTCGCCTGAAGTTGCCAATCTTGGTGAATAGCAAAACAAATAAGCCAATCATGTTGATCTAAACATCAAAACTATCATAATGTAGGAACTCACAGACACTGTTCCTGCTGTACAATTGTAAACAAACTAATAATGATCTGGTAATCCCCATAAAAACCAGGACAAAGAACCAGTTTAATTGTTCTGTACTTCAAAATTAAGGTAGGTGTGGTGGGTCGCACAGGAGCTGGGAAGTCGTCTCTATTTGTCAGTCTGCTGAGGATGGTTGAACCTACAGGCAGCATCCGGATTGATGGCCTAGAGGTGACACAGATTGGACTGACTGACCTCAGGTCAAACATTTCTATTATACCTCAGGTGAGAAGTTATGGACAGTATTACAAATTTGCTACTTTAATAATTGAATTACCTAAACTGACTTGTGCATCTAAGTACAGGATGTGAAAACACTTAACCGAAAGACATTTGAAAACCAAATATAGTTGACAGAAGAAAACTTATCACTGTCAGAGTTGTGTCTTGTGGCTGCCGACTGTAGATTTAGGTTTAAAATAGATTGTCAGTGTGCTTTTTCTCTCCCAACTGAGTTTTCGCAATAAAAGAAAAACAAAAATGAAAATCATGAAAACCTCTTTTCTTTGCAGGACCCAGTGTTGTTTACTGGATCTCTGCGGATGAATCTGGACCCCTTTGAGGAGTTTAAAGATGATCATCTTTGGAATTCTCTCCATCAGGTAGTGTTCTGGGTGTTATACATCTTCAACTATGTTAGCAAAAGTGAAACTTGGTTACACATTAGCACAATTTGCCTACAGTGCCCTGCTCTTCCTTCAATGCAGATGCTTATACACCTGTTATACCTAAATAGTTAGGAATTGTAGAAACGTTTTCATTTACATATCCTTACTATTATATGTATACATATATATAGGTCCAGCTTCACACCAAGGTGTCTGGTCTGTCTGGTGGGCTGTCTGCTGAGATGGGGGAGGCAGGAGATAACTTCAGTGTGGGAGAGAAACAACTACTTTGCATGGCACGAGCATTGATGAGGAAGAACAAGATCATTATAGTGGATGAGGCAACTGCCAATGTGGATTACAGGTACATTCATATTCTTATAAGACTCATCAACTTCATGGTGTGCAGCTCTTCTGTACTTTATTAATATTTTGTCATATTTTTATGTTTTTCATCAACCTTATATCACATTTACTTACTCCTAATCTCTTAAGCATTCCTGCTTTACACAACATATATGCTTCATCAACATGAACTCTCCCCTAGGCTATTTGATTTAAGGAACTGTTGGATTGAATCATTTTATTTCAGAACTGATCGAACCATTCAGGAGATACTGAGTACAGAGTTTGCAGCCTCAACAGTTCTAACAATTGCACACCGGTTAAACACAATTATCACATATGACAAGATAATGGTACAGTGTTAATTCTATTGTCAGTGTCATATCTTTTAAATTACACATTCATATCAGGGTCATTAAAAATAGTTTTTTTAAATCTTTACCACACAAAACTTTAATGTCATTATTATAAAAATCTAATTTGATTTAAATGACTCATTCAAATTTCATTGTCCAAACAAATTAGTCATACACTTTTTATCAGACCATTGATAGATGAGTGTCAGCACAGCAGTGCATTGCTTTAGCATGACAAAGATAACTAATTGAATAATATGGATTAACATTCTTTTATCTAGGTTCTAGAAGGAGGCAGCTTGGTTGAGTTTGACCATCCCCACATCCTACTGGAGGATAGTTCCAGCATGTTCCACCAGATGGTGCAGCGTCTTGGAGATGTGTCTTACAAGACTCTCTGTGAGCAAGCTCTGACATCATTCTTGGCACTCAACCAGAATCAGGGACACTTTCTTAAAGAAAGGGTCCTGGATGATGAATCAGGTGGAGGAGGCCACACAAATATGGGCTTTGATGAATAGCATTAGGACATAATAGTTCATTTCATAAGGAAACTTTATGTTATGTTGTTTTGTACAGCATACCCACGTAGGATATCTGGAGGACCAATTGAACCAGACTTCTTGCACATTGCTTTGTGTATAACAACTTTTATTCTCTTCACCTCATGAGGTTCTACAAATCAAATGGTTACAACCATTTATGTTCATGCCTCGAAGCCTTCAACAATAATTAATTGCAAAATTAACCGAATTCTTTTGAACATATTTGATACTGAATAAGTGTAATCAAGATTTCATATAGTCCATGAATTAATTATTAACCTTCTTGGAAAAGGCCTAAATTTGTGGGACATATATTTCATATAGCTAATAAAATCCAAGAAATTATAATTTCAATTTTCAATAGAGTTGTCTTCTGTTTGTTTACCTCAGCTACATCCACTTATGCATATATTCTATATCTAAGACACAATTCCATTTGTATGTTATAATCCATCAATGGCTTAAGAAGTATATAAGTTATAATTACATAGGGCAATCAGTGTTATAATGCTAATCAATCCAATTGAAATATATGGTTTCACTGCCATGAAACACCTAAATTACATATCAGGCGAAGGGAACAAGTGTCTTGTTACCTCCCTTTTGCACCTTTTTCCCTCGTTAGATAATGAGATACGAATTATTGGTAAAATGAAAACACCTGCAGTGCCAGCAAATTAGATTGGAATGCTCTTTTCTAGGATAAGCATGGATGCTACCTCCTGGAAAAAGTACTTTAACCATATGCAATCTCATTTGGATTGGTAACATTTTGTAGATATGGACTCTTCTAAATGAGTATGCTTGATAGGTATCTTATAGTTTCTGTCTCAATAATCAAAATCTAAAATTGTGCACAACCGAGTTACATCATTTGTAGAAGCAGTTCATCATTTAAATACTGAGGTATCCCCTACAACCGCCCAAAACCCCAACCACTAGCTAGAGTATAGGCTTGTGAGTAATGTTATTTGATTCGATGTAAAAATATGTGGGCAGAAATTGGTAACAGGTTATTTCCTGGTATATAGCTTTTAAACCAGTATTAAGGTAAGCCTAAATATATACATTTTGGACACAGTTATAAGATTAATTGAAGGATCCAATGCAGGAATTAATATATTGCCCCTAAACTATTTTGGACATTTTTGAAACCCTTCTTATACTGTTAAAACATGTAAGCAGTAACATCAGGGCTAGCTTGGGTCACTAGTTGCAGTTGAGTATCAGTAATAATTAGAACTTAGGAAACACAATTCTTTTTGGGTGTGCTATATATATTTTAACAAGTCACATGCAGCAAAAGTCAATTTCAGGATTTTTTTATGCTTTCTTAGGAAGCACATCAAATGTGATTTCTTAAATCAAAAACTTAACACAGATTATCTGATTAAACAGAGCTCTTAATGTTAGGCTTTATACATGAAACAACAATGCATCTTTGCATTTATGGTCAGTTTGCAAATGAATCAGCACTAAATGAATTGGTACAAATGTAAATCAAAACGCTATTGACAGTTCGAACTGTCAATAGTGGAAAATATTTCTGTTATTGAAAGTTCACACTGTCAACAGTGGAAATTGTTCCTGTTATTGACAGTTCCTCATGCGAACTGTCAATAGCGGAATATTGACTTATTGACAGTTTCCACCGACATTGCAGTCAAAAAGTGTCTTTTTTTTGGCAAAAGCCTGTCCTATTTTGGCAAAAGCGTTCTTTTTTGGCAAAAGTTCTTTTTTTAACCAAAATCGGTTTTGGACCCAAAATCGGTTTTGGACCCAAAATCGTTTTTTCCCCAAAAAATTGGTTTTGCACTAAAAATCGGGTTTTGCACTAAAACCAGTTTTGCACTAGAAATTCCACCAAAATCGCTCTCAGGGCTAGGACAGTAATGATAAGGAACTGTCAATACCCAGTGGGCACAAACCTTGATTCAACGTTGACAACTGGTTGATATAGGGTTACAGGGTAGATCAACATGTTTTCAATGATGGTCATGGCCGCTGAGTGAGACAGACGTGTCCCCGGGAGCTCCCGTATACTAACCCCAATATAACACACCTGGGCCTCCCGCAACGACTCTGGACAAGGATTACCTGTGTACAATTTGTGCATAAACCTCCCTGCATACAGATTCAGCATATATTGTATGCATTATGAGTTCCAAGCAGGAAATACATGAGGAGGAACAGCCAGGAGCTACCACCAACCATACCAATATGGAGGATACAACTACAGCCGGTGCTTCTGCTGCCAGCACACCAAGCAGGTTTGGCTTCAACATAGGTACTTCTATTATGGGAATGTTTAGCGGGTACAAGAAAGTAGACCTAACCCCCCCAAAAAAATTGCTGAATCTGGACGATTTAAGTGACGATGAGCATGACGATTTATCGCCTGGGGAGGAATCTGACGATAATCCTACTACTACCCGTCAAACTAGATCCCGTGACAAAGATAGAATTAAAGGGTCACAGTCTCATGGGGGAGACGACCTGGTCGTGCTAGAGAAAACGTTTGTTAAAGGTATGAATAAATTGGTCTCAAAACTAACAATTCTAACAAATTCTACCATTTCAAACAACGATCAGATAAACAGCCTCATAGGAGTTGCTGACCAACATAGCGCACGTCTGAAGGTCATTGAACAGGGCCATGGCACCTTGAGGTCTGAGCATGATACGCTTGCCCAAAACCAATCTGATATGAAATTAATTCTTGATAAGCTGGTGGCAAAAGATGCCAGAAAAGTTTTAGTTATCGAACAGCAAGCCATGCAGCTTGAGGAATTAAGGCAAGGAAAAAGAAGGGGGAACTTAATTATAAGAGGTATAAATGAAGCGCAACATCCAAATGCTAGTGACGCCATTTTGACCCTCCTCCTGGACATGGGTACCGGGTTGACTACTGCAGACTGTGGTTCTATTATTAGACTTGGTCCCCAACCTCTGCAGAACCGACAGCCCGCGCCAAATGCCACTCAACCTTGCAGGCCTATACTAGTCACACTACACAGACCTGAGACAAAGGGAGTAGTATTCACCAATGCCAATAAACTAAAACACCTTGCAGCTTGGTCTCATATTAACATAAGTGATGATATGACCCCCAACCAACAGGCTCAACAAAGAAATCTGCGGATTGTGGCCAGCCATGCTAAGGCATTGGGACATGCAACACAGTTAAAGGGGAAGGGAGTCGTTATCAATGGACAGGCATATACCTACAAAACCCTACACACCCTCCCCCCTACTCTGACTGTTAGTGCGGCCAAAACAATTACCCTTACCGATGGGGGCATAGCATTTCAGTCGCACCACTCATGGCTCAGTAACATGTCGCCTGCCGAAATTGTGTACAAAGGACATTACTACGGGAGTGTCGAGCAAGGGTTATGGCATCAGGCAGCTCTAATAGCTAAGGACCCTCCCACAGCCCGCGAGGTGTTGATCACCAACTGCCCCTACGAGGCAAAGAAAAAGGCCAAGCATGTTTCTGAACATGCAGACTGGAAGCCAGTAGAGGAAGAGACCCTCACAGCACTACAAATGGGTAATTATTGGGTACAGGAGAGGTTGAGCTGTACGAGAGTATGCGAAATTGTACATACGGTACGGGACGCACCCTGGCAGATGGGGATAAAAACTCTGACGCTAATAGGCCTGGCCTTAATCGCTGTGGAGTGCTACTACAGGAAGTCCGCGCCGAAATCAGACTGGCTGACCAAGCAAAACGCGACAGACGGGCACAACTCAGGCAGCATCAACAGGACGCGGCAGCTCACATATTTCCTAACCAACCCAGTACCTAGATAAGTATCATGTTTCATGTGGCCTTATACGCAGACAGTAGGGGTAAGCACCAACAGGAACCGATAAATAACTATCTGTGCGAGAAAGGGCATAATGATACTAAAGTTTGGGTTAGGTACCTGGGAGGAGCCACCTATGAGACCCTATTACCCCACCTCGTTATGGACATACAAAGGCACCACTATGACCTAGTACTTATAATGCTAGGGGTCAAAAATATGAGTGACCTACATGTGGATCAGCTGACGGGCTCACATAGGATATCACCTGTATTTATGGAGGTTGGGAACCTGGTGGAATGTATGGCTAATAAGATAGAGTGGTATAAACAAGTACTTAATAGCCTACACCAACGTTCTGCCTTCTGCCAATTAATTGGTGCCAGCTTCGCATTATAATATGAAGAGGTGGATTCTTACCAACAAGCACAGGCAGTCATTAACAGTGGTGTCGACACCCCCCCCCCCCTCACATAGTGAACAAACCCATGTATTATTGGCCATATATCCACTTGTCTCGTTCATCCCTCCTGTTACTCCCGAAACACCCCCCCCCCCCACTAACCTGGAGACCTTCTCCCTCCCACCCCCCAAAATCTCACTCGACCCCCCCCCCCCCCGAGTCTATATTTCTCACCCCTGGCCCCCTCTTATGCCCCCCCTAAAGCCCCTTCCTTTACCCCCCACCCAACCCCACTCAACACCCCCCCTCTTTTCCTAAATTACCCGAATTAAACTACCCCCCCCCCCTTCCCTTCCCTTACAATATCCATCCAAAACCCCCTGGTAATCACACAGTGATTTTATTTCTCTGCAGAATAAGAATAAAGAACATCATAATTACCACAGCAACAAAGATTTCAGTACTTTTTACTACATTTACTACTAAAATGTCAAGGTATGGATGGTCACCACAGTAGTAACCCCCACACCTCTACAATTACTCTCAGACTAAGATGTATCGTAAAGCTTCGGCTACACACGGAATTCTTTTGGCATTTTTCCCCACACAAGTTAAATTGTCTATATGTAGGTTGTCTACCAATACGCAGGTTGACCTATAGCTGGGGCTTTATCCATAATGCCTTTCTTATGGTATCGCGAACTGAGCTGTATTACAGTACTATATATCTGCATTACAGTACTTGATGACCTTCAGTGTGTCAGCAGTTGTGATCCAAAAACATATTTCTTAAGCAAAGCCATATTCCTACTGCTAATAAAAGTAGTATGAGACATATAAATGGATATGATTGACGCATATTGCCATACAATGGTACAAAAATACAAAACGCCACTGTAAAATAAACTTTTCATTAAAGCCAATATTCTTGTGGGATCCTCAATCTGTCCAAGATCCTTCTTCTTCCGATGTCTCCCTGTTCCAGGTTCCTCAGTGCAGAGAATGATGACACAATGCTATTCACTGAAGCCCAGGTTTGCATGGCCTCCTTCACCTGACTGATTGTCCAAGTCCCCTCCCCTCGGGTTGTCTCCTTGCTCCAGGTTTCTCAGTGCAGAGAATGATGTCAGAGCTTGCTCACAGAGAGTCTTGTAAGAGACATCTCCAAGGCGCTGCACCATCTGGTGGAACATGCTAGAACTATCCTCCAATAGGATGTGAGGATGGTCAAACTCAACCAATTGGCCTCCATCTAGGACCTAAAAATAAATTTTAAATAAAGCAATTTTTTTCCACATATTTGACACAATCTGCGAAAAAGGCCCTTAGTGCACGGTGCACTAAGGTTCCTTTTCCCAGTACAAGTCACAATAATAATCAAGAAGAGAGGTTTTAAACCAATTATTTCTGAAGATGCAATCAGTTTGCAGAAATAATATTTATAATGTATCCAGGAAGACAATGTGATGGATGCTTAATTTGAATATTTTAAGAAGAAAAAAAAGTAATGTGTATGTTATACATTGTACCATTATTTTGTCATATGTGATGATAGTGTTCAGACGATGTGCGATTGTCAGAACTGTTGACTCAGCAAATTCTGTCCTCAAAGATTCCTGGATTATTCTGTCAGTTCTGAAATTAATTCAATTTGATTAATTCATGTGATTTGTTTATTCCCATCAATTTGAAAGAAATCAACTGAGTTTAAGGAAGACTTCTGTCTGATATTATTTATATCTTAATAGCTTTTGAGGATCCATTATGTGGATGTAATAAAGGGTGGGATTGGATTATAACGAGATAAATTAGGTGAGAAAGTCTTATCAAATACCTAATGAGAAATGAGAGCCACATAAAGGATATCAATTCTGAGATGATAATTAACCAATAATGTATGAATATCACCGAACGCAGGGTATGTATTCTTGAATAATGACCGAGGTGCGTAGCACCGAGGTCGTTATTCATGAATACAGACCCTAAGTTCGGTGATATTCATATATTATTAGGTTTATTATACGATATTCCGATTAATATGTCCTTATTTACCTTTAAAACGTCCTAATTTCGCCATTTTGAAGGATTATTGACTGAATATCACTTGTACACCAGTAGCGCCATGTTGTTTTGACCTCCCACCAACCCTGCTCGCTGATTGGTGGAGCCTGGTGACGTCATAGCCTCAATCTCCAGGGGATCAGTCATTATTTCAAATCCAACATACTCTCAGTGCTAACGTATAGGACTGTACTTACGCCGCGCGACCTGCTGCTTTAAAAACTAACTGCTCCCTCATACACTGCAATATACACAGCGTTTCCCTCCACAACCACCACAGCCGGATAGGCAAGGCAGCTAGCGTCGCCGCCTCACACACCAAGGGTACCAGGATCGATCCTGGGTGGAAACGAACCTTTTTCAAAATGCCTATTTCTATGTGAAAAAAAGTCCCTAGAATTATTTTAACGAAAGGCTAAGTAAAGTCCAACTTCTACCTTTATAGTAAAAAAGAAATTAGAAAAAAATTTGGATTTTCAAAGAAACTAGACCAAAAAATGCCTTTTCTGCTGTAACTCGGTAAATAATGGTCCTAGAGGGCTGGAAATCCGCCTGTAGACTCCTTGTTTCGCCACCTACCTCTACCAGCGCCTTCACGGCGTGGTGGTTAGCACATCGGACTTCAAGTCTTGATGTAGCGTGTTCGAGTCTCCATAGAACCTCGGATTTTATGGCTGCCGATTCCCATTCAGAATCGTTCTGATATTCAGGATATCAGAACGATTCTGAATTCTCCATTCAGAATCGTTCTGATATCCAGAATATCAGAACGATTGCACCCTCCCAAGTGTGCGCTATGCAGGAATATCAGAACGCGAATATCACCTAAAATGGTCGGTGTGCGCCCATATCGTATAATAAATTGCTATAGATATACCTGTAGTCTACATTGGCAGTTGCCTCATCCACTATAATGATCTTGTTCTTCCTCATCAATGCTCGTGCCATGCAAAGTAGTTGTTTCTCTCCCACACTGAAGTTATCTCCTGCCTCCCCCATCTCAGCAGACAGCCCACCAGACAGACCAGACACCTTTGTGTGAAGCTGTATCTGGATTAGGAAAGAATATGTTTATTTAACTAAGAGAAATATCTACAAAGAATATTCGTTAAATACACTGAATTATTCCCTGAAATTGTGAACCCAAGTGTAGGATTCCTCTAAAAATACTTTTATATATATAGAGCCGCCCTGGTTCACAATATATGCCGCATTACTTGAGTTTAATTAAGCAAAAATGGATCTATATGATTTTATTATCTTAACAAATCTTTCATTTGACATCTTAAAGATGATAGATATTAGATTCATTGATCAAATGAGAGTAAAAAAAAGGACTGTCCAATTTGTGTTGGAGTTTTAGTACTGCCCTCATTGTTGTTAGACTTGTTAGAATAATTAGAAACATTGTAATATAGATCTATGTCATTCAGATTAGTACCTGGTGGAGAGCTTTCCAGAGATGGTCATCTGCAAACTCTTCAAATGGGTCCAGATTCAGTCTGAGAGAGCCGGTAAATAATACAGGGTCCTGCAAAGTACATTAAGAAGTAAAGAACTAGCAAGCATGTGATGAATATAGTGTATAGAAATGGTAAAGCATATATATTTACAGCAATTTTATGACTGATAAGCATTAAACATTAAATAGATATTTTCTACATTTTTTGTTTTTATTTCAAAGTATCAAAATCAGTTGCTTCAGCAAGGTTTTCCTACCTGGGGTATGACAGATATATTGCTCCTGAGGTCAGTCAGTCCGATCTGAGTCACTTCTACCCCATCAATCCGGATGCTGCCTGTAGGTTCAACCATCCTCAGCAGACTGACAAATAGAGTCGACTTCCCTGCTCCGGTACGACCCACAACACCGACCTATTTTGAAGAGTTAATGATATCAGCACAGGTCTCCGGACTATCAACATTGAATAAGATATATACATTCATTAGTATTGAACAAGCATACCATATATATAGTAAATAGGTTTGATATACTCCTGGAATCTGAATAATGCATAAATCAGCATGAGAACAAACAGCATGGTGCATTAATGACTACTTTTTTGTTTTTTAATTTAACTAACTTTTTCTGCAGGCAGCAGGTCTAATGTGATGGGGCCAAGTGCAGCTTGTTTCTGACCTCTGTAGGTGAGGGTCATGTCCCTAAGCTGTATGTGACCTTCATTTGGCCATCCTTCAGGTGGTGTCACATCTGTGTGCTCAGGTGCCTCCTGCTCCAATGTACCAAATTCCTGAATTCTCTCAACAGATGTCATCTAAGTGAGAAATTAT
The DNA here is from genome assembly GCA_947462335.1 of Harmothoe impar. Taxonomy (NCBI): domain Eukaryota; kingdom Metazoa; phylum Annelida; class Polychaeta; order Phyllodocida; family Polynoidae; genus Harmothoe; species Harmothoe impar. The sequence continues at coordinate 19,073,102 of OX381719.1, forward strand.
GCTCAATGTTTTAGTATATGTCATCCTTGTATGACAAATACACACACTGTCAATAGCTAGCTCACTTACAGTATTAGAAAAAACACTTTAGAGACTTATGAGAGCCAGACCTATGAATTTGAAGAGGGGGGGGGAGGGGTTCACCAAACACCAAAGTACTGAAAAGCATTACTTAGTGAGTCACAGCAGTGCAAAATACCATTAGAAAGATCTGCACATTGATATTCTAATATTTGAGAAGTTGTATACAACATACCACAGCCATGAGATCAGAAACTTGTAGAAAGGCAAATTGGAATGTCCCCAGCAAAAACAGAAGGTAGACAAAGGCAAGGCCTGAAGGACCAGCTTCACTTGTGTCAAGTTCTGTCAGGAAAGATATTAAGACATTTAATGGATCTAAATATTTATTCTGTAATAGAATACCAGCATTAACAATTAAGAAAATGCCCTTTATGATTTATGCTTTGTAATATGTGTTCCTCAGTTTGTATACTTTATTAATGATCACCTGGTGTTGCAGTGATAACTGCAACAAGTATGTAGGACACAATTAATATGGTGGCAAAGCAATCAATGCGTATTCCAATAAAGCGTTGAGCACACAGATATGTGTGCCAAGCTGCAGCATGTTTGTCCATGTGTGTGTAAGCTTCTTTAAGAAAGCTTTTTTGCTTCCTGAAAGCACGGATAACAGTTAGTCCCTGAAGAGTGGCTGAGAGATGTGAATATATTGGGCTCCTGACTGAAAAAAACAGTAACGTAGATGTACAATTTAAGAGGATACATACTGAAATATACAAGTTTAGGTCATACAAGTTCTAGTTACATTCATTGATTTACCAAATGAATTTTTCCTCAGCATTAATGGTTGCTAGTGTGTCCCTGCTGGATATATACTACTGTAAATAGTTAGTGTAGGTACATAGGAGACTCTACTGAAGATCTACAGTAGATTCTACTGATTACATACAGTTAACTATACACATACAGTGGAATCTACTGTACACCTACAGTGTAGCACATTGATCATTCATTATGATAATTTAGGGTAGTTGATAGCAGTGTAGAAAGGAGTGTTAACTAAAGCATTATGTGTATTATTTGTTTGAGTGACTTACGGCTCCCTTCAATTCTCTTTGCTTCTTGTATGCCTTTCCTGGCAAAGTGCATAAATAGAATGGTGATCCCCACAAACAATATGGCAACTAGGGTCATCCATGGAAAGATGACACATGCAAATACTGTAAATGCAATACTGCTGAGTCCATCCTAGAGGAGAATCAAATCTTAGTATAGCTAGCACATAAAACAGTAATAAGTATACATTCATATTAATATTTGCAGCAATCTTTAAATTCTATATAAAAGTTACTTTCATGTTAATTAAGATGGATATTCATTTATTAGAAACGTAACTGAAATAAGTACCTGCTTCATATCATTAATCACCAACATTCTAGCTAAGTTGAAATCGATAAGCACAGGGACAATAAGCTGCTATTACCTGAAATGTCGAATGGAAGGGTAGAACGATAAATGTATCCATGAAACCAGTATCTCGTGAAAACCTGTTTAATACTTGCCCTAAAATTTGAAGGTATTCACCCTTCACATCTTGTGAGAAATAATCAAACGTTTCACTATGTCATATCTAAGCCATGCTGAGGTTTACAAGTGAGGTTACTATTGTAACTATTCGCTGATACCGTAGAAAAAGAGTTTATATAAATACATTGCAGCTTTGCGTATTTTCTCTCTTAGCATACTCTTTTCCTTACATTTTGCTTTACTCTGAAATTGTTATTAATTTGTTAGTCTAAAACTTACCCACTGGGTTTGTCTCAAAGAAGTACATGGGTGCTCTGAGAACAACATCAAACATTTGGTTGTAGAGTCGGCGCCCGGCTGTGTTTAAGAACAGAGAATCCATGGCAGCAGCAAAAAGAGTAGAAAAAGTCAGTGTGATGACCAAACCAGTCAGCACCGTTATGAACCAAACACTGTCATACATAGCTACTGGACTCATGGTGATTGTGATGTTTAGAACATTTGTATCTGTTGCTGTGTACCTGAAAAATAAAGCTATTTATTAGAGAATAACAACCTGTATGTCAAAACAAATAGCTGATATATATATACCAGATTACATACTACAATGCAGAGATGGGGCCAATTGTGTTCTTCAATCCAGGTTCATCCATTAATTACAACAAAGAAACACACATGATCTTCCCAATTAAACTAGGTGGTTCATATAGCATAAATATTTATTTGACATTATACTTTATCCCTCAATAACTAGCTGTTGTCTGAAACACACAAGACAGCACTGCATGAACAATCATGATTGAACAACTTTAGACAAAGATTAAAGTTGATTAATGGCTATCTTTTACCAACTTTAATACATGTGGATAACATTTATTTTAAAAAGCTCCAAGCCTCTTAATAAAGGTGATCACCCGTCTCCATTTTTGTTTGACGTTGCTGAAATCGGATGACTCATGCAGTACAAAGTATGGTGTTTCAATTATAGCTTGTGTATAATTTCCCTAGGAGATCTACTTACCATTGGGAGAATATCCAACCTGATGAGACTTCAGCAATCTATCAACAAGAATGAGCCCATGTATATATACATGTAAAGATGATGTGATTACCATAATGCGGCTTATATCAAAGTGAATATAACTGTTATATGCTTAAATGACTGTATGACAGCTACCATAAATTAGGGTCAGTGCACTTCACAGATTCTTTGCAAATATATATTTACTACCCAATAATCTACACGTTCCCAAAAACATCTAATTTAGGGTCATTTCTAATATATAAAATTCGGCCTAATGGGGCATTTTGGGCTGTGCACTTATTATGAAGACAGACATACTTGTCAGAAGGCCTGGCCCATTGTTCTATCCCTGAATCAAATGTGTTACCTAAAGTTCTATAATAAATACCTGGGCTATTATTATGAATGTTAGAAATAATATGGCAAATATCGCTCCATGGCCAGCCTTGAAGTAGTTTAGATAGACATTGTATGATACTCCTGTAGTATTGTTGGCACCAAGCTTAAGTTCCCTTTGGAGGCGGTTCCCAGCCTGTTGATGCAAATAGAAATTTACATGATAGCTGAGTCAGCTCTTTTCGCTAATTAACAATTTAATTGTTCACATACGAGTATAACTGCGATTAGGAATTTAGCATCTTTCAGCCTGGTTGCATTGGCTGGTAAGACATGCCTTTTTTATTATCATTCAACTTCAGCTGAAACCTTTTGTTTAAAAAAATTACTCATTCTACCATTTACAGGAGTGCAATAGCATTTACCCCCTTAACAAACTTCAATTGGATTGCCTTTCATTAAGTTATTCTATAATTATGGCACAGAAGTTTTATTTCTAATTTCTTACATTCTGCACATTTCCGTTGGTCATACTGGCTACCGTTTCCTTTCTATCCGCTCCTTGGGAGATGACTACGGGGGCATCATGAGAAACAGGCTTATTCTCTGTTACATATTTAGTAGCTTCCGGGGTGCTTTTGTCGATGTATTGCGAAAGCTCTTTGGATATGTCATTGTATTTGCCAATCAGCACTATATGTCCCTTGAAGAAATAGGAAAAATATCTGTTCAATATCATAATTTAAAGTACAAAGTTATTTGAAAATTATTTTAGAAAGCTCTGAAGCTGAAAAAAAGGAAAGTGAGTAAAACATTTTATGGAAGGTACATTTGGTTTTTTTGAAAGCATTTTTCAAAAATCTTTCTGTGTGATTTCTTTTCCTTCTTTTTATTTTTATCTATTTAACCGATTATTGTATACAAAAGATGATACATTGAGGTGTTGATGGGATACTGTTGCAATGCCCAGATAGCTTTTCTGTAGCATTGTAAACTCTCTCTTTGCTATTTAAACTTTCTGTTCGAATAAAGTATAAAAATGTAGATTGTTGGATACAGACATTTTCCATGACAGCCACTTTGTCCACCAGAGGGAGATAGTGCAAGTTGTGAGTCACCAGGATGCAGAGTTTTGACTTCAATAGTCCACGGATACATCTGCAATAACATTACAGCACTCAGTATAAAGTATATATGAGATCATTCACCCTCCTCCCCCCCTTAAATATCAGCATGCGATTAAAACAGAACTCCATGACCTACCTCTGGAAGATATGGTCGCCAACCTTTCCATCAACAGCTGCCAGAGGGTCATCAAACAGGTAGATATCTGCATCCTGATAAACTGCCCTGAACATTTAAAAAGCAAAAGTTGTTTGAATAGGCTCATTGGACATAACTCATGTAGAGGGTAAATATTCTTCCTCCATAACAGCCAGCAAGGAAATATACACAAGGCATTAATAATTGATTTAATACTGGGAAATTACCTTGCTAAATTCAGCCTTGCCTTTTGCCCTCCACTCAGTGAAAGTCCTCGTTCCCCAACTAGAGTCATATCACCAGAGGGAAAACGGTTGATATCCTATGTAAAAAAAGTCACACAAAATATACTAGCACCAACATAATGATTGTGATATATCATAATCAAAACATGAATTGATAGATTTTATCATAACAGATTAGGATTGTACATTCAGTTATGATAGTCCTACTTACCACATCAAGAGTGCAGGCTTTTAGTACACTGTCATAGAGTACTTGGTCAAAGTCTGAATCCATGATGATGTTACTTCTCACTGTATCCGACATGACCCATGCCTCCTGGGGAACATATGCAATGGTTCCCTGGACTTGCAAGCGTCCTTTTGTGACGACAAGTTCACCAAGAATAGCCAAAATCAAGGAAGTCTGTAAACAAAATGTAAATGAAAAATGTATTTGTTGTAGTAACAATGTCATTTCTATTGTGATCATCATGCACATGCTCTTCAAAAATATACTAATATTATGACTTAACCAATGAAAGTTACTTTCACTTTCAAAGTTGAGTAAACCTTGTAATTAAAGATGAATCATTTAATTAATGCTGGATCATTGAAGTTCAACTTTCAATCAACTGATACTATCTGCAGTTACATTTAAAGTTCCAAGATGCTTCCAAATAATTGAATCAACTTCAAAATTATTGAAAAGTCTCATTTCAATACAAATTTAATATTGTGATGGACATCATGTAATTAATGATATTATATTACATTATACACCTTACTCACCTTACCACTACCAACTTTGACTGTTATACCTATCAGCTGGCCCTTTAAGGAGAATTGGGTAAATTGAGATTGGTATACACTGTTGTGTGTTTAAGGAATGGAGATATGGTTTAATAGTAATGCTTGGTGATGCATGATGGAGCTGCATTTCTGCATTATTTTTACATAGAATGCACCTCATTTATACACTTTACTGCCCTAAAGAGATAGTCAATTTAGATGTTTTCAACCTTAGAGAGTATCAACAATTTTCATCAAATTTTCTACTTCTATGAACGATTAAAATCATGTTTGCTAAATATACTTATGACATTGAATATCATTATTTCCTAATTCTCTGAATATTAAAAAAGCCACTTACTGCTTTTGAAGCAAAGTTTATTTCTGACAATGTTGGATCAACCGTATTCTGTTTGAAAGGAAAATGAATCTGTTTTATTACTGCCATATGTATTTTTAGTAATGAGGTTTGCTTTACATTACAAAAGTTATGTTCCAGAAAGATCTGCACAAGTAACCATGTTAAGGCATGCATACTAATAAGGTCAAAAATTTGGTCTCTGTTATATTATGATGCAATATATATTTCTGTATAATAGTAAGATCTTAATGCCAGTCTGTATGTTATGATCGCTTAAATCTTTTTTTAATTATTAAATAAAAAATTATATTGTGGCTTACACCCATGTTGTCTTTGGTCTGGTCATCCCACGTGGCAAATGCATCTGTTAGGTTTACAATTGCCTTTGAAGTTTCATCCATGCTCATCAAGGGCTGCTGGTCAAAGTCCTCTCTCATCAGAAATTTCTTACCAGAAAGAAATCCAGATATATCATTGTTAAGCAACTATGTTAAGCCGAACCCTTACCTTAATATAGAATTCAAAAGCCTATTTCTAGTTATCATATCATGCTATAGATTTAAGATGACTCATGCTTCTAAATAAACATCTGGTCAGTTGATCACAGAGGTAAGGCCAATATTTCCTAATTTTTTTTAATGCTCTCTACCAAAGTATCTTCATCGACAATGCGTATCAAATTTTAAAGGCTGGCATTTATTTGTAAGGATATCCACTGGACTCTGACTGCAGACACTTCATCAAATGCATACATATGGCAATACTTCTCTTCTTGTGCTCTTCATGCTGTTCACCTTTATATGTTCTGTAGAACCAAGAGTCTCAAACACCATACCAAAGGCAAGTGGAGCAATCAAATATGTGGTAAGTAGCATGGCCCTCAGCCATCCAAGCAACCTAACTGTCACCTGAAAACAGCGATTTCCATCATCAGTTTAAAGCATTCAGTTGAATTATCTTATACATAGTGTCCGCTCCTTTAAACATGAATCTCTTGTCATGACTAGCTATCAGTGTAAATAATGGTATAAATGATTCATGCATTGATAAGTGCAACCATGAATCTTACAAGATATTGCTTAAATGATAAATTAACTAAATGCTGTTTCGGTATCTATCTAGATAAGAGCTGTCTGTTTCATTAATAGTTACAAATGATAACAGATGACACAAACCTCAGGGCTGATGTCCAAACCAATGAGGTATGATGTTATGTGCATAAAGAATGTGACATATGTTGCCATGTGGAAACTTGTAGCCGGTCCTGATAGCACAAGAAGAGAACGTCTGACATTCTTTTCTGTTTCATTTCTAGATTAAAAATAGTACAGTATCATAGAAACGTGCAGATTTGGATGATCAATTATATAATGATAATGAAAAAAGTTCAATCTGGTTATTGTTACAAGTTAACTGGAAGTATTCTTGTCAATAGGTAACATATTGAGAACTTTTAAAATTTCATACCTTCTCAGCACTTTGGCTCGTTTTGAGAAGGGTTTCTCCCAGCAGTACATCTTGATGACTTTCATTGCTGTGATAATTTCACTCATAAGATTCACACGTTTGCTAGTCCACTCTTCTTGTGATCGTCTGTAGAAAAGAAAAAAGAAATTCTGTCTTCTATATATGATATATACATGTACAATGATAATGTCAACCTATGCTCAAAAATCTATGGTGACTATATTTTAATATTAAGATATCAAGATAGTTATCAATTTTTTTTTTTCAGGACTTTCGTTTTACTTTACTGTCCCGTAAGTGACTATTGGATAAGTGGATATATATTATGTTATGCATTCAAACTTAGTGAGGCATATTTCCATTAAAAAAAGAAGTGCTAAATGTCACTTATCATGAGTGAGATAGTAGAATTAGTGCTTTTATCTGATAAGTCTTTCATACCTGAGGTTGCCAATACCTTTCCCAGTCAAGAAACGTATAATTAGAAATAGGACTGAAACCAGAAGCCCTATGATGATTGGATATCCAATTGTTATTCCTCCAAATAGTGCTAATGCGATGAAGGTAAACGGTGTGAAGAATATAGCGTGGAGTAATGCCATACACTGAAAGAGAAAAATTTGATAGTGTCATGCTGATGTAGAATCTAAAAGGTTAAAAGCAGGCTTCTTTACTTCTCTACAAAAAATATGTAGATGCAAATTGCAGTAATTGTATATTACTCTTCCTGCCCAGCGGGGATGCACTGGCATAGCATTATTATCATGATTTACTTATCATTATTTTAGACATGTCACTATTTGTTCTTATTCACAATATTAACCTTTTAAGAGCAACATAGTAATTTATTGCACTATCTTCTATATCGGGATGCATCCCTAGTGAGTATACTACCAGGGATGCATGCATGTATCATAAGGACTAAGGCCATAGCTTTAGAATGCACCGTGCGGTCAGCCCTGTGAAGCAGTTCCGATATCACTATTTATCTAAATTTGTAATCAACTGATGCTGACCCAATGAAAACTTTCGGCTTCCGTTGACATCAATGATACAATCTGACCAGTTGACACCTCACGACGAGCTTTGTTACTTATAGTCAGCACCTGAAAATGTATCAAATAAAATTAAAACTTAAATAACATAGATAAGTGCACCAACTACCATGAAACTAAGCTGTAACATCCAGTACAGAGAGGTACTTCTGGTGACTTATTTGTTTTAGACAATTTCAATGGCTGTTATGAGATACAGTTCAGGGATGTAAATGTGTACATGGCAGTGGCTATAGATAAACAGGCCTCTTGTTTTATTGCACTACGTTCAACTATTAAGTTGTTAAATTGCTTGATTACTGCAGATAGCTATATATATACAGCTAACTATGATGTTTTTGATAGCTATGTATACATCTAACTCTGATTTTGTCCCTAATACTAAAAGGGCATTACAGTTAATGTACACCTCTTAACATAACCCTCACTCAGTAGCCTTCCCAATATACTGTATGATTTACTTGTAGACTAACCTGCTGTGGCATTGCCTGATTATTTCAAAATAACAGGATAACATGGGTAAAGACAGTGTGAATGAATAAATATTTATTAACAATTCTTAACCCTTTAAAGACATATTTTTCTAAAAGATGAAATTGTCGTCATGATGCATCTATGCAGCCCCGGCGAGTAATTCACCAGTACTGCATGGGTGCATCATGCTAACCCTTTAGGAGTGTTTGAAACATGTAGGGCTAGCATGATTGCATTCATTTCTCCATGACAACCAAGGACATGATGTATTAAGGTATCATGCTATGCTTAAACAGTTAAGCTGCCAGTGTGGAATAAGATTATTAGGAATACATTTTATTGTGCCATACCTTCTTGTAGATCATGGCAGTGCAGGTTGTTCTCATCAACATACCAGTATTATAGTGGAATAGAAAATAGTTGCTGTGCACTGGGACCAGGATAATTGCAATGATGATAATAACAACAGTATAGATGTATGCTGTTGTTTGAGATGTCCGTCCGCTGCCGTCCAAATACTGGATTAGTTCAGAAATCAGCAGGGGTGCAGCAAAACGGCCAATTTCCTATAATGTACAGTATTCAGTTTTCTTTGAATTGTCAAGAAATCATTGTGACATAGAAATTTCGGTGTATTTTCATTAAGCACTTATTTCATTATCTATTCATAATGTTTGAATATAAACTCATATCATATTGATGTTATTAAGTTGTTAAATTGCTCGATTACTGCAGACAAATTTAATTACTATTTAGTGTTAGTCTGTTACTTACAGCTACAGCCTCAAGCATGAGTCCATAGGCAATTTGCCTCTTAAAGTTGAGAAGAAGGTGCTTGAAGAGACTGCCTCTTTTCAGTTTTTCCTCTTCTGAGAGAGATGTCCAACGTCTAGAAATTGAATCAAGAGATAGATGCATCTGCTATTTGCTTTCAGTAGTAGGCCTAAGGTCTCTAGTAGAACCAAGGGTCATGCAATGTCATTTAGCAACACAATACTGACGACCACTCATTGCTACTTGTTCAGTGTGTATTGTTAAAAGGGATATGCAAAAAATATAATTTTGACGAGAACCCATAAAATATAATCATCTAATGAATGCATGTCCCACATACTTCAATGAATGGGAATCCTTGGTAATCATTATTAAAATATAATGTGTATTCCACAATGTTCTAGTGGGAAATAGTGGTGTAATTATCAATACTGCAATTAGCCCAACGACCAGCCAATGAGTGGTCTTGGAGCCCATTTTGTCCCTTCCACAATGTCAGTCTATGAGAGGTCAAAATGTCATCCTAGTATACTATGGTCTGTCCATCACCCCTCTAAGGAGTGCATGGTTCTAGTTGATTCTGTATTCGTTACTATGTCACAAGAACAGTCTGTATTGCTCAAGAGACCTCTATTCATGCAGACACTTTCGATTTAGTGTATTTAGTTATTTACATTCTGTTCTAAAAACCATCACGTTTTATCATTTGAATAGATCTTTTAGTGTTCACTTCACGAGCATACATAACTCTTACATTAGCACCCTTGCAAATTTTGTAATATTAGCCCTTACCCAGTAGGCACAAAACATTGAATCAATATTGATAAATGAGTGTCAATCCTGTTTCAATGTTGATTTAACTTTGATTCCACATTACACTGTATTATTTGTCAACTGGGTGGTTACATCGTACAGTGTTCTTACCTTTCAAATCTGCATACATTGTCCTCGGCTTTAGCCCATGGCACCACTTTATAGATATCTTTTTCAACTAACGTGCGCTTGTATGCTGTGTAAAACAGACTGCTCATCCACCTTGAAACAGAATTTTAGCCATCTTTAAGAACAACACATTTTGGCAGCATTATATATATCCATTTCAAAATCAATTATAATGTGCATTCATAAATGTTTGTGTACTTATTTGTGATATTTGGTTAAAAGTAGATCTCACACAATCTCATATCAATAAGGCACTGCTGGGTGTTATTGTTACTTTTCAAAGGAATTATTACCCTCTGAACAGAACTCAAGAATGACACAAGTCAATGAAACAATGACAACAATCATGTGTATTTCCCTGAAAAAGCACTTGTGCAAATAACGTTCACAGTCATATGTTCATTAGCGACATGAATTTCTCGAATTAGTTTTGGTCCAGAAAACGTTCCAAAAATCTCCTGAATTTCCAAAGTTTCAATTGTTCGTAAAAATAGAAATATGACACTAGAAAATGTCCCAGAAACTTTCACAAAAGGTTTGCAAATCCTCCTAGGGATTACTTCACTCAAAAAGTAAACTTGTCTCCAGACTCTTCAAAGTGACGGTCATAAAATAAACGAGTCAAAACTCGTCTAAATGACAAGGAAGCGGGTCTTCTAGCTGGAGATAGAAGACCCACTTGGCATGTGCCAGCCCAAAACCAGACATTTGCCAGCTCTAGATTCTATTTGTGGGATGGTAACCTGATAGGTTAGACAACTTTTGACTCGTTTATTTTATGACAGTCACTTCGACGAGTCTGGAGACAAGTTTGTTTTTTCAGTGTTGTTCCGCATGATCAAGATGTAATCTCTTACCAAAAAGTAATTCTCGAGAACCAGTTTGCAGTCAGTGAAGGATGTTGTTGTGAACCCTCAAGGGATTTGGGTCTGATTGTATCCATACCATCCATAACAGACTCTGCAGCATCATCCATATTCTCTGATTTAACCACCAGAGTGTAGACATTTGTTGCTTTCAAACGCTGCAAATCCAAAGTCAGTTGTATTATATATAGGTATAAATTACTATAATTATGTGCTGTAGGTAAGATTAATAGGTCAGAGAAGTTAACATACATTGGTCCTCCTTTTACAAAATCACTGGCCTGCTTTGTGAAGCTGGGTCAGATCATCAATCCGCTGCTATGAATGTCTAATGGATGTCTGGTTCTCAATTACCGTTAATGTATTACGCTTGGCCTTGTTCGGTTTAGTATAAGAGACACTGATACAACGCCTACCTTTATGTGTATTATTACAGCTGTCCTCCTCTAGCGCTGAAGACGGAGGGTGTAATAAACACATTGACACAGTCTAATACTTTTGTATCTAGGGAAAAGGTCAACAACTAGGGCTAGCACACTAACCTTTTAGAAGTGTCAGAACTAGTTTCATCCCACTCTGTGTAATCCAAGTTGAATAGCTTCACTGACAACAAATAAATCTTTTGAAAATCCTAGATAGTTGACTTATCGGGAAGAAGTAAAGGTAAGAAGATTAATGTGTGTGAGATGACTTCTTTAACGGACAATCATTTTGGATTATGATAATTTATGATTAAAAATATTTATTTGTATGACCAGCGAATTAGAAGTTTTGAACTTCCATACACTTATGCCATTTTCCAAATATATCTCACGCAATATATACACTACAGTTTCCTTTGTTCTCAATGCCCACAATAAGGGTACAGGGATTGGTTGCCAGGGGGCAGCACCTTCTCACAATCCTGGCTTACCTGGCCTCAATCCACTCAGGTATATCTAGGTCAGGTCATCTACCACTGTGCAGTCAAGCAGGCAGGCTCAAATCCATGCCAAGGCCACACGTTTAACTTTTTTCCTTGTTAGTCAAGAATAATAATAGTATTCACATAGAAAAACTAAAGATGCATACAAAATCATTTTGGATTACCCTGTGAAATAGTGTGTTATGTAAAGGAAATTTACCCCTGAATTGTATACTATCACGAATTTTGACTAACCAAAAGGACATTTTATAATGGTGTGTGAACCAAACAACCTTGGTATGGATTCAAAGTCAGGACCTTTGTATTGAATTGCCAGTGTCCTAACCACTACCCCAATTTGAGCACATGATATAAGGACCCACGATAGAGGCCTATAACTGAAAGGTTTAAGGCCCCTAAAACTCCAAATTTTGGACATGACAGGAACCAGCTTCAGCTATCCAGCTGGCTGCTATAGTTAGCAGAGGAAGGAGCACAGGTCCCGGGAGGGGCATTCTCACGACTCATACTTAACGACATAGTAGACCAGAACAGTAGTAGACTTGTGAGTTGGATACACTTGGTTATTGTGCCACTTTAAAGTGGCATAATGACCAAGCGTGTCCAATCCACATTTTTAGTACTGTTCTAGTGTACTATGTGATTAAGCGTGGTGATATATTCCAATAAGAATAATAAGAAAACATCTGAGCATGCTACTGAACGTCTGCTGGATTGAAAGGGTTGATAAAAGAGGAAGATGTGCAAAGGGTGTTTCCAAAATTTATTCTGTTGACATTTATCATTGCACACACAGCCATTCTCAAGATGACAGGCTACTGGTATACATGTCACATGTTTACAGCTCCCAGGTTACCATTTTTTAAATTTGAATATTTTCCTGTTTTTACACTTTGAACGATGCTTGTTTGCCCACTGAACCTTTATGGAAAAGCAGAGTAGCAGCAAGTGATCAAGCAGCAGGCACGAATTCACATAATATAAGATTTAAAAAAATCCTGGAAGGCAGACAACCATGCGCCAACCCGGACGGAAAAGCACACATGTTATTCATTTACTTAATACAACAACAAAACTTAATAACAAAAAGGTCAGGTAACAAACATCACGATGCCATCTCGCATGCATCCTCTTTCCGTCAACATCCTTTCCAGATAAGGACTGCATGATAGACCTTATCGAGGCCAGTATACTCATTACGTTGATATACATCATTATACACCAGGCATGTGGTTAACATATGCCCTAGAAAGCATAACCTACATACTATGTTTTCTGGGACAGTTGCATGGACTATTGGACATACAGAAATCCAGTGTCTAGCTAGCAAGCACTGAATTTATGTACCATCCCCACCATAAGCGCTAGATACCCATTTAAGGGTAATCATGATGCATCCATGAATCATGACTATGAATGGCACATTAAAACACATTAAAGCATGATATATTCATCGAGTAACAGTTCAATGAAATGATACATTCATTAGGTATCAGTTCAATGACATGATACATCCATTAGGTATCAGTTCAATGACATGATACATTCATTAGGTATCAGTTCAATGACATGATACATCCATTAGGTATCAGTTCAATGACATGATACATTCATTAGGTATCAGTTCAATGACCCATGTGTCAGTCTGGTGTGGTACAACTATCGTGTTGGGGGACATGTGTACTGTATGCTCAATATAGACCACTTCTAAATACTCCCACATGCTATGCTACCTCTAATATCATGTCATTGGCAATTAAAACAATATTCATGAATAAAAGCATAAGACTGAATGAGAGTTGTGTGATCAGGTTCAATTAGTCTACAAAAGGAGAACACTGATAATAAAAGCCTGTAGTCAGTAGTGACTATACCATAGTATTTTTCACCCCAATAGTGATGATTACATGTATACTTCACTCACATATTTGTTAAAAGGTTAGTCACTGTGGCTATGTGTGGGACACACCGAGTTGTGATGTCACAGGAATTCAGGTAGGCATATCTTTTCCTATCTAAATCACGCCTCTACGCATTTCCATGCTTACCCAAAACATCCTCCCGATCCTTAATCACCTCTTCGAATTTACTCCAATACTGGTCCTATCCCGCCTTGCCCCGCCTTGCCCCGCCTTGCCCTGCCTCGCCCCGCCTTGCCCCGCCTTGCCCCGCCTTGCCCTGCCTTGCCCCGCCTTGCCCCGCCTTGCCCCGCCTTGCCCCGCCTTGCCCCGCCTTGCCCCGCCTTGCCCAGCCTTGCCCCGCCTTGCCCCACCTTGCCCTTAATTTGCCCTTGATTTGCCCCTAACTGGATCCACTTGCATCGATACTGACAAAATATTTTCTGTGCTGCCTTGCTCTCATATGCCCTGCCATCACCATATATGCCCTGCCATCACCATATGCCCTGCCATCACCAGATATATAAGTAAATATTTGCTATGTTCACATAATTGTAGAAATGTTGTCCATATTGACTACCTTTTACACTCATATTATTAGTTGAGGGGGGTATCAATGAGGATTCTCCAAGCGTCTCTCAGTTCATTTCTGCATCAGGCTTTTAGCAACTATATTCAACTGAATTACACAGGGCAGTTTTTATTTTTTATTTTTTTATTATAGTCACGGTGAGGAACTAGACTGTGGTTACTACCTTCTTTCTACTAGTTTATTTCAGCATTCAGTTTCAACCTTAGAAGAGGAACATCTCTCTTAGGTTACATAAATGTGAGTAATGTATCTTATTTAATTTGTAGAACAGCAATCTCTATAATCCAATATAGAGAGCCTCTTTATGCAGGATGTACATAGTTACTCCCTTTTATTTTATGTGGAGAAACAAAGTTACTATGCTTAAGTACTAGAATGGCCGTTCTCAACACCCCCGTGGAGAAACTGATGCTCATTCTCAATGGGCTGTTTCTCCATGATGATGTCACCAAATAGCTATGAAACCAATCTTTAAATGTTGTTTTTAAATATAATTTATTAATAATTACATGAAATAAATCCACTCTAATCAGTCTGAATTCCTGGTTTCTCATCTTGTGGTACCTTGAATCATATCACACTCGGCTCTGCCTCATGTGATATGATCCAAGGTACCAATCGTGGAGAAACCTGTCATTCAGACAGATCATCGTGGACCTCTGTCTATTTACCTACACGTAATTGTACACCTAAAGTTGACTTCATCTCTCACTTAGATAGATGAATAGTTAGATTGATAGATACTGTTACTGATCTATAATATTTAGAGAATAGAATACAATGATATTGGCGTTGAGACTCTCTGTGACTATAATACACAATGGTGAAGGCTCGACACCAGAGTGTGTTATAGAGTCCACAGAGAGTCAAGATGTCAATAAAGAGTGTTCTATTGTCTTCATAAAACGTTTCTGGGGTAACTAACGTAATGCCAATGTGTAACTAATGTAATCTTTGTAGCTAACGTAATGTGCATGGAACAAACAGGCCAGTCACCTAGTAACATCTGCTGAGGCGTCGTGCTCAGCGTGCACTGTTACGCTATAACGAACGGCACATGACTTCTCTCAAGCTATAACGCACGACAAACCGTTTTGTAATGGGCGATGAAGAACTCATCTATGGGACAATTGAACACTGAGTAGCCATCTAATTTCAGTTTATTCCTCAAGGTTGAAGGTTTCCTTATGGCTAAACCAGAAGACATGGCTGAGGAGGAACAGAGTGATGTTCAAGATGGAGGGGATACAAATAGACCTAAATCCCAACAACCACATCCATCACTGACAGCAAACTGGTTCTCCAGAATTACATTTTGGTAAGAAAGGGGAGAGATTATTCTTTTTCATTTAGTAGTTCTGAGTTTGAGTTTTGAATATCTCTTCTGGCAAAAACAATTTCTCACCCAAAGTAATCCCCATTCATGCCAGATAGCCGAGATAGAGACAAATGCAGTTGTCACAGTTGTCCAGATATGTGTGGTGATGTATCATTATGCATCATGTTGCTATACCTCTCAGAGGTGTACAAGCTTGGCTGAATCAGTCCTGATGCGACCTGGCCGATATTACCCGGTTGCAGCACTGCCTGCTATATAAGGCAGGCCTCTACCGGTCCCTAGCGGTTCCCACTGGGAGCTCCACCTATGAGGAGACTCACTGAGGTAGCTGCTCCTGAACACTCCACTGACAGAACCTTGGACTGGACTCTGCTCCTCAGATGAACCATCCACCCATTGGGTAGAAGCAACCCGGTCCAGGTTCTGCCATACCAACTGTGATGTCTATAGAGGTACACTGAGTGTATCCATGAGTGTGTCTCATCTCTCTTCATCCCTGAATAAAGAAGGCTCTTTACAACTGTACAACCACCTGTGTTCATTCCTTCCTTGGGAAGGTAGCTGCAAGTCATATGACCCTTACAGTTCCCTAGTAGTCAGATACTTGTATGGTTCCCCAACAGTCCCTAGTCCTAGTCTTCCCACCCAAGTATTGGGATCACTGCATGTATAGAGAGCAAAATCTGCCTAGTAGCCTTACTCATCATCTAATTCGTTTGTTATGTTGTGATTTAAAAGAATATAGCTTCAATTTAGCAGTCAATATAACCTAACACCTGGAAAGGTTTTTAAAGGTCATGAATGAATTATTACTGAAATGATGATTTTTGGCTGACTCTCCCTTTGGCCAAGGATTAATCGTCTACACTTTTGACCATTTTCAGGTGGATGAACAGTCTGTTTTACACAGCCTACAAACGGCCGTTAGGCGAGCAGGACATCTTTGAAGTCGTGCCATGGGCTAAAGCAGAGGACAATGTATGCAGATTTGAAAGGTAACAGAACTGTGGAATCATTATCCAGACCATAAAGAGTTAATCAATGAGTAAATCTTGAGCCAGTAGTCCTATGTGTCATTGGTTAGTACTATATGATGTGTATCTAAGTAGCCTATATCCAATCTACGAGCCTAGAGATGTACCATATCTATCGAGTGTGGTTTTTTTTCAGACGTTGGGCAGCTCTGTCTCAAAAGGAAAAACTGAAAAAAGGCAGTCTCTTCAAACATCTTCTTCTCCACTTCAAAAAGGAAATTGCCTTTGGACTCATGCTAGAGCTTTTAGCGGTAAGTATTAGATATGGTACAAGTGCCTTGCTGCAAAAATTGTCCAAGGCGGCAGCCCCCAATAACTACCATTGTCCAAGGCCAATAACACTTATGCAGCTAGTCACATGTATCCTATCTGACTTACATTAACAGTAGGACAGTGTGCTCAATGGACTGCATCCGCATACAGCTATGTATGTAAAATACAGTAAGGCCATTCCTTTTCTTCTCTTAACCAACTGTGGTGTAAGTAAAGTAAAGCTCAAGTAAAATCCAAGATACTTCCTTTAAAGCAATGGCAATCATGAAAGTATTTATTACCATGTTTAGGAAATTGGTCGTTTTGCTGCACCCCTGCTAATTTCCGGGCTGATACAGTATTTGGACGACAGTGGTAGAACATCTCAGACAACAGCATATGTTTACGCTATTGTTATTGTCATCATCACCATCATGCTTGTTCCAGTACACTCACACTATTTCCTAATACATGTTTACACTGGTATGCTGATGAGAACAACCTGCACAGCCATGATCTACAAGAAGGTATTACATTATCCTTAATAATTTTGCATTATAATTCTGCATCACTGAATGCTAATATGATGCCACAATGTTTTCTTATTTCATACTGTTAAGCAAATTCTCATTGTATGTATGTCTGTCATATTTTTTTCAGAATGATGATGCATTATTATTTAGTTTAGATAATTTGATAATGATTTTTTTTTAGGTACTAACTATAAGTAACAGAGCTCGTCGTGAGGTGTCAACTGGTCAGATAGTATCCTTGATGTCAACTGAAGCCGAAAGTTTTCACAGGGTCAGTATAAGTTAATACACAGAATGATATAAAGATAATGGTATAACGATCCAATTACTAAGTCAATCAATCAATTGGCAATTTAGATGAATTCAAACTTCACTACTTATGGTGCCTGCTGTTAAAAGAAAGAGCTCACCACGAATGCTGAATATAGGAAGTTGTGGGTATGAGTATAAAGGCCACTGGCTGTTTGGCTGTGTGCAGCCAAGTAACGAGGTTTGCCTACACATTTTAAACAATTAGATGTGCATGACATTATTTCCCATTCCTGTTTCAGTGTATGGTGGCATTGCATGCTGTAGTGTTTACACCTCTCACCTTAATTGCATTGGCAATATTTGGAGGAATAACAAGTGGATACCCAATTATTGTAGGACTTCTGTTTTCAGTCCTATTTCTAATTGTACGTTTCCTGATTGGCAAAGTCATTGGCAAGTTCAGGTATCAAAGTTGTTACTATCTTGCGGATAACTGGGAATTTATGGGAATGGATGCATTGTATAAGAGTATTTATGTAGCCATTACATAATTGAACACTTTTTATGAGTCTTAGACCTAAACTATGTATACACTACTAACCTGTTTTTTTTTGTCTGACCTCAATGATCAAAACATTGTGAGCAGAAATGAAGCTGTCCAGGTTCAATTCATATGAGACACAGATGTTATATTTTTACTACAGGAGATCACAAGAACACTGGACCAGCAGACGTGTAAATCTAATGAATGAAATTATAACAGCAATGAAAGTCATCAAAATGTACTGCTGGGAGAAACCCTTTTCAAAACGCGCCAAATTACTACGAAAGTATGTAAATTATATTGTTGCACATCAAAGTTGAAACTATATCATATAGATTATGTTTTAAATGTAGTATCCTTTTATTAGTGGGCCGTTTTAAGAACATATAAAAGGTTAAAGCATATTACGGTAGAATTTACTTTAGAATAGAGTCTGCTTAATTTAAATCTGTAAAATGCTGATGTGAATTCTTAAAGCATTGGCCCCAAATCTGGGATTTCTTAGAATTCTTAGAACAACTCTACCTAAAGGTGTGGTGCACCTTTCTGATGAGGGTCCCATTGATATTTCGACCTGGACTTAATTGGCCACTATAATATAAAGCCGCTTCACTATTTATAATTTAGGTATGAAACAGAAAAGAATGTCCGCCGCTCTCTCCTCACACTGTCAGGAATGGCTGCAGGTTTCCACATGCCGACGTTTGTAGCATACTTCATGCATGTAACATCATACCTTATTGGTCTGGATATCACCCCTGAGGTGTGTCTTGTTAACATTTTTTTGAAATTTTGAATTTTATCATTTACAAAACAATATCTAACCGGTCATAATATACAACAATGCGACATTAAGACCATCCATTTGTATATTCTTTGGATTAAAAACCATGAATTTTATAGCTAGAGTGTGTTACCACAGTATTCAAGCAATGTTTAATAATATAGATACACTTCTGGTGTGTTTCAGGTAACATAGTCTGAAAATCTAGGTAGGGTATGTCGGATTTAAAATTTATTTATTTTACTTTGGCCTTAAAAGTAGCCAAATATTGACTAGCAAACGTTTAGTGCCCACTCACTGACAGCAGCGTCGACTTATGGATTATCAAATTGACTCTAAAAACATAAATGTTCTTTTCAAAATTGAATAACAATTTTTAGGGTCAGCTCTCTTTTGCTAGGTAGGGTAAAAAATTGACACATAAAGCTTATTGCCAAATCGCCGACAAAAGCCTCAACTCGTGGAATATCAAATCAACTCTGAAATTACATCAAGTATTTTTTTTCAAAATAGGATAAAACCTTCTACGGTCGGCCCTGTTTAGCTAGGTAGGGTGGGTAATCTGAACCCTTTCTTTTTTTGGCCTAGTGTAAAAAGCTAGTCCCTCAATTTTAAATTGAAAGGACAACAGATTCCAGTTGATGAGAACACATAAGTTATTATACTCATAGCTTCAAACCCATCATAGATCATCATCAGGGGCTTTGACAGATTACAGCAATAATTTAATAACGTATCAGGGGGGTGTTACAGAAAATAATTTACGCTATGGATTTACTTGCAATAGCATACGGTTTTACGTTTAAAAAACACATCTTTTTTCTAGGGTGGAATTAAAAAATAGAGTAAATTTGCCTAGATTAGCATAAATTCCAGGGCATTAGCATACATTTGAAGATAGCGGCATAAATTATTAAGTATTCGTGAATATTAGCATAATTTTTAAAATATTAAAGTAAATTATCAAAAATCATCAAGCATTAGCGTTTTTATGCTATTTTTTATGCTATTCTTCTGTAACAGCACCCTGTTGTAAATAAACATCTATTCTAGATAAACAGTGCAAACACCCATTTCAGGTGACTGTCGAGTTGCTTGGATGGTTGAGGGCCATGCTAGTTACAACATATATACTTGCACCAAATGTCTTTGGTATGATGTTTGAGACATTAGGTTCTACAGAACTTATAAAGGTGAGGCAAGAACATCTTACCAATTAATGCCAAGGATGTGGTTTTGGAAATCACTGTTTAGCAGTCATACTAAAGCTCTCAGAATAAACCATTGGAAAAAAATAAGCTTAATGACTCTTGTTGTTCAAAATGATTTGGTAAATTTCTCTGAGATATATTAGCCTAAATATTTGAATTCTCTGCCCCTAAGAAATTTCTGATGCGTGAGGACTTTATCCAAGAGCCCTTGCTACACACTGGAGATACCTCAAACACCCGGGTGACCCTGACAGATGTATCTGCTACCTGGGATGAGGATGCCACAGACAATAAGGGTGTAAGATAGAACAGTCTAAATTATATGTGGAAACACCACAGAATTGCATACTACTTGGATAAAACTAATAGGTATAATAATTTCATGTATGGCTAATACATGAAGGCACATCTACCTCTGATAATAGAACTAGTTAAAAGATGAATATATGATTTTAGAATTCTGAACAAGAAATAATGTGATAAAGAAAATGCACACTGGCTTTCCTTCTAACACAGAATGCTATTGGTCCAACATTGTCGGACATCAATTTCACTTCTAAAGCAGTAGGTGGTATTTTCCATATCAAATAAACTAAAAATAAATAAAATGCTAATTGCTGATGTGGCATAAGTAAACAACGCTATACATCTATGAATTGATTAAGTTTAGTAGAGACAACCTGACTACTAAAAGCTGACATCTTGAATCTCATTCCTCAACCAAACCAATTGATTGGTTTTAACCTAATTTCAATTCGATGCCTAACTATTATATTACATTGTCTGACATAAATCACATTCTGTCTGAATCTGTTTAAAGGGTGAGCTAATAGGTGTTACCGGCAAGGTGGGAAGTGGTAAGGTGAGTGTGGTCCTAATTCAACTTGATATATATCATGTTATACATTGTACTCAGCAAAGTACAAAGTAGTATATTCAGCTGTTTTGAGTAATACTGATACCGTACCGCCGCGTTTCAGCACCGGGTATTGAAAAAGCACCAATTTTGTACATATGCCGGTGGTATGGGGGTCTTGAAATAACTCTTAACCACTAAAAATGGATCTTGAATAGGCACCTGTTTTGTATAAATGCAGGGGGTAAATAGCGCTCAAAAATTATAAGTGCCGGCGTGCTTAAACACAATGGTACACTACCTGTGGAGTGGGAATATATAGGCAATAAATCAATGTTAAAGTGGACATACATATCAGATTTTTCTTCAAATTCTTAATTTTACTCAAATGTGTTCCCCATACATATAGTATAATATAGTATAATATCTAGAGACTAGAGGTCAATTAAATGTCATCTATGGGTGTTAATAGGTCACAAAGGGATTAGGCAATATCAGAGGGAATTAGGGGGAATTGAACTGATAGTGAGTCAAATAAATTATTTCTGTGCATTCTGACTCATTTTAAGAGAAATCCATTTTTTTGCCCCACACATCGGATATACTAACTTTAAGATCAGGCAAACATTATTGATCAACCTATTTTATGAACATTGATTCAACATTAATGTAAAACGTAGGTAATAATTGATGCATATTGCAAGCTAGAATTAGTATTTAAATGACACTAACTATGAATTGATCTGGAATGTACATGAACAAAGACTCACTGATGATCCATCACCGTTTAAACCCTTGTAGTCTCATGGTGAGGGAAGAATAGGTGTGTGTCGTGTTTGCCGACCCTAGCTAGCACAGGACTTTTCAGTATATATATAAAACAAATACTTGAATTCTTAACTTGTTTGCAGACTTCCCTAATTATGGCAATTCTTGGTGAACTTGCTCTAACAAAAGGAGACCGGCAAGTTCAGGGAACCATAGCGTATGTTCCACAAGAGCCATGGGTCTTGTCAGATACAGTGAGAAGTAACATCATCATGGACTTAGACTTTGACCAAGTACTCTATGACAGTGTTCTGGAAGCATGCACTCTTGATGTGGTAAGTATTGCTATCATATATAAAAAGACATTTCAAACCTTTCATCAAAAGTGGCATTTCTGCTAATGAATAGAAATAACAATATATTATAATCCCTTTTATTTCATATAAAAACCTAGGATATCAGTGGTTTTCCTTTGGGTGACATGACCATGGTCGGAGAACGAGGACTTTCACTAAGTGGAGGGCAGAAGGCAAGGCTCAATTTGGCAAGGTAAGTTCCTAGCAGGATGAGTGGTACTTACTTCATGAAACCAACTTGCATAGATGTAACAGTGCTTCATTTATATTATGAATTTTTTAGGGGAGTGGAATTGTATGCCAGCATTCGAAAATAATGTTTCCATCAAAATGAATCTGATTTTCATGGTATTTTTCTCTCCGGGGGATCTTTAGGGCAGTATATTACAATGCAGATATCTACCTGTTTGATGACCCTCTAGCAGCTGTTGATGGAAAAGTTGGCTATCATATCTTTCAGAGGTAAGCCTTAGACTATCGTTTAAAGCAGTTTAATTTCTAATATATTGTAAGTGACTTTTACTGAGTGCCATGCTTTTCTTTTAGATGTATCTGTGGACTACTGAAGTCAAAACTCTGCATCCTGGTGACTCACAACCTGCACTATCTCCCTCTGGTGGACAAAGTGGCTGTCATGAAACAAGTTTGTGAAAATTGACCATATAATGTTTTGCTTTTGCAATTAGTAATAGCAATTAGGGATGCTGTTATTTGACAGAGAAGAGTTTAAATGAGTATAGAACAGTTGAAACTATGAGACATACAACATGAGATATAGCAGTGCCTCTAGATAGTTATATTTAGCTCTAAATTGATGTCTTTAGCTTTAGAGAAACCAAGTCAAACCAATTTTAAAACAATGATTCATAAACTGTTGTCAGTTATTTACATTTCTTGTTAAAGGGACATGTAATGGTGATAGGAAAATATGATGACATATCCGATCACATTGCACAGTATGTTAGCAGAAATACACTGGAAGCTACTGTATATGGCACAGAGAATGACTCTGTTCCTACTGATGCCCCATCAGTCCCCTCTAGTCAACGAATAGAAGAAGACAAAATAACACCAGTTATCGATGTTGGCTATGAGCGGAAAATTGGACAAAAGGTACAGAAATGTGTTTGGATTGCCCATGTCTCTACACCTAACTCTTTAATTTGTCAGTAAAGATAAACAAAACTAATATTAATCAATAAAAGAAAACCATCTTATTTCTGCAGTTATTATATAGTAGAGCAATATATATCTTAGGGGTTAAGATTAAGCAACTGTCACTGTCAGCTGGCTATAAATCAGTGCAATTTCATGATTTGAAATACAATACTAGAATGAAAGTTAAGCAGCTGAAATCTAAGTTAAACACGCATACTATTTAAATCAACAGTCTATAAATTACCAGCGAAGAAAATCAAGATTTGTTCCCAAGGAGGCCAGAGGAGTATCATACAAGGTCTACATCAATTATCTCAAGGCTGGCAGAGGACGAATACTCTTTGGACTATTCATACTCTTCTTGGGGTTAGGTCAGGTATATATGAATGTGAAATTGACACATACAACTATACACCATACCAATTATTTTTGTTACTAAAAAGAGTCAGTCATATACTTACTGACCAGGATGCTTACCATTATGTAGATGTTTTCTCAGGGCTTGGTCTGACAGCCTACCATATCAATTAATGCAATACCATGCAGAACTCGAACAATTTTTGTAAAGTTCTGTTTGTAATTATATTCGCTGAATTGTGGTTTTGTCTCAGGTCTAGCCTTCACAATTATTACACAGCTTATTTCTTCATAGGTGGCAGAATTTTCATCAGGCTGGATATTCTCCCAGTGGTAAGTGCCACATGTTTCCATTTTTAATGTCACTCACATCAACAAGGCTTCTCAGGTATATTAAACTAAATTATGTAACCTGTATTTTTCATTGCAGTTGATTTTTAAATACATAGTTCATTAATTTTCCTATCCAAAAGGTGCATGAGTAGAATTCCTCACTGAGGGTTATTTATACCTCAGTGAGGAACTCTATGAGTGTTCCTTTGTGTTTATTTCATGTCATTATTAACAATATGCATACAAATTCTGCTTAATTGCTCTGAAAAAGCTAATTTGTCGTGGTTAAATTAACAGTTTTGATGATTTGACAGGCCGTGAAATACGGGTGTAGGCTATTTCAAGGGGGGGGGGGTGTTTATTACGGCCTCCCCTGGTTAAGTCAATGCGAAGGTTGTATTCAGCAAGAAAGAAATGAACCGTTCTTAAAAACATGCCTCCTTATGTTTTAGGTCTACAACAACAACCATACCAGGATTTAACATCACAATTGCCGCTGGTCCAGTTGCTGGATATGACAGCGTTTGGTTTATATTTGTGCTGACTGGCCTTGTCATCTCAATGAGTGTCTTTTCTTTATTCTCGGCTGTCATGTCATCTCTATTCCTGAACACAGCAGGGCGCAGACTCTACAACCAAATGTTTGAGGTTGTTCTCAGAGCACCCATGGACTTCTATGAGACAAACCCGGTTGGTAAGTTTTAGAATTCAGATGAAAGAGGAACGACTTGATAGCAATGAAATGAAAAGGATTCACGACATTTATGTCCTGGTAATTATTATAAAGAAAAGTGATTATATTTTGCAGGGCAGGTATTGAACAGGTTTTCACGAGATACCGGTTTTATGGATATAGCTCTGACCCTTCCGTTCTATCGGGGATTTCAGGTAATAAAAACATAATTATACCTGAGTGCTCATAGTTTTTCCGTAAATAAATTACCATACACAAATACATGTTATGTGGAATAAGAGAAATTTTGTTATGTAATCACTGTAGAAATAAGTGTGTATTACTATTTGAACATCTGCGCCTAACATGTATTTTGGAAATACTTATTTGAAAATATTTTGTTTCTCTCCAAGGCTTTGACCATTGGACTAGGACTTACAATATTTGCATGTGTCATCTTTCCATGGATGACACTAGTTGCCCTGTTCTGTGTGGTGATCTCCATAATATTCATGCATTTTGCTCAGAAAGGCATACAAGAATCTAAGAAAATTGAAGGCAGCTGTGAGTAATGCTAGCACATATATATTTAGATTATATCTAATTTCACATTCCATATACACAATGTATAATATTTAAGTAATGCCAAAATAAATATCATCACACCTTTATAAAGAGCATGAAAATAGCACACCTTGTATTTCTCTCTGGACAGGTCTGTTCAAAGTCATCACTGAAACTTGAACTACCATGGTTTTAATAATAATCTCAATAAGAAAATTTGGTGAAAGAGATATCATATATGGGATGGCTAGCATCAATGGGATATATTATTTTTATCCTGATTTGTCAATACCCACATTGCTACAATCTGTCCACCTGTTTAGTTTTTGCATCAACTACTTGTCATCTTGCAAGACCAGATCTTTTTTTTTTTTTAGCATGTGTGTTCAGATATTAAAGATATATGAATATGGTTTTTATTTTCAGTCAGAAGTCCAACATTTTCACATCTCTCAGCCACTCTTCAGGGACTGACTGTTATCCGTGCCTTCAGGAAGCAAAGCAGTTTTCTGAAAGAAGCTTACGCACACATGGACAGACATACGGCAGCCTGGCACACATATTTGGTTTCCCAAAGCTTTGTTGCGATACGTATTGATCTCTTTGCCAGCATCCTGATCGTCTCCTACATTCTTGTTGCAGTCACCACTGCCACGCCAGGTATTTTCAGAAGGACATAGATATTATATTAGAAATCATCGTTTATCACAAAAACAATATTACATATTATTATAATCATCATATTATTTACTCATTCAGGATTCTTCATCAATGTACCAGTGCCTATGGGAGAAAAATAATACTATTCAAAACATCGCAATCAATTCCATCCAGCACTCTCTTGTTATCTGGTAACCCTTAAGAAACACTTATCCATTCTTGTCTACTTGTCTTGTCTTGTCTTGACTTGTCCAATGTTGTATGTTGATTTTCCACTGTTCACAAAAATATAAGATATATGCTCAATATTCTATCTATTTTATTGCAGGATCGGACACAAACGGAGCAGGAGTTTCCGGTCTTGCATTTGTCTATCTTCTGTTTCTGTTGGGAAGTTTTCAATTTGCACTTCTGCAAGTGTCTGAACTCATGTCAAGTGTATGTACCAAGAACAACTAAGCTTTCTTTCAAAATTTTCCTGGATTTAATAACCCTGGACTGCCTTATTTTTCTGAGTTATTATTTGATCTATTATATTAAGCATTTTAACTGATGCAGATTTAGAACTACTTTCTAATCCAGATGACATCCGTTGAAAGAATTCAGCAGTTTGGCACCTTGGAGCAGGAGGCACCTGAGCACACAGATGTGACACCACCTGAAGGATGGCCAAATCAAGGTCACATACAGCTCACAGACATGACCCTGACCTACAGAGGTCAGAGCAAAGCTGCCCTAGGCCCCATCACATTGGACATTCACCCAGCTAAGAAGGTTAGAAAATTTAAATCAATGATGAATATTGTTCAATTACCATTCATTCAATGTTACAACATACATGTCTGTAAATAATATTCATATTTAAAATGTCTAGATCACTCGATGAGGACAAATTAAAGTACAAGTGTACTTATAGGTAGGTGTTGTGGGTCGGACTGGAGCTGGGAAGTCATCTCTATTTGTCAGTCTGCTGAGGATGGTTGAACCTACAGGCAGCATCCTGATTGATAGGATAGAAGTGACAGAGATTGGGCTGACTGCCCTCAGGTCAAACATCTCTGTCATACCTCAGGTAAGGAAAGCTGCCCCTCTTGCGTCACTATGTGGATGCAGTCTAGTCTGATTCATAAATATCCTCCCTGTCTTCTGGGGCTTCTTGACAAAAGTGATTGCTGTTGCCATGGCCACACTGGTTAACTGATTTTGAATATGTATTGAATACCTGCCTTAAACTGCAAGTATAATGAGGCAAATGAGATCTGTTCAACAATAGTGGTTGTCCAGGTAAAACAATCTCAGTTTTTATTCATGTGTTTCTACTCCTATAGCAATCGGTATTCAGAGAAATTGTGTTTTCTAAAATATTCATTTACAGGACCCCGTATTGTTTACTGGCTCTCTCAGGATGAATCTGGACCCATTTGAGCAGTTCTCAGATGATCACATCTGGAAGGCTCTCCATCAGGTATTTTTGTTATCACACAAATATCTAATCCTCTGCTCTAGTCCTCGTTTTTATTTGTAATATTATTGATTTAAAAGGTGTTCGTTTTAGCTCTCTTGGTCATATGTGACCCGTTTTAATGAAATGGGTCGGAAGTCACACTTTTAAGAGCCTAGATATGGGCTCTTTGTTTTATTTTTTGGTGAAAATTTCTCAAATTCCCATATGTCCGTGTCATATTTTCGGTCTAGCAACAGGGTCGCCCACACCTGTCCTCCTCGGCCGGTCCTCCTTGGACGGCACCCCAATAGATATGGGCTCTTAAAGTAGCATAGGATGAAAAAAACCATCATTTTTGAAAAATGGGTTTTTGACATTTTTCTAAACTGACATACTAACTTTTAAACCAGATTTTAACTCCCTTCTTCCCCAAAATGATGGTTATCAGATTGACAATTGTATTGTTTAATATAGATAGTATCTAATTTAAACCTTAATTATCTCATTTTAATCAATTTCCATTTAAATCAACAAAAAAGTAATAAGAATATCACCTAAGAGTGAATTTTGGCTAATATACTACATGTCACATACCAAATGAGCATAGATACACTTATATATGGCAATATTACAACATTTTTATGTGCGACTTCTGACCTATTTTGTTAGAACGGATCACATATATCATGTGTCTGCAGGTGCAGCTTCACACCAAGGTGTCTGGTCTGTCTGGTGGGCTGTCTGCTGAGATGGGGGAGGCAGGAGATAACTTCAGTGTGGGAGAAAAACAACTACTATGCATGGCACGAGCATTGATGAGGAGGAACAAAATTATAATAGTTGATGAAGCAACTGCCAATGTGGACTACAGGTATATCTATAGCAATTCATCCTCTCAGCTATGGGTAGATCAATCCCCTTATGAAATAAACTTTCATTGATCAGACAATTTATTGGTCTTTAGATAGTGCATTGCTGCTTTGTGCTCTTCATTCATTATATGTAATATTAGCAGACAGACTATTTATTACTTACTTGTATGTGAATACTCACAATATATTTTGAGAACATTAAATACCAAACACCCATATAAGCTGCACTCTGAGGCTGAGGGTATCCTAGATTGCATTAAGGGTATTTCATTATGGCAATTTTAGTACTGTAGTATACTGCATAAAAATGTAGTAAAAACTGCACCCTATTTTTGTTATTAAATTACAACTGAACCTATTCATGTACAATCTGGGATGCTATGCAAACTACAAGAACACCATGATGTTTATCAAGTTCACCACTTGGATTGAATCAATTTCATTTCAGAACTGATGAAACTATTCAGGAAATCCTGAGTAAAGAGTTTGCAGACTCAACAGTTCTAACTATAGCACACCGGCTGAACACAATTATTACATATGACAAGATAATGGTACTGTGTATATTGCTTTTTCTTTTAGTCAGTTTTCAATTACCAAATTAGTGTCTTTATCAAATAACCTTTCATTTCAAAATTATCAGAAAACTGTTTGCCTTTCATCTTTGCTCCATGGAAATTCAATTTTACGAGAAGAATTCATGTTTTCTTGTCACATGAACACTATCAGAATTGCATGTTTATTGCAACATTGAAATTGCCCATTATAGGGTAGTTTGTACCGCTAAAGATTACCAGCTTTAGCTAATCATGTGAACCCTGATTTGTATTGTGATCGGTTGATTGGTCAATATGTGGCCCATGTTCCCGAGAATTTATGAACAATCTTTGATGGGATATCCATCTTTGCTATGATCTGTGCTAGTCATACTTTAGTGTAAAAAAGCACTTACTCTATTTGACCAAATTGACAATTAATAATCTTCAATTTCAAGGTCCTAGAAGGAGGCAGATTGATGGAGTTTGACCATCCTCACATCCTACTGGAGGATAGTTCCAGCATGTTCCACCAGATGGTGCAGCGTCTTGGAGATCCATCTTACAAGACTCTCTGTGAGCAAGCTCTGACATCATTCTCTGCACGGAGGAGCCTGGAGCAGGGAGACTACCCGAGGGGAAGAATCTTGGACAATCAGTCAGGTGGAGGAGGCCATACAAATCTGGGCTTTGAGCATGAAGATGACCAAGCGAGAAGGATCGTGAACGTTACCCACTTTTGAATTAACATTTCTGTAATTCAGTAAATGATATGGGGAGCATAGAAATATTAAAAAGATTGCCTGGAACCCTGTTTTTGGAGTATCTTTCCACTTTGGGGGACATAACTCAAAGAATGACCATCAAACACACGCAAATTTACTTTTTTATGAAAGCCTAAACTGTTCATTATTATATCAAACCAGATAAAAAGTATAGTACAGGTATCTCTATTGTACCGCTGATGGAAGGTGAAAGATACTTGAAAAAACACACCAATTAGTAGACTTCTGGGGGGTCTGACCCTTTTTTGAGTTTATAAAGTGTTTATTTCATAGAATGATTTTCTAAACACAGTACAATTCAAATGAGATGATATACGATAAGATGTTACAGTCATATATGGTCCAAGATGGTGAATGGCATCTCAAGTAGGTGATACTTTAGGGTACCAGTATGATATGGTTTACAGAGTCTCAGCAGATCAGCGAAACATCAATGATAATTATACATACATGGTAGGGTTTTATTAGACAGTGTATCAAAACTATTAGGATATATGTACAGAGCTCCTTATTAATATTAGGGTCTCAATGTACAATAGTTTCAGGTTATACAAATATTCAAGGATACAATCAGGGATACATACAGTATAGTTTGGGACTTTTCAGCCTCAGTGTTACATGTCATATTATAGAGCTCTGCCACATATGAGAACAGAAAGGCCCATTGGTCATTAGAGTCAATACATTGTTATACAAGCAGCCACATGCAGTGGTGCAAATGATTGTTCATACGCAAGTCGATTAGCAAACATATCATGATTAATATACAGGATATGTGGCGGCAGTTTCAGCCACCTAAGGCATTTTTTCAGCCTTTGTCCATAGGTTTATTACAGGATATTAAGCATGGTGATACAATTCAACAGAATTTATTAGAGCTAGCCCAAGCTAGACCCCAGTTGACATAGGTTAACGCACTAGGTTTTCATTAAAGGCCTTCACAATATACTTTAGGGCCTTAGTACGGAATATAGGTTTTGAGGTGGCCTGTCTACAGGAGGCGTTTAGCTTATTCCAAAGCTCAATACCTCTATAGATTGGGCTCTTCCTGAAACCCTTTTTAATGAACTTAGGGTACTGTAGTAGTCCAGTGTCAGTCGATCGTGTAACTCTGCCATTTTGGGGAGCACGCTGGAAACACAATCCTAGGGATAAAGGGTCATGTTTCGCATCATATAGGTATTTGTATAGCAATAGCAGTAGCTGCAAGTCAAAACGAACACTCAAATAGTCAAGATTAGCATCAGTGTGGAGATCATATACATGATATTTCATTTGTACATTCAAACAGGTTCTAAGGCAGCGGTTCTGGACTAGCTGTAAGCGCTTGTGTTGAGTCTGAACTATGCCGTTATACAGATAGCCACAATAGTCCAGTACTGGAAGAATTGTTTGTTTATAGACTAATACAGCAGTAGG
This sequence comes from Harmothoe impar, assembly GCA_947462335.1. NCBI lineage: Eukaryota > Metazoa > Annelida > Polychaeta > Phyllodocida > Polynoidae > Harmothoe > Harmothoe impar. The sequence goes on from OX381719.1 coordinate 19,104,373, forward strand.
GTTAGATATTTTACGCTTCATTTTTCTGAGCATGACACTTCTGTTACTGGCTGAACTAACCGATTTACTGACGCTTTTTTCTAGACTAAAGTTGCTGTCCAGTATGACACCCAAGTACTCATATTGATTACACAACTCAAGAACGGATTCACCCATTTTTATGCAAATGTTATGGTGCTGATTTGATAGCAGGGGTTGACCAAAACATACAACTTTAGTTTTATCAGTATTGATGCACAGGCCACTCATGGCGAACCAATTGAATATGTTAGTGGCATCCACCTGTAGAAGGTTAGTGGCTGTGGCCAGACTTTTGTGCATGTTATAGAATACAACATCGTCGGCATACATGATAACCTTACAGTGTTTCAGAACATTTGGGACATTATTAACAAAGCAGATGAATAGTAGGGGCCCCAGGATAGAGCCCTGGGGCACGCCATATCGTACAGGTAGGGACTCAGATGTGTGATTGTTACATACTACACGTTGGCTCCTGTTGCCTAAGTAGGCACATAACCAGTCACTATATATATATAGGTGGTAAACCTAGTTTCCTCATACGGCTTATAAGCTCTCCCTGGTGTATACTATCAAAAGCCTTCCGCACGTCCAGGAAACACGATACCATGTACTCACTTTTATCCTTGGCTCGATGAATGTCATTAACAAGTCTGAATACAGCATCATTGGTTCCCCTGGACGTGCGGAAACCATACTGTGAGTCATGTAATAGATTATTTCTTTCAAGGTGGGCATAGATACGTTGATAAATTATACGCTCCATTATTTTGCTGGGGACCGGTAGGAGTGAGATAGGCCTCCAGTTTCCTATATTCTTTAGATCACCAGATTTGGGCAAGGGAACTACTTTTGCTGATGCCCAATCAACAGGGAATTTTATGTTATGCAGGCAGTGATTTATAAGCTCGGTTAATTGAGGTGCCATTAATAGCAGGGCGTCTTTTAAAACGGCAGTGTTCAGATCCGAGATGCCACTTGATTTATGAGTTTCAATGCTTTTTATCAATTTTAGAACATCAGAGTACATGACACGTGTGTCCTCTGTCTCACAATGTACTTTGTGAGTGGGTATTTTTGAGTTATTTACAATGGGGGCACTTCCCAATTTGTCAAATAGAATCCCACCTATGTTTGAGAAGAAACCATTTATGTAGTCAGGTACTTTGTCTCCACGAACCTCGTTGCCATTTGTCTGGTCATGTAAGATCACCTCCGGCTTCTCAACCCCGGTCTTACCAAGCAGCATATTTAGTTCCCTCCAAAATTTACTGGGGTTATCTGAGAGGTCGCTCAACTTATTTTTAAAGTAGACTTCCTCAGAGACCCGGGTTTTGGCGTTTATGTCCCTGCGGACTTGTTGTGCTTTTTCCAAAAGTACAGGATTTATTCGTTTACCAGCACAGTACTCAAGCATATATTCATTTCTCTCATGGATTGATTCCAATATATCACGAGTAATCCAGGGTTTCTGCATGTCTTTAAATTGCATGTCTTTTATGGGACAATGGACATTTAAATAATCAACAATGAACGTTAACATGACATTCCATTTTATATCTACATCGTTACTGCTATAGAAATCAGACCAGTCTAGGTTGTAAATATAGTCACTGAAGTCAGAGTAGTCATAATTTTTGTAAGACCTGCCTCTTGTAGATACAGTCACAAACTTCTCTTTGGGTTTTTTCTTGACTGCATATACCGGGAGGTGGTCACTTATTAATTGTGGGAGGGTGCCATGATGCAGGACAATCTCACAATCTGTGGCAATCAGATCAATACAGGAGCCACCAGGGCCTTTTGGATTAGGCCTGGTGATATTATAGATCACGTCACGTAGGCCTAAGTCAGTGATGGATCTCTTATAGTATTTCGTTTTACAATCATCTGGTTCAAATAGGTTGACATTAATGTCACCTATAACCCATTTCTCTCTTATATCTAGAGAGGGATTTTTGCAAATCCCAACCAGGCTGTCAATACATTTGACATAACTACCACTAGGGGGCCTATATACATGAATAAATGAAGTGAGTCTATGTTTCTCTTGAGTATAGTTGACTACCATGGCTTCAATGTCAGCATCAGAGCTCTTAAGATCTGGTACCAGGCTGCAGTATGGCGCCATCCGGTCACATATATATATTAATAACCCTCCCCCAACCTTGTCAACAACCCTATCATATCTAAAGAATTTATAGCCTTTTATAAACAATTTGTTGTCTGCAAAACCATCAATTAGCCAGCTTTCACTGACACAACAGACATCAAACAATTTTACTAGCTTTTCTAATTCACCAAATTTAAGTCTTAGGCTACGAATGTTATAATGACCTATCTTTAACCCTAAATATGTAATAAATATGTGATATCCTGTGTGATTGTCCTGGAAGGAGGTTGATTGATTTTTGGCAATCCTTACCTTTCACTCTGAGATGAGTCCTTATAGATACAGAATGCCACACAAATCTGGGCTTTGAAAGCATTACATGGTGATATCCTGTACTTAAAGAGGGCTTGGAAAGGTATGGGCCCCAGGGAATCTCTCAGGCAGCACTTACCCAATATTTTTGCACATGACCGGTGGGGGGGGGGGGGTCGCCTTTCATAGTCATTTATTCTATGATTTTAAATGATAAGCAAACACTAGACAGGCTCCAGTTTAGTATTTACACTGTACAACAAGGAGATAGTCACAGTTGTTGACAACCCTATATACATAGCATTATACACTCAAAAAGTAAACTTGTCTCCAGACTCTTCCAAGTGACTGTTATAAAATGAACGAGTTGAAAACTCGTCCAAGTGAAAAGGAAGAAGGTCTTTTAGCTGCAGATAGAAGACCCACTTGGCAGGTTCCAGCCTAAAACCTGATATTTGGCAGCTCCAGATTCTATTTGTAGGATGGTAACTTGATAAATAGCATTGTGTTGTAGGAACGAGGAGTGTAGATCTATTCGAGTAAGCCATATTGCTCAGCATATAACAACTTCAATCATCTTCTATTCAGTGAAGAGATTATAACAATTAAAGCATTGAAGGTAACAGTAATATAATCGTGGACATTTAACATAGTTTATTGAATTACATTTAATCCTGAATGAGAGTAATCAATGTACTAGAAACACTGATTACTTAGGGACTGACTACTAGCTATACCTTTATCTAACTGATTAGAATAAAATAAACGTTATTTGCACTAAAATGTCTTTTAATCTCTCTACCAATTTGGCTGGTTCAAAATGTCTTTCAGGTACGAGGCATATTAGGGAACTATAGCATTCCCTTGGGGAATAACGTTTTGGGGCCTCTCACAACTCACCAACCCCGCGGATTACGCCATATAATAGCACACATTCGTATGTGAGGTTTAGAACCTGGTAATCTGGATAGCATATTATGCACCTTACAGCATTACCAAGTAGAACATCAACTGTTCTGTCTAACCCCGTTGTCACCTATCTCCAGTAAAAAGCTTAACGCCACATGTCACTCCGTGACAGGACACAAACGCATGCAATTTTTGATCTATTGAGAGGGGGGGGGGGATTAAAATATGCTGATAACACATTGGGCCAGAAGATACGTGAAGATTTGCTTCAGATCCTAAAAATACTTAAGAACTAAAAATCGAATTTACCTTGCAGAGAGTACACCCTGAACACACATTTTCTTCTAAAAACAAACGCCGGTCATATTTTCTATACCAAGTTGATAAGAAACACATTACTTTTGGAGTGGCCGAATGCTGAATAAACATCTGTACAGTACTGCATTAACGATTAGCTCTTATCTAAGACCATGGGTTAACCTATCCTCGAAGGGACTGGCAGAGGCATTGTATTCCTTGCACTGATCAATGGTGTTTTTGAATATCACGTTGCTTATAATATTTCTATAAGATTATCTTCAAGACTTAAACTATCAGAGCCTTTCGTCATATTACCTTTTACATCAATTTTAGTCTACCGGGAAGTCCCAGCATATTATTTTATCTTACTCCCGTTGTGTGGGTCACGCTTTTTTTAAAGTTGGAATGTCGCTCTCAGCTGACAAGAAGGACGTTGATCCAATGTTTCATCAGTGTATGAAAAAAGTGACCACAAAAGTTGGTACCGTGGTTTTGAGTACGTAATTAGGTTGATCATCCATCAATATTGGTGACACAACAGTGGTATTCCACTACATGATTTGGATGGGCGCTCATCCCTCAAAGGATGAGTGAGGAATAATATACATGTACATCAATGATGTATTATATAAATGGTGATATTGTCTTATTATGGCGTTATTGGGGGAGCTCTTTTAGAAATGAGTTGTATGTTGCCTACAACAATTCAACTCAAACTCAATTTGTGTCATAGCTAATACTGCATTATATAACTGTTAGGCGTGCATTATAGCCTCAGAGAAGGCATGTGACGTTCCTTATAGTGTGACTGTGCACGGCAGGCCTTTTTGCTTTCTAAAAATCCGCCATATTGAATCCCGATTAAAGAGTAAGGGGAGTGTTGGGGCATACATTCTACTTGACAGTTTATAACATTATGATCTCCAAATATAAAGTCTGTCAATACACATGTGCATTGATTGTTCTTAGATAACGATGTGTAGTTGTCAATACAGTGTAGCTAAGGATTGCGGGTTTTTTACGTGCCGTGGCTAAGACTCCCCTTTGACTCTGTTTCTTCCCTATGTGTGCATGCATGTCATGAAGTGAAGTATTGATCGTGCCATGGAATCTAAGGATATAAGAGAGGGAGGACTGGACGTTATCATATCTCTCCAGGGCATGCCTGCTTCCTGACACTGCCACTATATATACACTTTGTGGATGACGCACGATACCACATAGGCATTTCCATATAGCCGTATAAGTGGTTTAACAATGGCTACCTTGGAACGACTGGCAAGTAAGTTCATAGAGATTAGCTTCCTAAGCCCTCCGTGTATCACAGTGAACACAGAAAATTGAATCAACATTGAGAACGTGTTGCCAATGTGGATTTAATGTTGATTCAACAATGATTCAATGTGCTCACTAGGATAGCATAACTACATATTCCCACTGGTTATTTCCCTCAAGACTTTTGATTTTCCCATTTCATTGCAGTTGTTTGATTTATTCTAGACGTAATCTGAATACACTTGGTTTTCAGATGTCGAGAAGTTTGGTCACTCACTGGCCATAGCCACAGACAAGACTTCCTACTGCATAGGCCTACCGCAAATAAGGTATTTGGCTATGGTTGCCTCCATTTAGTTGATAATTTTGTTTCCCGCCTTTGTGAAATGAATATTCAGGGCTCGATTTATAACAATATACGATAGCTCAATAATTCTACGACCACAAAAAACATGTCTGTAGGGAAAAGAGAGCAAATCGTAATTTTACTACTGGTTGTAGTAAAGGGTCGTACAAGGCAGTCAGTCGTAGAGAAAAATGAGGTCCATTTCACAATGATAATCATAGGACATATTTCCTTTACTCAATCATATCACTAGCTTTTAGAAAGTTGTTGTAAAAGTAATTATGCTCAAAATTTGGCTTTGTATTACAGAGTACATTAAAACATTATCCACATTACGATTCAGGAGGAAATAGTTGAAATATGATTTTCAAAAAAATGTATGTTATAGTGAATTTATGAGGCACTCATTCTTACAGGGCAGTCTATATATCATTATGATTTATTACATCTTGGTTTGGTATAAAATAAACCATTATTAACGATTTTTTGAATGGCTGAGATGACTTCAGAGGCTGTCTCAGCCATCTGTTGTGCAATGGGCATTTTTGCCCTAAAAACCACCTTTTACAGGTATTCTGTACGATCAGGTAGATTGGAAATTTGCTATGATTTTCTTATGAAATGCACCCCTTTTTTTGTACGACAGCATTCTACGGTTTTCTTGAGATAAGCTGGTCGTATGTGATAAGCTGGTTGTATGTGTGCTTATTTTTCTCCACCCTTACAACTGTTCAACAGATGGCATAGGCATAGCATAAAATGACCCCTGGACGATCAGCAATGGTTGTAACAGTAAAATAGCCCTCTATGTCGTAGAAACTTATGAATCAAGCCCCTGTGCTGTTTGATGCAACAAAAAGGGCCGGGGCAAATGAAAGATTTCTTTTCAGAGAAAATAGCTTTTTGTTGTCACAGTTCAAAGGAGAAGGGGGATCTTGGTGCCTCAAAAATAAATTTACCACCCATTGTCTGTGCAGCAAAGTTTGTTTTCAAATTATGGTTACTCCCTTTTATCATTTGTCTTTTGTCAGATATTGATTTCGTATCTTATTTTTCTCTACTTGATAGGTGCTTATCATAGTAGGCCCTGAATACAAAGGTCCAATTTGGTATGAGGAAGCTCGACATGGTGTATATAATGACTCAAGCTGACAGGGTAATATCGATTGATAAAGAGAATAGATTGTAAAAATTAATGTCATAGTATATCTATACAAGCTGTTACAGTCGTCCAGGAACCACCTACATTCATTTCTGGTTTATCTGAAATTTCAGAGGGAATCAAGGCAAACAGCTTTAGGTTTCAAGTCACCAAAAACCAAGTTCACAACTGCTGCCAGCACAGTTTCGGCTCGGGTGATAACATCGAGTTGGATTCCTCTTGAACTATAAACCAAGGATGGCAAAGAATCTTGAGAAACCCCTCTATCTAGACAACATCTCAATAAGTAGTATAAAACAATATGAATCTGTATCAGCTGTTTCTGTTGATCCTGTAGACCTTAACATCAAGCAGCCTGTGTCAAGGAACTTTGCACAAGCTCTAAGGGGTGTGTACATACATGGAAACAGGTCAGAGTTATGTGACATTGCGATACGAGTTGAACCTGAACTTAAGTCTCATGCCCCTCACATCAAACAGAGTACATCTGAGGTGCGGTCCCACTCTGTAAAAGCAGTGGAAGCATTTACTCATTCCTGTAACATTCTAGGGAAAGGTGTAGATTCGAGCAAGGTGCATGCTGGCCTTGGGGCCGTTGATGAGCAAACTTCAATCACAGGTTTCTATCATTACAGCGTTCACACCACCGTACCCACTATTTGTTGTAGGTTAGAGAAGGAAACTCTCAGGTTATCACAGCCTCTGATTTCTGATCTTAGAAATCTACAGGTGCAGATATCAAAGGGTTGCGAGAAGGTGTATATTCAATCCACTTGTGAAAGTCTCTTAAGAAGGTATGGGTCTCACGTCTATGTTGGTGATATCGTCTTTGGTGGGATCTACTCTTGGGAAGCCTGTTACTTGGGTGTAGATAAAGATTCACGCATTGTACGTCAACATGTGGAAAGTGCTGTTGCTGACTTGAGGTCTGCAACAGCATGTGTTCCATCCGTTTGGGAAGAAGTCACAATGTGTGCATCTAAAAAGAAGGGTGGGCCTTGTTTTGCTTCTTCGTTCGATTTGTGGAAAATGGGTTTGCAAACTGACAGCAATAGTTCGACTCTCATTGACAGAGGGAATGATCCTGTGGGCATTTGGGAAATTCTGTTAAATCATTGGCCGGAAATGGACGATGTCACTCAATTGAGACATGAGTTGCTGACAGCTTGGGAAAGAATGACTTCTCAACAATGTCCTGAGCAGGATATTCAAAACTGCTACCACAATGTCCACAGTCCTCCAGAAACCATGGATTCTGGGTACACACTAGTACCAATGATCAATCCTGAGGTGGTGGTAAATACCAGTTCAGTACAAACACACTGCACACAATCCCCTCCAGAGACTGCTCCTTCTGGTGTCATGAACGAAGTGGGTATGTCTTCAGGTCTACACACAGAGCCGAAATGTGTGGTCTCAATAATAGATAATCGGCAACAATCTTCTATGGATGAGGGTCTTACTCTCCATATTCCAAGCATTGTGACCAGAAAAGTTGCTCCTAATGATAATGCAGTGGGAAGCAACAGCCAAAATGATCATGTGGTGGACAGCAACAGTAAAGTTAAACAGATGGTTAAATCACTGGAAATCACCACTGGTCATCTTGTTTCCAAAGTCTCAACTCAAGTACACCCATCAAAGGTAGCTGAGGGTTTGAATCCAGTTGATTCTTGTGGCAGTGCTTGCCAGAAGCAACCTCAAGATCAGACGGGTCCCTTAGAATATAAAAGTACCCTAAAGCAGCCTTCAGTTCAGATATTGAAAGAACAGATAATCAGTACTCATGACCTTGTGGACCACAGTAATTCCCACATGAGTGACATGGTCAGTTCAGCATCGAGTTCAGTACCGAGGGATCTTGGTACTGAAGCCTCAAAACCAGCCATCGAAAATAATTTAAGTTCAGCTGATCAGACTCCTGAAACCTCCAAACAATACAGAGAATTTGATATGTCGGCCAGTGCAATCCACATACAACTCCAAAAACACACAGAAGGTAGTACCTGTGTTCCCTTGGAAGGGAAATGCACTCCTCACAAACCTGAACTTCACCTAAGCAAAGAGCAAAACACCATAGCAGGTGAGATAAGTGTCGATGGTATGACTCATGACCATGCGGATCAAGAATCCGACATTGGGAGTAACGATTGTCAAATCATCAGCCCAGATCCAGGAGCCATTGCCTCAACTGGGGCTATTCCTCTTGATGCCAAATGTACAGAGAAACATAATTTTCCCTCTGGAACATCACAAACGCAAAATCATGCCATCAAAGTTATATCACAGGAAATTCAGCATGAGAAACAACCTGGTAGTTCACTTTCAGAGGATTGGTCAAATCTCATTAAACTACTCAAGCTTGACCAGTACTACCCAGGAAGAATTTCAATCGAGAATGTGATGCAAGTTGAGGAATTTCAACCTGAGGGTGAGACTTCAATAAAAGATATTCCATGGAATGTCTTACGGAGATTGATAATGCTGGATCGTAATGGACTCATTGCTGAACTTGACAACAGCACACAATATGATGACTGTGCTGAAGACGATGACAATGTCTTTAGAATCAGTGACACAAATCCACTGGATGTTTTTCTGGCCATATTTATCTGTTGTGACTTAAACCTGAGACAAATCCTTGTACAGAAGATGAATCTGTGTCAGCTTGCTGTACCATTTCTCGTTCCTGGTCCAAATATAGAAGATCTTACGTACAGTCTTTGGGCATTACGTGCCATAAGTCTGAAATGGAGAAATTCATCACAAATGGCAATGGATACATTGGCTTCAAACACTCCGTTGAAAGTGGTTTCATCAATAAGACTGGGACAATGCAGTCTGGGAAAGTCCAAGCTGTTGAATAATCTGGTCAAGGGAAGCGATAGTGGTTCATTTGTGACAGCTGACACTGCAAACGGAGATAATCCAAGAGTCATTGCAAATGGTTTAGTAGAAGGGACATTCTATCTACCAGATGGGAAGCAACAACAGAATTTGACAGACGTGACTATGTTTCTAGATCTACGAGGTGATGGCAAAGAAAACAAAAGACAAGTCAACATCTTGAGTAAGATCTCAAATGTTGTACTGGTTTACCTGGATATGTCAGATCTTAACAATGCAGATGCTCTAACACAGGTTGTGGTCCTTGCAAATAGCTGCAAGAATGTGGTTCTAGTGCTTTCAGGAGAAAAAGGCACTTCAAAAGATCAAAACAGGAAAGCTGAGGAGTTCAGAGAAAAGGTAAAGACTTATGTCAGTATGAACTTAAGAATAGTACTGCCTTTCAAGGGGAAGCGTCTTAAGAATGCTTCTGACTTAAAGTCTGAAATAGGTATACAGATTAAGCAAAGTATCGAAGGGGACAAGTACATCACACTGGAAGACATTTCAGAAATACTTAAGGGAGAGAATGTCCATATTGATGAAATGAATCAATATTGCCAGGAAGGAAAACAAGTTGCTAGGGACGTAATGTCCAAATTTGCCAACAAAAAGAAATCCGATCTACTTCCATTGCAAGGCACCTGTTGGAAGGAATGGTGTGAACTCCTGAAAAGCAAAAAGAGATCAAATCAGTCAACTGGTGAGCCAAACACTATTCACACACTGGACCAAATGGACGAAAAGATGGAACATCTGCGATTGGATCAGCAAGAATTGTGTAATAGCCTGAGTCCATTTATTCAATCATTCATTGCTGGCCTCCAATCAACTATTGATTCCCCCACTGTAGACTTCTTTATGCAATGGCTGAAACTGTATTTGGATGATATATCCAGGCACACCTTGCCTGGTTTAGAATGTCAGTACCATGACAAGTGTCAAAGTCTAAAAGCTGCACGAAGTGCAGGAGAACTCAATTTGCAGATGCTAGAAAAGGAGGTTAAAGACCTCGAGCTGACCATAGCAAACACACAGATTGGAATAGAGCACCTGATGAGGGAGCTAGGCCAAATATTTGAAGCATCATGTGCAAGCAATAACACAGACCATGAGCAGTTCAAAGAGCTTCCACGTTTAGTTTCCACTCTCCTTTTGAGAGGCCAGGCATTGGAGATAATGGACGGTGATGCCTCTGGAGTGCCAACAACATGGTTAGATGCAGTTTTCACTGAACTTGAGGGAATACTTGGAAAACGAAGTGTATTCAATATTTCGGTTCTTGGACTTCAGAGCTCAGGGAAATCCACACTGCTCAACACAATGTTTGGGCTCCAATTCCCAGTCAGTGCTGGCAGATGCACGAGGGGAGTCTACATGCAACTTGTCAAGGTAAAAAAGGGCAGTAGCTTCCCATTCAACTATGTTGCTATCTTGGACAGTGAAGGTCTTCGTGCACCTGAACTAGGTGAATCCCACTTTAACCATGACAATGAGTTGGCAACATTCCTCATAGGTCTTGGAAATCTGACAGTTATTAACATTAAAGGGGAAAACACAGTTGAGATTAGAGATATTCTCCAGATAGTGTCCCATGCTTTTCTCCGGATGAAAATGGCAAATGAGAACATTGAAAGAGAGCGATCATGTGTCTTCATTCACCAAAATGTTTCTGCAGTGGATGCGCAAGAGAGAATGAGGAGTGGGACACAAATATTCCAGGATACACTTGATCTGAAGACAGCTGAAGCAGCAAAATTAGAAAATATAACGGATATCCATTCATTTAACCAGATCATCAGATTTGAAAGTGACCAACACATCTTGTACTTTCCTGATCTGTGGCATGGCATTCCGCCAATGGCATCGGTTAGCACTGAGTACCATGAGAGAGTGCTGATGTTGAAGAAGGACCTTATGAGCAGCCAGGCAACTAGAAATCAGGGGTTCTTTAGTCTCTGTGAAATTAAAGACCTCATCAAAGATATGTGGAATGGAGTATTGGATGATGACTTTGTCTTCAGCTTTCGAAACAGCCAAGTTACACGGGCATACAACCAATTGGAGGACAAGTTTTCGGAACTTAAAAGAGAACTGGAAATGTCTATCAGAAAGTGGTTGAAAGATATTGAAATGGGGGAACATGAATCCAAGGAGAGTGTGCAATCATGCAGTGCAAAACTGAAGAAGGATGCCATAACCTTCATCTCTGAAAAGCAAGATGGCATTGTTACCGAATTAAAGCAGTTTATACAGAGCAACACCCACAGCCAGGTTCTGCAATTTTGGCAAAAAGAAAAAATTGAGACACTGCAATCCATGATCGAAGCCAGATGCCATAAGGTTAAAGATGAGATCGATGGCATCACTTCCAAGTATGAAGTGAGCTTGATGATGAGAAAAGAGAAGGATCGTCACCAACAAGAACTATTTCGGAGAGCTAAAGAACTAGCTGAAACAATTAAAGATGATAGGAATGCCGATGATAGCTTTCTGAAGGCGGAATTTGACAAAGTGTTCGACAAGTGGATTGCTGATACTAGCCAGGAACAGATAAAGAATGGAGACATTGAGCAAATGTTGACTGATTTGCTGTTTGATCATTTTCAAGCACATTCTGGTTTTGTTAAGTCAGAGCTCAAGGGGAATCCCTTGAAAAGAGTAACGCGTCTTGCAGGAAGCATCACCAAAGCTGATATTCCCATATGGAATCTGAAATCTGCTTCTCCCAAGACCATTGAGCTGATGAGAATTAACACAGCTTCTCATATCAATAAAGTTTTTGAAGAGGTTGATACGTACATTCAGAGTGTTTCTGATGAATTCAGTCCATCAAATTTTGAAAAAGCATTAGAGATTCTCACAAGGGATCTTGAAGTAATCAACCCTGATTCCAATCTTCAGTATAAAATGCAGAAAGGTTTGGAGGTCCAACTGACTCTTCATATTGCAAGGCACGTGCTCAAGAACCGCCTCATTAGCAAAGAGCTGACAGAGAGAGTATTGACAATACTGCTCAGGCGTAATCCAATGCTTTCAAAAGATCGGCTTGAGGAAGAGCTTCAGCAAGTCAATCTAGAAGGAAGTATCAGAGAAACAATGATCGATCCAGCAGATCTAGGGTTCATAGACAAATCTGCCTTTCGGTCTTCTGTGTCTCAAAAGGAGTTTCTAGTCTGGAAAAAGCACACAGTCTCTAAGCTTAACAACATGTTTAGGGACATTGACAAGTATCTGTTGGGAGCCGCTGAGAAGTGTTATGGTTTTCAGAGTCATGATGCAAGAGAGCTCCTGCAAATTTTGCATAATGGAGTTGAGGAATTTCACACTGACGAAGATCAGCCGTTTAGCTTAGCTAAGCGATTCCAGGTTAGATTGGCTGTAGATGTATACCGATACAGTATCCCAGTGTTTCATGAAATGCAGGATTCATACAACAAAGAATACAGCATTTCTGCCCTTCTTGACCTGTACAGGGCTGACACTTATCAGCTCTTCTACAATACAGTGAAGCAAACAGGGAAGGAGATCATCGCTGTGGAGCTGCTCTGTGGAGCATTAGGGAACATGGCAATGGAGTATGTCAAGGCCAAAATGCATGATCTTGTAATCCAGTCAATAAATGGGAAGTATAAAAGTAAACGGAAATTACTTAAAGCAGTTCTTGAGCATTTAGCGACGAAGAACAAATCCTTTGATGCTTATGATGAATATCTCAAAGATACAAGGGGGTATGTTCTATGCTGGCTTGCAAAAGAAACAGAGCTGTTCATCTTCAGAGAAGAAGCAGAAGGTTGCTGGTACATGGACATGGTTGATATGCTTCTTGAGTTAGCCATGAAACCAATGGAATGTGCAATCAAACAAACCTCTGAGGGGCATTACTACAACCGGACTATAGGCGATTGGATCAGATCCTTTTCAGATGCTCTTTCTGAGAAATCCCAATTCAGGCACTTTGCAGACAGCATTGTAATGCCTCCAGATGTGGATGAGTATGAAATAGAAGACTTCCAAAGCATACTGGATGACACTGAGAAGCGCCTGAAAGGGGTTAAAGGTAAAGTACGTGCACGGTTCTCAGAATACACAAGCAAAGCTACAAAGTGGCATAGTACATCAACCTATGAGGCTGTATTCAATTCATTGTGGGGATGTGAGGCAACTTGTCCATTTTGCAAAGAACCTTGCATCAGCTCAAACCCAAACCATGCTGTAAATGCTGGTACACATCAAACACACTGCCATCAATGCATTCATCACAGGCCAAAAGGAATCATGGGATGGCGTCGTGATACCTCAGATATATGTGTACTCATCATTGAAGATTGCAGTTCCAGTGTTCATGGTACCGGCAAGTTTTCATGCAGTGTCGTGTCACATCAATGTGATTCTGACCCTAGGTCTGAGATCGCCTACCATGAGATTAGAAAATACAAGCGATACCTTCCTGAATGGGACATTGCTCCAAGTCGAGACATGGTATCCTCCAACTATTGGAAATGGTACTTTTGCAAGTACAAAAAGGAGATAGCATCAGCTTTTGAGACAAAGGAACTAAACTTACCACGGTCATGGTTCAAGATAAGTGAGGACAAAGCAATTAAGAGTCTCTGTGATTATGACTAAAGCAGCGTTGGGAATGATGAGGAATGATTTGGATCTACATTTTCAATCAGCTATGTTTCATATCTCCTTATCGACAATACCCTAGCGGCTTGAAGAAGCGCATTTCTAAAAGAAACACCGTCCTGAAGAAGCGCAGGGTAGTAAGCTTTTGAGACAAAGGAACCAAACTTACCACAGTCATGGTTCAAGATAAGCAAGGACAAAGCAATAAAGAGTCTCTGTGATTATGACTAAAGCGGCATTGGGAATGATGAGAAATGATTTGAATCTACGTTTTCAATCGGCCATGTTTCATCTCTCCTAACCGCCAATACCCTAGAGGCTTGAAGAACCGCATGTCTTAAAGAAGCACAGGTTTTGAATAAGCACAGCGCAGTAAGGGTATTGCAATTTAAATTTAGGCCATTTTTTATTTTGAAGAAGCGCAGGTTTAGCATAAGCACAGGGTTAATAGTACCATTGAATTTTGTAAGCGTGATCTATAGATATGTGATTACGGCCGATGCTATCTGCACACCAGGGGTGTGTGAATAGCTGTTGTTATTCGCACACCCTCAGGGTGTGAATGATACCACTTATCCAGAAAACGACCCCTTTAAAGGCCAGAAAACCCTCTAATATTTGTTGATATATCTCGAACATTAACCACCCTCCCTTCAAAAATAGTGTGTAAGGCTGCATTTAGTCTAGGAATCGATCCCTGGTCGCGTACGCCTAAAGCGAACACATTACCACTGAACCCTGGGCCAAGATGTCAAAATAATGACTTTTACACGTAGTCTTTCCTGCACTACTCACACTCCATGGGGGTACGAATCACAATGTTTATTTGCACGCCACAGGCGTGTGAATAAGAGACACTACTCACACGCCACCAAGATGGGAACAAGGGGGTCCTCCTGACACGCCAGAGGCGTGCAAATAGCGCTTGCCATGATTACTTTGTTTAGTCAACTTTGGAAAATATATTGTGTGTGAAGTTTCTTTACCATGGGGTTGGGTATTTATACTGGACAGCAAATCGTATTAAAAGATGCATGTTATCTTGTTACGTTGTATATCTATTTAGAGTGTGGCCCCCGATGGGTGTATGGTTGTCTTACCCAAGTCACAGAGACTCTTAAAGATGTTTAGAGTTTGCTTACAAAGTTCAGCTGTTTTATAGAATTATGAAATGGAAAGCTTTAGCAGGTTTCAGATTGTATTCCTACAAATCAAGACTGTTATCCATTTTTGTAGCAATACGAGTGATAACAGTTACAGTATTATGGCTGTTCTGCTAGCTTACATCATTGAACGCATGTAAACATGTAATAGATATGTAATGACGCTCCGTCCAATATTATAAAAAACTGACGATGTACAGTAGTTGCTGTTTTCATGTATAACTAATAGGTAAGGATATATAGGAACTGCAATCATGTATGAGCATCAAATATAATGTTAATAAAACATGTATGTGAATTAAATATCCCTTTGAATTATTTACCTAGTTTTATTGCAAATGTAAAGCAAACGTAAACGGGAGTAAAATAAGCCTAGACAAAAAATGAATCAAAATGAACCTTAGTGGGGGACATTTGCACTAGGGGACGGTATACATGAAACTGAACATTGTAATGTACATGTATTATCCCTTCTGCCATAGAAAATTTGAACAAGCAACTTTAATCGAGAGTTAAAAGTGTACATTTAACAATTTGTTGATTAATTCTTAAAGGGCCCGGTTTATTTCACCATAGTTTGGGATCCCTGGTTTCGCCCCCCCCCCCGAGTCATATTACGGTTTGTATTTAGGTAGGCATAAATCTAATACTTTATGCAAAAATCCCTTTATTTTCTACATTGCTTTTTGCTTTCCGTACTCCCACCTACATTAATTCTTTCATCGAACCGTTTTTCTAATGGAGCGAAGGCAATGCATCTATATTCTCTCCTCTTGGTTACTTTCTGTGATTTCCTCTAGAAACCTCATAATTAAATAGATATTCATGATTAGTGAAGCTTAAGATGCCTATTGAAAACCCAATTTCAGAAGAGGTCTCTGACTCCTGGACAGGCCTTAAAGTCATGGGACTCTGTGGTGTCCTGCCCTAAAGGGGATGTGATGTCAAATCTTTGACCTTTAAATCTATCCAGGAGTGCCCTCTCTGTCTGGCCGAAATATTGTATGGCACTGTGTATGCAAATTATTCAATAAATCAGGTTTACTGTCTAATATGTGCTGTAACTAGATTTAAAACGGAGAATTCTTATCTTAGTAGTACGCCCGTACCTGTATAAGTCAGCGGTACTTAACTTCTGAGATATGAGGACACTCATTGTTCCTCACCTTATCATATCTAAGCCTTTTGAACAAGATTGAACTAGTCATCCTAACCCTTTAAGACAGGTATAGCAATCTAATACCCCTTTTTGTCACATGATTCATGAATGCAGCGCTGGTGACTACCGCAGCAGCATTGCAGTCATGCATCATTCAAGTTGATATTTCCCTCAGAGTTCACCAATGCCAGATAAACTTTCCAGTACTGTATTAGTGCATCATGACGACGGATAAACATGAGACGTTGAGCCATTGAGGGTTTAAAGGAGCATAGTCCACAGATATACTTATCTTATAAGTGTGTTGTGTATGTACCCATTGATCATTTATCAAGTAGGGTTTATATTTGACACGACCACTAAACACTTTTATTCTAAACACCTAAACATTTATGTTGAATATGTTTAGATGTTTAGTATTCAAACAGTATTGGGAATTGGTGTTTGGGATGTAAACATGTAGTGTTTAGATCATAGACACCTCTGTGAAGAACTCTAAGCATGGATAAAGCCTGAAGGTCTGTTGTATGGACTGAACGTTGTGTATGTTAAAGTAGAGGCCTATATGTGAAACAGTGATGGGTGTACATTGGCTTGTGGGGGGGGGGGGGACCGCTAGATCTATATAGGTATACGGAAATAAAATAAATTAGGATATCGGTATCTCAACATGATAATAATCTACATGTCTCTAGACACACCACTTTAATCTTTGAAACTTGACAGATAAACACAATAATATGCTAAATTGTTGAATTCTAAACACTTCATTCTCCTAAACACATTGATTTAAACACATACATTTCTAAGCACTGAGCTAAGCATATTATTGATCTAAACATGTCTAGGAACATATTGTATGGACAAATACGGGGCAGGATTATGTTCAGGATTGTGTTTAGGATTGTGTTTAGGATCTAAACACGTTGTTTGCAGTGTAGACGTCAACTAATAGAAACGCAATGGTGACACCAGGATCCCTACGGAGATGTACTGCAGCCTACAAGAGACAGTGGTTTCAGTGGCCAATGATCGCCACGTTAACAGTAGGGGAGAGGGTTAGAGTAAAATCTTTGGGAGACCCATCCTAAAGTATAGAATATTATCATATCATCACTAATAAGAATATCACCTTCACTTTTGAATTTGAGGATTGTAAGCCCCCCCCCCGTCACCCTCTTCAGAAAATATTACAGATTCAAGTAACGAAATACTCCCCCCCCCCCCATCCCTCACTAGAAGCGGTCTAATTTGTACCAAGATATCTTAGTTTTTATCCCTTTAGGAATATATATTCTGAGGTCATAATGATTGGTGGTATAAATAGACATTTTCGTCATAACCATTTTGTATAAGAGGAAACCAGAGAAGGTCTTGTGGGAGGGATGGAGGGGGGGGGGACTGCCCCCCCCCTTTGGTATGAATAGGAGTTGATTAAGGCTGACCATCACATATTGATTATCACAGTCACAAGGGGACCACAGAAAACAAGACGCGGGACTGTGGCCAAGTGCTCCCATAGCCCCAACACTGGATCAATACGACACTGGCGGCCTGTGCCGAGAGGGGGACTCAGACATTGCCAGTACATGGTTGTAAGATGGGGCATAGTTGTTCTTGTATTATTTCAGGTTTTGAGTATCCTTGTTTGTGGGTGACCCGGTGAGATTAGTATTATTTAAGCAGCGCCAAATAGAAGACGAGAATGAACGTAACAAACTAAGATATATGACTGCATACTTTAAACATAATTGTGATGGTCATTTAAGATAAAATTCCATGTTGCAAGAGGTGGGATGACCACGGATTACTGTCTATAAACAGTACACTTTTACAGACTATGGAACATATTTACTTATAATTAAAATTAGTCTCTGCTCTGGGGAAGACATTAGCCCTCTGTCTGCTGTCATAAAGCTAGGCCTAAACTTTAAGATTCAAAGATTCAAGAAGGCGAATTTTAGCTATTCTCAGTGCGATTTGTAGCCTATTCTCACAATAATTTGGAGCCTATTTTCATGTTGAATTGTGGTCTATTCTCTCATCGATTTGTGGACTATTCTCATGGCAAACTATAGAAACTGCCGTTACAAAATCAAAACAACAGGTAGGCCTGCTGCCTCAAGCAAGTGACATTGTTGCTAGATGACGTGGTACCGTTGCTAGGTAATGTAGCAACGTTGCTACACTATGACGTCACCGGCGCTGTGACGTCACATGGACGTCACCCTATGAGCAGAGGTTTAGTCTAGATCACTGAAGGTACTGCGCCTTTTTGTATCTGCTTGGAGAATGTAAGAATAGGGATCTTCTGGCCATTTTGTCTCATGCGATTTTTTTGCAGCATAGTCCAGAAAGTGGCAATCCGTAAGACCCTCCTTAACCTTTTGACTTTCGGTTTATTCAACGATGAGTGATAGATATTCAAATGGTTGGATGATTTAGCTTGTTGTAATTTATGGAAATTATCAATGTTTGTAAATTCGATAGAAATTCCATATTCTAATCTATCAATTGGATGCTGCAAATCCCCCATCAACGACCACAAGAAGTGCTTGGCTCGCCTAGCCTATAGGCACACTTAAAAAAAAACTAGGATTTAGAATTTGGTAAAATGCGATATAGCCACTTGAACCTCCCCTATTTATTAGGTTAAACTGACCCATCAGCACTCATGGCCCACTGCCAACCCCTCGGACCACTGACCCCGTAAGGGCAGGGTTTCACCGTAGGGTTTGATTTCCCCAGCTCTCGTGGGAAACCATTACATTTCCAACTCATTCATGCAGAAATCCACCAACGCCCCCCCCCCCTTTATTTCTGAAAGAAAAATGACCACTCCCTTACTGACAGTGACACCCACCAGGGGGTATTATACACAGTCCAGCAGGGGGAAATACGGACAAACCGCTGGATGCCTCGACCGAATGATACTTACTATACTATTAAAACATTGGCCCCGTTTTATATAGAAGATTCAGAAAATGTTATGATTGAAACAAGTCACGGTCGTTTACTATGTCTAATATTCCTGATGGGCCTCAGAATTTAATCATATCTAATGATACATGCAGTTTGCCTCCCATCATTCTGAAACGTGACTGTTTTGAGCTAAACTAAACGGCGATATTTTACAGTCATTCATAGTAGAAGAAGTATAACACGTGGATGACTGTATGATCAACAGTATGATAAATACGTTTTAAGAAGACGATTGATCATAATTATATTAAAAATGATCCTGTTGAGGCTCTCCGCCATGTTGATAGGACAAGCAATCAGCAGGCCCGCAGCAGCGACAGCAGCCCCGCAGCAACAGCTCACTCTCCCAGCAGATGTTCCCCGCTGTAGGTGTGCTGGTCCCGGTGTGGGTGGGTTGTAGGGCTATTGTCACACCTCCTGGGAAGCAGCAGAGGGCTGGTGGACATGGCCTTGTAATACCTTGGGGCTAACTGCAGATATAGCATGTGTTTCGCCCACACTGGTGGTTCAACTGTGGATTACCGAATTACAAAGAGTATTATAGAGTGTGTCGACAACATTGAAAAATGGAATTTAAGCCCAGGTCAGAGCTGGTCATAAGAAAGGTAAGATTAAACTTTTTTCTTTTATTTTGTGTTGGTAGATTTTACTTATGTTATTTAGATTTAGGTTTGCCATCTAGTATTGGTCCTCTTACTTCTTGTTTGTCTTCTTTTTTTTTTCTCAGCAGCTTATGGATATTTAAAGGTGAAAATAACCATGAGAATAAGCATCTATTTAACCTTCTCAGGGCCGCTTGGTGCTTTTTTTGTGGATCATGCTGACCCTTCTGGAGTGTATCAACCCTGTAGGTCAGCATAATGCATAATGCATTTCCCAAAGTGGAATGTTCGGATTTGGCCGAGCATTTGTTCTTTCTTGCCACAGCGAACTATATAATCCTACTCCATGCTGTTCTCTCAACCACCCGAAATTCCATTTGCATCCCGTATCTCATTATCACAATTCTATTCGATAAAATAAAGATTAAATTTCCCATTCATCGTCAAGGAATATTCTGCCTTAGCCCTGTAAAGACAGCATGCTGTATTTATATTCACTTGTAACTTGCCAGTGCTGCATTGATGCAAAATCCTTTCGGAAGTGTATCAAGTACACTGATAATAAAACCTATAGTCAGTACTGACTATACCATCATATTTTGACCCCCGTAGTCAGGGGACTATACAACTTAGTCACATATTAGTCATAAAGATAGTCAGTAGTGACTATATGTGGATCACACAAATTGATGACGTCACAGGAATGTGTGCACAGGAAACAGTTAAGATTCAAATTTGAATGGTCCATGGACTTCAGGTAGGCACATCCTTTCCTAAACCACTGTTCTATGGATATCCCTGCTCGTTATATGCTATGTTACAGTTGACTATGACAACTTAAGATGTTATAGGGTGCATGAGTTCTCATGTTTGATAGAGTTATCATGGTAATTTGTTCCAATTTTGATAACATGGAAATACATGAACAGTGTATGTCTAGACTGACAGAGCATGATAGGCCTATACAGGAGCCTGTCACCTGCTCTGCCTTATCATAGCCTGTCCCCTGGCCTGTCTTATCCTAGCTTGTCCCCTGCCTGCCTTATCCTAGCTTGTCCCCTGGCCTGCCTTATCCTAGCCTGTCCCCTAGCCTGTCTTATCCTAGCCTGTCCCCTAGCCTGCCTTATCCTAGCCTTTCACCTGCCCTGCCTTATCCTAGCCTGTCCCCTTCCCTGCCTCATCCTAGCCTGTCCCTGCCCTATCCTAGCATGTGCCCTGCCCTGCCTTATCCTAGCCTGTCCCCTGCCCTGCTTTATCCTGGCCTGTCACCTGCCCTGCCTTATCCTAGCTTGTCCTCTGGCCTGCCTGATCCTAGCCTGTTACCTGCTCTGCCTTATCCTAGCCTGTCCCCTGGCCTGCCTTATCCTAGCCTGTCCCCTGGCCGGCCTTATCCTAGCTTGTCCCCTGCCCTGCCTTATCCTAGCCTGTCACCTGCCCTGCCTTATCCTAGCCTGTCTCCTGCCCTGCCTCATCCTAGCCTGTCCCTGCTCTGCCCTACCCTATGCTATTAGCCTGTACCCTGCCCTGCCTCATCCTAGCTTGTTCCCTGCCCTGCCTCATCCTAGCTTGTGCCTGCCCTGTTTATCCTAGCCTGTCCCCTGCCTTGCCTAATCCTAGCTTTTCTCCTGGTCTGCCTTATCCTAGCCTGTCCCCTGCCATGCCTCATCCTAGCTTGTCCGCTGCCCTGCTTTATCCTAGCCTGTCCCCCGCCTTGCCTTATCCTAGCCTGTCTCCTGGCCTGCCTTATCCTAGCCTGTCACCTGCCCTGCCTCATCCTAGCCTGTCCCCTGCCTCATTCTAGCTTGTCCCTGCCCTGCTTTATCCTAGCCTGTCCCCTGGCCTGCCTTATTCTAGCCTGTCCCCTGCCCTGCTTTATCCTAGCCTGTCCCCTGCCCTGCCTTATCTTAGCTTGTCCCCTGCCCTGCCTCATCCTTGCCTGTCTCCTGCCCTGCCTCATCCTAGCCTGTCTCTGCCCTGCTTTATCCTAGCCTGTCCTCTGCCCTGCCTTATCTTAGCCTGTCCCCTGCCCTGCCTCATCCTAGTCTGTCCCTGCCCTGCTTTATCCTAGCCTGTCCCCTGCCATGCCTTATCCTAGCCTGTCACCTGCCATGCCTCATCCTCACTTGTCCCCTGCACTGCCTTATCCTAGCCTGTCTCTGCCCTGCTTTTTCCTAGCCTGTCTCCTGCCCTGCCTTATCCTAGCTTGTCCCCTGGCCTGCCTTATCCTGGCCTGTCCCCTGCCCTGCTTTATCCTAGCCATGTTTACCCTGCTGAACCTTGACCTGCCTTTAATACTTAAGTTTCCCTTATTTCTCATGATTGACTATATCTATTAGTCATAGTGACTACTTTAGACCATGAAACCATTAAATTCATAGTCACTTGACTATATAGCCCAAACAAGCTAATTTAATGGCTGACTATAGGTTGACTATATGACTAACTTACTATAGACATAGGTGACTAACTTGGTATAGTCGTTTTTGCTACATTCATGTGACTATAGAAATGTAGTCGGTAGTGACTAACATTTCCAGGTCCATTAATTTCAGTGTAGCCCGTTGTGAAACACCACAATCAAATGATTATGTAGGAAGGGTTATGTAATATTCTTCTTGATAATTTAAAAGAAAAAGATACTGCAACATTCCTGTTCCTTCTGCGGCTAATACATGTAAAAGCATTTCCTGATGTTAAGTGCCTGATTTTTGCCTTGCAATAAATGTCTTTCATACTCCAAAATATCATGCATGTAGTCGTATAATATGAACTCTGTGTGTATGTATGTTGTTTGTATGTATGTTCAGATGCATGCATGAATGAAGCTATGTATGTTTATATATATATATATATATATATATATATATATATATATATATATATATATATATATATACATATATATATATGTGTGTATATATAGTTATAGATTAATAGGTACAGCTGTTACTACACATGCCTCTGTTATACCGATGGTGGTGTGGGCTGTGGTGTTAATGAGTCCATAGTGTAGTGCACTAGCCATAAAGTAGTAGTAAACTAGCATACTAGTAATAAACTATACTAGCCATATACTATAAACCAATGCAGCAAGAAAGTGTGACTTTCTCAAAATAACGTTGCGTTTATGTTAGTTTCAGCAGAATGCACGTAACATTGTCTATAATGGCTATATTCACAAACAGATCATAATAGGATATTCACAGAACAGTTATCTTTCAAATAGTATATATATCAGAATGCAGGATTTTGAGGTTAAGTTCATGGATTTGTTGGTCATGCTTCAGTAATGTTCAAAAACTTTATCGACAACTTTTCTGAGAAGTCACCCTTTCTTGCTGCATTGGTCTCTAGTACTCTACAAGTGTACTAGTGATATACTAGTAATATACTAGTATACAGGTAATATACTAGCACACTAGTATAATAACCTCCATACCTTTGTACCCATAGTTTTCATGTCAACCTGAGTAGACCTGTACTTTAACTCCCTTTACTTGCAGCAGAACTCTACAATGCAGTACAGATGATGTACTTAATGCCGAACCATGCACGAGAAGAAGAGACGAAGCTGGTAGGTGGAGTCTCCTAACCCTATTGGGGTAGACTTTTGTAATGTATAAGGGATGAATGCAGCATGGCAAGTAACTCTCCAGTGCTGCATTCATCCACCATACAGATGATATGGGGTGATGCACCACTTGAGACCTGGGAACTTACTAGTAGGGCATGAGCCATGATGGCAAATTGAGCTTCAGGACATTCCTTTTCTACTCAAAGTATATCAAGATGTATTAAATCATTATGGACTTCCCTGCTTTATCTGCATTCTGGTATGGATACCTACATTTCACCCAACCCTATAGGCTGCTTGATGTTTCACAATAACCATTTAGGGGGAGGGGGGTTGGTGGATCTGGGGGGGACCCCTTGAAGGGGGGACCAAAAAATTTGCACCCGTTTTTAGCAAAAAAGCCCGCTATAACTCAAAGGGGTCAGCGCGCACCATTTCGACCTGCTTGGGGGGGGGGGCAAAAAGATTTTGACCCTTCCCGTGGGAGGGACCAGAAAAAAATCAGCCCTCTCACGTGAAAATCCACTGACCTCCCACCGCTGTTGTTAAAAAATGACCACTCCCTTAGTATTTTATCATATGCACTGGGCTCTATGCATGACTCCCTCAGTGATATCGTCACCATGGTCGAGGGTAAGACATTGCGCTGGTTGAGGGTGAGAAAATTTCACCAAAGAAGTGATACCCATCATATATGCACTGTCTGTATACCATGTGCACATGAAGTACCGTGTAATCATACTCCATGGCCGACAGGTCTGTGGTTTGTGTTCATTTTTAGATAAGAGGAACATGTAAAAATACAAAAATCGCACTCATTGGCATCCAATGCTATTGTTCATCACTCGTTGGACTTTTGGATGAAACCTGTATGCCAGCAGTGTGAGGTTTTGTCTGTGTATTCTTGTGATAGATCGCCCCAATGGCAGCTGATAGAGTAGACCCCTATATACAAAATTATAAATATAATTGGAAAATGGACATATCCAATGTGAGCTGGTTTATATTTAGAGGGGTCTATGTAACTCTAAACCTATACAGCTATGTTCCTATTAGGCCAAAATAGAAAAAAAGGTTTGATTCAGGTCACCCGACCGACCCTATCTAAACAGGGCCGACCCAAAAAAAATATGCAATTTTGAAGAAATTTCCGAATTTTTACCCTTTTTTGGTCAATTTTAGGGTCATCGGAGAGACTGGCTAGTACTTTCATGTTTGAAAAAAATTGTAAAAAAAAAAAAAAAAAAAAATCCGACCTACCGACCCTTCATTTTCTGCCGATGTCACCTGAAACGAACCTTTTTTTTGGCCTTACATTACGTATTGAATTGTCAGCCCCTATGTGATTACAAGTGATTCACCCCCTACATGATATTATGGATTAACATGGTAATGCCCACATAGCACTGTAATGCTCAATACCCATATACTGTCATCATTCATGAATGCAGCCCTGCTTTCAAGCATACTGCGATTATACAGGGATGATGCAATTCTAAAGTGTGAGGGTATGATGCATTAAATTCAGCGCTGGCGAGTAGGCCTGGTGTGTATGTTGCATTCATGCAACATGATAATGAACTCTACATATCAACTCCACATTAACTGCACAATAAAGCACTTTGCGGCCCTTAAAGGTTTAGCGGCGCTATTGTGTGCTACACTATTGAGAACCTCTATACTCTATACCCACATAACCAATAATACTATTATTATACTATTACTACACTGAAGGTTTACTGAGTTCATAACCGTGAATATACACAGAGAAAAGAAACCGCGTCAAAAAGAAGTCCAGGTTGCCTCTAGAATGACTCCCCTCTCTAGGGGAGTCTAGGTCGCCCAAGAGAGCCTAGGTGACTCTATGGCTAACATAAGGGAGTCACCTGGGGGAGTCATAATAGCTCTCTGGGTCATATGACTCCCCTATGTGACTCCCTTAGGTCACTTAGGCTCCCTTAGGCAACCTGGACTCCCCTATAAAGGGGAGTCATTCTGGAGGCAACCTGGACTCGCTTTTGATGCTGTTTCTTCTGTATATATATATATATATATATATATATATATATATATATATATATATATATATATATATATATCATATATATGGAGTATTTTGTAGTGCGCCCAAATGGCCTCAGGGATGGCATGTTGCATGATGCACCATAGGAGCACTGGCTCTCTAACACTGCATCATGCCGACCCCAGGGCTGCATTCATGCATCATGACGACAAAGGGCATAATGCATGAATAGGAGCAATATGCAGCCCTTGAAGGGTTGAGTCTATTACTTTCTTTATACTGTATATTTGGGTTGTCAACATGTTATCCACTCGTTGTGGTGGTTACCCTGGCACTTCTGAGGATATCTTTTACATTGTGACGTCTACAGCTCCACTGTTACTTCAATGTGTCCGGGACAGATCTGGGTTACTGGTAAACGCCCAATCCAATCTTGCTGACCTCAGCACAGGATCAGATTCATACATGTGCGGGAACGTTCACAAATGATGTACACCATCTATCTTTTTACCTTTTTTGGAAAGCAGGGAAAATATCTATTTTGGGCTATCAAATGAAGGTAAATTGATAAATATCCCCAATTTGAAAGACCAGATGTTAAGGTCTTTGCTCGTCAGCACGTACTTATTTCCTTTTTTTCTTTTGTAAGATTCTTTTTGAAAAAATCCCAGTGGGTAGAGGTAAAGAAAAAGAGACAAAGTACCAAAAAACCCTTTGAGGATGCATGATACTTCGCGCCTGTCTCTGAAAATCATTAGAAGCATCTATTTCTTGTGCCATGGTGTGCTTAGGCAAGTAACTCGACAAGGGTGCATCGGTGCATCATGCTGACCGTCATGGAGTTTATCTACATGGCCTGTATGTCCGGCATAACGCATGGTTGTAACTCAAGCCAGGCCCACAGTGATTCATGATATTGACATTGTGGCATAGTGCTTCATATTGATGATAACAGTGTGACTATTGATGATTAAATTATTGTTGCTGACCTGGGGGCTGTTTCAAAATGCAAAAAAAAAACATAGCGCAAGAAGAGGGTGTTACAAAATAAATTTTTTACTCTGTTTATCAAGGGGCTGTTACAAAACAAAATTTACGTTATGGATTCTTTAACATTATGGACGTTTTTTAACGTTATGGACTCCATTTTTACCCAATACCTTTCCAGGAAGGGTGGAAAAATAGTGTAAATTAGCTCAAATTAGCCTTTTTTGAAGACCACGGTATAAATTTGACATTCACGCAAATATTAACGAAAGTTTTTGAACACCAATGTAATTTTTTTTTTTTTACGTTTTGTACTAGCCCCCAGGAGGGGATTCCCTTTGTCTATCACCTTATCTGCCTTCAGCCAAGGAAGATGCCTGGCCTTTTTCAAACAAGGGTGATCCACGTAAAGTTATTGAAGCTATGTCAGAATAATTGAGTCATCTCCCTACCCACAAGTATCCGAGCCTAAATGTGTTAAACCATTCTGACAGCGTGGGGTCTAATAGACTGATAATCTTGTGTCAGAACGGGAGTGGGGATGGGGCTGGGGCATCTTTATTGGCTATATTCTGCGCTATTGCAGGGATTTGATGCAGTTTAGCAGTGCAAGACCTATTAGGGGTAAAATGATTATGGACACATATATAGCTCCTGATGTAAAGGGTGCCCTGGACCTACATCTTTCTCTAACATGCCGTGGTTCAGGTGGTCAAGCTCCGACTAACCTGCTTCATAGGGGAGTGGTCAATTTCAAACAACAGGGATGATGATTTATTTTTGGTTGGGGGGCAAGCGGCTCCAAAAAACTTTGGACCCTTCCATAGGGGAGGGCCAGAAAGAATTTCCGACGGGGATGTCATCCCTTTTCAGCGGAAATACCTGTGGATAACTATAGGTGAAAGGGCTCGGCCACACTCAATATCAAAATCGCCTGGGGGGGGGGCAAAAAATCGCGACCCCCCCCCCCCCTCATTGGGAGAGCCAATATGTTTTCATCCAGCTCACATGGAGATTCACCAACGCCGGCCCTTTTGTTAAAAAATGACCGCACCCTAAAAATGGGATACTCCTGGGTGAAAATAGTGCGCCAGAGGTAAGTATCTTAGACCCACTGTGACCACGAAAAGGGGGGCGGCAGAGGAGTAAATTCATGTTGGGTCCATTTTCACTCAAATACTAATTGCTCCCTATAATCATATCGGGTTGAAATAGTCAGGTCTATCAGTAAGCGCCTAATACCTGCTTTGTGTGACTATTGGGGATAATGTATGAGACAAGAGTGTCACAGCTTACGAAATCGTTATTTTACCTGTTTACGTCAAAATAACATTTTAAAGTCATGTAATGCTTTGTTATAATGAGGAGCCATAGAGAAACGTTGTATAACGTTTCTTTTTTTTTGGGGGGGGGGCGGGTACGCCTGGTCATACTTATAGAGGCCAAAACAGTGAACTCAGAGATGATGGTCATAAGCAAGAACTGAGTACCTCCTCTCAGTATATAAGGTGACCCTGCAACCCCCCCCCCCCCTCTCTCCTGTGCTGGTTCTACCAAAACAGAGGCCAGCAGAGGAGCTAATTGGATGGTAACAAAACCTCTGTGTGGAGAGCAATAACACAGCTGTCCAACACCCAACATATTCTCAGCAGTGGTATATATATCTACACCCTAGATGCAATTTGTCACGAGGTTTTCTATAGAGAGGTTCTTCCACTAAAACGGATCTGTCACCGATCGCGATCTCTGGAATAGAGACGTGTATAAGGTGGACCTTTTTTTACTTTTCTTTTCACACAAATTAAGTGGTGCTGATCAAGCTCAAGATTATGTTATATTTGTCATTGTGTATCATTGCGCTGGCCTATTTACTACCTTGGAACTATTTGTGTGTGTGTACTTCGGCAGAGGATCATACACGGCAGGGACAGTGTGTATCTCTACGCGGGTATGTTGTATATGTGTTGAACTAGTATCATAATGGATGGTTATACCAAAGCACAGCAATACACACATCTGCAATGTATATCACCCCCATTTTATCACCCTCGGCAATCCCATCAGAGACTCTGAATCTCTGAATAGCTGTCAATGTGTTCACCATTTTACAGGATGTCCAACCTCTTCCAGAATGCATTGCACTTCGCTGGTTACACCCTTGATGTCTGAGATCACCAATAACCAGCAACATAACCAATCAGATGATCCTTTACAAATACCTATGCACATTTTGAGATGGTCAATGCATGCCATTAGCTGGGACTCCACTACCCGATTTTGTTGTCGGATCGGAGCTATTCTCACAAATCAGAAACCTTGATGTAAATATAAATGACCCCTTACATAAACAATCAATTATGTTAGGGTTGAGTAACTATGATCTGGCAGATTCATTTTTGTGACGATTGACCAGAAAATCTGGTAATAGGGCCCCAGCTATTGGCACATCACATATTCTCAGGTAGTTCCTACCTTTGCCACCAGGTGGCCCCTGTGTACAGCCCCTGTTTTGGGTCTAAGGAGATGATGTACATGTTATCATCCAAACATGTGCGAAAGTTTTGAATTTTCACTATTTGATTTTTAACAGAGCGTAGGCATTTTCATGGCCAGTATATTAAATGGTAGTAGCTATGTATAGATCGCAAGTTCATGCCCTTTTCGCATTTTGATATTGATGTCATTAAGATTATTCACACTAACTATATGTATTGCCACTAATGGATGTATTATATAAAGAACACATTACATATTCAATTTGCAAATGTTAATTCAGATGTACCTGTTAGTGCTTGCTATATCAAAGCATTAGCCTCGCGATTTTAAGGCTTTTATCTGGATATAAGTATTATAATTGATCACTATTGCAATTATATAACTCCTTAATAATTTAAAAGATTCAAATCACTACTAATAGCTTACGTTTCAGTTTAAAAACATTAATAATGATGATTACAGCTGAAGTGACCACTCAAGGACTCTTAAAATGATTAAATAATGAACTTTAATAACTTCATGTGTTGTATAACTTTAAGATCTATTGCTCTCTCTATCTCTGGATTAAATCAGCCTATTCATTTTTCCAATCTGTTCATCCATCCCTAAAGTACAGAGTGTAGTCTTTGTAACACAATTAACATGTTAAAGTCAATAAGGCTTTCAAGTAAAAGGATATATATATATAATAAAGATTTATTCAATAGTCCTTACATGTTTTCCAGGTAGAACATCACCACGTTCTTGGGGCCTCAAAGTGAAACATGGATGATTCAAGAGGTGAGTCAGATTTAGTATAAGTGGTAGATATGGTACAAGTGAGTCACTGTATAAGTGTTGTGAGACAAGAACAGGGTAATTGTCCTAGGTGCAAGTCAAGGATAATTAGGCCAAATAAAAAAGGTGTGTTTCAGGTTACCCGACCCTACCTAGCAAAACAGGGCCAACCCTAGACATTTTTATGCAATTTTTTTTTTCAATATTTATATTTTGGGTCATTTTGGGGCTATCTAAGGGTCAATCTGATAGTTCACGAGTCGAGGCGGTCGTCGGAGAGTAAGCATTGTAGTTCCTGAGTCGATTTCTGGGTACTTTTCAGGCTAAAGTAACAAGAATTGCGGTTGTTGCCGCGTAAAAAATGCCTCAGGCATTTTTATAGGCGGCAACAACCGCAATTCTTGCATTCGAAGAAACATAATGTCTACATGGTTGCTATGTTTGAAGGGAACCCATTCAAGACACCAAAAGAGCAGGGCCGGGAAGGGGTTATCAGGGGGAAGGATGATATTACTTCAAATATGGCATTTCCTATGAATTCCTTGGGTCCATGTTAGGGGTAAGGAAATGTGTGTTGCTAGGCAGATACACAATTACAATAGATGTTGCTAGGCAACCAGCTGGATTAGCAACAAACTAATAGGACCATTGAATTTCTTGGGTCCATATTAGGGGCGGTAGGTATGATTATAATCAACCTCAGGACCATGGAAATGTGTGTTGCTAGGCAGATAAACAATTAGAATAGCCGTTGCTAGGCAACCAGCTGTATTAGCAACAAACCAATAGAACCATTGAATTGCTTGGGTCCATATTAGGGGGGGTAGGTATGATTATAATCAACCTTAGGACCATGGAAATGTGTGTTGCTAGGCAGATACACAATTAGAATAGCCGTTGCTAGGCAACCAGCTGTATTAGCAACAAACCGATAGAACCATTGAATTCCTTGGGTCCATATTAGGGGGGGAAGGTATGATTATAATCAACCTGAGGACCATGGAAATGTGTGTTGCTAGGCAGATAAACAATTAGAATAGCTGTTGCTAGGCAACCAGCTGTATTAGCAACAAACCGATAGAACCATTGAATTCCTTGGGTCCAAATTAGGGGGGGGTAGGTATGATTATAATCAACCTGAGGACCATGGAAATGTGTGTTGCTAGGCAGATAAACAATTAGAATAGCTGTTGCTAGGCAACCAGCTGTATAAGCAACAAACCGATAGAACCATTGAATTCCTTGGGTCCATATTAGGGGGGGCAGGTATGATTATAATCAACCTGAGGACCATGGAAATGTGTGTTGCTAGGCAGATAAACAATTAGAATAGCCGTTGCTAGGCAACCAGCTGTATTAGCAACAAACCAACAGAACCATTGAATTCCCTCGGTCCATATTAGAGGGGGTAGGTATGATCATAATCAACCTCAGGAACTATCAAAGGTTGATTTATATTATTGTTATCACATAGCATAAATTTATGTTGTGACACCTTAATCCAAGATGGCGGCACAATCCAAGATGGCGGCGCCCGTTCTGACTTCTGGCAAAGTGCAAACATCATATACCTCGTTCTGGTGGTGCCTGGCGGCACCACCAGGTGGCTACGCCACCACTTCGGCATAAAATAAAATTTTAGTTATCACTACTGGAAAAAAGGAATGGTCTCCTATGCTTTTTCACAATAATTATTGTGGCCTACATAGTCACATGTCCCCCATCGCAATGTGTTTTTTTGTGTTTTTTTTTGGTTTTTTTGGGGGGGATGTTTTTTTTTGGGGGGGGTGGGGGCGGGGAAAGATATTCAGGCTCTCCTGCTCTCTGATTGGGCCTGTTTATTTTAGATGATAGTCCTACATTGGCCAAGGACCGGGGGAGGGGTGATAGGGAAGTCCCTATGTCCCCTGTCGATTTTAAGAAATTCTCATGTCACCATGTCAAATTTAGGGGTCTACAGGGCCATATGGGTGTGGGAGCTGGCCAACGTCTGCACAGCCTCAATTAGGCCTACCAAGTACCATAGCCCTCAAAGGTAACTCAGTCTCCCAAACAATACGTTTGTAAACTCACACCGTCAATAGAGTGCAGTTTCAGATGATAGGCTTAGGCCCTACTTTATAATCTACCATTATCCCGTCCCTATTAAAATGTTTCCAAAATCCCCCTCCCCCCCACCCCCACACACACACACTATTGCCTGCTGCACGCACCGACAGCCAAGTACTGAGCGCGGGAACATAACGGCGTCCCTCTGGCCCAGATATCCCTTGGTGACATCACCCTGGTGATGCGTCCTTCACTACCACTCCCGTCCTCTGCCTCCACCGCAGAGAAGAGTTGGGAGATTCTCGAGCTGCAGGCTGATTTAAGGAGCCATGAAGTATTCGTATTAAATGTAGGATTACGACTGTACCTACCTAAGAAAGTAAAGCCTGGAGAATCTAAAGGGATCATAACCATCGCCAATAGACATGTTTGCGACTTCCCCAGTGCGATGACGTCACTAACGTGATGTCACTCTCCAAACTGAGTCTCTTGTGTGTAAAACGATAGGTAGAGCTATGTACGTAGTTAATGATTGAAGAATGTGAAAATTATAACAAAATGGCTGACTTTGGACAGCTGTTGTCATTCGTGATGGTTTTACAGCAGAGATCTCTGGATGTAATCAATGTAGACCGTGAGTGTTTTTAGACTAGTCCATGTGTATGTGTTGGTATATAATTTAAGTGTGTGTATGCTGATTTTCGTTGAGAGTAAGAAATTTTCTTCCTTGTAATGGGTGAAAGTAAGTTTGATCCAGCTGCTGCAAATTCGACTATAGATTCTGGCCACTGTATATGAATGGTCAGTGAAACTGGACACATGCCCTGCGGGCATGTGTCCAGTTTCACTGGGGAGACCATTCCTAAAAAAGAAATTTAAAAAAAAAATACCGACCTACCGTACCTAATCTAGATTTTCAGACAATGTAACGTGAAACACACCTTTATTTTTTGGCCTTATTATAGCACGTATGCAGCTTATAGCACTTATGCAGCTAATGTCAGGTACATTAGTATGCCGCCTTAATGGGCACAGATCTCGGTACTCCTCCAGCGGCAGTCAGAGTGGAGCCAGAACAGGCATTCAGCCATATATATATAGGGGCGCTGGGTCTTTAAAGGGTCAACAGGATCTCATGAGAAGTCATTAGCACAATGCATTTGGGTTCATAATTTCTATATACATGAGTGTATTTCTATTTTTTAAACTAATGTATACATAGAATATGCACTTCGGTCAGTATCTATAGGTAAGACGAGCTGTTTCCAAGAACACAAACGACCCTGTATATTCCACCTATAGGCTATAGCTTTAAAACTACCACAGTTGTGTATGCATGATATATTCTCTTCTTTGACTCGGGACTGTCACCAATTTGTTATAGGCTCCGGATGTTTATATTCAACTGAGAGATACCACAAATGATTGGGTTGTAAGCGGTATATAATTATAATGTATGTATATACCAGACGTTTGATCTTTTTTCTCGGCCAGCTCTTGTATAACAACTGTATAATCCATAGTTTATTTTTTAGACTTTTCGGTGACGACGCAGGCGTACAACACTACGCCGGTGACGGTGGAGCCTGTAAACGTCTACTACCTGGGTCCCCTGGGCAACCTGGTCTGGGTCCCCCCTACCATTATCATCATCATCTTCTTCATCTTCTTCACTTATTCCTTCATAGAGTTCCATGCTAACAACAAGGTCTGTATCCTGTACTTAGGCCAAAAAAAGGTTTTTTTTCAGGTAACCCGACCAACCAAAACAGGGTCGACTCAACGTTTTTTATGGAATGTTGAAGAAATTTTCGTATTTTTAACCTTTTTTGTCAGTTTTAGGGTCTTCAGAGAGCTTAGGGTCTTCATAAAGTTGGGTTTTTTTAAGTAAAAAAAAAATCCGACCTACTTACCCTACATTTTCTTGCCATGTTACCTGAAACAAACCTTTCTTTTGGCCTTAGGCCTTTAACCCTTTAAGGGTAGCATGTCGCTGAAAGATAACTTTTGTTGTCATGATGCACCAATGCAGCCTTGGCGAGTAACTCTCCAGTGTTGCATCGGTGCTTCATGCTGACCCCTAAAATTTGGGAAGATCCCTATATTGTAGGGTCAGCACAATGCTTGAACGCAGCATTGGCGAGTGACATGCCAGGCCTGCATTCTTGCATCATGTATATGATGCATTTAAACTTATCATTCAATTTCATAATGTGATTATTTACATGGATTATACAGAAACATGTTGATATCTAAAGCAGCTATTGTCTATTCTGAATTTCTATATGTTCCCACCATCCGACGTTTGGGAGGTTATTTCTCTACAATGCGTTTGACCACCTTACGATTAAAGCACCAAATTAATATTGTATCTGAAAACATGATCTTTATTAAGCCTACTCAATAATCTAAAAAATAATTACCAGAGACCCAGAATGCCAGGTAGATGTCAGAGGCCTTTTGCCCAATCATTTTGTAACCTGTCTTACCCGTATATGGCTTAGTCTCAAAATCAATCCAAGTTGAAAGTCTATGACCGGGTATTAAGGGCAGATGTACACAGAAATGGCTGAAAAAATTATTGTTTCAACACTTTACAATTGATTGGGGAAAAGGTTAATGGATAGCTTAACACTACATATTACAAACGTTCCTACATTTCTGTGTACATAGCCCCCATTTCAGCCCTTTTGAAGCTTGATGGTCAAAGACTACACTGGTCAAAGACTAAACCTGGTCAAAGACTACACCCAGTCAAAAACGTTTCAATTGTTACAATCTCATGAGACACAGCCAGATAGGGTAGACCCCAGTCATAGACTGCACCTGGTCATAGACTCTCAACTTGGATCGACTTGGTGAGACTAAACCGTATCTCACCTCCCGGTTTGTCTGCAGGAGCGCTATGTGGCTCGCAGGCACCAGCTCATGGTGGAGTACAACACGCGGGAGCAGCTCACGTCCTCCTACTCCGAGTACACCCTCAACGACATGTTCCCCAAGCGACGCCTCCGTCCCTTCGCTCTGCAGATGAACCTCAAGAACGTGCTCCGCGACATCTGGAGGTGCCACGGGGCCAACCCTAGGAAACTCCAGGCGCTCTTCGTACAGATGCAGATGCAGATGCTAGGTACGAGTCGCTTGGAGGCCGATGGGGAGCCTTCCAAGTCTGTGGCCTCCTTAGAGCTGGCTAATACAAGCATGCTGATTAGTCAGTTCCCAGCTGGTATACCGGCTGGTTTTAACATGAGCAGATCCCGAAGGTCGAGTAACGCGTCGCAAGGTAGCATCGAGAGTCCGCTCAGGGAACGTGGGAGTTTGCGACGCATTCGACAACTACCCGCGACTCCACCGCTGACATCACAGCGGCTGCGGCCAATACTGCAGAAAGCCTCCTCCTTCCAGTCCAGCCTGACTAAGACCTCCAACTATGGGCACAATGTCAGCTTTGACTTGCCCTCTAAGGTTGCATCTTCTACACATCTAGCCCAAGGCAGCCCGCCGCCGCCGAGAAGTGGCCATTCTCTCTCCTCGGGCTCCTCTCAGACAAGCTTCTCTGGACTATCAGGCCAGGCACTGCTAACGCTGCAAAATAATCCCTTTGTGTCATTCGGTATAATTCCTCCGAGTTATCCGGGATTCGCCAACCCTGCATTACTGCACCGAGAAACTACATTGGATGATGATTGCGATAATGACTTTATATCTGAGGGGGCCTCGCATGGACACAGTGCACGAGGGGAGAATAAGAAGAGCAAGATTAACGTTATGATGATGCAGAAACTGTCTACTTATAAGAGAAATTAATTCCCATCATATAGCAATTGGAGAGATTATACACAAGCATAATTATGCATACAAGGACATTTTTCATCAATGTAATGGTTTACTGACACTGCATTGATGCATCATGCCAGCATTAACGATAAAGAGTCAGGGTCAATTTGATACGGAGAATTTCCTTAATGCAGATGGACTTTCGAATTCCCCATTGCAAACCTTTTCAGATAATAGGAGAAAAAGAACCCAACCAGCTGGGTTTCCTCGGCCTAGATAAGTATTTGGACAAGTTGTTAGCTCCTTAAAGGCCATGACAAGGTTTTTCAGATATGCATGTATAGATAATTGATTACTGATACTTCACTAACATAGCAAGTGACTATTATGTAAAACCATACTAATAAATGTGATAAATACGGAACTACGGTGGCCGACAAGGGTCACCGAAAAAAAAAGTGTTTTTGAAAAAAGAAATTAGTTTCGGGAAATTTCCCAAAATGGAAAAAAAATAATCAAAAAAACAACAACAACAAAAAACACACTTTTGTCCCTTGTCGGCCACCGTGCGGAACAGTGACTGCACTGTATGCATTATATTTGTCTCAGCCATGGGCAGTCAGTACTCTTACTCGGCTGTGACCGTCACCAGTATACTACAGACAGAAGCTGTGGCCGTTTCAACATTACTTATACCACTGTAGATATGGGCTTGTATGCAAGGTACATTACACGCTGGCAGTTTCTTTTGTTCTCCCAAAGAATTATGTTCATAAAATAAAGTGATATACACACATTGTGAGTGTTCTGCGGCCACTCGGCTTAATTCAAGCATACCCATGTATCATACGAGACCACCGCTTAATAAACAAAAATACAAGATCTGTGTTTTTCTGTAGCAATTATAGATAGAACCGCCTATATATAAAGGTAAATTTCCTCACCGTACAACCATAATTCTTCACGGTTGG
The DNA here is from genome assembly GCA_947462335.1 of Harmothoe impar. Lineage (NCBI taxonomy): Eukaryota > Metazoa > Annelida > Polychaeta > Phyllodocida > Polynoidae > Harmothoe > Harmothoe impar. The sequence continues at coordinate 19,140,889 of OX381719.1, forward strand.
ATAATTTGTGTTGATGCATCCTTTTGGATTTGAGTCTAGATCAAGAATCTCCGAGGGTATAATGCTTCTGGTAAACCATACCATATTTAAATGTTGACATTTGAACAAATATTGGACACACTTTAAGCATTTTTAATTTTAATAAATACCCGCTTACAGAGTGACTTTAAACGATAAAAGTGTTTTTAAATGCTAGCGTTGATGCAGTGAATGGTGTTTGTATAACTCCTCCTCTGCCGCAGAATGCATTGGCCCTATAGTATATGGTACTAGCACACCATTCGGTGCTGCCCCCTTCATGTGGAAAATAACACCAGAATATGCCTCCTGACTGAGTAGCCTGGTACCTCATCCCCTTTTGTGTTTGTCCATCTAACAAGGTTGGGTTTGCATGCTAAAAAGAAGTCATTCTTGAAAAGGTGTAGACCAATTACTTTACTTTATTTAACGACATTTTACAAACTATAATTTCTTGTCAAAGCAACATCTCATCATTTAATTGTAAGTGAGATTAACGTTACCTGTTCTTGTGTGCCCACAGGAAACAACCAAGCAGTGCAAGATATGACGAGGGCGTTTTTACTTGCCTTTTTTATTACTTCTTTACAGGTTTGAAGTTTGTAAATGAAAGCCTTGTTACAGGACACAACGGAGAACATATTTAGTAAAATATAACAAGGATGTTCCGTTTTAGACAAGTCATCAAATGTATGTGTAGATTCTATGCCTCTCACAAATACACAGAGAAGAGAGAGTCAACGTGACTCGTTTTAATGAGTCAGCCAGGTCGTCAAGATACTCCCTCTTTGAAAGTCAGCTGGACTCTGAGGTAGAGTGAGCAAGGACGCATTATTCCGTTTGAAAAAAGTCTAAATGTTTAGAAGTGTCTATACTGTAAGTAATTTGTAAAAAAACACACACTCAAACTCAGAATTTAGAGAACGTTGTGGCAAGTGAAAGTGTCTTGAAATATTCTTTGCAAACATGTTTTTCTCAGTGTCAGAGCAAAGTTTGAGGTTGTGTGTTTTACACATAAAATCAACGTGTTTTGAAGTATACATAAAACACACTAAGGTTGAAGGGGCTACTCTATAACTACAGTGGATTCTAGGAGGTGTATATAAACATGTACACTTATCATTTACAATAGAGTAAACCAATATTCCCAAGTAAGTTATTCTAACCTTTCTTCTTTTGGATACTCGACTCCTTTAAAATGATACGCCATATATCTCTTCATACTAACTCTATGGCACTGCCTGCTGATTAAACGATATGTGCCTTAAACCCAACCTTGCCATTTCATTTAAATAGCAGAATGGTACATCATTATGTTTGGTACTTTGAAATATGTTTTATATCAAGGAATAATAATATGATTGTTATAGAAGATAAATATATACATATATGTATATTCCCGGAATATATTAATCAATAAACACAACCAGCAACAATAAAAGGTTCAAATAAGACAGAATAAAAACGTTCATTTTCGATATACCATCACTACAGTTTCGACCTCATTGGTCTTTGTTAGGTGAAAATATTATTAGGATGAACTTGTGAATGAAAGGGAAACTACTAGGATGTACAGAATTAAACTATACAGGAATTGAAACAGCTGGAAATAAATAACTTGCACATAATCATATCCGACGTTATAAGCGCCCTGGACACTTATACAATTAACTTTATGTTATTTTAGTACTTATAGGATTTTGATTGGCTACAAAATCCTAAAAATGAGGGCTTTCTTCTACGGTAAAGAATATCACAACAAGGGGGACGGAAATTCATTTTAGGAAGGGTGCTTATTACGTTAGATGATGTATACATGTGTAGGGGCACGAATAATACGTGTATATATGGGTTTGTGGAGTCAACGCGGGAAGTGCCTCCATCGGACACTAGGTGGCAACACCTACGCCATGTCCTTTCGATTATCCGGTAGCTGAGCCAGGCAGGGCACTCCAGACGGCGCTCCGGTAGAGTGCCACGTCCACACTGCTTGGTCCGCACTCAGGGTATATAAGAGGCCGAGGTTGGCTACCTCAGAGAGTTTGTCCCAGGACGAGCTCAGACTCACATCCTTCGATACCTTCATTACTTTTTCAATCAAGGGGCACCTACACCCCTCCCACTCTCTGGCTCCTGCACCAGCCAAACCCGGGTTTAGAGCGCAAAAACCTGGTAAAGGGCCCTAAACCTGGGTTTAGAGCCCTTATACCATGATCAAGGGAGTTTACCCATGCTTAGTCGAATTAAGGTGGGTTTAACATAGATATGTTTCTTTTCCCCAACGCTGAAACATGCATTTCAGTGAAACCGGTAGTGGAAAAATAAATTTTACAAATTTATAACACCCAACTGGAATTCTCCGCATGTTCAAATAAACAGTACAGGGAAAATATCAATCTAAGATTGAACTGTTTTCCTAACCTAAAACTATGCCACTATAGTTTTGAACAGGTATATAAAACTTATCCTACCCAGTAGGTTTGCACTATAGACAGGTGCTACTCCTAAACCATATCTTGGCTGACAGCCAAGTCCTGCTCTGAAGGTCACAAACTGAGACTGAAAAATATTTATTCTAGTAATAAATGATTTATAAATGCAGGCAAGATCAATTAACCATGACACATGCTGTGTCTCATAAACACACTCCTGAATGTCTACCTGATGAATCTTTGAATAAAATGAAACACCAGATCTCACCTTGTTGTGTAATTGTAACTATTGTGTAATTATAATTATATTGTAATTATAATTATCTTGCCATCATACTACTGACTAATAATACTATTGAGTGACTGTATTCCCATGTAAGAGGAACCACCATCGAATATGTCTCTGAAGCAAAACTGGTATCTGGACTTTGAACTGTGACTGTGACTTTGAACTGTGACCGTATGGCACAAACTCTATCTCAGCTATAGACTATCAACAACATTTGCATCTATTGAAAAACGCCCATAATGTATGCGATATACTTGCCAAATAAAATTCTAATCTAATATACCTACCACATATTCTGTGCTGAATCACCTTGGCCCTGGGATTAATTTTTATGAATCCCAAACCCCCATGTATTTATTCTCTATATTACTAGGAATAAATACTCCTATGGGAGATATCCAAAAACAACCTACCTGGTTTTTCTAAAACCTAATGGAAACTTTTGGACCAATTGTGGGTATTATTGATCTGTGGATTTGACCTGAATCCACAGCGACAGCCAATGAATGCACAGAAAACAATGTCATGTGGTCACATGTTATGCCAAGCATGTCGGGGAGCGCCAAAAATGCCTTACCTGTTCAGATCTGCGTGTAGTAGCGGAGGCAAACACACCGTCCACCCAAAACTAGATATGTTTCGGCTCCAAAGGCCGGGTTTGGGCCCATATGCCAGGTTGAGAGTTTCCACAATTGGCTTGCCATAATATGCTCCGCGCCACCGGCTTCTAGACGGCCTCTCTATATCATGTAGGTGGTGGCAGCCCACAGTTAGGATAATTAGGTATCACGCCAGTGTCGCCCAAATGACACCCTTTGTTGGCAAAATGATACCTTTGTGTTGGCAAAATTATACCTCTTTTGGTGTCAGACAGGTCACTTGATGGACGACACAAGGGGAAGGAAGCCTTTTTGTGGCTATCAAGAAAAGCTATTATAATGTTCTCCATGGTGGACTTCCCGCGGAGAGGTCGGCTCTATTCTGCTGTCTTACTGCCACACTGAAAAAGTAAACTTGTCTCCAGACTTGTCTAAGTGACTGTCATAAAATAAACGAGTCAAAAGTTGTCTAATCTATTAGTTTACCATCCCACAAATAGAATCTGGAGCTGGCAAATGTTGTGTTTTGGGCTGGCAAATGGCAAGTGGGTCTTCTATCTCAAGCTAAAAGACCTGCTTCCTTGTCACTTACACAAGTTTTTGACTCGTTTATTTTTATGACAGTCACTTGGAAGAGTCTGGAGACAAGTTTACTTTTTGGGTGCATATTGTAACCATTAGCACGGTTTCTGCCTCGTCATTTTACACGTGCACTTGACTGACGTAGATATATGATGTCCCATATAGGGTAGACATTTTCAGCTGTCGGCCACCAGAAAACTACACGCCCACACCTATAGATCTGTCGGCCAACGGTAAAGAGTATGCCCAATCACAGAGGAGGGGGGCCTGAATATGTCTCCCCCCCCCCCAAGAAAGAATCGCTAAGAACATGTACTAGTAATCAAATTTTCAAATTTCCCAAAACTTACCCCTAATACAGAGTGAAAAGTGCAGCCGAATGGACATGGCCCCCAATCTGAACCAAAGGGCCACAAACACTACTTTTCTATACAGTCCCAATATAAGTGAGCATACACGCCATCATGCATTGGTGCTTATGCTGAAGCTGGTTGGAGTGGGTCCCCCACCCCCCACCCCCCCCCACCCCCAATGAACTTTTGCTTCCTACGCATCTGTGGTATAAAACAAAGGGGCCATGCTTACGTTTTCTATCGTAGCTTGAAACGTCTGGAAACTCCTTTAATTAAAGGTTTCATTGTAATGAAGAATGATTGCGTTGGCAAATAATGGCAATTTGGTAGGCTGCTATAGCAGAGACATTTCCGTCCTGGTTAGATTCATACATGTAGAATATGTATGAATAAGCACATATTTATAGTTTAAGATAATGTCACTTAATGAAAGTAAGATTAAGCTGCCGATATTACCCAAGAGAAAGAGTAAGAGTGTCCTTGTTTCGTTATTAAATTACATATTTACGCCTATAGCCAGTTTTTTGCAATGGAATAAAATTATTCTCCCTCCCTTCCCGCGCTCTCCCTCCCTCCCTCCCTCCCTCTCTCTCTCCCTCCCTCTCCCTCCCTCTCCCCCACCCTCCCTCCCTTAATCCCCCCATAACCGACCAACTACCTGACCAACTGAGATTTACTGGGAGAAATAATATAATATCTCAGTCAGTTGATTTCTCCCTATAGCTGTGTAATGTAAACTGAATCCGGATATGCGCATGGTCAGTGATGACCATGTTGTCAGTCTGAAAATGTCAATCTTCATTCCTTGGGTCCTGATTTCAACCTTGGGTTCAGAGGAAGGCTAGTTCCAGAGTGTCAAAAATCAAAGTGTAATAATCTGGTGAATGTCAATTAAGTTTTCATAAGATGACCAGTTTAAATTATATATATATATATATATATATATATATATATATATATATATATATATATATATATATATATATATATATATATATCTATATATATATATATCTATATATATATATATATATATATATATATATAGATAAATAGATAAATAAATAAATGTCCTCGCTGCGTTTCCCTGCATTTCGCGGCAGTGTCGCCCTGATAGTTATCCTGTTGCTAACGACATTCAGAGTGACAATTCCAACTATCTTTCCCAGAACCAAGGATTAAAAGAACACCACGTTTCACAGTGAGCAGTGCTGCTGTAGCGGAGTCAGGCCTTAAAGTGGCATTGTCACTGAGCGTTTGCCACTCACAATTCTAGTACTGTTCTAGTCTGCTATGTGGTAAGTGTGAGTGGTGAGAATGCCCGTTTAAAGTAGTCATTACACAGTCAGTTCTCCGCTGATCTGTCCCGTCCCAAAACAATCTACCCTGCTGGCTCCAGTCGCAACTGTTGAAAGAGGCTCTCAACTTGGTATGGGTATAGACCCTCACCTTGACCCTCCCCAACTGAATGCCTAACTTTTTGGCCATATTCCAAACAGTATTAGATGATTCTTTGACTCGCCCCGATATCCCTTGACACAAAGCAGAGAGGGATACATGCTGACTGGTTGTAGCAGCCTGTAGCTTCAAGATGGCATTGAGAGGGGAGGATTGACGCAAAGAGTGCCTGTCTAAGGCCACTCATAAAAATAAACTGGTTTCTCATCACCGCGCCCATCATGAAAATAGTGAGTTGAGAAAAACTTTTTTTTTTAGATTTTTGATGGAAAATATGATAAAAAGTGGCCAAATATTGGCATATTTGGTATCAATTATGCCATTAATGCAGTGAGCTAGGAATAACTTCCAATATAACACCTTTTGTGGATCATTAAATCCTTAACTACTGAAATGTGAAAGTCATTCACGAAAAGTCTTAATTTTCCCATACATTTTAGCCCTCAGTAATAAAATAATAAAATAAAATAAAAAACACCCTCGTCATATTTTTCACTGCCGGGTGATGAGAAACTACTTTTTTTTTCTGAGTGGCCTAAGGATAGCTTTACACATCACTCAGGGACAAACCAGGGCCTGCATTGCGGGAGGATCCATGGGACACGCTAAGCTTTGACGTGAAAGCCACATTAGGAGTTGCATTAGAAATAGTACGAGGATTATTTGAGGTGTTGATCGCTGCAACTTGTGTTCTGCAAGAGAATACTCGAATCATCCCACGTGGTAGGGCCTTTAACAGGGCATTCCGGTAGCCTACGTTTGAGAAGTAGTACACTAGGGGTGTCAGTGCTGCATCGAGACTCGACAGGCAGTGGAAGATGGAGATGTAGTGAAGTTTTGCAGGAGTGTTCTGTGGGGAAAGTCTGACAAGGGCAGGGAAGAAGGGAGCAAGGAAACTGATGAAGAAACTACAGGTTACGTATGCAGTAACACGCATTGTCAGAATGTCCTTTGAATTGCCTAAGACCATGCCATTTCTTGTATGTTTGTGCCTCTTAAGGATGATAATCAGGCCGATGTAGCAGATAATAGTGCCAATAAAGAGTGCCATTGTCACAATCAGGTAGTATACCCACAGCTGCATTGGTGTATTGCCCAGGATCAGACCCTCATCTTCTACAAAAGAGATATTGAAGGTTTTGGAGGTTGTTTTTGAATCGTAATTAACAGAAATTGTTGCAAACTGATTGTACCCATGCGAGAAATCAACCACTTGGTCTTCATTTGATATTGAAGTATTCACTGGCTCTATTGGTACCTCTAGTGTTGCTGAGTCATCATTTTCTAGGATCCTTCTCAATATGTCATTAGCATCGCCAAGGCAAACCTGATATGTGGAGGACCTCTTATCTAGCATGACTGGAGAAGTAACAATGGCTATTCCATAGATGGTGGCTATAGTTGCACCAATTTTCTTGTAGCTCATCTTTGAAGGTGTCTTTACTAGTCCAGCAGTCAAACGCATCACACTCAGGGAGAAAATGATCAGCATGGAAATGGAAAAGGAGAAGCTCTTCAGCAGGACGCGAGTGTTGCACCAGTTTGTTGTCACTGCTTTATATGACATCAAAATCCGGGCCAGGTCCATCGGGCCAACAAGGGTAGTGGTGACCCCATTGGAAAAGGCGAGGGCTATGACGATCATGTTGAATGGGTTACGGAGTGATTTTGTCTTCAAGATGCACCAGATGACCACCCAGTTCCCAATCCCAGCGAGAATAATGAACAGCCAAATAATACCTACTGCAATGTCATACTCAGGGTAGAATCTGCCCAGCAGCAAGGGGTGACCGGTGGGTGAAGGCATGTTGTCTTATTCCCGGGTCACAGTGTCACTGCCAATTGAAGACAAACAAAAAAGAAAATGCTGAATTTGTTGGTTAAATATTATCTTTGGACAGGACTATTTGTGAATACACAAGGCCCATATATATAAGCATCCTATTTAAGACTAGCCTTAATCACAGCCTGTTTTGAATCATAACAAAATTATAACAAAATGTTACCAATTGTGGACAGTGGCTGCACAATAGCTTTTGACATATTTGATATATTAACTCGTACCCTCTATAAAGTTGACTCTAAATAGTATACAGGGAATGAATGTAGTATAGAAATATCAGCATCAAATTGCCTACTCTGTCAAACGTGCAAGTTGAAGTGCTCCATTGTTTTACCTCTAAAGTTAAAATTTACTAATATCACACAAACTTTGACAGAAAATAGAGCTGGTTCATTGTAATAATTGCATCAATCTCACCTTTGTTGCTGAGGACTGTATATGCTTCAATGGCAGCTGCAGAGATGGCTGCTATGTTCTGGAACAAAGCTTTGTTGGCTGCTTCTGGTGTGATCTGAGCTGCTCTGGTGGAGTCTTTGTGGGTTGTGGTAGGAGCACCTGTGAGCTGCTCTGTCGGGGGGTGGGCCTCAGCTGCTCATCTCAGGATACATTATCTAACTCTCTAACCCTTTAAGGATGGCATGTAACTAAAAGATGACATTTGTTGTCATGATGCACCAATGCAATCCCGGCGAGTAACTCACCATTGCTGCATTGGTGCATCATGGGTCTCAATGCTGTAGGGTCGGCATGACGCTTCAATGCAGCCCTCCACCAGTACTGCATTTATGCATCACCAGTACTGCATTTATGCATCATGCCGGCCAAAGATATGATGCATTAAGGCATCATACCATCCTTAAAGAGTTAAGGACATCATGTTGCTTTCAGGTCAATGTTCATTATATATATCATGCACCTAGTGCAGTGCCAGCGAGTAACTCACTGGTACTGCAATGGTGCTTCCATAGGACCTGCTCAGGAAGTGCATCATGCTGTATGGTTGGTTGGATGCAATAATGCAGCAATTGTAGGCCCCATTAAAGCACTTTGCTGCCCTTAATTGGTTATAAAGAAAGGGTTTGTGAGTATAGTATTACAGCCTGGGGGCTTAGGTTGCAGAAAAGTTGCAATTCAGTACTCTGACTTTTGGTAAATGCACCTGTCATTGCCCAGTAAACACCCTACGTAATTCCAACGTAGCTCTGAGGTTTCTCTAGGTAGTTTTCCAACCAAAGGTTTGAGATTGGTAAATTTGGAAGGTTTCTAGACGTCAAAACATGAAGGTTTATTTAAGTTCAACAGACGTAGAAGTCTGATTTACATTTATCTACCTCGTTCGGACGTAAATTTACGTTACAAATCTACGTAGATCTACGTTAAACTACGTGATTTTTCAACTTCAATTGGGTATATAACTTCTCAGTTTCACACTAGGTGGCAGCACTTTCAACTGTGGAGAGAATATGACAGCTCTGTAACGAATCTACCACATTTAAGCTGTAATTTCTCATTAATTATGAATTAAATGTTATGCAAATGAACCATATACAATTTGATGATTATATATCATGGACAGCAGGTTAAAGAATTAAGCATTGGTATGCACATTAAAGCACTTTACTGGGCAGACACCACATTGGTGGTAATGGAAGAAATACAAAGCCTCTCTGCAGCCAAAACTATGCAATAGATCTATACTGTCAGGCTGTTCAGTTAAACTATAAAGATGTACTATATATATATATATAGAAAGAAATGTGATAAAGAATGATAGTAGTTACTTTGTATAAATATTGTCTGTTAATGTAAATGTGTCTGTGATATCTTTGTCTGAATCCCACTATGTAATATAGTATTAATGTTTTTACAAAGTTGGACGTAGATTTACGTCTGAGCTACGTAAGTCAGACCTGCAGGTTTGAGATTGGTAAATAAACCTTAACGTTCTAACGTTGATAAACCTTCCAAAATTACGTAGTTCAGACCAAAAAGCAACGTTAAATTACGTCTGACCAAGGTAATTGTGTTTACTGGGATGTTCTACCTGTACACATTAGGGAGCCATCATTATTTAAAGGTGCGGGGGAAGGGGGGCTTGAATGATCTGGGAGGTGGGGGGGGGGGACCTAATAGAGTGGCAGGTCAAAATTATTCAGCACTTAACAGCAAGAAAGAGAGAATTATTATAGGCCTCTTCTCATCTTTTATTTATTTTACCATCATCCTGACACATTCTCTATGACTCCCCCCCTTCGTTTTAGGGGACCAAGACAAACTCTCCCCCCTTTATACTACCCTGTCTCACCCCTGTGTTATTATTACATGCTATGTACATGTGGGTCTCTATCCTAATTTGATACAGGGTCTTCACCGAAAGGCCTGTAATGTCAGTAACAAATAAAGGTTCAGCAGTCACGTAAAATCATGAGAACGATGTGACCAAGTTGAAACAAAAAAAGTTCAAAGGGTGTGAGAAGTCAAACCCTCTCAAGTGGGGGCCTGGAATATGCTCTCACAAAGATCCTTCCGTCCCTCTTGCTGTTAGATCTATAATGACCGCTACCTGATCTCATTAGGCAATGCCGTTGTCAAAGGTGGGGCGGGGGAGGCATGAGTGTATCCTCGAGATCGCATACCTGTATCAGGAAAATAATAACACAGATAACTTTTGCTTTGATAGGATAGGGATGTTCCTTTACTGGGCATACACCAAATATGCAACATTTGGACCTTTCTAAAACAACAACACACAGAGAGAAGGGTGAGAGTCATGTGTCGCCAAAATAAACACTTCTGAAGGTGTTAATTTTGGCGACAGGGACCCAAATTCTTCTCTATAATATATTACATTGTATATTTACTGTAATGCATTGACCTTTTAATGGAACCATAATGTCTCGATATTTCGTGCTCATTTGTTGCTGTGATGGCATTATGTTGGTAGCTCATGTTGCGCTATTAGGCATGCATTTAAATATACAAATATAATCCCCATAGGGCCGGCAGTGGCCATTGATGCTTGACCTTCAATCAGCTTAGTTAAATATAAGGATAAATGGGCCACAGCTCACTAGGCATATTCCTTATCTGAGCAGTGTGACTTATACATCAACAACAAGTGATACCCAGGGCAGAATCGTCACTAAAATATAATACCCAATGTAGAATCTTCACCAAAATTAGATACTAAATAAATAAATACAACAAGTCAAAATAACAAATCAACCACAATACAATATCACATATATTGTACGGTCAGCAGTCTATTACACAACACAATCACTTGTCATTCATAGAATTGATATTTCATGGTAACCCTTGGTCTGTCAGCATGGCTTACATTAATACTGGTGGATTCAGTGATGCTATCAAACTGAAGTTCTTGGATAAAACTCCAGGAGGTTACTAGCAATATATCAACGCATATAGTGAACATACAGTCATGTCCTGTGGACAGTTCTGGTTCCCCCAGGTTTATCTATCTGACCTTAGCTTGACAGCAGCCGATAACCTTTATTTAAGGGTTGTTAATTGTCAGTGTTGCAATCGTGCATCGTAACACACAAGGGACGTAGGGTAGATTCACCATGAGTCGGACACATACCATTAGACTGACAGTGAAATCTGTGGTCATTCATGTACAATACGGCTTCTAATGTTTATAATTGATAGTCTCCCGTACTGTGTGGGTTGTCATCTACAGGGCCGATGTATGACCTCCTTAAAAAATTAAAAGTTATAATTATTATTATCTACCTGGACCCATGAAAGTAGAGTTCAGCGTAGGGAAGAAAAAAACGGCTTCTAATGTTTATTTCTTTTGAGGAATAATACTCAAACTTTACCATTAAAATGCTTGAATAACCATAAAATCTAGTGATCTCAAGGTATGTGTCCGACTCCTGGTGAATCTACATTAATTGATTACCATACCAAATTGACTTCTACCTATCTGACCACATTATAATTGTATGTGGCCATCAACTGATTATTGGCCCACACCCTGTGGTCCAGTCAGGCTTTAATGGCAGAGGAAGGTGGGACCATCCTTAATGCCCCTGTGAATAGATACACACTAACATACAATTCCATAACACAACTATATTAATCAGGCTCCTTTATGAATGGTGTAGTGATATTATTTATAAGCGGAGCCCGCAGTGAGGGCCAGGCTGATAATGTGATGCCACAATCTCATCATCATAGTACATCAATAGATACCACAATATCATCAACATATCCTTCTGTTATTTCCTCAGTTATGAATATATCCTCTGAAGATAGTTTAGTTTTTAAATTTAAATACCTAGGTCTCACCTTAGATCCAGAATTAAAATTTGTAGAACACAGAAAAGAAGTGTCACGTAATATCAGGGACAAAGTAATTCAACTGGCTAGGGTTAGACCATATGTGGAAACAGATGTTGCTCTCACTGTGTACAGGACAATGGTCCTGCCTTCTTTTGACTATGTAGACTATGTATGGGATAGACTTAACAAAGGGGAGAACAAAGCCTTGCAATTATTACAAAACAAATGCTTAAGGACTGTTTACCTGGTCAAGCTGGAGCAGAACCCTGTATATACCACAGCTCAGTTGCACGCCATGAGCCACTGTCTTGAACTTCACATTAGAAGAGATGTTCACTTAATTTTCTATGCTTTTACTCTCTCAAAGGATGATAGATATGTAGATGATAGACCTATACCAACACGTAGACATGTAGGTAAAAGATTGCATGTACCACGGTCATTGAAACCGATAGTTATTAGAAGCTGTGTGTGTAGAGCAATTAAGGTGTGGAACAGGCTTAAAGCTGAATACACGTTGATTGAAGACCTTAATACCTTTAAATTCTCGATAAAAAGAAACTATAATACTTGTTTCATGTAAGTAGCACAATATTAGATATACTCATCCCCTGTATTTGTAACAGTATTATTTGACGACATCCCCTCATCTCATCTCATCAATTTTATACCGCCAGTAGTAAATATGTTTATTTTAGCCCATGAATCTGTAACTTTCTTTATATATACAGACCGGCATGACTGTGAGTTGTTCTACTTCAAGATCCCTACAAAAAGAGAAAGGGGGCTTGGAGGCAGAACGGCAATGCGCCGAATCCAATGATACCCAATAAAACACTTAAAAAAAAAAATTAAAAAAAAGAACGGCCATAATCAATGAGATAATGCCACAAGAGAAAATTACTTTCCAACCATCTTCAAATTGACAGGATTAGGGGTACAACATCTCGGTAGGAGGGACTCAGTGAGGGTCAAAGGCATTTGAAAAATTAGCAACCTAGGTCACTAACTGGTTCACATGAGTACTGAAGGAGGAAAAGGAGAACACAACACCTGGGGGGGGGGAGGTGTTACAAAACAAAATGTACATACTGGAACGTAAGTACCTTATGACTAACTGTTACGTTAGTGTTTAAACTTTAGGCTAATTTACACCTTTTTTTTCACGCCCCCCCGGGAATAATTTACATTAGTGTTAAAGGTTTACGTTAATACTAGAGAATATTTCAGATTTACACTGTGGTCTTCAAATTTACGCTAATTAATTTTAGGGTATTGAAAAAATTGGTAAATTAGGGTAAAAAACGCCCACAAGTTTTAAAAATCTGTAACATAATGTTTTTTCTGTAAGACCCCCCAGAAAAATAATATAAAAAGATTCTTTTGTAACACCTACTTACACTATGAAATATCATTGCTATCGTTTGTAATAGCCCCCAGCTGAGAGGTACAGTTACAATGTAAATGGTTATATATTCTCCCAGCCACCATTTCCAACCTTCCATGCATATTTCCCTGAAATTGCATTCCTCAGTCTCACCTGTTCACTCTCCGTCATGCAACACCAAAACTAATTAATTTCGTACTTGTTAGTAGCTAAGGATTATGGTTGCTTAGCAACAGATTGAAACCACATTCCTTCATTACTAAGCATGTTCATTACGAAACATGTAAACCTCATAAAATCTATTTCATGCTTTTCTATAGTACCCTCAGCCATCTCATGATCACTTTAAGACTAATAGGATAGGTAATACCATGCACTCAAGGCTACATCAATATCGCTTTTTTTGCCAAGAGTCAACCAGTGGGCACAGAACATTAATCAACATAAATAAGTGTTTTTTGTCAATGTTGATTCAATGTTGATTTAATGTTGCTCTTTACTTTAAAGGAAGGGATAGTCAGTCGGGAAGGACAATTATTGACCCCTTTTGGTGGGTGCCCATCAGAGCAAATCTCTATTGGGGGGCCCAGGGGGAGGGGGGGGGGGCACTCCAACAAACTTCAAGTATAGGTTTTTATGCATGATGTATCATATACATACTTTTATTAGATTGTATGGAAAAGTAATATTTGAGCCCCCTTTCATTCTGATTTGGGGGCCCAGCCACCTCTGCCCCACTTTTTCCTATGCGGGAAGGTAAGGATTAAAAATTGTGTGTATTATATAACAGGTTTTGACATATTTGGGGAGCGGGGCCCAAACATATTCAGTCCCCCTTTACAACTGCTAAGTGTATCAATCGTGCTAACTGTATTAACTACACTTAGCACCCAACCAGGATTGATATACTTAGCAGTTGTACATCCCCCCGCTCAGTGATTGGGGGCGGGGGGACCCCTGGCCTCCCTTTATCCTATCCGACTGGGTGGAAGTGGCAAAAATAATCCAGCCATTCCAAGTGAAAATGATTGAGTCCCAGAGGAGAGGGGGCTTTATTTATTTTCACTTCTCCACTCCCCTGTTTGTTAAGAAGTGACTACTCCCTGAGAAGGACGATCTTGAACTTTCGCTGGGGGTCACTCGGGTATCCCATAGGCTGCATTGGGGGACAGCCTGTGGGACACACTCTGTATGGCAGAGGTTGAGGGAATAGCTTGAGCGGAAAGAGGTGCCACAGCAGCAGCCGTAGTAGAATTGGAATCTTGGTTATTTGAAGGTAGCATGGGTGCAACTTGTGTACTGCGGCAGAACACTCGCTTCATCCAACATGGTAATGCCTTTAGGAGGGCATTCTGATAGCCTATATTAGAAAACTGATAGATGAGGGGAGTCAGGGCCCCGTCAAGAGCTGACAGGCAATGGAAGATAGAGATATAGTGAAGGTTAGCACTTGTAGCTTGTGGGGGAAGTGTGACGAGGGCGGGGAAGAAAGGAATAAGGAAACTTACAAAGAACATGCAAGTCACATATGCAGTAACACGCATTGTTAGAATGTCCTTTGAATTGCCTAAGACCATGCCATTCATCACATGTGTGTGCCTCTTAAGGATAATAATCAAGCCTATGTAGCAGATAATAGTGCCAATGAAGAGTGCAATTGTCACAATCAGATAGTATACCCACAGCCGCATTGGTGAACTTTGACCAACCAGATTCTCATCGACATCTACTAAAGAGGATGCGTTCCATGTTTCAGAGGTTGTTGCTGTTGTTGCCACTGTTGCTGTCCTTGTCAGAAGAGAATGGTGATCGAGACCAGTTGTTGCAGAGGGACTGGAATCAACCAAGAAATCAGTTGCATTCCATACTTCATTTTCGCTGGAGTTATATTGTGTTTCCATAGTGACACCGGAGAATGTGAGGCCCTCATTTTCTAGGATGAGCCTCAAAGTCTCGTAATGCACATTCCCAAGGCAGACCCGATAAGTAGAAGAAGTTTTGTCCAGCATGACAGGAGAAGTAAGGATAGCCACACTGTAGATCGTGATGATTGTTGCTGCAATTTTCTTGTAGGTCAGCTTCTGATGTGTTTTCAAAAGCCCTGCAGTCAGACGCATGGCACTCAGGGAGAAGATGATTAATATGGAGATGGAGAAAGAGAAGGTCTTCAGTAGAACACGGGTGTTGCACCAGTGTGTGCTCACTGGTGAATACGACATCAGAATCCGGATCAGCTCCATGGGTCCAACAATGGTGGTAGCTACCCCGTTTGAAAAACTGAGGGCTATGACGATCATGTTGAATGGGTTACGGAGTGACTTTGTTCTCAGGATGCACCAGATGACCACCCAGTTCCCAACACCAGCAAGAATAATGAACAGCCAAATGAGACTTACTGCGATGTCATACTCAGGGTAGAACCTGCCCAGCAGCAATGGGTGACCGGTAGGTGGAGGCATGTTGTCCACTGTCCCCAACATGGTGGTACTGCAAAATATAAGCAGAAATAATAGGAAAATTACCAACAGCGGTATTTCATATGATTTTGTCGATTTGCCTAAGGCCTATGATTCTATGCACCATGCCCTACTATTTACAAGATTAGCTAAACTTAAAATATGCGGACTGATGCTCAAATGGCTTGCCAGTTAATTACAAAATCGCCATTTGGAAAAACACTATTGAACAACCACAGAACAAGTAGTTGAGAGATCTTGATATTCGGGGTTCCACAGGGGTCGATTGTGGTCCCTTTACTATACATGTAAACGCAGTTATCCCTACCAGCACAATCAATTGTATCCTACACGCTCGAACATGTTAAGTAATGATTCTTCAGCCCAGCTAGGACCACAAAGGTGTGGTGATTTGGAATCAGTCGATGCATACCACATTACAAAACCTATTGTACCAGGGGCTCCTCCTTGATATCATTGTGATCATTATGATGATTAATCATAACATTAGATTTCAACATAATTATTTGTTAAAAAATCTAAAAGTAAATTGGTTCTAGATCTATTGAAAAGTACAGGTACCTTATTTGAGGTAATAACTTATTACAAATAAGTGCCCTGCCCCTAATGAGCCCCCCACCCTCCTTTTTAGAGTGGAAATGTCCAAATTAGCATATTGTAGATGTCTGTTTTATCTCTGTACCTTAGCATGATACACTGCGTTTAAAGGACTTTTTTTTAAATTCATACGTTTCTTTTTCTTTAAATAAAATTCTTGTCTTGTCCATACATGTGACTAATCCATATTTTGCATGCATCATCCATGATGTCACTTGAGTGTCGTACAGTATGTTGTGTTCATGCATAGGGTCTGACTTTTAGTTGTGGGAGTTGTCACATACTGTTAAGGTTAGTTTACCTGTATACTTTCTACAGTATGATTTTTTACAGATGAATGTGGACATTTTAAATGTGTATACATGATGAGTAGAGTAGATAGGATTAGCGGTTTTCAGTTGACACTCTCTGAACATTGGAGTTGTAAATTAAGCAGTTAAAACCTTCACCCGGAGTAACACAAATTATTAGTAGTATGAATGAGTAGTAACATGAATAAGTAGTAATATGAATGAGTAGTAACATGAATGAGTAGTAACATTGAATGAGTAGTAACATTGTCTTTCCCTTTAAGGGCTTTACTTTCGCCTTCTATTTCTAACTTCCAATGGGATGATTTTACACAGAATAGTTTTTAGATTAGTTTTTTCTTGAAAGAAAGAATCAAATAGGATCTCAACTGTAGCAATTATAAGCCAAAAATATACAGAGAGCTTATTGCATATGAGCTATAGTAGCCATGGGCAGACTGCTCAGAGTTACCAGAGTAACATAGACATCAAAATACAAGTTGCGCTACAAGAGTAGCCAAATTATATATAAGTGAACTACACATACCTAAACATGTCTCAATAACTCATCTGATCCCAACAAGATCAACATGCTCCATCATGACCTACCACCTTTACAGCAATTGAAACCTTCTAACAACTTTGACTCTTTCACACTTTTGGCATGACCGGCTTCTCACCTGTCTGTGCTTCCTTCAATAGGAAGTAAATGTCAACAGACTATGTCTCGTTATTCCGCTACAGGTAGATGTATGTACTCCTGTTTCAGTGCAGTTTCTCAGTATCCATGAACACATGCCAGACACCGGCTATAGCCGGCTAAAAGGCTGATGGTCCAACTAGAATGTGCCAGATGACTGGCTGGATCTTTGGCTACATGTCAGTTTTTACGGCTTGTAAATCAAACCATTATTAAGGTTTTATAGAGAGAAAGGCATTTTGCATAAACATTTTGAAAATCATGACTCTAACTTGTACATATTGCAATGTTTTAAGAGGAATATAAAGGAAAGCTGTATTGATTCAATGTAAATTCCTTCTTTATACATTCTTTCATGAGATATGAAAAGTGCCCTGAGGTATCCAGGCCTGCAAAATGTAAGTCTGTCCTGCGAAATAAAAGATCTGCAGGACCGAATGTCCTGCATAGCAGAAAAGTTTTTACGGGGATGCTTTCTGTGTAAGACCAAAACCATTGAATTCTGAGTCAATGCTATATTAATGCAAAATGACAGACGATAATAAAGTACCCTATAAAAGGTACATTTAGCTATCTATGCAAATTATCAAAATTTATCAAAGTTTGCAACTTTAGATTTCCCACTCAACAAAAACACGTTATGTAACCCTGGAAAAAACGTTCACTGAAGGATTACAAAACGTCCGTTTTTAACGTTTGTTTTACGCAAAAACGTTGACTCCAAATAACGTTAATAAACGTTTTATAAAAACGTTTGGATGTGCAACTTTATTCCCATGTTAAATAAGGTTTCTCAATGATCAATATAGCATTTTTTAGGGTTCAAAATAACGTTTTTTCTGTTGACTAGAGGGCACCGAACCCAGCTGAAAAATGAGCATACCAGCATCATATATTTTTGGTTTTATTCTTTTTTTCTTCATTTTGTTCAACCACATAGACTGTACATGTGTTCTGGGGCTGTAATAGTAGATCATCTATCATACATACAACCATCAATATGATTCAAAGCCATTTACTACCTTTAAGCAGTCAGGCTACACAAAGAAGCCTTTGATACTTGTAGGTATTACAAATCCTCATTTGAACTGATGTGACTATATATTTCTAAAATACCCACCACTAACTTGTACATATTGCAATGTTTTAAGAGGAGTATAAAGGAAAGTTGTATTGATTCAATGTAAATCCCTTCTATATACATTCTTTCATGAGATATGAAAAGTGCCCTGAGGTATCTACACAGAGGCAAATATCAGAGTCACCCAATGTCGCCAATACTACTTTCATACAAGGGTCAGGCACTGCTGGACTATAATAGATGGGTCAAGGGCCATTCTAGTGAGGGTCAGGCTAGGCTGGACATTCAATAACAGGCTGGACCTTGGCAAACTTGCTTGAAAGTCTGGCCGTGCTGGATCCTCATGCCATAGTCTAGCAATGCTGGACTCTTGCAGGCTGATAGAGACTCTCCCAAGAGTCCAGCATTGCCAGACTATGGCATGAGGATCCAGCATGGCTAGACTTTCAAGCAAGTTTGCCAAGGTCCAGCCTGTTATTGAATGTCCAGCCTAGCCTGACCCTCACTAGAATGGCCCTTGACCCATCTATTATAGTCCAGCAGTGCCTGACCCTTGTATGAGAGTAGTATTGGCGACATTGGGTGACTCTGATATTTGCCTCTGTGTAGGCCTGCAAAATTTAAGCCAGTCCTGCGAAATAAAAGATCTGCAGTACCGAATGTCCTGCATAGCGGAAAAGTTTTTACGAGGTGGTTTCTGCGTAGGACCAAAACCATTGAATTCTGAGTCAATCTGAGAGTGATGATGATGAGTAACTTCACAATGCTATATTAATGCAAAATGACAAACAATATTAAAGTACCCTATAGAAGGTACATTTATACGTACATTTAGCTATTTATGCGAATTATTAAAACTTATCAAAGTTTGCAACTTTATATTTCACTTCTTTTCTCTTAAAAATCAAAATCATAAATAATCGCTGGTTCTCAATCAGATAAAGTCTCCTCAGGATGCCTTTTCTGGTGTTCTGGTGACTTCCCCACACTCTAAGAACGGTGTGTCACATCTACACACTTTTCAACTTTGCTTAAAGTTACAATTCTCACAGCTACAGATTATGTGCACCAAGAAGCCAAGTTACCCCTGTTGGTATATATCATACGAGCATCTACGGGTACAATGGAGCACATATAAATGAATTTATAGATATTAGACCCCGAGCCACGAGGAATGCAGTGGCTTCTCTATTAAAATATAATTTAATACATTCAGCATCATATGAAAAAGGTATAGAGGTCCATATAGCCAAGGTATGGAATGCTACACATCCCCAGGTCAGAGCATCAGAAAGCATATCTTACTTCAAGTGCTTACATTACATTTTCAACATGCTAAATTGAACCCATACTATATTGTTAAAATCATTCGTTAAAACATCATCTAAATACCGCACAAATGGGATAGCTCTCCCAGGTGAGAAGACAAACGTTTAGAACGTTATCTTAATAAGACTATCAAGATGATCTTATTTGTGAAGTATATTTGCACAAGTCTTTGTCCTGTATCGTTATAGCCACTTGCCCAAAATGATTATTCTTGGAAATTATACTAGTGTGAAAATATAATTTAGGGGTGGCAATTAAATATCTGCTATGCAGACTGCCATCCCTTTCGTTTGTTGATCAACGTTGACTTCAAGACAAGTGCACGATGTAAAGATTTTATTATATGGAATATATTGACATGAATTATGAAATACTACGGTAATAAATACATCCAGGGCGATACATTCCCAAGCATCCTGTATCATATAAACTTCCGCTCAATGTATCATGTGCGTGCACATGTGCATGTTGATCATGTGCACCAAATAGATCAATAAAAGATAAATCAACCTTTTAACCAACCTCTTAAACATGCTTTTCTGTAGCTACTTTTCACTCACACATTACACACTATGTATTCACTCCTTGCCAAATGTGTGTTTATCTCAAAGGTGTGTTGTAAATCATGTGTGTGTAACTCCTCATGTTCCCGCAACACACTCTTCTTAGAGTGCAGATTTGCCCTAGTTGCAAACGTTCAATTCCCGCGTGCTGTTTGGAGGGATATGTCTCATATCAGTGCACGCTGGCTTACCAACATGCATCTGGGATTTGGTCTTTATGGTCTAGGGCAACCAGTTGGAGCCCAGGTAGGCTTAGCCCACATACATCATTATCCAACTTACATTGAAAATACATGTATACAATAGTTTACATCCTCCCCCGTTTGAATGTCGCAACTTACTACACCAGGGGGGAGTTCCTATATCTTTGGGTTTTAAATGGCATTCGCCAAGAGTATATATAAAAGGAGATTTGGGAATGTCAAATAGGAAAATATACTTTGTGTTTCTAAAGCTGAGTTCGCACATGCCTTTGATACTGCTCCATCACATTTATATTTAGTATGAGTATCCCATGGATTGGCATTCGCACATGGGGTAGGGGATGTGGGAATGCCAATCCAATTTGTGTTTCTGAAATCCTCCCTTTACAAATCCAAAGGAAATGAACCTTATCAATTGTATAATTACAAACATATACAACAGGGATAGAAGAGGGCGTGGCACCTGTCAGATGTTATGGGAGGATGGCACCTTGGTACATGTACTATAAGCCCTCAAGAAATGACTGTTTTTTGCAATTAGAATGACAAAAAGGGTCTCCTTGTATGCAAAACTATACATATTTTGGAAGTAGATACACTGAAGATGATACACAGTGGCTCCAATGATTATTAAAACAGGTTTTGATCAAGCTAGAGTAAAGTTGATGATATTTTGTAAATATTTCACCATTTTTTAGATTTTGTGAAAGCCCCCCAAGTGACGATATAAAAAGTATTTGGTTTATGGTTTTCAAACTTGGTATGCCTGATTATACATAATGTAGCTACTAGTAAACCAAAATAGAACTTACTGTGGTGTTTTTCAGACATTTTATCCAATGTTTGATATTTTCAGCGTAATGTCCTTAACGTTAACTCCAGATTGTGTTTGAGAGTGAATAAAAACTGACCCCCTGGGAGTTAAGCTTTCCCTCGAGTGGATTCTGGGACCTAAGATACTAGTCTTTCAATAAAATAAACTTGTATAAAGATGAATTGAGTTTGGTGAAAAAGAAAATTTGATTCAGATTTGGTACCAGATTAGTGCATCTTTAGGAATTCTGACTCATATACAACAGGGATAGAAGAGGCACCTGTGGCCCCTGTTGAATGTGATGGGAGAATAATGCCTTTGTATTATAGGCCTACACACATAAACATAATACAACAGAGAGGTAATAAGATCTGACAGCTTTGATGGTTTAAATCGGATTTATTATGACAGGAGGGTGGTACCTTGGTACTATAGGCCTACAAGAGTTAGCATTATATAACAGGATAGAAGAGGGCGTGGTACATGTCAATTATGATAAAAGGATGGTAGAAATCAAGGCCATTCATCAACTCTATAAGATTACCCATGCACCTGTAACTGCTCTCATGTGGAAAAGGTAATAAACAGTAGCAAGTCAACTTCTGTCACAATACTTTGTCTCAATCATTGGCTTTGGCCACTACAGTAGTAGTCCCCCTATATTCCACTAGTGGCGCCGACTGTCCAGCTGGGAGGGGGGGGGGGCAAATGTCAGTACTATAGGCCTACATCTAGTATAAGTATCTCTATGATGACCAGCAAGGTAGGTAAGAGGTTATCCCCTCTGCACTGACCGATTATTGGACTATGGTACATTGATATACTTTAGTCCAGCATGTTGTTCACTTGGAATACTTGGATATATATATGTATCTCTCATGTTGCCATGATGCATGTGCGAAAGCTAGTGATGTGTGAGTGCAAAGGTCCAATTAAGAAACGTAATTCATAATGTGTATAGCTTAAATATTACAAAATTAAAGATTAGATATAAAATCAAATGTAGGAACACCCCCCATATGTTTCAGGATGTTGATTATGGTTGGCTTAACCCTATATATGGGATTTACCAAAGTCCCAGTACTGGCGGAAATCCCAGCCAAATAGCTCAAAATAACATTTTCTGGCCGGCCTCAACAGGTTAAGAAGTGCTGCCTTGGTTGAAACTCTACATGGGGTTGTGCAGCTTTTCTAGATGGTCCAGAGAGCATTACACGATGTAACAAAGTGAACTGTTTTCAAGTATCATATTATGTAATAGAATTACATGCATATACTGAATGGAGTCAGTAACAAGTAAATAAGCTAGATCATATCATTATACTATCCTGAGGGTTCATGTCGGCCCAATATTGCACTTTAATAACATATATAAGTTGGCAATAAATAATATCAATACTCACACCCACTCAAACTCAGAAATAAACGTAGTTATCTCAGTTAACATGAACTGCCATGAGAACTCTCATTTAATTAAAAGTTTTAATCACTACATCGTGACGACACATGAGTATGAAACCCAAAGACATCATGCCGAACCTAGAAAGGGCTGAATATGCACATAAAGGTAGAGAGGTAAGTACCTGGTATACATTAACCACCGGAAAGAGTGTGTCATGCGCAATTTAATTATTAGCATATAGTACACGGAAAAGTTTCTTCGAGAACGTGGTACTGCAATACACAATTGCTAGATCTAAAGACAGCTCCTCTGACACTGAGCTACTTCTACAGCTGAAAATTTGACTTATCAAGTGGATTACAGCTTGAGTGTGTTTGTTTACCCTTCCCCTTACATTATTGGTTAACAAAAGATTTGAGGGGCCCAAAAAGGACGCGTTACTATATCTCAAAGGGGTCGGCCGTGCTTAATATTTCAACCTGCCTAGGGGAGACCGGAATGGTTTCGGTCAAAAATGCACCAATTCCGCTCCATTTGTATATAGATTCGGTACTAAT
Source organism: Harmothoe impar (assembly GCA_947462335.1). Taxonomy (NCBI): domain Eukaryota; kingdom Metazoa; phylum Annelida; class Polychaeta; order Phyllodocida; family Polynoidae; genus Harmothoe; species Harmothoe impar. The sequence continues at coordinate 19,164,174 of OX381719.1, forward strand.
TAAACAACTGGCACAAACTGATCTCCTGTAGCATGCATGTCTCCTTGTAATCGTGCTGGACACCCCCCCCCCCCCCCATCCCCTCAAAACTAAGCGACCTGGGTTATTATGGATTCAATAAGGAGAGGTTACCTTCCATACTAGCCCCCCCCCCTCATGAAAGGGTAGAGGATGTGATAATAATTCTTTTTTTGATTCATCTAATATGTTTAAACTGCTATAGAGCAGAGCCCTGGGCTCAATCGGTGGCGCATCTGCCTTGCTATTGTTTAGATGAACACTATACATGTGATTTCCTTTGTATAAGAAAAATTCAAAGTAAAACTACAACTTCCTCTAAACCTTCAAAGTGTAAGCTACTACAAAATTCAATATTCAAATTAAATATTATTTCGCATAGTGCTTCGATGCGCTATGCCCTTTGTCATCATACTATTTGAATGAGACTCTGGAAAATCATTGATCCACTTGCCAGGGCTGCATAAAAAAAATATATGCACAATAATGACAACAAGCATGAAGTCTTTAAGCGCTATAAATTTAAGAGATTTAAGGATGATATTGAACTTACCAATGTTACTGTGCAGGCTCACTTATTGAAGGGGTTTGGACGTGTGATGCTATGTCCATGCTCCAGGAGGTGGTGACCTGCTCTACAGGTGTGACCAGTGTCTATGAGGCATCGTGTGAGCTGCTCAGTGAACTGCTCAGGGAGCTCAGGGGTGTGTTTCTAAATGGGAAGCGATAGGACCCAGGGCAAACGATAGTTATCTGGTTCATGGTACAGTGTAAATCTGATAAGTAATAAACTTCTGAGAATGTTATGTTTAAAGCATGGCTGTCGTCCAGAGCTGCCTTACAGTATGTACACATAGGTAGATGTAATATATATGTTCCCGCAATGTTGACATACATTAATATATATGAATATATGTTCTGTGGGCCCTAGCCGATTCTGAAGTAGCTTGGCTATTATGCTTGACCATTTAGTGTGATCAGCCTCAGAAAAGTGAGAGTCATTGTCGCTAAAACTACCCTCACCTGAGAGTCAGGCAGTTTTAGCAGCAATGACTCTCTCTTTTCTGTGTGTGATGGTCCCACTGCATGATTCAGTTGAACGATCCAGTCATACATAGGGTTTTAATTCTCTGAATCGTCTACTATAGTCCTCTCTTCGACTGAATGTATGGTAGGTTAAAGATGGGTTAGGAGCTAATTTGGGTTCAATAGTCTCCATACAAGGATGTGTGTTGCTTTTTAAATCATTCTGATACCTATACACCCATAACATATAGAGTAAACCACGTTCAGAATAGGTCAGGGGACCCGTCACTATTATGGAGAGGGGTCCCCTGACCAGGTTTTCTCTATTTCATGCATTGCATATCATCAGAATGATTTAAAAGGCTACACACACATTTATATGGACACAATGAACACAGATACGTTGTGTAATTGAAAAATTAAAATCGACCCCAAATTAGCTCCTAACCCATCTTTAAGCGTAATAAAGAAAGATGAATCGTACAGAATTGAGAAACAACCCCCTGTGCGTTGCTGTGAATGACAATGGGTAGTGGCAGCTGAGTCCATGGTGTGAGCTCCTGAAGGTCTGGCAGCTGTTCTGGGAGCTGCTCTCTGAGCTGTTCTGGGAGCTGCTCTATGCACTGTTCTGTCTGTTAAGTAATATAGTTAATTACTTAGGACTGCTTTGGGTAGTACAGATTGTTAAGTAATTATTAATAACTAATAAGCTATTAATTATGGATATGCCAGATTATAGAATGATATGATAGTTTTGCCGATTAGAACAATGTTAGTGTTACGGTGATTTATATTATATTAGTCACTAGTGATTGATGATTAATTATCAATAGACTAATATTAGGTATTGGTGCATTATGGTTGTGAACTGATTGTACATGTCCAGGGACCTCATGCATAGTAATGAGATCATGAATATTAATGAGATATGGGGGCAGAGATCCCAGAAAGACTGATAAAGAATCAGTACTGTTTGAATCAACTTGGTGTGCACACGTGTTCTATTCTCAAGCTAAGCTTAACCTATCTTAGTTTACGTGTCCAATGCTGTCTGGGCATGGGCTGTTTTCGATAAACCGTTCCAATATATTGGTGGCACAGCAATTATGATACACTTACCAATTAATACCTCAGTATGTACTAAAAGGGACCCCGGAATATGGAAGACTTACTCTTTTTCTTTCTGCTGGTACTTCATAGCTGAGAATTAGATAATTCTATTAGCTGCTATCATAGTCATAATGCAGTCAGAAATGGATGAGAAAAACGTAGTTTTTACTTTGCTATAATATCAAATACAATGTTTATCAATATCAGTGATTTGTGCTAGTCTAAAGAGGACTGTAGAGTCGCCATTACAACTGACATGTATTTGACTTTCCAGACGTGTACTTATTGCAATAAATTGAATCATTTCACAATACAACATATTCAAAAACAATGAAATGATAATGTATCAAGTATAATAGTAGTCATCTGTTATAATCACAACTGAGAATCGTTTACTACTGTAGGAGTTGTGAAAGTATGAAGCGGACACAGGTTCCAATTCGATTTGAATGCAACAGGTTTTATTCAGTCTCATGATCTCTTTAGGTTCTCATACAAACACGGCCTCGAAGATGACATTCAACATTGTAACAAGTTTATCAACGGACAAGGTTCAAAGTGTACAGGTAGTGTTCTAGCTAGTTTGAAGTCAGCAAAGCTGGATGATCTGCTCTTGTCCCAGCGAAGCTGGTGCTAGAGCCAGAGAGTGAGAGGGGTGTAGGTGCCCCGTGGTCGAAAGCATCGAAGGTATCGAGGGGTGTGGGTCTGAGCTTGTCCTGGGACAAACTCCCAGGGGTGGCCAACCTCTGCCTCTTATATACCCAGAGCGGGGACCAAGCAGTGTCGACGTGGCACTCCACCGGCGCGCTGTCTGGATTGCCCCGCTTAGCTCCGCAAGCGGATAACGGAACAGGGACATGGCGTAGGTGTTGCCACCTAGTGTTCAACCAATGCCATTCCCGCCTTGACTCCACGAACCCATGTATACAAGTATTATTCGTGCCCCTACACTACACTTTGCGCTTCTTATGGATGCTTTCGTAATGTTCATTATAGCAGCCATTACGAGGTTATAGTTATAGCTGTAATCTCTCTACCCCGGATTGCTGCTACGTATAACATGAGGTTAGATAGAGAATCAATAACATTAGAAAATATACCTAAGGCCACTAAACAAAATAAAATTGGTTTCTCATCACCACGCACATCATAGAAATAAGGTTTTGAGGACAATGTTTTATTGTTGTTAATTTCAGATGAAAAACTTGACAAAAATGGACAAATGTTAACATAGTTGGTATCAAATTGAGTCTTATGCTGCCAGTAATGCAGGGATAGCAATATCTTAGATTTTCCCCACTTTTAAAATCAATATATTCTTACAACCTAAATGTGAATTTTTGACATTTTAGTCCCAGGAATAATTTTACTTTAAAGCCTCCCTCATCAGATTTTTCAGAACTCGGTGATGAAAAACCACTTTTTTTGAGTGTCATTCATGCCTAGGCACAATAATTAGGCACCATAATTTATGTGTAGGCTCCTATAATATTATGGTCTACAAATTAGAACAGGACATGCATACTAGTTTATGAAACAATTTTAAGTACCTGGATCAGTGACTTGCTCAAGTCTGAAGGGACCTCAGTTGGTGACCCCACGATACCTGACATGGATATGTCTCATGTCTCATGTCTACCTGTGCTGTCACTGGTGTGGGTCAGCAGCCAGGTCGGCGGGGGGGGGGGGGGGGCACTTGAGTTTCTTTTGACAGGGGTGTGCAGCTGGCCTTTCGACAACCCTTACTCTTGTTATGCCAATTTTAACACTAAACCATTACACTTTTGTTTAATATTATGTAATAAATTATATAACAAACATAACTACAACTTCAGACATTAATTTTCTTGTGGCTTTTATTGCCTTTAAAAAGTACAAGTAGTGTGGTGTTATCACAACGTTTCGGAAAAGGGTGGTGCCTTCTTCAGGTGATGGTGATTACACTTTTGATTGCACTGCTGAGCAAACGCTCGTAGGTTTTTGGTGTTTTTTGGTGTGTTTTAGTTTTTTAGGGGGGGGGGGGTTAGGGTGGAGAGTGATAAAATATGAATATCATGTTTTATTGAATATCCTTAGAAAATGTAAGATTATGCCAACGATTTTGTCAAAAGCTGGGATCTAAATTTAATAATTAGAAATTCTAGTGAGATCTCGGTAATTTTTTTAGAAAGTAGCCCCTTGTGGTGGCGATTTTTCCTGAAAGGGTGACCCTTTGTATACAATATACACAGGTGTGCCCCCCCTCCCTCGGGGACAGCCAAATGCACCTGATAGTATCCAGTGATAGAAAGATACCGGTCCCATATGTGCCGACATGACACCCTGCCATGTACACTGTCATATATACGCAGAACAGGTGTATAAGCATTTCTTCTCACTTTTTTTTCTAGAACGCCGATTTCCTCAAGAGGAGAATATTAAAAGATGAAAAAGAGGCAGTAGGATAAAAACAACAGGTGGTCGTCTAGAAACCAGTTTCAGGCCAGACTCTATGATAGTCGAGTCTGGGCAAACTCATATAAAAAACTTGTTTCACTAGCTTGCCCTCAGGAGTTGACCAATCAAATCCTGTACACCAATTCCTGTGCACAGCCTGACAGGAAGTAACAATCTTCTAGAAACTAGAATGTTAATCCATCTTCCATGATCGTTATATCAACATAACTCACAAATCACAAAACTCTGCTGTATACATCCAATGATTTGGGATAAAATTGGCTTATCTCAGCCATCGGATGAAATTTGCTTATCATTCATGTCACAGGTGGCAGCACTCACCCAGGTAGTCCCAGTGCACCTATCCACCTTGTTGTTCTCATTTTCCATTGACATTTCGGTTAATAAGCCGAGTCAAACTCTCATGTAGCTCCCAATATCAGGTAAAAGGGGAAGTCTGCGTGCAACTAACGTCACCCACAGAAAACCTAAGCTGCCAATTACTACAATTGGACCAATATTCAGATATATATATACCATCAAAGTTTCAATTTCAGATTTTTTTTCCAAGTTCTCGATTGCACCCATGGTAACTGCTTATTATTTCAGGGATGAGGGACAGTAAAATGATCAAACATGGCTCCCATGTATTTTTAGAGTGTATTTTAAATGGTTAGATGTATGAGTGCACTCAAAAAGTGGCAAATCGATCGTGATCTGACAAGAAGACAATCCAGATTGTAGGCCCTGAATTAGGGGGATAAAAATAGGGGAACTTATCTATAGTTATACTGAACATCCTGGCCCATTCTTAAGAAAGTTGTTTTCCGAGCCTCGATCATTGAATATACTGTATAGTCGCAATAATGCATCAGGCGCTTTTCAATTTGGTAGGGCTATAAGGCCAAAGAAAGATAAAGGTGTGTTTCAGGTTACTCGAATGTACAGGCCTGACCCTAGAAACTTTTATCCAATTTAGAAAAAATATTTATATAATTTCGGAGCTATTTCAGAGTCAATTGGATAGTCTATGAGTCAATGCTGTGTCGGTGAGTCAACGCTGTTTTGGCAAGTTGACGCGGAGTCAGTAAGTCGACGCTGTGTTGGCGAGTCGACACTGAAGTTTGCGAGTCAATTTTTGGGTACTTTTTGGTCTAAAATTTAAAAAAAATAAAAAATAGAATAGAATCCGAGTGTCATGGTCAGACTTTCTAACCTGAAACACATCTTTTATATATTTTTTGGCCTTACCCCTAGCATTAAGAAACAAAAGGATGATCCATCCACTACATTCCACTAAGAGACCAGGATAAGTATACAGACCACAAAGACCAGTACACGACTCAAGTGCATACGGGTCATACAAAACCATCTCATGTTAGGCCAAACAAAAGAGCTGTGTCTCAGGTTACATGGTCTGAAATCTAGGGTAGGTAGGTCAAATTTTCCTTCTCTTTTTAAAACATTTTGCCTGAAAAGTACTCAGAAATTGGCTCACAAACTTCAATGCTGACTTGTTAATTACCCTTAAATGACCTAAGGTTTTTGTTTTGTTTTCAAAGTTGGATAACAATTTCTTGGATCGGCCTTGTTTTGCTAGGTATGGTCAGGTAACCTGAAAAACACCTTTTTTTAGAATATGGCCTTAGGTAATTGTAAGGTGATTTTTTTGTAAGTGATCCAATCTAGCAATCTCCGACCCAATCTCCTAACCATTACTGGGATAAGTACAAAACCGTCACTCATCCCTTCGCAATAAAAAACTGTAGTTAGTGTCACATTCTTGCTGATTCCCCCCTGATTACAGACAGCAATTCAATGGTCCACATATTACTGTCACTCTGGTTGAATGACAAGATGTCTTCATCTACTGAATCATAAAGGGGAACTTCATTCCTGACATGGAAGTATAATCTTCGGCAGTAGTCTGTGCGCACTTCAAATCTCCAACCCAGCCTTCAATGCCCAGCAGATGTTGGTAGATGTGACTGGCAGTCATTATCCACCAGTGGACGATGCATGTACTTTAATTTGTGTATCCGGAACATTATCTGAAATTTGGAATGAGTTTTCTTGAACGGTTCTCCAAGAGTATTCAGTAAGGTATTTCCTCTATAGCAGGCCATCCTTTGGTAACCCTGCAACTCAATGCTAGAATTTATAGACCCACATCTATGGCAAGCCGAAAGGGTAAACTTCCCCTAAACCCAGTATTTGGGTTCTAAACTCGAGTTAAGAGCTCTAAACCCGGGTTTAGAGGCCTTAAACTGGGTATATGGGCCTTATCCTGGGTTGGAGTCATCTGGGGGAGTTATATGACCCAGAGAACTATATGACACTCCCAGGTGACTCCCTTAGGTCAGCCAGAGAGTCACCTAGGCTCCCTAAGGCGACTTAGACTCCCCTAAAGAGGGGAGTCATTCTGGAGGCAGCCTGGACTCCCTTTTGATGCTGTTTCTCAGTTTTTCTTTTCTCTGTGCAGATTTCCATGTCTCATAGCTCTTGTCCAATACTTCTATAAACACGTTTAAATTGCACATAGCATACCGGTATATTGAAAGTGAAAGATAAAAGATAAATTGCATCCCCAGGCCTCTTGGCAGGGTCTATTTTACCCTTTGGCAGAGGATGTTTTACAAGTACTTATACTCACAGCAAAAGTAGTTAAAACAAACACGGAAAATACATCGTTGACACTTTGAGTGTTTTCAAGTAAGACGCACTGAGCTTGCCTTGTCAGAGAAAGAAAAACACCATATCTCTCAAATCTAGTTTCAAAGGATCGAGCCGACTGTATGATTATTCTCTCAGTGAACCACCATCTAGACCCGTGGGCTGTTTCACAAGGGCAGTATACAGTTAATAGGATAAGTAATAGGACGGCCTGATTGTATATCACTATAATAAGACTGACATTTGGTGTCATAGGTTATGTATAGCTTCTGATAGGTGTTTCACAGAGGTATACTACCGAAATGTTAAGTCTGTATCTGTGTTCTAAAATCAAGATAAAACTGATATATGAGTGTTTTACAACGCATATTAGATTGGGTATCATACCATTCCCGCTGATACTTTTCTTCTTTATAAAATACATAATTAACATATATGTTACGTGAAGATATTATGTCTAAAAATACACATCCCCCCCAAAATAACACGTGTTCATTGAGGATGAAAACCACATTAGCATCTAAAATTGTGTCAAGGTATACAAGCATAGGTAGCTGGGGATCTTGTGAAACACTTACTTAATTTAGAGTAACATTGGGTAATAATAACTCGATGTTAATGACCACATAGCATTAAGGCGGAAACATACAGGGCGCGTAAACGTCTGCGCGTAGCCGCGTAGACAACGCCTCAAAGGGCATTTCTTACGCTCTACGCAGCCGTCGTCATAGCAACTACCGTCCGCGCGTAGAACACGGGTCCTGTCTATGTTCACCTTTAATCTTAAATACTCTCCCCTTGTGAAACACCCCTCAGGTTGAGCCGCACCTTATTTTATAGTTGAGAGGCCCCTTCATTATCCGGGAGACACTAGGCTTAGGAAGGTGAGAAGTGGAAAAGGTCGATACATTCGGGTTGGTGAGTAACAAACCCTTTTCTCAAAAAACTCATGTAGATATTAAACGCTTGCTATCATCAATAAGATTTCATGTCCGACCTGTTTAAAGTTTCACAATTGATAACATTATATATATGTCAAATATTCCAATGAAGCCATATAATTATTTTGGTTCTGAATTGCTGCCTAGCAGTCATGTGCCAAAAAGAAACATTTTGTAAATATTGTAAAGAAAAGAATTTTAAAAAGTAATTGTTGTTTGCTTCAAGCGGACTGTCCAATAACAGTAATAGGTAAACGATAAAGGCAATTCAACCTGAAGTTATTTGCCCCCCCCCCTCTACCCCCACCTCCAACCTTAAAGGATGACATGTCATCTTTTAGCGACATGCCATCCTTTAAGACTTAATTAACACAAGTCTGGTCTTAAAGGATGGCATGTCGCTAAAAGATTTTCAAAATCTGGTCTTCTATATATTGAGAAATAGGCCCCTTCAGCCATTTGACATATACTACCTATGTTCTTAACGGCCCAGTACAGTACACTGATTTATGAGGTATGTCTTTTAGTCTGAACTAAGACTGAAAGAGGCAGATTTGACCTAGATATTCAGACTAAGTTGGAGGGAACCGCATCCTAAAAATAGGTCTGCACTTTTGTCTGTTATCCTTTATCACGAATCAAAAGCTGGCTTTATTCCAAGAGGCCTTAGGCTGAATGGAATGACGCAAACATTGAACAAGTAGGCAAATAATAGTCAACAGTCTCGAACCACTCCTCCTTTGTGTTTATCCTTTCCCTTATATTAGGGCTGCAAAATACAGTGATCCTGAAGAAGGCATATATACGTGTATATATATATATATTATATATATATATATATATATATATATATATATATATATATATATATATATATATATATATATATATATATATATATATATATATATATATACATATATTATACTGTCCTGAGGGCTTTTGGCCAAAAGAAGGACAACCACTTTGTAAACCGCGAAAAGACTGACAGGACCCAATTATATACTTGTCAATTCCAATCAGAGAGGAATGTAGGTGAGTTATGTTCCCATAGTAAAATGTTTCAAGTGGAGGGAAAACACTCATCTGTGGGGTAATGTCTTGGCCACCAGGGTATCTTAGTTTGATAAAATGAGTCTACCCTCCCCCCCCCCCCCCAAAAAAAACAATGACAAAAACAAACATCAGATAATCAGTATCAGATTGCCTAGTTAGTTATGTTTGGCTCCCTCTACGACTAACCAATATTAGTTAATCGGTCTGGTTGGTCAGTACTGAACAACCCACCGTAGTCTTTCCATATCTATAGGTAAGGCATTTGCCAGTTGTATAGCAAACAAAAAAAGGAAGAAAAAATGAGAAAATCATAAATTGTTGCTTCTACAAAAGGACTATCCAACAACGGGGACATGACTAACGATGAAGGCAATTCAATCTGACATGCTGGTGACAACCCCCCCCCCCCCTTCACCTGCCTACCCTAACAAACCTTTCAGTCATTCAACAAAGTCGGCCCTGGGTTTCAATTTGTTGCACCACTTATCATGGCCAATTACCTCTCTGTATGGGCACGAAATGTCCCATATAAAGGGGCAATCTCACCACTCGCACTAAAACCACATAGACCCTCAGAAAAGTGAGCACCACTGTCGCCAAAATTATTCTCGCCTGAAAGCCAAGCAATGGCTGACTTTCAGATGAGGGTGCTTTTGGCGACAGTGACGCTCACTTCTTTTAAGGGTGTAGTAGACTCAAGCAGTACTAGAATTGTGGGTGGGATACGCTCGGTAATTATGCCACTTTAAGCGCACCTGCGCTTATACATTTTAAGTCCATGTTACCCCCTGCGCTAATGCAAAGACCTGCGCCTTTCTTTATAATGTTTTTTAAAGTGTTCTTAAAAAGAACTTTTGGGTCCCTGGGAGTTTTGAGGGTTGTGCTTAAAACGAGCTCGACCTGCGCTCTCATTGGAGACCCCTATGTTTTTATGGTACAAACTGTGTGAGGCATCTATTTGTGACTTGTACCTCGCAGAGATCATTTTACCGTATAACTTAATCCCAATGTCTTTTTAATGCAAATTCATTTTAGACCGATTTTGGTCCAAATCAGGCCCCTGAAAAAGTCACCCAGACATTTTCAAAACAAAATGTATCCCGCCGACCCAGATTTTCAGACCATGTTAATGGAAACTACATCTAGTTCGGGTTTACGGTTACACAGTGAGGAAATACTAAAATACAGGTGTTATACACCAAGGTTACTAGCCTTGAAAGAGGTAAACAATTTTGTATGTTAACTGGGTTTTATCCCGGGTCAAAAGCTGGGTATATTCCATTAGGCGCAAGGCCAAGGTTGGCGGAAGTTCAGGAAGTGAAAATAACAGTCAAGGGTCAAAACGTGTGCTCCTTTGCGTTCAATCATTACCTAGGAGTCGCGAAGCACAGTGTCATTTGTTTTAACGGATATGTATAGGGACCCACAAGACATATTTGGACCTCTCGCCAGAGAAGGGGGGGGGGGGGGGATTTTGGCGCACAGAGATATGTCTGCGTGATATATCTGGTCCTTCAGTCAGGAGCAAGGGTTGTAAACACGATGACTAATATTACATAGAGGACATAACACATGAAAGCGAGTTACTCGCCAGAGAACCATCAAGCCATCATGGTGACAAGGGCATAGTGCATTAATTCACTATGTGGCACTTAGATAGTAATTAAAGATATGCCTTTGGGTAAGGCCAAAAAAAAAGGTTTCAGGTCACCCGACCGACCCTATCAAAGCAACCTACCTTTTTCATGCAATTTTGAAAAAGAATTTATACTTTTTCCTTTGTTTGGGTCACTTTTAGGGTATTCAAAAAAGCTATTACATTTATGTTAAAAAACAACTTTTTCTAAAAGTAGTCCGACCTACCAACCCAACATTTTCCTCCCATGTTACCTGCAACAAGGGGGGGGGCTAAGGACCCAGGTCAGGGGACCGTTTAGCCCTCGTGAGGGGGTTGAGCCAGATTATTGTACGGATGCTCATACTCAATGGCATCCATGCCAGAAACCTCACGTGTAGGTGGATCCCACGACCACAAACGATACACACCATAAACATGGAATAGACAGCTGGAAGCCAATAACATAAATGCCAATTCCAATCACACACGAATGTGGGATGATTTTGTACCAATGGGAAGATGTGACCTGTCAAGGGAAAATACTCATTCATGAGGAAATTCTAGTACCACTTTCGGCGGCCCAAGTGAAATGCGGCCCGAGGGTCAACAAATGAAATAACCCCCCAACAGACCAAAAACGAGTGTGCCTTTGTCTTTATTTTTTTACCTTTTTCGATTCAAATTAGATTATTAATGCCCATAGGGTGGTTAAGGGCTTAAAATAGCTTTTTTTCTACGGCATTTAAATGTAAACAAACCGCCATTTTGATGACGTCACAGGCCGTGAAATACGGCCATAGGTTATTTCACAGGGGGTGTGCAATACGGCGTCCTTTGGTTAAGTCAATGGGACTGCTGTATTTCATAAAAAATAAAATGGAAATATGTACTACTGTTATTTTTGAATCGAATTTATTATGGAGTGGAAAGGGAAAGTTTTCTGTGAAGCAGTTTGTCACTCATTTAAAACAGCGGAAGACTATTTATAAATTACGTATATCATAAATTCTCATTTCAGTCTGGAATGCAAATTGCAACTTGCCCTCCGGACGTTGAACTACCTAACAATCGCCCAAGAACTTCCAGTAGTTCCAACCAAATTTCCACACAAAAAAGTTATATTTATAAGGCTAAACGGTTGCTACAGTGATATTTATACTCATGATAACTCATTTTAAACATCACGATACTAGCTTTGGTAACTATATAATGCCCCCAGGTTATCCTTTTCTCCTGCCTGGCCACAGATATATCTCAGTGTAACTAATTGACTAGAGGCCAATGCAGGAAGAAAGAGTGACTTTTTCACAATAACGTTGTTTTTACGTTGCTTTTGGCTTAAACCTCAAAACATTGTCTGAATCACTATTTATGCAAACATATTTTATCAGGAGATTCACAGGACATTTATTATTCAAACAGTTATATAAGAATGCAGGATTCTAATCTTATATTTATGTATTTGTTGGTCATGATTCACGAAGTTCAAAATCTTTATCAACAACATTTCAGAAAATCCTTTCATCCTTTCTTGCTGCTTTGGTCTATGGTAAGGGAGGAGTGTAGTCTCAGTTTATGACCATCTAGGTCGGAGAGCACGGGAATCCCCCCCCCCTCCCCACCACCTATACACAGATCTTCCCAGGAACTCACCCCATATATCACTAATACGATTGGGTAGGTAACACACACTTTCTATCCCGTTTAAATTACTGTACAGTGCCACAGTGCTACACTCATAAAGCGTTATTATGATATCATAAAAATACTAACCGTTTCTTCACTATTTGCACTGTAAATAGTTAGTGTAGGTACACAGTTGAATCTACTGTATATCTACAGTAGAATCTACTGTAGAATTAATTCACAGTAGAATAAACTGTGCATTTACAGTGGATTCTACTGTTTACCTACAGTAAATTGTACACCTACAGTAGAATCTACTGTACACTTACAAAAAGGCAACCCACTTTTTACAGTGTGGATAACAGTTTCAAGCATGTTTCCCTGCATTTTAAACCTTCAGGCCAGAAGAAGACACACTTAGACCCTTGTGTGAGAATCAGTTCCTAATTCTGTAGAAAACGATTCATGATCCTGTAGGAATCTATTTATAATTTTGTCAAATATCCAAATGAAATTCTGTAAGATTTCACTATAGTTATGTGGGAATCCAATTAGAATCCAATAAGAATCCATTTATAAATAATGCTGTAAGAATGTGTTTATGGTATGCAAGAAGCCATCTATAATCTATAGGTTCGGGAACCATGATACTGAAAGCTTTTGCAGTAACCGTAAAACCTTGTGTACATAAGCCACGGCTAGTACGCGAGTCAGATCGCTGGTGGGGCTTATAGGATCGGCCTATGGTCAAGGTGTGGCCTGTATGAGGTTTTTTCTACCATGGTACTAAAAGTCGCCATAATCAGATCTTTGGTGCGGCTTAGACGAGCGGCCAACGGTCGGGCCCAAAGGCTTATATGCGAGGTTTTACGGTAGACGTAATGTATTATTTTTGGTAACCATGGCCACCAGGCAACTCCCATGTGCTACTTTTACAGCAAAATCTCCTTATAAGGAGGACTGGTATGAGGAACATCCACGCTTCCCTTGCCAAAACCTCCCATTCTCTCTATATTTAGTATTCGGCAAATTGCTTATAAGGAGCAATGTCCTATAATGCGTCCTAGCTTCTATGATGATGACTATGATGGTAGAGGGAATATTCTTAGGGGAAAGAATGCTGGGCGTCAGAAAGTATGATAGCTCAGATGCGGAGTTATATATATGCATCTTTACTATCCTATCTGAATTAGTCAAGAACTGCCCAAAGACATAGGTATGCCATTCAATGGTACATATTTAATGTCTATAACATAGCTCCAATGCGGAGTTATGTATTATGTGTCTTTACTATCCTATTTGGATTGCAAAAACAGATGCAGTTGCCATTCAGTGGTACACATTTAATTTTCATATCACTGTTTTATATGTAAACAATGTCTAACGTAAAACTGGTCACGCATCTGGGCTCATTTTAAGTGTAGTAATTACCAGATAAGAGATTAATACCGTACCGTTGTGTATAAGCTCCCCGGCGCTTATAACTTTGGAGGGCTGGTTACCCCCAGCGCTTACCGTAAAACCTCGTGTATAAGCCACGGTTAGTACGCGAATCAGATCGGCAGTGCGGCTTATAGGATCGGCCCATGGTCAGGGTGCGGCTTATACGCGAGTTTTTGCTACTATGATACAGTACTAAAATCGGCACATTCAGATCGCCAGTGCGGCTTATAGGATCGGCCGTAACTCAGGGTGCGGCTTATACGCGAGTTAGGCTTATACGCGAGGTTTTATGGTATACAAGATAGGCACTTATTCAAGATCCAGTTTTGCTTAAGAAATAATCCATGACCCCCTTACCCCGGGTGCTTATACGAGAACGACGCTTATTCAATACCCGGTGCTTAAGCGCGACGCTAAGTTACCTCAAGTTTATACTTGATATCGCTCAACATTGCCATGCATTCGGTCAGAGGATAGGATTACAGCGGATGATTCAGTGGAGGCTATGTTGTAATGTACAGAGAATGGAACCCTGTCGTGACCACCTGATGTCTTCCAGAGCTGTCGTCTAGAGCTGTTGTCCAGAGCTGTCGTCCAGCCTGAATCCACACCAGGTCAGGTGGGGATGAGATAATAGGCTGACCAGTGTCTAAGTAGCTACCAAATGGGGCGGGGAGGAGCTAGTGTTAGGCAGTTCAGCCAAAAATAGAAATATTTGGAATAATGAAACGATTTTTGTTTTAATGGTCAGATATCGTGCAGAAATGAATATGTCCTCAAAAATATTGATGTTTAGTGAAGATCTAGGGGTGTTATTGGTCATTTTCTAGGTGTTTGGTCCTTTCCTATTTCTGTCATAAGCCCCTTTAAGGGCAGTGGCCGCAGTGCAGGTAGGCTACACGGCAGGGGTGCACACTGACCACCCAGGCAATAGGTCTCAGGGAGGGCCGTCACACAGGCAGCACAGACCCTGGTCATACCTTGCCCCACTCTATTTAACTGTGGGGACCACTTTTTGGGTCCCTTGCGGTAAAAAGCGGTAATAAATAGAGCTAGAATGTTAATTCTTATTATGAAAGTAATTTATGAGGAATATGTTGCCACTCTTCGAGACTCTTCTATTCGGTATTTAAAGAACACTGCCTGTTGGAAGTTGATCAAAATCACCCAATATCCATGATTCAATGGCTAGGAGTTACTCTATAAAAGTTACACATATAGAAAGTGCATTGTGTCCACTATGTTCTCCCGAGAAACGGTGCATTTATATTGAAATTAACCCTTCTCTTCCCCAAAAGACAAAGAGCATGTCTGCCCTGAGAGTAGTGCGGCTCAGCCCACTCTGCATGTGTTCTTAACAGCACTAACAAATAAAATGTGCTATTTTAATTAAGGATATGCAGGTTAACAAATATGACCAAGCAATATTAAAAGAAAAAGGCTGAATGCTTACAACAAGGTAATACACATGCTAATGGACATAGCAAAACAGATAAGAAAACGCAATACAGGATGCCCTTCTTTAACACTGTGACAGATAGGGATCAGCCAAACGGCCCACTCGCCGAACTACCTACTAGTGTGTACATGTATTTGTAGACCTACTGTAAACGTATCATATTTCGCGCTGTACATATTTTCGTGGATTTCGTCGATTTTAAAATCTGCGAAAATATGTACAGAGCAAAAAATTATACACTATAGCTCCATAGCTGCCATCTTTCAATGCGATGTCATATCCCCGTGAAATTGCATTTATGAGCAAATCCGCGAAAATGTATACCAGCGAAAATATCTACATTTTCATTATACTGTCAACTTGACATGTAAGTATCCCCTATGTTGAAATGCATGTGTCCGTCATGTCTGATCTGGACGATAGCCGCCTGGATATATATGGGCCTATTCTGCAAAAATGACTAAACAATATAATTTAAACATTACCTCCAAGGAGATATGAGTCTATGTGTTCATGCATGATGCCATTGATATTTTATACACTCACACTAAGGGTCAGAATGATGCCCATACACATGGCTGGCAGGTACCTCGCTAGTGCTGCATCCAAGCATGCCTGCCCATACTTCGGGAGTGTATCAACACAGCAGGGTCGTCATAGGTGTGATGCATTAAGGCATCATGCCGTCCTTAAAGGGTTACAGGTTTTTGTTCTACTTATTTCTTTTCTGTTAGGAGGACCATGGCCGACACTCTGGATGGCAACATATCTGATGAAGATGCCAGGGATAAGGGAAGTACATCTTCTACGCTACAACCACCACATCCATCCCTAAGTGCAAATTGGTTATCCAAAGTAACCCTTTGGTATGTCTAACTTATGCAATTCTGATTAATTATTCAATTTTCAAATAGGTTTGACCTATTTAGTATCGGTTAACTTGTTTAAAATTAATTTGTTAATTCTCCAGGGAATGTCACCTAGAATCGTATCCATCTCTGGTATTTGCAAATAGGTTTGACCTATTTAGTATTGGTTAGTTCGTTAAGCTGTACTATAAAGTTATATCATATCAGAATCTCTGTTAGCCTAGCTTTGGCATAATATTATGTAGCCTAAAATCGGTGGAAAATGTTCCCAGAATTTTATCCCTGTCCTTTCTTTAGACTATAAGAAATGTGTTTTTGGGATATGCATAAAGAATAATCCACGTTAACACACCTTGATATCTTACACACTTATGAATTGTAACACCCTTTTTTTCAACTCACCTGCTTACACACTTGGGGCCAGACAGGTCCAGACTACACTGAAAAAGTAAACTTGTCTCCAGACTCTTCCAAGAGACTGTCATGAAATAAACAAGTTAAAAACTCGTCTAAGTGACGAGGAGGCGGGTTTTCTAACTGGAGATAAAAAAAAACACACTTGGCATGTGCCAGGCCAAACGAGACATTTGCCTGCTCCAGATTCTATTTGTGGGTTGGTAACCTGATAGTTTAGACTTTGACTCATTTATCTTATGACAGTCACTTAGACCAGTCTGGAGACAAGTTTACTTTTTCAGTGTACTGGGGTGTGTGAGTGCTCTATACCACCCCCATCCTTACGGTAGTTGGTAAACACATTTACAAGTAACACAGAGTTGGTCTCTGACTTGTATGACAGTGTTAGTTTAGGGTCAATCATTTAGACATAAGTACACTTCCTACAGTCCCATATGTTGTTGGCCTCTTCACTCATTCTAAAAAAAGGGTGGCAGGAGTGCATTAAAGCATTATGCAGCCTATAAATGGCTATTAAAGATATACCTGGCAGTTAGGCCCTATGTCAATGAGGGTTAAATATTTTGACCTTTCTGATAAAGCCGCTGTGAAAACGGTATAATTATCCTCATTCACAATTTTACCACAACTATGTCAACTAAACGTCTTAAACCCCGGGCCGCCATATATAAAGGGCCAAGTACCTGTTATGCCTGCACCCCGCATTTGCTGCCGGGGCATCAAGTTCTTTGCCTTTAAAGAAGATCTCCTCACATCTGAATGACTGCACACAGAAAAGCGAAGGAGTCAACTGTGTCTCCCACTTGGCTCTGGTAAAAAAAAAAGTGTCAATCAGCTATTTAATCTGCTTATATTAAGGGTCAACTTGGGTTGACACTGATAGTAGAGAGTCAACTCAAGTTGACCCTGCATATAAGCAGAGTCATTACCTGTTTGACTCTCTATTTTACCAGAGCCACGTGCGAGACACAGTTGACACCATTACTTTTCTCTGTGTGTAGACCAATTAGTTCTGGTCCTGATTTCAGGTGGTTAACCAGTCTCTTCTACAAGGCCTACAAGCGGCCCTTAGAGGTAGACGACTTCTATGGTATCTTGCCTTGGGCCACCGCAGAGGGGAATAGCTCCAGGTTTGAAAGGTTAGTAGGAGGATTTTTTCTTTTTTTTTGCCTAAGCTATAATAAAATTTCAGAGTAAGCCGACCAGAGAAAAATGCTGATTGATCATGGGGGATCAAGAGAATTCAGATAATTTTTAGATGAAAAAAAAACCACCACAAAATCTCCTTTCTCGCAAATATGAGGCAAGCGAAATCACTTTGTTCTCAAACGTATGGCCTAATCTGTGTTAAATCTGTCTAATGGTGCCAATTACTGCAAATTCATCCACTTAGGGAGTGATCTTTTTAAAATTTAACCTATTTCGAGCCAAAAAGCCCGCGCATTACTATGCCTCGCACGCCAATTTTCGACCCATAAGGGGGGTTGGTAAGATATTTCAACCCCTTGACTGGGGGGGGGGGGTGTAAGAAACTTCGCACGCTCCGTGCAAAAACCCACCACCCCCCCCCTTTTGTTTAAAAAATGATCACTACCTTAGTGATAAGGAGATACATTCATCCCTATATCAAACAACTTCTGTTTGCAATGTTTCCCCAAGAAACTGAAAGACACAGTATCATCTGTGTCTCTTTTGTTAGAAGATGGAAAAACTTATCGACAGAGGAGACAGGAAGGACTGGAAGTCTCTTCAAACACCTACTTCTACACTTTAAGATGCAAATTGGTTTTGCACTAATACTAGAGATCATTGATGTGAGTAAAATACTTTGTTTAATAATGGACTAAAATTCTCGCATTCCTATGGTAAATTGTACAATTGAAAAAAACTATTCATGGAGTATATAAACTGGTTCAGCTCTGCTGAGTTTATTTTTTGCACCTTTATATAACATATTTGTATATTTCACCATAGAATGACTCATAACCGTTATTGTTAATTTGTTCAGGAAACGACTCGCTTCATGAACCCGTTTCTGATCTCAGCGTTAATTCAATATTTGGATGGCAGCGGCCGAACATCTCCCACAGCGGCATATATCTACACCACCATGATTGTGGTCAATACCCTTATCGCTGTACCCCTACACACCCACTATAACCTACTGCTCTCATACACCGGTATGCTGATGCGCACAACATGTACTGCAATGATCTACAAGAAGGTAGGGTAACATGCACACAATACAGAGAGAAGAAACAGTGTCAAAAGGGAGTACAGGTTGCATCCAGAATGATTCTCCTCTTGAGGGGAGCCCAGGCTGCCTAAGGGAGTCTATGTGATTTACAGGGAAGTCATCTGCAGGGATCAGGGGGCATCTCATAGCTCCCCGACTCACCTAAGAGTCAGGGAGTCACATAAGGACCTGGGCTCCCCTAAAGGGGAGTCAGTCTGGAGGCAACCTGGACTCCCTTTCGACGCTGTTTCTTTTCTCTATTAACTTGTATAGATTGGCCTTCGCATTACTATGATATAATTGAAAAGGAGGCGGATGGGACAGCTTTTGAGGGGATAGTCGGAAGGATAATAACCACTGTAGAGGGGGGATGGGATTGTTGGTACACACAGAAAAGTAAAGGTGTCAACTGTGTCTCCCACATGGCTGTAGTAAAAGATAGACGCAAACTGCTAATGGCCTATACGGAAGGTCAACTTGAGTCTGTATGATCAGCATCAACTCAAATTGACTCTGTATGATCACAGTATCAGAGTCAACTCAAGTTGACCCTTCATATAAGCAGAGTCAATAACGGTTTGATACTCCATTTTACCAAAGCCACGTGGGAGACACAGTTGACACCTTTACTTTTCTGTGTGTACACTTACACCTAAACCCACCAGCTGCATTCTTTAATTCAAATATATCATAGGCCAATTTATATATTCAATTCAAGTGTCTGAAAATGTGAGAAAGTGTATCTGCTTAATTGTTTGAAGGTGCTCACCATAAGTAACAGAGCTCGACGTGAGGTGTCGACTGGCCAGATTGTTGCGTTGATGTCAACCGAGGCTGAGAATTTCCCTGTGGTGAGCAGATCTAATAATTAAACTCAATTGACAGGGTGCCTTGCAGTCTCGCAATGTTTCCAACTCTACTCGCCTCTTTCCGGTTGAAACTGAGCATCGGATTACCTCTGAATATTACTGTTGGCACGTTGGCTTTTAAGCAAACCTTGTATTGATTAAGGTCTTTAAAGTGGCATAGTCCAATGATTAAGACTCAAAAATAAATTTTGCTAAAAGTGAACCAGAATGTTCAATATGGCCATACTTTATATCCTACCTACTTCATTGGAGATTATTGCCTAGAATTCAGCTTAGATTTCAGCTAATTATCATCTTTTCCCTCAATCTAAGACTTTTGGCGTGCAAGCCATAAGTCCACCCGTTGAAAATACAATGTGTTCATTGGACCCTCTTACTTTGCCTCTCTCTGTCCATCAATGATATTTTATTGTCCCCCATTCCCCAAATATGATAGTGTAATGTCATTTTGAAAACATTCAAGAAGAAATTAATATAAGAAAAAAATCGGACCATGCCACTTTAAGCCCCTTTAGAGTTAGTAAATGCTATACAAATATCACATAAAGGTTATCATGACCTTGCAGTATTTAATGGAGTCAATATGCTTAAAGTGTGACTTTAAGGATACTCTCTACCCTCCTCTTTCCAGTCAGAAAATACACATTCAATGATCCATAACTTGATGAATTTTTGTCAGAGCATTACTTATTATACATCTTTATGACCCTATACTATGCCCCTTTCAAATTCCTTGGGTTTAAATGGCCGTTGCTAGGGAAGGAATGTGAATGGAACAAAAACGTTCTTTTTTTCAGTAATTCTTTTTTGAACAGCCCTATTGGATGAAAAATCATCAAAATTGACATTTTTGAGGAATTGAATCTAATCTAGACATAATTTAGCAGGAAACTGTCTTTTGGTTACAGGATAATCCTATTATTAAGGTCTACAGATCTATTTGAAGTAAAAAAGTTGGGAGAAAATCAATAAAATTGGAAAATCCCCACTTTTTTCCAATTTTCTCACTTTAAATAGCTCTGTACACCTTATTAATAGGATTATCCATTAACAAAAAAACGGTTCCCGGCTAAATCATGTTTAGATTGCATTCAAGGGATCAAATATGTTAATTCTAATGATATTGCACCCCATAGGGCTGTTCAAAGAAAAATAACCTAAAATAGAACGTTTTTGTTCCATTTACATTCCTTCCCTAGCAACGGCCATTTTAACCCAAGGAATTTGAAAGGGGCATCATATATGGTCATTATGATGTATAATAGGTAATACAGGGACATGAACTCATCAAGTGATGGATCATTCGATGTGTATTTTTTGTCTTGAAACAGCAGGGTAGAGAGTATCCTTAAGTATACCATGAAAACCTTGCCGCGGCTGATACGCAAGTCAAATCGCCAGTGCGGCTTATAATATCAGCCCAGAGTTCGGGTGCAGCTTGTATGAGGGTTTCTGCTAAATATAGTACAGTAAGGCTTATAGGTTTGGCTTAGAGAAAGGGTGTGGCTGATATGAGAGTTAGGCTCGTAAGCGGGATTTTACAGTAGTACCGTAAAACCTCGCGTATAAGCCTTAACTCGCATATAAGCCACACCCCGAGTTTGTTGCAATCCTATAAGCCGCAGAGGCCATCTGAGAATTGTTAATTTGGTACTGTAGTATACTTATAAAAACTCTCGTATAAGCCGCACCCTATATAGGCACGTTTGGTATCAAAAGAAAGCTGAGTCTGATTCGCGTACAAGCCGCGGCTTATGCGCTAGGTTTTACGGTAGTCCAATTTCTGCTGAAATTACACCATTCATGCAATGCTTTGTACTTCTCACAGTGCATGGCCCTTCTGCACACGTCGCTGGTTGCACCAATCATGTTCCTTGCATTTGTGATATTTGGTGCAATAAATAATGGATACTCAATCATAACTGGACTGTTTGTGTCATTCCTACTTCTGAGTATACGTTTTCTTACTGGAAGAGCTATTGGAAAGCTGAGGTATATAATTTTGATGTTGCAACCGCCAAACATATTGCTTTTCTTTAGTATTCATATAAAATAATACAGTAAATAATATTTATATATTACATTAAGTAATATTCTTTTGCTAGTGCACTCTACACTATGGAATAGCTTTTGATGATTTTATCTCATTTATCAACAGGCGTATACAGGAAGAATGGACGAGTAAACGTGTGAATCTCATGAGCGAAATTATCTCTGCAATGAAAGTCATCAAAATGTACTGTTGGGAGAAGCCTTTCTCAAAACAAGCAAAGCAGTTCAGAAAGTAGGATGCATTTTGGTATACAGAACTTATTATTTCTTCAGCAAATAATTTCATGTAGTTAACTGTTAAAAGTTGTGAATATCCTCAAGGCTACATGTTGACTCATCGTCATAATGCAGAAAAACAGCACGGTTGAGTAACTCTCGAGCATTGCATTAGTGGATCATAAGCCAAATAAAAAGATGGTTTGTTTCAGGTCACCTGACCGACCCTATCAAAACAGGGCCGACCCTACGTCTTTTTTGCGCAATTTTGAAGAAGTTTTTGTATTTTTACCCTTTTTTGGTCAATTTTAGGGTCTTCAGAGAGGCTGGGTAGTACTTTCATGTAAAAAAAATTATATTAGAAAGAAAAATCCGACCTACCGACCCTACATTTTCTTGCCATGTTACCTGAAACAAACCTTTTCTTTTTTTTAGCCTAATGGCCAATTGAGAGTTTAACAACGCCATGAGGGTGGCATAATAACTGAATGCAGCACTTTTGAAGTGGGTGCCAGAATTTTTATTACAGCTTAAGTAAATGTAATTAAATATTAATTCATTGGAAAGGTAATTAACACATTTTTCTGACATTGGATATTGAAATGAATAATGCAATTAATTAAATGTTTTAGATCTGAGACATCTGTGAACTTTAAGCGTTCAATGTTGATGATGTCCGGGATGACGGCAAGCTACCATATCACAACATATGTGGCCATCTCCATGCTCGTTACCTCCTACCTAATTGGGGATGAGATCAGGCCTGAGGTATGTTGACCTATTGGACTAACATATACTGCCAAAAATAATTTCAAGGAGCTAAGATAAATAAACTCGACTGCGGACAAATGACTAGTTTCAAG
Organism: Harmothoe impar; assembly: GCA_947462335.1. Taxonomy (NCBI): domain Eukaryota; kingdom Metazoa; phylum Annelida; class Polychaeta; order Phyllodocida; family Polynoidae; genus Harmothoe; species Harmothoe impar. The sequence goes on from OX381719.1 coordinate 19,187,102, forward strand.
AAAAATTATTTTCTTAAAGCTAGTCATTTGTCCGCAAGGCGAGTTAATATATCTTAGTTTCTTCAAATGAGAAAATTAGTTTGGGCTGTGTACGATATGAGAACAAGGTCCCTTTTTAGTTCTTTATCAAGATTGAGGACTTTTGCAAGAAAGCTTTAAATTGGTTACTAAAACATACCATTGGGGAACGTTCACATTGTTGTTGTTAGTAAATTCTATTTGGCAAAAAAACTCTTATAACATATGAAGATTTTCACATCACATACATTTTTTTTGAGGGGACGACTTGAAAAAAAACATGAACTTCTCACTATCATGTGACTATCATGTGGCCCTTAATAATTTTTGGCCATAGGTCATGGTAACTTTGTGTCACCAAATTAACCACCCCTAAACGGCGACATAACTTGCGGATGTTCTCTAATTGTTGTAATATGTGTATATATATGGTGAATTATAGACTATACCAAACACATTAACACATGATGATTAAATTTATCCTGGCAGGTGACTATTCGTTTACTTGGATGGTTGAGGGCTATGTTGATATGTGCCTACTTGGTATCTCCTATGTCTTACGGTTTGGTGTTTGAGACTATTGGTGCTACTGACAATATTAAGGTATGTACAATTTGAAACAAAAATGCATGTAATGGATCAAATTAGAAAAAAAAATTAAATATATGGATTGGATTAAAAAAATAAATAAAGGTCTGTATACGATTAGAAATATTACCAATGTTTTAATATGTCTTTAATATGACATGGTACATGTATAAACATTTGTCGTTAATATTTCATCTAATTTCTCCCAGAAATTCTTGATGAGAGAGGACTTTGTGGATGACCCTGTGTTAAAAGTTGCTGGAACGAAAACAGCCTCAGTGAATCTGAGTGATGTGACTGCTTACTGGGACCGGGAGGCAAGAGACAACAAAGAGGTACGCTTAACGCGTTCTGTTAGCCACGGTTTTGTTACACCCTTTGATATGTCATATGTATCAGAGTTTAAACAATCCTTTAACTAGAATTAGGCCACCACAAAATAAATCAAGCCATGCGTAAAAGAATAAGGACTTTTTTGATTGTGAGGAGATATTTCGTGGGTATTTATTGGGAGTTGGCAGGACTAGGGTATTGCTAGTGAATGACCCTGTTCCATTATTACGATGATAGATCTAAGTTGTGGAAATGCAAGTTATTTCTAGCTCACTACAGTACGGACAGATTAAGATTATTCTCAATTCCTGATTTTATGATGTGTGCAATGATGAGAACAAGTTTCTTTAAGAATGGCCTTATATTATGGTTTATTAAGATTTCGGGGCCTCTTTAATTATCCTTAGTTACAAACAAAATCATTAAATTTCTTCTCATATCAGAAAGTTGCAGACCCAACCTTGGCAGAGATAAATTTCTCAGCAAAATCAGTAAGTGTACTTATGATTTTATTCAAAAAGTGGTAATTTTATGATTTAAGCTTATCCGTGCATTTTTTCCAAATCGCATAAACTTTGTGAAAGTATAAATGCATGATATAATGTCATCAGAAATCCAATATCAAATACAGTTCATATTTAACTGACACGTAGTTGTGAATTTCATACCAAAGGGGGAGCTGATAGGACTGACTGGAAAGGTGGGAAGTAGTAAGGTATGCTTCAAGGCCTTTTAAGTATACAAATATGTTGCTATTCCCTTATTTACACATGCATTAGTAGAAACATTACCATTATCTAAGAAACCCCAAACAACTAAATTAAACCTTTATATATGTGTGATGATCTGCGAAAAGGGACCGTATTGCAGGGTGCACTTAGGTCCCTTTTCCCAGTCACATATATCTTCTTCCTTCTACTTATCACTGCTTGTGTATAAAAGTTAACACTATCAAAGGACAATATTTCAATGGCAAGACTAAAATTACATTTTCTAATACTGTAATATTCTCAAACTGTAATTTTGCGAAATCTCATTTCTATGCTACCAGTCCTCATTACTTATGGCAATCCTTGGTGAGTTGACGTTAACGCGGGGAGAGCGCGATGTGCAGGGACGGATAGCGTATGTACCCCAGGAGTCGTGGGTCATCTCTGACACCATAAGGAGTAACATCATCATGGACTCAGACTTCCATCATGAACTGTATGCCTCTATACTGGAAGCCTGCACTCTGGATGTGGTAGGTGTCATCTGAAGTATTACACAGTCAAAAATAATTTTCTTATTTCAAGAAACTAAGAAAAAATAAACCTTGACTAGCGGACAATGACTGGTTTTAAGTAATATTATTTTCTTAAAACTAGACATTAGTCCACAAGGGAAGTTATTTATCTATGTTTCTTGAAATGAGAACATTATTTTTGGCTGCGTAAATTATTAGGTTTAGCCTAAAGATGTTGATCTTATTCAAATAGCAAATCACCGTGTGTAGTTACAATATAAATGTATTGTTTATAGGACAAATACATCAATTTGATCAATAAACACAAACAAAGAATCCTCTATGACTTTTGAAATATTTTGGTTATCTAGGACATCAAAGGTTTTCCTTTGGGTGACATGACCATGGTTGGAGAACGAGGACTTTCACTAAGTGGAGGGCAGAAGGCAAGGCTGAATTTGGCAAGGTAAGGAGATGATAGGATTTAGATTGGTCGCTACTTGTTGAAGATGAAACCACTTAAGGACAGAGACCAACCTTAACCCATGTGTTGATGTGCTACCTTAGTATATATATTATAAATTATTATATTAAAATGTCACATGCAATAAACAGGTATATATATATATATATATATATATATATATATATATATATATATATATATATATATATACCTGGATATTGTATGTGAGATTTTAAAGGGTCTAATAGACACAATATATTTGACAATGATTAACTCTTTAAGCAGCATTATAGTGATGCGGCCGTTGTCATTATGAACTATTTATGCAGGTCAGTAAATAGCTGCATCAGGCCTACAACAAATAACTATCCCACTCCTGGCATGCTGCACCAATGCAGCACAAGCAATTTTCATCGTAGCCCTGCAATAGTGGATCATAGTTTTTTGCGGAAAAACACTCCCCTCCCGCTTAGGGCTCGATGCACAACTCCCTCTTGACTCTGTTACCGTGGTAGAGAGTTAGACATTTCGCTGGTTTAGGGTGAAAAAAAAGCTTGTTGGGACAAAAATAGTTTTCACCAACATGTCACCGTTAAAGAGTTACCTAATACGTTTCCACGACCTTACAGGGCTGTATACCAGGATGCGGATATCTACCTCCTTGACAATCCCCTCGCGGCTGTTGATGGGAAGGTTGGCCATCACATCTTCACCAGGTGAGTTTCCACATATGGTGTTAACCCTTTAACCCTTTAAGGATGGCATGCCATTGGTCGTCATGATGCACGAATGCAACCCTATGAGGTTGAGACACTCCCGAATGGTCGGCATGATGCACCAATGCAGCCCTGGTGGTGCATCATGACGACATATCTCATCTTTAAGCAGCATCCGTCCTTAAAGGGTTTAAGACGGCTTGCCGCTAAATGATTGCAATTGTCGTGATGATGTACCAACTAATACATCCAGTCGTGCATCATGCCAACCCTTTGGCAATGTACCAATTCTGTATGGTCTGCATGATGCTTGAATGCGGCCACCGGTAAGTTACTTGCAAGGGATGCAGTCAGTCATCAAGACGACTATGCAGCATTTAAGGCTTAGTATCTTTTAAAGTATAACGACTCAGAGATGACTATAGTCTGGCAGCTTATAGATATTACTTGAATCTTAAAATTGTAAATTAAAGCATCTTTGTCTATGTTCATCTTTAACAATTCACATGCTAACTGCTTGATATCTTGCAGATGTATCCGTGGACTTCTTAAGTCAAAACTCTGCATCCTGGTAACTCATAACCTGCACTATCTCCCCCTGGTGGACAGAGCAGTCACCATGGACCAAGTGGGTAATATTTTATATAAAAGTAAAATTTACAGAAAACAACATAGTTGTTAGCTTTTACATTTTTAAAATATTGGTGTTAAAGGCAAAAATTGAAACATTGCTTTATGGCACACAAGTTCACAAGTACTTATAAAATGTCCAAAAAGGAAATCTGATGATTTTCATATCAATGACTTCTAGGGAAGAATAGTTGTTGATGGTAGATGGGATGACATCTGCAACCAGTTACCACAGTTTGTTGAAACAAGTACAACTAGTGGTACCTCCATATATGTAGTCGAAGAGTCTCTACAGGAGAATCTTGCACCTAGACATCCCAGGAGGAAGTTATCAGATGCTCATTTAGGAAACCTGATCGTTACAATGGTAAATTCATAGTTACTTTTTCCCTTTGGTAGTACATTCTCTTCTGTATAATATGAATAACAGTTTGATCCCTAGGTTAGTGAATTATAACAAAATTAATATATGGATTCATTGGCTGTAACATTTTTTCTCAACATGTTTATATATATTATAGTATAGTCATGCAGGTAAAGATACATGAACATATTCAGTACCTCTGCCTCTTTGACTATTAAGATATTATCTCCCTCCTCCTTCCTAGTCCAGTACAGATCTGCATACGGCCTCCAGGGTGGCAGTGGAGACGGACAGGGGCATCTCCAGCACTGTATACTGGAGTTACCTCAGGGCTGGGACAGGAATCATCTTTCTCCCTCTGTTAATTATCTTCCTATTTACATCTCAGGTAAGAATAATTAACATTTATGGTTGTGGCCAATACAGGATATCACCCGGGAGGTTACTTTTAAGAAATTTCGATTTTAACACATAAGGCTGTGTCTCATGAACTAGGGCCAATGTTTTCGTCTAAGACCGGGTGCAACCTGTGACCGGCTTGAAAGAAAATGGTTTATTTAGGGCAGATGTAGATAGAATTGAAACAAAATGAGTGAGGTGTAATGGCGTCAATGGAGTAGGACGTGTCTTTGGCCGCTGCGCCCAAAGTACAATTTGCGACTAACCATTAGGAGGAAAATCTTACTTCACACACTGGAGGAGACCATTAATGGCTAGAGTACGCTGTGTGATATACCGGTAACCATTTTATCATTTATTTATAAGGATAAAAGGACATTTTAAAGGTACCGGTGTGATCTCGTAGGCCAATACACCTTACATCGCCCACTATGGCAGGACTCAATCCTGGAGTAGACTTGCCTGAGGGGGTGGAAAAGGCGGTATCAGACCTTTTCAACCGTCCCGGCACAAGAGCAAGCAAGGATGACGACCTATCAAAAGTAGGTACAGTATTAGTTCATCTATTGAATGTGGTGTCAAAAGGATTTGCCAATGCCACGGACACTGGAGAACTTAAGCGCTCTTTGGAATTTACTCAAGGTCAAGTAGAGGGACTTGAGAAAATCATTGGTGACTTGAAAAATGATATGACCAAACTTAAGATCAAAAATGATGAACTTGAGTTAAAACAACGTCGTATTGAACTCACACAATGGGAAACCAAGGAGCGTATCATTAACATTGACCAGCAGACAAGGAACAGGCAGCTCATTCTTGATGGTGTAACATGCACGGAGGGTGAATCGCCTATAGAAATAGCACTAGATGTATTCTCCCAGATATGCAGAGGTAGTATTACCCGCAATGACTTAGATAAAGCAACGCGAGTAGGCCCTAAAAATAATCCTAACAGACCGATTCTGGTACTTTTTACCACTTGCGCGGCCCGTGAGAAGGTATTAAAAGCAAAACCTAACCTTGGCAAGTCTGATTCGCTGAAACACCTGTATATTAACCTTGATGACTGTGCCGAGGTCAGGCAGCAGAAGGCGGACGTAAGGACCATAACACGCCTAGCCCAGAGAGCTAATCTAGAGGTACAACCCCGTGGCAGAGGAGTGGTCTATAATGACCGCTATTACCCGCACTATAATCTAGATGAATTGCCCCACCAGTTGAGCCTTGAGAACGCTAGAACCCGCACTACAAATAAATTTGTGGCATACCACAAATAAATTTGTGGCATACCATTCCCCACAGTCACCTCTCTCAAATCTACATCTCTGCACAATAGTTGACAAGGGAAAAACATTTAATTCCGTAGAACATGGAGTGGCATTTGAGAAGGCAGTTTTTGCGGGGGTATCACAGGCCAAGGTTCAAGACATTCTAGACGTAGAATGCCCTTATAGGGTCATGCAGTTAGCCAAAGAAATAAACTGTCCTGCTTGGGAGGCAAGGGATGAAGCTGAAATAGAGCGCTTTAACATGCTCAAGTATGAACAAAATAAATATTTGGCGGATTTATTGGTCGACACGCAGGATCGCAGGCTTCTAGAGACAACGGTATCAAGAAGGTGGGGTACGGGTACGAGCATAACAGCCCGTAGTTTGAACAACCTATCCTTCCCTGGTAGGAACATAGGGGGCACAATCCTTGAAAAGGTACGAGCAGAAATTAAGGCGAAATATTATCCACATGTAACACGCAGTCCAGCTCAGATTGCCCCACCACCACCAGCGCCAACCCCCACCCTCCCCCCCGCTACCCGTGCATTGCCTACAGTACCAGACCAACATGCACTCAGGATTCAAGTGACCCCTGCAGACGGAGAGGCGGCAGGACAGCTAATAAGAGAGCTATTGGCACAACAAGACGCAGCCGAGAAGGAGGTGGTCAGTACGCCTGCACCCAATGACCCTGCCCCAGCCGACGACAAGGTACAGGAACACCCTCCGACCAAATCGATTATTCAACTCGCCACAGGCTATATCCAGTCAGCCCTCACACCGACCACAGTAGTGCAACAAGACGGATCGCTCCCACAACCCTTGGAGCAAAGGCAGCACCCACACGCCAGACGTTCACTTCTCAACACTCCGATTGTCAACATATAACGTGAGAATTACTTAAGACAAAGCTTTTTAATGTAATTAATTTTTAATTATTTATTTGTACATAGACATTAAACCCTATTAGATGAAATCTGAAGGCCGCCCCCTTCTTTTTAATCTATTTTAGATGAAGGTCCTCATTGTGACTGACTCACGGGGAAGAGATCTAGACGACCAACTGACCCACAACGAAGGGATCCAATATCTAGTAGTACCATATGAAAGCCAGGGGCTAATTAGCCTAGCGAAGAAGGCTGTTATGTTATCACGAGCTATTGTACCTGACATAATATATATATATGGAGGTATTTGCGATGTAACATTCAGGAATTTCCATACTAAAGTAACTACCCTTAGATGGGACGATCCCGAAATGGTTGTAAATAATTATGTAAGTGCTGCAGAAACGGCCTTCAGCATAATCAGGAACACAAGTACCACTGCAAACTGTAAGATAGTGATATGCCCTCTCGTTGGGGTTGAGCTCAACCGGTATAATCATATAAATAGCCCATTCTTCCACCCCCAGCAAAGGAGGATGAATGAGATTATCTTAAGGATAAATCGATTTATTATATGCTTTAATAGCGCGACGACCCTAGTAACCCCCTGGATTGCTTCAATATGTCACACGTCAAAGGGGCGTGGCAGATGGTCACATCTCTATCATGAGTTATATGATGGGTGCCACCCTGGAGAAGACGCACTAAAGGTAGTGGCAGATGAGATTCATGCCTCTGTAAAAATAAACAGAGGTCTAGTCTCCCGGTACTGAGATGTAATGTAAACATAAGGAAGCATAGTTTGAGTCTTCGACATGCAATTGTATTAAAATTAATATTAAGTTAACTGTGTATGTTATTCATCTGTTTAATTGTATAAACTGTATGATGATTTGGTTTCATTTTGATAAAAATGAGATCAGATAACAGCTTGAAGCTTTGCGCCTGCGACTTCACAAAAGCTATTAGTTTAAAAATATTAGATAAGTTAGTTCTTTAGTTTAAACTATGTTCATCGTGTTGGTGTCGAGGTTTCTGCTATCCATACAGAGGGGCGCAGCGACCCACCCCCCTAGCCAGCAGGATGCCAACACCACAGGTTTTTTCACCACTCCCCCCCACCCCCCCCCCTCCCCCCACCCCCTTTTCTTATCTCCAAATTGTACATGGTACGGTATTTGTCACATGATTCAACAAAATGACATATGACCTTGATCATGTTACAGCCTTAAAGGGCTTAAAACTTGTATGTCACAATGTACGGAGTCTAACAGATAAGAAATTAGTGGACTTCACGAAAATGCTATATAAATTTGATATAGGTATTATAATTGAATCTTGGTTTGAGCCTACAGACCCTGACACTTTATTGGATATTGTTGGGTTTGAATTTCTGAGAATTGATAGAAGGCCTACAATAGATAAAAGAGGTGGAGGTATAATTATTTATTATAGAGAAAGCCTTGACATTGAATTAGACGCTGAGCTGACGTCTGTCACCGCGTACTATGAAATGTTAAGTGTTGATATGCTCATACACGATAAGGTTTATAAAATAATAGCAGTTTATAAGCCACCAGAAGTGCATCCCAAACATCTTTATAAGGACTTAGGAACAATTTTGGGAGATATGGTTGGAAACTGTACATATATAATAGCTGGTGACTTTAATGTCAACTATACAATAGCAAATAGGAAAACTTTTGGGATAGACACTTTTTGTACGGGAAAGAAATTGAAACAACTTATAAAAGTTAATACTAGGGTAAATGCAAAAACCAAAACCAACCTAGATCACATATACTCAAATAGTGAAATTGTACGAGAAGCCAATACCCTTAATATAAATTACAGTGACCATTATCCTATTTATATAATACTTAAGCATGAAAGAAACCAAATTGAGAAGAAAACAGTTTTAGCAAGATGTTATAAAAAATTGGATATGAATAACGTATACAATTCACTTAGACTTTCTGACTGGTCAACCTTTAATAATGGCTCACATATTGATGCATTATGGAAACTATTGCACACCAATATAAGTAAAGCCTTGGCTAATACTGCACCCATTAGAACCATTACAGTTCCTCAGGAAAAACAAGAATGCTTAACCCCATTAGTTCAGGAGAAAATGAAACAAAGGGACAACAGCTTTAGGAAAGCAAGGTATAGTAATACTGTGGCTGACTGGCTGAAAGCACATCTGAAAAGGAATGCAGTAGAAGCTGAAATTTGGCGCACAAAGAAGGGTATTATAACGGGTCTTTTGAAAAATAAAAAGAATCCGCAAGACTTTTGGAAAGCCATTGAGAAATTATTACCAAAAAAGGGAAGGGCAATTAAAATAATTAAATTAAAAGATAATGATACGGGCTTAGATATTGACATATTAAAAACAGCAGATTATATAAATGATTATTTTTCTACGATAGGGAAGGTGCTTGCTGCCAGACATCCACCAGTGTTAGTGCCAGCCCTGGAAGGGGACCAACCTAATGACATAGATCTTCTTAGTGTACCCTTTGAGAGGGAAGATTTATTGCTGGTTCTAAAAAAGTTAGATAAAACAAAATCGTCAAATATTAAACATATAAAATCGAAAATATTGTGTGAAATATTTGACCGATTTAGTTATTATATATTGTTTATATTTAATTTGTGCCTGGACAGATCTTATTTCCCACAGTCTTGGAAAGTGGCCACCGTATCACCCATTCCAAAAAAGGGAAATAGTAAAAAAGTGACTAACTTACGCCCTATAAGCTTATTGCCATTACCTGGTAAAATTTTTGAAAAATTAATGGCAATAAGATTAAGAGGGTTTATGCAAGACAAGCATATTCTATGTAAAAATCAGCATGGCTTTAGACCTAAGCACTCCACCACCTCAGCTACCACCTCTTACTTAAGATATATTTACGATAATATGAAACAAAACAAAAATACATACAGCCTCTTTTTGGATTATTCTAAAGCTTTTGACACAGTATCACACCCATTACTAATTAATAAATTAAAACAATTAGGACTTTCCAAAAAAACATGTCTATGGTTTAAAAGTTACTTAACAAATAGAAATCAAAAAGTTTTTGCTAATAATACACTCTCAAAGCTGAGGTGTGTGGAATACGGAGTACCCCAGGGATCAATATTAGGTCCTATCCTGTTTACTTTATATATTAATGAGCTACCAAATTGTGCTCCCCTATGTAAATCATTTTTATATGCAGATGATGCTGTTTTTTCCTCAGATAACTTACAAACATTATGTGACAGTGTGGATGCTATCCAAAATTGGTGTAAATTAAATCTTTTGACAATAAATATTGAAAAAACAAAATGGATGAAAATAGGTCTCTTAGAGAATATCCCAAATTTAATGCCCAAAGTGGATGGTACCCCTCTGGAAAGAGTATCAGCATATGACTATTTAGGTATTAATATTGATGAAAATTTGCAATTTCAAAAACATGAAGACACTGTATACAATAATGTAGTAGCTAAAATTCACCGTTTTGCTGAAATAAGGAAATATTTAGATGAAATAGATGCTCTAATATTGTATAAGACCACCATTTTACCTTCTATGGACTACATAGATATTGTATGGGACAGAGCCACTGTAGGTTTCTCTGAACGTTTTCAATTACTACAAAATAAAGCTTTAAGAATAGTGTACAGGGTTAAGCTGGAGCCTCATCCCAGGTTTAATACTGACCAACTCCACTTAAAATCTAATTGTAGGAGACTCTTTGAAAGAAGAGACATACATCTTCTATCATATGCCTATACTATTAAGTATTTTGAAGAAGAAAATATTAGCTTTATTGACGTAAGGAGAGTCAATACGAGGTACAACATGGGTCTACGATACATTGAGAGATTATCCAGAAACCCTGTTATATATAATAGCTTTCATGAGAGAGCTATTAGGCACTGGAATAAGTTGCAGTATGAGTATACAATGGTAAATGACCTGGAGAACTTCAAAAGTAAACTAAAAAAGGAGTATCCTACCTGCTACAGGGTAGACCCACTACTGTTGTACAGATAGGTTTTCAAATTTTATATATATAAGTATATAGGTCTGTCACTTGAACATTAGTGTGTATACACTAGTGACAGATAATGTATAAAAATATTCCATCCCCCCCCCCCACCCCCCCACCCCCATAGTAAAATATATTATACGTCATTACACATTTATATCATTTATAGTATCAGTCAGGCAAAAGAAGGACCAGACGGCAGAACGGATTTATCCGAGTCTGGGTTGTGAATGTATGTTTACACATACTATTTCTACATATACCTTAATAAAACTCTATAAAAAAAAATAAATATATATATATAAAGTCTCAAACACCCATTAACAATTTCCACCATTTACATCTTCATCTGCCCTAAATAAATCGTTTTCTTTTCAAGCCGGCCTAAGCAGTGATATCCTGTATCTATCACATGGCCCTGTGGTCTAAAAGAGAAAAACATCACAATTTTGTTGGTTTCGGTTTCGAAATCAGTGACATTATAGCAACAATGACATACGTACAACCTGTATATGATTATAATGTCACTACACTGTAAAAGGTGACCATAAAATTATGTCCTTTTATACTGTAAACCATCAGAGTGTTCTGTACAACTACAGTAGATTCTACTGCACAGCTATACAATAAATTCTAACAGTGTGTTCTTTAACATAGAGATGTAATCAAGTTCTAGTTGCAAGAATATTTCCTTATCATTGCATTGCCACTTACTATTCAATGAAACAATACTGGAATCTGCTTGGGTTAATTCCATATCCATGTTTCAGATTGCAGAGGTATCATCAGGTTGGATATTGTCACAATGGTAAGTATGGAATCTATTATCTGCATAACATCAGTATATGGCCAAGATAAAAAGTGTGTTTCAGAGCCCTGGAATTAGGTCTAAGAGGTAATTTACTTTTGTAGTTTTATTAGCCTTGAAAGTCCTAGGGATTGACCATGAAGTGCCAGATTAACTTGCTACTTCTCAAAATGTCTCACTGCACAGAGACGGTTTCAACCATAATTTTCTATTATAAACAGTTTCTGAAAGGTATCATATGTATAAGGGAGACAGTAAGGAAATACATACAGTACCTAAAATGATATTGATATAACATTCCACCAAATTGGAAGTAATCTAGGGTCAGTTTTGTATTTGCTAGATAGATTCTCTTGCTTGAAACACACCATTTTTGATTTAACATCTCATTGTTTCAGGTCCACAGAGGCGCCCTCTATGGGATCAAACTTCACAATGTGTACTACTAGCCCAGTTTCTGGACACAGCAATACTTGGTTCATAGCTGTGTTAGCCGGTCTTGTCATGGCTACGTTGGTGTTTGGTCAGCTTTTTGGACTCATGCTGTCGTCTTTTCTCACCACCGCTAACCGCAGACTATACAACACCATGTTTGATGTTGTACTCAGAGCACCAATGCATTTCTTTGAGACAAATCCAGTCGGTAAGTTGGCTGTCATTGCAATACCCATTATTGTAAGATTTTCTTTTCAATTATCCAGATCCTTGATACTCGTTTTATTAGTTGTTTCATTATATTGTCCATTCCACCAGCTACAATATAATTTCACGCCAAGAACAGGACTAGAATCAATGGTTTATTTTGTTGATATTTTTATCAGCTGTAGATATACTAGGATACTTATGAATCTGTTCCGTTATCCCAGTAAATAAAACAAAAAAAACGTTGTATGAGTTTTTCAAAACGTTTCTCTATGGGGTTCTTTTCTATGTCAAAAACGTTGTATAACGTTAAAAAGCTATATAAACTTTTAACATAACTGATTGGCAAGATTATAAAATTGTCTGATTTCAGGGCAAGTGCTTAATCGATTCTCACGAGACACTGGTTTCATCGATATATTCTTCATTTCACCAGCCTATCAGACATGTCAGGTAATGTATTGTTACTCTTGTCTTTTGTTTAACTGCAAATATAAGACCCTGTTAAATTGATACAATTCTATGATAAGATATTTACTATGAAACATACTATGAATCTTAATTCAAAGGAAAGGCTATAGCTCTATACGGAAAACAAAATGTGAAAGGATATGCAAAATGAGACCTTATAGAGCAGGGTGCACTAAGGTCCCTTTTTTGGCGAACATGTCGCATTGTATTTTACAATAGTTCAAAAGGGCCAAAACTTCTAAAAGTATATCATTGAAGTACGAAGATATTCCGTAACTAGAGATATTCAGGATTCCAAAAAGTAAGTTAAAAAAATATATAGTCTTCGGGTGCATGGGATCCCCTGCTTCCTACCCAACTAATTACTGAAAAAAAGGAATTCAATGTACCTTGTCAAAATATTATTTCACAGATTATGGGAATCAGCATAACATTTATGGTTTTTGCATGCATCATATTTCCTTGGATGATCATTGTCGGGACGTTGTTCCTGACCATTACGACAACCTTCATGTATTTTGTGATGAATGGTGTCCAGGAGGTGAAGAGAATGGAAAACAGTTGTAAGTTATAAAATCTATTTCATGGGGAATACAAAAAATCCTATTTGACTAGTGTAAAGGTATAGTATCTGCTGTTTCAGAGTGCTGCAGTTACTTCAAATGGTCACCTGGGACACTGTATTGGTATATTTTCTGTGAGATATCACCCATAAAGGGTTCAAGTGGGGTCATCACAAAATTCACTATCAGTTGATTAAGTTTTGCACTTGGCTAGTGCCTTGGGCTATGCGAAAAGCCCCAGCCCCACAGGGGATTCTAAACGAGACGTGTCAATAAACTTATTTTTTTTAGATATATTGTCGTTTTGTTTAGGGATTTATATGAGTAAATATATTGAAATAGTTGGGCAGGTAACTAATATCACCAATAATACATGTGCATAGATAATCAATTAGCTTATATCGCACATATAGGTAATGTCACTCTATTCATAAATTAAACATACTCATAATTCATTGCAGTTCGGAGCCCAACATTCTCACATCTCTCGGCCACAATTCAGGGAATTTCAGTTATCCGCGCCTTCAGAAAACAGCGCCATTTCCTCAAAGACGCTTACGCCCACATGGACAGACATACTGCTGCCTGGCATACCTACTTATGTGTCCAGCGCTATATTGGGATCCGCATTGACTTCTTTGCCTCAACATTGGTTGTCAGTTACATACTGGTGACTGTCCTTCTTGCTACACCAGGTATATGTCAGACAGTGAATACCCTGGAGAGGGGTATTGAACATATTTTAATGCACTAAAACAGGACCTTAAATATTTGCCTGCCATATGTGAGTTCAGGGAGATGGATAGAAAGTCGGACCCTTCTTGAAGAGAGGACCAAAAACCTTTTTTTTTTTTTGGTTTTAAAGTCCGCGCATGGAGTCAGCCTGGGTAGACTTGTTACCATCTTCAAAGGGACTGAGGGTGAAAGTGAGATACTGTTGTGCATGCGTATTCGTCATTCTTTAGAGTCTAAATACTAGAGATTAAATTAACCAGCAATTGTGGAATTAATTTATCCCAACCAAATGTTGCTGTGTAAAAGATACATAGGAACTACCTAAAACATTGAAATGAAGCTGGTGCATCAGGGTACGGGCAGGTGGGCCTGTACACTCTGCACCACTCGTGGTGCCCTCGGCAAAATTATAATCAAACTTCGCCTTACCCTGGTAAGTCTCTGACCCTAATGATGGAAAAAATGTCGCCATTTCACTGAAAGATGACCACTCCCCAATATCAGTATCTATACTTTCAGGTACGGATGGTACCGGTGCCGGTGTGTCAGGTCTGGCCTTCATCTACCTGTTATACCTGCTGGGCTCCTTCCAATATGGCTTCCAACAAGTGGCTGAAACTGTAACAATTGTATGTACTTCACCTCACAGCTTATCTAGCAATTGTGATATTTGTATCATAATCTGTATTTATCTTTTTAATGGGATGTATTGTCAACTACAGAGAAAGCATACCCTTAGGGAGTAGTCATTTTCCCAACAAGTTATGATTGTTGGTAGATGTCGCAGGGTGTAAGGAAATATTTAGGTCCCTCCTTAGGGGCTATAACTAAAATAATTTAATGCCCCACAATGAGAGAACACAATTTGCTTTGTTTCAGGGAGAGGGGTAGGGACCATGTATACTTTTCTATTTTCATAAGTAATGTTCAATGTTTACCCCAAAGATGACATCTGTAGAAAGGATTCAGCAGTTTGGCAGACTGGAGCAGGAGGCACCCGAGCACACGGCCATCATACCGCCTCATGGGTGGCCGAGGGAAGGAAACATAGTGTTAGACAATATGTGTCTCACCTATAGAGGGCAGACCAACCCTGCCCTGGGGCCAATCACATTGAATATCCTCCCTGCAGAAAAAGTAAGAAATTTCAATTGGATCATGATATTGTGAGATTCCTAGAAATTAATCTGGATCATGATATTGTGGGATTCCTAGGAATAATTTTTTTTAACATTTAACTAAATGTATATTTTCCACCAACTAGGCCTATACTCTATAGATACAGAGTTTGTACCAACTTTTTAAATACACAATGGGACCACTTCAGATGTACATATAGTTGACAGAAAATGAGATATGTGCAATTCAGTCACTTTGTCAACTACTTGTTGACATAAGGGTTCTTTTTGAACATTTTAGGAAATTAAACATGGTAAAACAACTTGAATTTGCTCAGTATCTGCTTATAGTGTGCTTTATCTGAAAGGTAGGAATAGTGGGTCGTACAGGAGCTGGGAAGTCATCTCTATTTGTCAGTCTCCTCAGGATGGTTGAACCTACAGGCAGCATACAGATTGATGGGGTAGAAGTGACACAGATTGGACTGACTGACCTCAGGTCCAACATATCTGTTATACCTCAGGTAAGGAAATCTAGCTTAAGGTTTATATCATCTCTTTACCAAGTTATTTACTTGATTTAACAGGAGGGACATGATTTTTGTTGCACCTTGGATAAACAATTGAAAGATCATTTTTACAGAACCGTATTAGATGGCATTTGAAGTCATGATGCACCAATGCAGCCCTGCAGTGAGTAACTGGCTAGTGCTGTATTGGTGCATCATGTAACCCTCTCCGAGCAAATCAACCTAGTAGGGTTGGCATGATGCTTGAATGTTTAAATGCAGCATTGGTGAACTACTTACCAGGGCTGCATTCATGCACCGTGCACCAAACGCATCATACTTCACGGCATCATGCTATCCTTAACAGTTTACAGCATTTGTAGGTAACCTTTTTGTACCATGGTCTGATTTCTGTCAGGATCCTGTGCTGTTCTCTGGATCACTCAGACATAATTTGGACCCATTTGAGGAGTTCTCCGATGAGCACCTCTGGAAGGCCCTTCACCATGTAAGCTTTTCCTTATTATGCCAAGTAACTATGAAACACACTGAATATATTCATGCAAGTCTGTTTCATATATAATCAGATATTAATGGAGTGTGTGTGCATTGAATCAAATCTAATGGATATCTTAGTGGCCCGTTTAAGCGCCCCTGCTCTTAGAAATTTCAACCCTGTTACCACCTATGCTTATACAGGGGCCTGCACTCATATGAGATCCTTTAAAGAGGGATTTTAGTTTTCAGAGGGGTTCTAGACCTGCACCTAAACGAAAGCTGTGCTTATTTGAGACCCTTGGCTTAAACAGGCCAGTACGGTACTCTAGATTTAGCACAGTTCCTAATATATATATATACCTATTTAGTAAGTTCTTAATACTCCTGTTCTGTATCATGTACCAATACCTATAGGTACAGCTCCACACCAAGGTGTCTGGTCTGTCTGGTGGACTGTCTGCTGAGATGGGGGAGGCAGGAGATAACTTCAGTGTGGGGGAAAAACAACTCCTTTGTATGGCACGAGCATTGATGAGGAAGAACAAGATCATTATAGTGGATGAAGCAACTGCCAATGTGGATTATAGGTGAGAGTAGAGCTTTACTAGGTGAAAATCCTTGTGTGTTTTTTTAATCTACAACTCTGTACTTGATAGAAAATATCATAGTTCTGTCACAAATCACCCTACATATAATAAGATTTGATGATTACAAACTAATAAAGCAAATAATGTTGACATTCATACCTTAGTTTCACAACCAGGTAGAATATAAATTAGACTATTGGTCATCTACAATCAATTTGATTCCAGAACTGACAGAATAATCCAGGATACTTTGAGCACAGAGTTTGCAGAGTCAACCGTTCTGACAATTGCACACAGGCTAAACACAATTATCACATATGACAAGATAATGGTACTGTGTATATCTTTACAGCTACATTAGGAACTATCAACAATCAATATTCATTATAAATCTATAGCCTTTAATGTATTACTCTTTATTATCACATATTAGAGCAGTTATTATCAATTCTAGTTTCTGATATGATCTGTATCTATAGTTGTATCGTATCAAGTTTAACATTCTTAATATGATGGACAGCCTTCTGACAGTAAAGTTGATATTGTTGCTGTTTATTGCTTGAAGGTCCTAGAAGGAGGCAGGTTGATGGAGTTTAACCATCCTCACATCCTATTGGAGGATAGTTCCAGCATGTTCCACCAGATGGTGCAGCGTCTTGGAGATGTGTCTTACAAAACTCTCTGTGAGCAAGCTCTGACATCATTCTCTGCACGGAGGAACCTGGAGCAGGGAGACAACTCTAGGAGGAGGATGTTGAAGAGTCAGGCCAATGGAGGGGGCCACACAAACCTGGGCTTTGAGCAAGGAGATCTGACATCTTTCTCTGCACTAAGGGAGCTGAAAATATGTGAGCCCCATAAGAAACAATTCCTAGAAGATCAATCAGATGCAAGAGCACATAGAAATGTGGGTTTTGAGGAATAGTCTTTTATCATTGAAAACTGATTCTGAGCCCTGGAAAAATACACCACTGGAAAAATGTATCCCACTGTTGGTTTTCTATCGAAACACTTGCAGCAGCAAAGACAAGCATACATTTACAATGAGAAAATTGTACAATACAATACATTTTACAATGAAAACATGTTAAGATATAAAGCTAAAGCGTTTCAGGCAACATGGTCAGAATTTCTAGGGAAAGTAGGTCGGATTTTTTCTTTCTTTTTTTCACACAGAGAGAGTACCAGGAATGAGTCGTGAATCAACAAATCGACTCACGGCTCACCAGAATGATTCAATAATTCTTCTATTGACTAGGAATACAAAGAAGTTATTGCATATTCCTCTTAAAAGCCCATATCCTTAAGTTAATCAATAGTTAATATTTAGGCCTTTAAGGTCGCTGGGAGCTTGTTATTCTTGAAAGAATTGGGAAAAACAATAAAACAATAAAAAGCAAATCTCCCAAAGTGGGGAAAAGGACATAATGAGTCTTTTAATCCACTGAAAATGCAGTGTGGCTATAAACAATTTGAGTGTTGGATTATTGTGGTGAAATATATAATAATTTCTCCATGCAGAATGCATGATCATTGTTGGCTGTTGAGTAAAGCATACTTTTCTTCGTAATGTGCGCTGTGTTGGTATAGCCATTGTGCATAACAGAAATAAACACCACTTCACAGATGTCCACATTTTAAAATATTTAAGATTCCTAAAAGGAACACCCTACATAATGCGGATTTAATTTCAGTACTGTTCTGTAAATGTCCAGGAAAGGTAATAACGACATCTAAATACCATTTAAAAAGAATCCCATCTACATTGGCAATATGTTGACTATAACTGAACATCTACTTAACACAATATATATTTTTTTTTTATGTATTTATTCGGTAATTAATTACAATGAAGTAATTACAGGGTATCGGCGCATTGCCGTTCTTCCACCCAGACCGCTTTCTTTTGATGGGTCTGAATGTAGAAAGGTATGTGCGTGTCATGCCGTTCTTCTATGTATCACCAATTGCAATGTATAAATAAAAAATATGGACATATATTGTTTAAGCGTTGTTTGGTTGATGAGATGAGATGACTGATGAGAGCTATAACATAAGTCGTGATGTCTAAACCTAGCAGACAGATTACTTAAAACATATATCTATATCGATTCTGATTTTTTTTCTTTAACACAGAAAGGTCCTCTATGAGGGTATATGATACTTTGAGATTATTCCAGCTCGCTATGGCTTGATAAAAGGCACTTCTTAATACAATTGGTTTCAATGTAGGAGGAACGCGCAGTCTGACACCATCATGTCTTCGTGTGGGAATATTCCTGTTATCTCTATACATAGGGTTCTGGGCTAGACTTAAAGCGTAGTACAGTAGGTGTATTTTCCTTCTTTTTTCCAAATACAAGCAGCCACTTTCAGTATGAGTCTGCTCTGTGGTCATTAAGAGGTGCTTTTCTAGCTTAACTTTATAAACTATTCTTAACGACTTGTTCTGTATATACTGTAATTGCTTGGATTCTCCTACATTGAACCTATCCCACATATAATCTACATAATACAAGGTGGGTAAAACCATAGTATTATATATTAAAAGAGCAATATCCTGCTCGACAAAGGTCCTTACATTAGCCAATTGGTGCACCCTATTACGCAAGTTATTACAGACATTTTTACTGTGTGAATTGAATTTCATCTCCGGGTCTATGATTAGGCCTAAATATTAGAATTCATATACACATTCTTATGGAATAACATCCATTTAGTTTTCTTCTCGTTAACTGTGAGACTATCAACTAAAACACCGATTAGATAATGCCAATAGGGCTTCTCTCATACACTTCTCTTGTGTTACCGATATCACAGTGTCATCGGCATACAAAGTTATGTCATAATTATACATGTCCTGTAAAGAATTTATGTAAATTGAGAAAAGTACTGGGCCTAAAACTGACCCTTGAGGGACGCCATAGGTTACAGGTAACTTGTTTGAAACAATATCGTTAGCTAAGACACATTGTGACCTTCCAGTCAGGTAAGTTCTAAACCATGTACACGTATCTGAAATTTTCTGAATTAGAATTAAATGTGAGACGGTATCAAATGCTTTCTTATAATCTAGGTACAAGGAGAAGGTAGGATGATTAATACATTTCTATAACAGATGAAACTTGAATAAACTTTGTCTGGAATTTGTCTGGGGTCTGTTATTTCTGTACTTGTAGAATGATCATTAATGGGAGGACAAGGAGAGTAGCATGGGCAAACCTTTTCTCTGGTGAGAGTCACTAAATCTATTCAGATCCTATACTGATCACAAGCTCCCATCACACATAGGCCACTTTGCTAGGCAATTTTGATGTAACTTGCTTCGGATGAAGTACTTAACAACACTAACATGGAGAAAATGGGTGCAAACTATATTTTAGATTCATATATGTTCTCAACATAATTATGCTGAGATCTGATGAATGATAGAGCTAGATGGTTTATCCAAGGTTGAGATCATTTTTCAAGGTCAAGGTATATTTTTCAAATTTCCCATAATACTTTGTTTTCTGTCAGAAGAATATACATAGAAAGGGACTGTATGATATACAAAATCCCTTGCTCCTAATATCAGATATGAGGCTATAATGATTATTTTGTAGATTTGATGAACCAGTTACTATTCTAGCAGAGTCTGACGGAATTAGAATCCATCACACTGATGGGGTTTCACGGCATGCAATAGTTTAGAAATGTATATTTCATGAATAAACCATTACCTTCATGAGCGTTATATGCAGAGGCCTTATTGTGCAGCCATTGCTAGGCTACATAATTAGGCTAAGTGTGTGCATTTAATCAGACCAATAGCATTTAACTATGTTTTGCATGTATCTTAGCTATTTATAAGGTAAGAGTTCATTGTGTATAATAGATTACAAATTCTGGTATATCATCTTTATTACAACACTTATCTTACCCCTGGCTCTATGCCCCCCCCCCCCACCCTCTCCTAGAGGTAGAGGACTTCTCCCTGATCTCCACTGATCTCCAGGTGTATGCATCCTGTGCCATCCTGTCCTGCCTTAAGCTGCCTTGTGCTGCCCAAAGCCGCCCTCTGCTCTCATGTACTACCCTCCCAGTGGCCACAGAATTCTGTTCAACATTGAATTAACATTTAATCAACATTGAATGACCATTGGTAATGGTTTATCAAGGTTGATTCAAAGTTCTCAAAGTTCTCTGCCCTATAGCACCCTGTGCTTCCACTTGCTTCCCTGTCTCTCCGTGTTCTGCCCTGTACCACCCTGTGCTGCCCTGTGCTGTCCTGCCATACTCCATGCTCTGAACTGTGCTATCAGAGGCAGACAAAAGTTGCTTTTAGTTGATACCTTGCAAATGCCAGAAGGGAAGTGTTTATCAAAAAGGCAAATATTTGATGTACAGGCTTCTGTAATTCCATGGGTGATTAGGTAATTTCATGGGTGCTTATGCAATTCCATCACCATCCATTTGTACTTATCCATTTAAGTTGGTGCCTATGCAATTCCATTGGTGTCCACACAATTCCATTGGTGTTTATGCAATTACATTCTGCTGCTCTACCACTCTTGCCACTCTCACCACTGCAATTCTCCCAACTGCCTGTCTCCCTGCTGCTATTCCATAGATGCCTATGCGATTCTGTTGATGCTAATTAAATTGTATGGGTGCCTATGGTGCCTTGCAACTTTATTTGTTCCAATGCACTTCCATGCGTGTCTATGCAAATCCGTGTGTGCCTATGCAATTACATGGGTGCCTATGCAACTCTATGGGTGCCTATGCAATTCCATTGGTGCCTATGCAATTCCAGTGGTGCCTGTGCAATTTTTTTGGCACATATGCAATTCCATTAATACCTATGTAATTTCATGGGTGCCTCTGCAATTCCATTGGTGCCTTTGCAATTCTATAAGTGCTTATGCAATTCAATGGATGTCTATATGTACCTAAAAGAAGTCAATGTGAGTACAGCTACACTGTAAATATCTTAGCCTATATACCACCTTCCCCTACCCTAATACTGCCCCTTGCCTGTTACCCTTCCACCCTTGTTATCATTGTTCATAATGGATTATAGGCACATGGTCATTTGTCATCAGATTTATACCTGGTCAATTGCATTACTGTTATACTGAGCTATTGGCCCGGAATAATGAAGCAAAATGTATACAATTACATTCATTACATAGTAGCTCTTGCAGTCTCTTGATTACATTGAATTTACATATGTATTGATCAGTGTTATGGTTTGTACAGAAATAAATCTTGTACCGACTTTTTCATTGAGAATTACTATATTTGGGACTTTTGACTTGGGCAAGTGATCTTGACCTTGACTCAGTGTGTTTCTGTAGATCATAAGGGTCATACCTTTGCTTTATTTCTATATGGTAAAAGACAGAGACATTGCATATTTATATACTTATGCCAATTTGAAGAGAAGTAGCCAACCTAACAACAGCCATTTTAAAAGATGGCTGCCATACTTTTCCTGTGCCAGATCTAAGTTGCCTGTGAATTGATCAATATATATTAGCCAATATCTGTGGGAAGTTTGGTAGCTTCTTGAAAAAATGCACATTGGATCAGCTATGCTGTCCTACTAGGAGCCTCCAGATCCCAAACTGCTCAAAAAATAATGATGTCAGAGTGTAGCCAATAGGGGGCTCCCAAAATATATGCATGGGTGTGGCTTCGCTTCCAGAATGAGGTGTATGTCGGCTGGCCGTTTCCCGCCATTCATTGACCGTTGTGAGCCTTGTTAAAGTTTCTGTGTCTGATTAGTGGTCTATAAAAAGGCACTAAGATAATCAGCTCACAGGCTGCTTGAACCTTGACTTTATGACCATGGTATACACTCAATACCACTTTCTCTGGGTAAACTACCTCTCTTGTTAACTCTTGGCTTATTGCTTTAAATCTTCATATGTTATAAGTTCAAATAAGCAATAAGCGGAGTATACCACATGTCACAAGCGGGTTGTATGCAAATGAAGCTCAGCTTTGATTAGATCTACCAGTTATTTCTATTTGGGTTGAAGGTTATAATAATGTAGTTATCATTTGGGAACTTAATCATAAAATGTTGCATGACTTTATACTATTTTGATAGCGGAATCATTATAGTTCTGGTGGCTCATACAACAACCAAGAAATAATTATCACCATAGGCTTCACTTTCCACCGCTAGTAACTGAGTATGGTATTATTCCCTTCTCTATCTGAGCAGTAGATGATATCAATCAATCCACATACCATAGAACAAAGCAAGGAATGTAGTTACACAAGGTAATTAACATGTAAGTAGGTCATAAACACAGGAGCATAACACAGTCGATAATCCCGTTTGAGAATACAGGAGGAAAAAATCTAATCAGTGTTGTTCATTTAGTCATTTTAATAGATATAGGCATAGCTATGAGCATGTCATAAAATGATTCAGGATTGGATATAAATAAATGAATCATGTTATATTTCCACATTGATGTCAGTGATAGACAAGGCCCCAAAATATTGTTCAATAGTTGTATCCATTTCCTTTTACATCAGTTAAATAAGGTATAGTTGGTACTCAGGTACAAAGTGATCAAGGTGTCTCCTATATTTAGTACCCTTATTCTGGATTAGATAAAATTGAATAAACTTTGTTAGCTTTCCACATTGTTATCAGTAACTGCCACAAAAACATGCTATTATTTTTAAGACATGAGTGTCAATAAGTGTACCTATTTTTGAATAAACCCTTCAACAATAGAGTTAATAACTGTAATGTGCAAAGCCACACGCATGGATCTGTTTCCTTCCACAATGGCCTGTGGGTTACAGCTTTTACAGTCTATTCAATATGACAATACAATATCCCAGCTAGCAAAAAAACGTTATTTTACGTCAAAATAACGTTCTAAAACTGTAGATAACGTTATGCCATAGTGAGGAGCCTTAGAGAAACGTTATATAACGTTAAATAACGTTACAAAATGTTGTATAACGTTTTTTGTTTACTGGGTACTATTCATCAAACCCCAGATTTGTGTATCCTCCTCCACCTGATTGAGAGTTAATGTTCCTTTCCTTAGGGTCATCTGCCTGCTCTAGGTCCTGCAGTAAAGAGAATGTCTCCAGCGCTTGCTCACAGAGAGTCTTGTAAGACACATCTCCAAGACGCTGCACCATCTGGTGGAACATGCTGGAACTATCCTCCAGTAGGATGTGAGGATGGTTAAACTCAACCAAGCTGCCTCCTTCTAGGACCTTAATATGAGAAAGTCAAGATACATTAGTAGAAATGAATAAAGCCAGGTTGATCCAAAAACTATTAATAATGAATGAGTTTCCACTAATGACCATATATGCAACAGAAATTATTTTTTTTGCAATTCTATGAATTTGTGTATCACTATTTTGATGTAGTACAACCAGTATATCACTAGACTGACAGGGGGTAGCATACATATAAAACCTCATGTATAAACCGCACCCCTTCTAGGGGCCAATCCCATGAGCCGCACTTGCGATCTGACTCATGTATTAACCATGGCTTCTACACAAGGTGTTATGGTACTCCTGACATTGAGACCTCATGCAGTTCACTTAAGAAAACACATATTTTTCAAATAGTATTAGAATGGATATGTGGATGGAAAAGACACAAAGGAAGAAACATTGTACCATTATTTTGTCATATGTGATAATTGTGTTCAGCCGGTGTGCAATTGTCAGAACTGTTGAGTCTGCAAACTCTGTACTCAGTATCCCTTGAATTGTTTCATCAGTTCTGAAGTGAAATTGATTCAATCAATTTGATTTACAACAGGTTAAATCTCAGAGTTCACATTAGACATACAGACACTGTTGGTAATCCTTCATGTTTTCATTCTACTGAAGGTCAACATTATGTCCTTATTTTGTTTGCAGATACATTCATAAGAAATAAGTGAAGTAAGTAAGTCAACATTACATGATGGAAAATAGAAAAAATAAACAGGAGCGTTTTATATTTTAATTAATTTCAAACAACAGTCAAATTTATAAATCTTTATTTCATAAGAGCACCTATTTACCTGTAGTCTACATTGGCAGTTGCTTCATCCACTATGATGATCTTGTTCTTCCTCATTAATGCTCGTGCCATGCAAAGTAGTTGTTTTTCTCCCACACTGAAGTTATCTCCTGCCTCCCCCATCTCAGCAGACAGCCCACCAGACAGACCAGACACCTTGGTGTGAAGCTGGACCTGTTGACATACATTGACTTATAAATGTGTTCATGAACATACATGCTCTAACCTGAAGTCAAGAGCCATGAAATTAGAATAACTCAATTAGAATAAAGGAGTAGGCATTTTTGATTACAAAAAGTACCTGATTGAGAGCTTTCCATAGATGATCATCCATAAACTCCTCAAATGGGTCCAGGTTCATCCTCAGTGAGCCAGTAAACAATACAGGGTCCTGTAACAATTAATTTAGTAGATGTGATGGCTAAGTTCTGATGGACATGCAAGTCAGATTTGGAACCAATCATAATACTGAACTGTAAGCCTACACTAAGGTATTCCGTGCCTATTTATAGAACCGACTGTATTAGGATATCGGAACAAATAAGGGGTTGTCGTAATAGCCTGATCGAGCAACGAAAACTTAGCAGAAAACTAGGCAGAACTAAAAGAAGAAGTTGGAATAGTTTTACTTGGCAGACAAATCATAACATAGATCTATGATCTTCGCTCATCAGCCAAAAGTAGTTACAATAATCAGATAATTATTGCATACAGTATAACAAGTTCACAAGTGATCAACTTGAGCTACAAGAAGGTGGTGGATTTGGGTGGTGTTTTTAACCTCCTCTCCTGGAGATCAACTTTGTTTGCCCTACATAATCATAAGTCTTGGAGTAAGAAAAATATCTACAAGAATGATGGAAATATGAAGTCACTTATATGTCCACCCAAATTTGTGGCCATCTTGCAATCCACATATTTTATACAAACATGAGCAACTTTTAAATCTTCCTACCTGAGGTATGACTGAAATGTTTGACCTGAGGTCAGTCAGTCCAATCTGTGTCACATCTAGGCCATCAATCTGGATGCTGCCTGTAGGTTCAACCATCCTCAGCAGACTGACAAATAGAGACGACTTCCCAGCTCCCGTACGCCCCACAACACCGATCTTTTTAAAGCATGAGTAGGCTATGTTATCATTTGTTCTTCTCTTAAAGTAATATATATTTTATAGCTATAAGTACACTACTTTGATTACAAATGCAACAACCCTTAGCTTATCCTGTGTTGTTCCTGGGTTTTTTTAGATTAACTTATTCATCATTATTTTTCTACCTGATGCTGTGCTGATTGAGTAGCGATAGAGTGCCCAACCCTTTGTACAACCCAATTTTGACTTATCTATCATGAGAATATTGTTAATAGTGGACCATTGTGTTGTTCCTTTATCCCAAGAAAGCACCCCTAAAATGCTTGATAAATGTCTATGGGTAAAAAGTCTCAAAATAGTACTCTAGGCCAAAAAAAAAAAAGGTGTGTTTCAGGTTACCCGACCCTACCTAGGAAAACAGGGCCAACCCTAGAAATTTTTATCCAATTTTGAAAAAATATTTATACTTTAGGTCATTTTAGGGCAATTTAAGAGTTGTTCTGATAATTCATGAGTCGAGGCGGTCATCGGCGAGTCGGCATTAAAGTTCGCGAGTCAATTTCTAGGTACTTTTCAGGCCAAAGTAATAAAAAAAAAATTAAAAAAAAAAAAAAATCCGACCTACCTACCCTAGATTTTCAGACCATGTAACCTGAAACACACCTCTTTCTTTTTGGCCCTAATTGGCGTTATTTGTATGTATACTATTACACAATTATATTGCCATCATGCCATGCCTGGTAATAGAAGGTAGTTAGCAATAATCTTAATATGCAAGCCTTTTCAGCTGGGTGAATATCCAATGTGATTGGTCCAAGGGCAGCTTTGCTCTGATCCCTGTAGGTCAGGGTCATGTCTGTGAGCTGTATGTGACCTTTATTTGGCCATCCTTCAGGTGGTGTCACATCTGTGTGCTCAGGTGCCTCCTGCTCCAATGTACCAAACTCCTGAATTCTCTCAACAGATGTCATCTGAGTAAGGAATGAATAAAAGGTATACATCAGGGAGACGTATTGATAAATTAACATAGAATTGATCAAATAATGACTGAAAGATGTGTTCATTAAATTAGAGACTTTTCTAAAAGTATGATTAATCTAGCTTGATACATACGATTGACAGTAGCTCAGACACTTGCAAAAGAGCAAATTGAATACTGTTCAGCAGAAAGAGAACATAGACAAATGCAAGTCCGGAATCTCCAGCCCCACCCATTTCTGCTCCTGTAAAGAAATATATTATAATCAGGATAATCATGTGAATAGAGAAGTATACACACAGTACAGAACAGGAAGGGACACTTTGACTAGTAATTGTTGGTATGAAATAGGCATCCAGCATGATAGTGGAGTATGGGTTGGATTGCAATGCTTTAAACACATGAACTACACAGAGGCAAATATCAGAGTCACCCAATGTCGCCAATACTACTCTCAGACAAGGGTCAGGCACTGCTGGACTATAATAGATGGGTCAAGGGCCATTCTAGTGAGGGTCAGGCTAGGCTGTACATTCAATAACAGGCTGGACCTTGGCAAACTTGCTTGAAAGTCTGGCCATGCTGGATCCTCATGCCATAGTCTGGCAATGCTGGACTCTTGCAGGCTGATAGAGACTCTCCCAAGAGTCCAGCATTGCCAGACTATGGCATGAGGATCCAGCATGGCCAGACTATCAAGCAAGTTTGCCAAGGTCCAGCCTGTTATTGAATGTACAGCCTAGCCTGACCCTCACTAGAATGGCCCTTGACCCATCTTTTATAGTCCAGCAGTGCCTGACCCTTGTATGAGAGTAGTATTGGCGACATTGGGTGACTCTGATATTTGCCTCTGTGTATGATTATTCAAGCTGTTGTGGCAGGAAAATGAGAATGATACCATCATGTATTTTGTCGATAAACTGAGAATGATTTGTAACATTTCTATCTATAAATCACCTGGTGTGGCAGTGATGATTGCAAAAAGTATGTAGGATGATATCAATATGGTGGCAAAGAAATCAATGCGCATCGCAATGAAGCGGCCAGCGCACAGATATGTGTGCCAAGCTGCTGAATGTCTGTCCATGTGCGCGTAAGCTTCTTTCAGATAACTTCTTTGCTTCCTAAAGGCACGGATAACAGTGAGTCCCTGAAGGGTGGCTGAGAGATGTGAATATGTAGGAGCCCTGACTGAGAGTGAGAGAAATAACATATCTTAAAATCAAGAATACATGGTCAATGTCTTAGCCCTGTGGTCTAGGCTTTTAAATGTCTAACTTCCAACACATTTTGTAAAAACACGTAACATATTGTTTAGGGGAAATAACTATTGTTGTACCTGGAATATAACTAATGTATCATCTTTACATATTTTATAAAACAACTTACAGCTGCCTTCAATCCTTTTAGATTCTTGCATGCCTTTCTGAGCAAAATGCATAAATATACTTGCGATGACTACACAGAACAGGGCAACTATTGTCATCCATGGAAAGATGGCACACGCAAATGATGTAAGTCCTGCTCCAATGACCAAAACCTTGGGGAGAAAATGTGTCTAATCAAACAAGATATTGATGTAATATGTTGCAATCTAAGGTTTATGTAGTAATACTAGCCTGTTGAATCAATAGTAATTATATAAATTGTGTTTCATGTGTACTTATTTAGCATAGTAATATGAAGCATTACCATCATTAAATTAAACTAATGTTGATTTTACTCAAATTCACTTCCCTTTGTATAATATTTGGCATATTATGTAGCTTTTTACATGGTGGCTGGGGGAAAATTACAATTATTCATCAATAAGTAGTGACTACCTGAAATCCTCGATAGAAGGGAAAAGTGAGAACAATATCCATGAAACCAGTGTCTCTTGAGAACCTGTTTAACACTTGCCCTGCAAAGACATTTAGTTTTCTTTAAAATAATTGACACAAATTTTATGAATTCTTTCTACTCAATTAGTATCTGATCATTCAGCTTCCGTCCTTCATTTCTCTCTATTTCTCTAAATTTCAAAACTTACCAACAGGGTTTGTCTCAAAGAAGTACATGGGTGCTCTGAGAACAACGTCGAACATCTGGTTGTAGAGTCTACGCCCGGCTGTGTGCAGGAACAGAGATGACATGACAGCCCCACTTAGTGACGACACAGTGACTGTGATGATGAGACCAGCCAGAACAGCTATGAACCAAACACTGTCATATCCGGCTACTGGACTAATGGCAATTGTGATATTTAATCCAGGGTTGTCTGTTGCTGTGTACCTAAAATATGAAGCAGCATTATTGAAATAAGCTTCACAAAACTGTTATGTGAAATAAAGGTCAAATATTGCAGTCACGTTAGGTAAGACTGAATATATACATATAAAAATGTTTAGTTTTACTCACCATTGGGAGAATAACCAGCCTGATGAAAGTTCTGCCACCTGTAATGGGAATAAGATGCTATAATAATGTAATACCATACAGGTCATCAATTATTTTACTGTGCCTGCAAGACAATGCAAGATCAACAGTTAAAGGCTCAGCCAATTCGATTACAGGCCAAACTTTAGGAATAGAGTTTCGCTTCAATCAAGGCCAATTTTTCACATGGTGTTGCACAGTTGTTATTATTGACCTCGAGACATTTAAGGCATCTGGGCAATTTCCTTTTATATGTGTACCCTTAAAATGTATGAATATCACAACATTGAAATAGAATTGCAAAAATAAAATTGATTACTATTCCCAGCCTTGACGACCATCCTTTAGAATGATACTTAATTCATAAACCAATGGACAAGTTTTTTAATGTGATCAAAATAAGCTATCCAATTTCACTGTGTTATTACCATTTCTTAGTGAAATTTATGTTTATATACCTGACTTATCCCCAAGAAAAGTACAAAAAGTACGATAAATATCTGTCCTCGCCCAGCCTTGAAAAAGTTCAAGTAGACCTTGTAAGAGACTCCTCTAGTCATCTTGGTGTCCAGTTTTGATTGTCTCTGCTGGGAGTTTATAGGCTGTTGATATAAATACGATGTATGTTATATTTACAAAATATTATAATATTTGGACTTAACACTTCTCAGATTCAGATTTTAGCATATCTCAATTATTACATTAAACATCACATCTGCAATCATAGTGCGGCTCACATTTACTCTGGTATTTAGTTTCAATATCTGTCTCATTCTAGTAACAGAGTGGAGTGTGTAGAGGGGGGCAATTCTAACACATATATTTACTTTTTGTCCAGCTTTCAACTCCTCATTGATTTTCTCATTTGATATTTCCTTTTCCTTCCCTCCTTGATTGAGGGTGAGCGGTGGAATATCATCAGGAATAGACTCATTCTGTGTGTCCTCTAAAGTATCTTCATTTGTGCTTCTGCTACCATATTGGGCAAGCTGATCAGATATATCACCGAACTGTCCCATCAGCTTTAAATGCCCCTTAAACAAAAAATATAAAAGTAAATAGCTTGTAAATATCAGCTTTAATTCAGGTCATAGAGACATTCACTAAGGCATTGAGGGCTTGTAACCTTGAATGATCGGGACTGACTTTCATGCTAGTCACATTTTACATTTGATAATTAGAAGTCCCTGTTTGCTTTGTACTCCTTCCTGACGCAAAATGTTTTCTTTGAGCAAAGTATGATAAACTTCACTAACCTTTTCCATGACTGCCACTTTGTCCACCAGAGGGAGATAGTGCAGGTTGTGAGTCACTAGGATGCAGAGTTTTGACTTGAGTAGTCCACGAATACATCTACAACAAAAAGTATAACTTAGAAAACACTTACTTTCTTTTCTTTAAAAAAAAGCATTAGTGTTTTTTTAACACATAAAAACAGAACTGTCTTGAACAGACTTACCTCTGAAAGATATGATAGCCAACTTTTCCATCAACAGCTGCCAGAGGGTCATCAAACAGATAAATATCTGCATCGTGATATACTGCCCTGCAAATGTCACACAGATAATAAGCGTGGAATCAACATCATTTCATTACATCTTTGTTAATGAAATTCATGGAAGTAATAAGCAACTCTGCATTATGCATTACTAAGTACTTACCGTGCCAAATTCAGCCTTGCCTTCTGCCCTCCACTTAGTGAAAGTCCTCGTTCTCCAACCATGGTCATGTCACCGAAAGGAAAACCTTTGATGTCCTAGGTTAACAAAAGGGAAGGTAGAATGGAGCAACAAATATTGATAATATTTCAAATAATTTTTGTGTAAATCATTTAGAAATGTGAATATATTCATAACAGCTCTACTTACCTTATCAAGAGTGCATGCTTCCAGAACACTGTCATAGAGTACTTTGTCAAAGTCTAAGTCCATGATGATGTTACTTCTCACAGTATCTGACAAGACCCATGGCTCTTGAGGAACATAGGCTATGGTTCCCTGGATTTGCCGGTCTCCTTTTGTTAGAGTAAGTTCACCAAGAATTGCCATAATTAGGGAAGTCTGTAAAATAAGTTCAAATGATATTTCATAACCATCTCTATTTTCACACATAAGGACATCCATGTGCCGTACAATAACGTTGTAAATGAATTTCTCAATATTAGTGTATTTTCTTTCTACTCTGAAGGTATTGATATTATTCATAGGTGTAACACCAGAGGGCAATACTTTGTGAAGTACAATGAGTAATTGTATTGGACCTCACTTACCTTACCACTTCCCACCTCACCAGTTATACCTATTAGCTGTCCCTTTAAATAGATTTAAACAGAATGGGATTAATATTGGAGAATATAGTAGACTTAAGTTTACAAGGTTGTTGTCCATTTGAAATGAAGTTGATTGTATTGTTTGGGTTTTCTTGGAAAGGGATGGTATTCAGAATATAAGGCTCCAGTAATCAAGTTTTACTTACCACCATAATGAATAGGTTTATAAGGCTGTGTCTCACGACCTTGGGACAATGTTTTTGTCTCTGACCGGGTGCCGTATCTGACCAGGTGCCGTCTCTGACTGGGTGCCGTCTCTGACCGGGTGCCGTCTCTGACCGGGTGCCGTCTCTGACCGGGTGCCGTCTCTGACCGGCTTGGCTTGATAAGGTCAAAATACTAACAGCAGGAGGCTAATTATAATTATAACTATGATTATATAACAACCGCCATAACGTTTTCCGATCCTTATATATATGAGTATAATTCTTTTTGAAACACCTTTTTCTGACACCTGGTCAGAGACGGCACCCGGTCAGACACGGCATCCGGTCAGAGACGGCACCCGATCAGAGACAAAAACATTGTCCCAAGGTCGTGAGACACAGCCATAACTTAATCAACTTAGCCGGTATCATGAATTCATAGGACCGTAACGTTGATTTCTTAGAAAGAACAGCAATAGAAATATTTTCTACTTTCATGGACAATGGAAAATCTACTTACTGCTTGAGAAGTGAAATTGATTTCTGACAATGTTGGACCAACTGCATTCTGTTTCGGAATGAAAGTCAGTTTGCATTATCACTATCATGTACATCAATTCAAAATACTATTACCATGTTATTTCATCTACTACAATTCTCTGTCGCATAGTATCATGCTGACTAGTTGTTGTACTATTATGCTCACGGCCTGCCATACTTTTATCCCCACTACTTGTGATACCATTATACCCACTAGTTTTGTACATTGAACATATGATTTTTCAGTATTTCTGTATCATTGAGGATTTTTGTAGCTTACCCCCTGGTTGTCTTTAGCCTTGTCATCCCAGATAGCTGATGCATCTGTCAGGTTTACCATGGCTTTTGACGTTTCATCTATGGGTAGCACGGGTGGCTGGTCTAAATCCTCACGCATCAGAAATTTTTTAGCGGCAGGGAATTGAGATATATTATGCAGATACCTCTCAAAGAATCATCATCTACTAAATCATTTTGATCAAAGGAAACATTGAGCTTATTCTCATTATTCCAAAGACTGACATTAATATGACAGTTAAACTTTAATTTCTAAATATTATGTTGTACTTACCTTTATGATTTCTGAAGCACCAAGAGTCTCAAACATCACACCAAAGGCATTTGGCGCAATTAGAAATGAAGTAATTAGCATAGCCCTCATCCATCCTAGCAATCTGACTGTTACCTGAAACAGACGTTGACAATGCTCATTCATAATAATGGCAGACACTTTATCATGGGTTTGAACTATTTTGCAGAGTGGAGGTTTCCCCAGCTAACAAGAAAACGTATTTAAATTTTTTATAGGTTTGTATGAAAAGGGTTTTCCTTTAAAATGTTTGCTAACATTTGGACTACATTTTTTAAGCTTGGTCACTGCCTTAAATATGTGTCTTTTTACTGGAATCTCTTGGCTTTACTATGTGAATGCAAGGGATGATTCAAACAATTCTTATACATATTAATACTACCAATAGCATATTGGAATTACAATACATTGCTTAATCAAATAAAACAATAGTAGACTCTGCTGTGAAGTCTAGCTAGGTAAGTTCTGCCTATTAAACCTATGATGATTGCAATGGAATGATACATGAAACATACTTCAGGGCTGATGTCAAGACCAATGAGGTATGATGTTATGTGCATAAAGTATACAACATATGTTGGCATGTGGAAACTTGGAGCCATTCCTGCCACCATGAAGAGAGAACGCCGAACATTCTTCTCTGTTTCATGCCTAGATTATAAATAATGTTGCATAGTTTTAACATGCTGTCTAAATTGCTGATACATGTGTATTACATTTCCTCTGTAATCTAGATGAGATAGATGCAACTCCACTAAATGATGAATAACATGATAAAGATTGGTAATATGATTGAGGTAATTTGAAATATACTTAAAATGGACAATCAGTCCTTAAAACATATATCATACTTTCGCAGCAACTTTGCTCTTTTTGAAAAGGGCCTCTCCCAGCAGTACATTTTGATGACTTTCATTGCTGTGATTATTTCACTCATTAGATTGACACGTTTGCTTGTAAGCAGTTCTTGTGACCGTCTGCAGTAGAAGATATAACAGCTGTCATCAAGGAGACAAACATAGTATATCATGATCAACACAGTAGTCTAGTACAATGCAAAGACAGAGACACAATAAGGTATGTACATAATGATATAAATAAGATTTCTTTTAAACACCAATAGCAGTGACTTATTAAATTAGGGAGTGGTCATTTTTTAACAACAGGGGGGGGTTGGTGGATTTTTGCGCGAGCGGGTCGAAATTTTTTTGGTCCCCCCCACGGGAGGGGTCGAAATTTTTTTGGTTCCCCCCAAGGTGACTTGAAATTGGGCGCGGCCGACCCCTTTGAGCTATAATGATGCGCGGGCTTTTTCAGTAAAAAGCGGTGCAATTTTTTGGTCCCCCCCCCTTCAAGGGGTCCAAATTTGTTTGGTTCCCCCCCCAAATCCACCAACCCCCTCCCCCTGTTGTTAAAAAATGACCACTCCCTTAGTATCACTAATTGATCGAAACTTTGATACCTGATCTTGCCAATGAACTTGCCAATCATGAAACGCATAATTAGAAAAAGGACCGTGAGCAGAAGTCCTACAATAATTGGGTATCCACTTGTTATTCCTCCAAATATTGCCAATGCAATTAAGGTCAAAGGTGTGAACACTACAGCATGTAGCATCATCATGCACTGAAACAGGAGGGTTGAATAACGGCATGCTGAGAAACTTGTGACATGCTGATAGTCACTTAGAAAAGACTAAGTGCTGATGTTTGAATACATTTGATGTGTCTGAATTAGAATTACTGAGGTTGTTCAATTCCTTTTTCTCTTTGTAAATAGATTTTTAAAATGCTAAAAAATATCCTGAATATCTAAAAAGCATCTTCATCATCTCATTTAGGTATGTAACTGATACTGACTTGGTGAAAACTTTCTGCTTCTGTTGACATCAAGGATACAATCTGACCAGTTGACACCTCACGACGAGCTCTGTTACTTATTGTTAGCACCTAAAAGGATATCATTTCTAATTCAAATATATACTTTCACTCCTTTTATCAAGATCAGTCAACCATTTGAAGTCCTTTGACAGTGATTTCCAGGTTGGTGGGGCTGCCTCAATGTAAGTTATAAAGCTTAATCCAAAAGCGTTTATCATGATAGACCTTGGGATTCCATCCATCCACTTCGAGAAAATGGTTTTATTTACTCTCATTTCGTCCTGCTGATATAATTGATAGTTGGCATGCATAATTAGTCTGAGGCTGAGCTACGACCTCGTAGTGAATGACATACAGTGGGATTTTAGTGATTCTGGCTCGTGAGACCCCACTGAACATAATCTAATACCATGCCAAGCTGACACCACTGGAGAAATTATGTAGAAGACATTTGTCCAAAATGGCTCCTGGAATGATGATATCCAGAAAAGCCAGCATGTTTTTGTATCACCTTTCTCGGAAATACTTTGCTAGGAGGGCTTTATAGTAAAATATTTCTAAATATAGGCCTACTTCTGTCTCAAAAGGCTCCTGATATGTGTTATGAATACATTAATCATTTCAATGATCTGATGACCACATGTTACCCAGATAGTGTGGATTTATCCTAGGAGATTCTCTAGGATGTAATGAACAAAGGCTGGACCTCTTTGCTGGTCACAAGATATTTCATACCGCAAAACCTTGTTAATGTACTATTGTAGAGATATATGTGTATCCATCTATATGTATATATATGTGACAAGATCAGCAAAAAAGGCCCTTAGTGCACCTGCCAACCTGGGGGAGCTAGGGTCCCTGGTGCCTTTTGTTGTTGGCAACCAGAAGGCCATTATCTGTAGACAAGAGAAGTTGTGATAAAGGTATTAGGGGGAAAATATTTTGGCATCTCATTAAATATGTTTAATTAAGAATGATAACCCTTTATTATGAATAATGATTATTGTGCCCTACCTTCTTGTAGATCATCCCTGTGCAAGTTGTTCTCATCAACATACCAGTGTAAAGGTGGAATAGGAAATAGTTGGAGTGCACTGGTACCAGAATGAAGGTGATAATGATAATAACAACAGCATAGATGTATGCTGCCGTCTGAGATGTTCGTCCGCTACCATCCAAATACAGAATCAGTCCAGATACCAGCAGGGGAGCAGCAAAACGTCCAATCTCCTACATGTATACAGTAATTGATTTCCTTAGCATGATTAATCATTTTTAACTGATCATTGTATTTGAAAATAATTCTGTAGCATTTTCCTTAATGGTATAAGAGAGTGTTCTGTTAATTGTATTCTACTCTAAGAATATCTCTTAAACTGTTAGGATTATGTTGGTTTGATCTATCATGATGTAATGGAAAATGAAAAATATATCAATACCTCACGGTGCTAGATTTTTTACATTTGAAGATATGATATTTTGAAATATGGCCATGTAAGGTGCCATGGTGTATATGGCTTATACCTTCAAGGGAAATGCTAGCTTTGACGCTGGCTATACCTTTTACAACTATATAAAGTATAGATCTAGACCCGTATAAACCCTGGGCATGGGGCATGGCCGCTTTCAACAGGACCTTGTTCATCCTGCGTTCCTGAGAGTTCTGTCCACTGCCAGGAGATGGTGCCGCGGCGTGGCATTACTCATGAGTGATGTCACCGTCTGCGCCATCACTTCGCAATGATTCTATCTGTTGTGGACATACTTTTATAGGGGCGCTTGCTTTTGAACTGTGGGCAGTCAGTCGGTCATATCCATACAGAGCATGTCAGAGAGTTGCTTGTTTAAATTTGTTTGGGATATTTGGTGATAATCATAGATATTTGTTGATATTTATCATATTTGCAGTATTTATCCTATTTATTATTGTATTAATATACCCTAATTGTTCTCATTTAGCTGCTGTGTCTGTTTAGACCTGTGTTAGGTGCTAATAAGTTTGTTGTTATTGAGATACAGGACCAGGGATCATCTGTTCACTTGCGTCCTTTATTTATCGTCACAAAAACAATGAGTGTGACTGCTATGTGTAACTGAGATAGTACTTCAGAGTTAATAAAATATAGGCTGATATTTGTGTTGGCCTATTATATATTTCCACCACACCAATGTCTTGTGTCTCTTATATCAATCATATATTATCTTATGTTAATAAAGTATAGCTACCGATAACTTATTATACTTGTATAATAATATTATATAAAGTTTTCTATGGTAACTGCTTATAAAGTATTACGGTCCAGCCCATGGGCAGACCTCATCTAATAAACTAATGTATTACAACATTATATATATATATATATATATATATATATATATATATATATATATATATATATATATATACCGTATTAGACGTAATAAGCGCCCTGGGCGCTTAAAATATTATTTTAAGTGTAAAAATCAGCCTCAAATATTCATTCTAATAAGCGCCCCCTATGGTTGTCATGTACAGACCTCAGTGGCATGTACAAGGCTTATTACACCCTTATTACTTCACACTTGGCTTCAGCTTAACACTGACACAGGTGTGAAGTGCTCCATATTACATCCAGGTGAGAAAATGAGTAACAAAATTGCAGAAACACATTAAAAGAATCTGGGAAAAAATCTGTAAAAAGGGGGGGGGGGGCTTATTAGGGGGAGGGCGCTTATTACGTCGAATACAGTATATATATATATATATATATATATATATATATATATATATATATATATATATATATATATATATATATATATATTCTTCACCCCCTAACCATTTATATCATGAATAAGTGTCAAATATTGTGAAAACATAACAAACTAAGTGACTCACAGCTACAAGTTCGAACATGAGTCCGAGGGCAATTTCCTTTTTGAAGTGGAGCAGAAGGTGTTTGAAAAGACTGCCTTTTTTCATTTTTTCCTCCTCAGACAGAGCAGTCCAACGTCTGTAAATAAGATCAAAAGGGACATTTTCATTTATTTGGCCTACATTATTAGAGAGACACTGTGCACAGTGCTAATCAAGAACACAGGACTACTAGTTCCCTGATTTACATGCCCATCGAATCAGGGTAGAATACTATTTGTGACCTCTTTTAGCTTAATGGATCAGAGATTACACATTAAAGATGTGATGTTGCCATATCAATTTACAGGTCAGTGATTTACTGACACTTTGCTTAGTAAACCATTATTTTCCCTCTTATTAGGTTTGACTATTTGGTACTCAATACTTTTGTTTTATGTCCATGTTACCTGAGATGACTTCTCTTAATCTTACTATAATTAGCTGTATCACAAACCTTGTATTATTAGTTAGCGCTATCAGTATTCTTACCTCTCAAATCTGGATACATTTTCCTCAGCTTCAGCCCATGGTACCACTTTGAAGATATCGTTCTGATCTATAGGACGCTTGTATGCTATATAAAAGAAACTATTCAGCCACCTGAAAATGTCCGAAGTTGTGATTGTCTGATCATTCAAGTTACAGTTACACTACAAACAGTCAGACCGTGATACTTGTATCTAAGTCTCATAGCGAGAAATGATTGTATCATTAGTTATCTTCGAACCCCAAAAGTATGAATGTTGAGAATAGCCTAAATCAATCACAGGGCCAATGTAAATAGTGTAGGGGTCGGATTCCCGTGCCTCGGTGGTAAACCTGCTAGGGGGTATCACTTGGGTAATCCGGTTCCCCTCCGCACTATACCAATTCAGTAATGTACGGCGCGGTCAGATTGTCAGACGGGGATGTAGCTGAGCGGTAGAGCACTTGGCTTCGGAGTCAGGAGGTCGTGGGTTCGACTCCCGCTTTCTCCAGATGATTTTTCCACGACCGTTACAATTATTTCGTTTATATCAGAAGGGGGAGTATTTGACAGAATATAATTGACATAACTCGTTCATAGGAATCCTACCCCAGCAGCTAGCATTTCATTCTTCGGTCACCCGAAGTGTGGTCATAGAATACCACATCATTGAAAAAAAAAGTCCTGAAAATTCGATTATTTCATTTGAATTTAATCAATATGATAACTTCTTTCCTTGGGGTTTTCTATATACTTTTCATATCAACATATTATTTGTTATCCCAGCATTCTAAGCTAGTAGATACCACGTTTTAGTATCGTTTTGGTAATTGAAATCACTTGGCAAACATTCCCCAGGTCTCCCAACCTGCAACAGTGCAAAAGTTGTACTTACCAAAGTGTAATTCTAGATAACAAATTTGCTGTCAATGTTGGATGTTGTTTTTGTGCCACGTGGGATTTGGGTCTTTTTGTTTCGAGTCCATCCCGAACAGGGACATCTTCCTGCTCATCCTCAGCCATTTCTTCTGGTCTTCTGTCTATCACATAAACCTTTAAATCAGATAATTCAATTCCATATAAAAATCAGATAGAACTGGATAAAACACATTGAAGCAACCCTTCCAAAGAGATCCTTTACTGTGTATGAGAGCACTCATTTTGGACGGACCCCAAAACTGGCTGTTTTACGATCCTGTCAGGCCCATGAGACCATGGTGGAGCAATGACTCAGGGGGAGAGAGGGTTGATGTCACAGCTACTACTTAAAGCTTGACCGTCATTGTTGAAGTGAGGCCAAAAGTACTTTTGGATATAGTTTAGTTTTGATTCACAAGAGGGCTCTCAAGGGCTGGGAGCCCAGCTCTTACAGGCACAAGATAGGGTGAAAATGGACACTGCTCAGGGTCCCCTGTTCAAACACTGCTGCCCTCTGTTGGAACTGTTATTTGAGTCTATGTATAGAAAATACCCAACTTATTCCCTGACAGCCCAGCTTTAACTAGTAGTAGTTTAACCCTTTAACAGGCATTTTGCATTAAGCATTATAACATTGGTCATCATAATGCATGATTGCAGCCTTTCAATAAGCCCTCACAAGACCTGTTTATTAACAAAATATGTGCTCGTGACGCGGCATAACATTTGTTGATGTATGCTATGTGGTATATAAGTATATCAGTAGAAGAGGTTAACAAACTAGTATTGAATTTATAATCACTGTTATAGTATCTATACGCATCACAGTAATGATAGCTACAGAGGTCAAAGTTCCCTAGGTTGTTAAGCAAGACAGGTAAAGAAAATATTTTCATTATCATTATCTGCTTTTAGTTATTAGGGTGTCAAAGAAACTACACCCAGTGTTTAAAATACAGTACTCACATCTAGGTGCACTATTACAGGTGTTCTCCTTCACAGCGTGAAGCTGTATGATATTCTGAACTAGTTGACACAGTCCAATTCACTCATCTTCACTGGAGTATAAAAATAAAGTGGAGCATATATATTATATAGTCTCCTCTTTTATTCTATTTTATCATTTCAAACTAGTTATAATCACCTAGGCAGTTGTCTAAACTACAATGACCCACTTTACGATAGTAACCCGGCCACAGTGTCCTATATTACATAAGTTGAAGCACATCAAGTGTAATTAATTAATTAGAGAGTAATTGTCTTTATTCTAGACCACAGCGTATAATGTAAGTTGGATAAAATTACTGTTTCTATAAATAGTGTTAGAAAATATAAAAGCCATAAATGTATAAACCTCCTTCAATGTATTCCAGCACTGAAGTATGAATTATCACATAACTCATTACACAACTTATCACCATTTGGTGTGGCTATACATTCTTCTGTCTCATCCTACACCTTCTCGACCTGATGGGGATCTATGTGTTGTTCACCACTATCACCAATGTAATAGCAGTTGGGTGTAGATCCAGGTTGAAGACACTGCAACCAGTCTGGTAATTTACTAAAAGATTCGTTATTACCAATGTTGTATAGGGCACAAACGTGTTACTGACATGCTCCCACTTTTAATCAGGCGGTAGAGTTAAATTTTGGGGGTTCAGTCAGTACTGAGTCAATTGGTGTCCACCTTGTGTTACCTGATTGAACTTCTAACCCCCGAACATGGATGCGCCCATGGCCTAACTCCTAGGAGCCCTATAGCCAACTGAGTATAGCCAACTGAGTACATAAACCCCCCACTTATGTTGTTTTGGCTATTTCTGGCCCTTTTCAGGCTTATACCCCTGCAGAATAACCAGTTTTGCACAAATTTATTCAAATTTTTGGTATATGTGAAAAAACATGCTAATAATTCGGGAAATCTTTATTTTTTGTATATTGGCCCAATATTTTCCATTTTCTGGCCCTCCAAAGGCCCAAAAACCCCTAAAAACGTCAAAAACGCTAAAAATGTCATGTTTTACATGTCTCCCATGTGTACTGAGGCAGTAACAGCTTATTCCTAATATCATTTTCTATTGGGTCTATGGTATAGTCAATTGATTCAAGAGGATTTCACTAGATATGTTCCGTATTTTTTTCTCCACAGTCATTTAAGTGTGTTTTGTCAGCAAAATATTCAAATGTCATTTCAGGTTGATACCTCTATATAGAAAAAAAAGGAGATCCTCACAGTCTCTATTGTATCCCAGATTGTGAGGTAACTCTTGTGTCTTCTGCTGGAAAATTTTTTTTTGAAAAATATCCAATAATCTTGCCTCCAGGAGCATATGTCTATTGGGATACATATTTTCTGTCACGGAGTCACCCGGAATATTGGTCACGGAGTCACCAGCCACCCTGATGAAAATTTAAACCTTCATAGAATTGTTAATACCCAATATATTTAAGTGATCTCTGGTTTTCCTGTGTCCTACCCACTCCCTCTAATGTTCTAGTGCAAAAATCCACCATTTTTATGCTCATTTATACAAGAAATTATTTCCGTCACGGAGTCACCCGGGTGACTCCGTGACGTAAAATAGGTTAATAGGGGTACTTTAGGCCTATACTGTGCAAATTTGGTCCAGCCAGATATCATGATGCTTCATATTTCTTAAAGTACACATGATCAGGACACTGTAGAGTGAATTTAACCAATAATGGGACCATTTTGAGGAAACTAGGGTAAAGTTGAGAGTATGTAGTTGAAATGTTCATATTTCTGATAAATGTTCAAAATTCATCGGGCTGTATCTCAAAAACTATTACTCAGAGGATTTCCATTCTTGGTATGCTTCAAGATATATGTTGGCCCAGCTTATAAACATGATTATTAGTTGCTGTGATGTATTTAAAACATAATGTCCATGATAATGGATTTTTGGTCACGGAGTCACCTGAAAAAAGGACAATAAACTTAATGAGGCGATAAAAACTGAACCGCTAGGGTTAGAAATGTATCAAATAGTGTTCCAAGGAGCCAAGATATATACCTTTCAATATACTAAACTTGTTTAAACATATTAAGAACTTTCTGATTTGTCCTTCCTCTATCCTAAAACAACATAAGTCAGGAGTTT
This sequence comes from Harmothoe impar, assembly GCA_947462335.1. NCBI lineage: Eukaryota > Metazoa > Annelida > Polychaeta > Phyllodocida > Polynoidae > Harmothoe > Harmothoe impar. The sequence continues at coordinate 19,229,409 of OX381719.1, forward strand.
GAGTATGTATACGACCCATTCGTTACTGTCAAATGAATTTAATAACACTGTTAGTGATAAGACTTATAAAAATATTGTTTGTCATTACACCTTATATTGATTAGAATAGATTGATAGGGAAGAGAAACACAGAAGGACTGGGCGGCAGATCGGTGTGTTAGTCGTAGACTCTGGTTGTATGTGTTTACATACTATACTGGATATACCTTAATTAAAATCATTTAAAAAAAATGTATATCTTTAGCACTGCCATAGCGGGCCAATGTGTATAGTAAAAAGGGCCCTCTGAAAGCCAAGATTTTGCGTTTGCATTGGAAACAATACGCTCTGGCAGTGCCCCTCCAGAAAGTACCGGCAGTCCTAAAGGTGGGGCTCCACTTACCGATTTTGTTCTCAAATCGGGGCTATTCTCACGAATTAAACTCAGATATATACCATAACAATTATATACCTTAGACAGGGAGGTCCTATAGACCGTGCCATGGGTTTGTGTTTATAAATAATGGTTATGTTTATAAACAAGTGCAAATTAGACTTGCCAAGGCAATATAACATAGTCAAGCTCCCGATTTAGGTTCCGATTTTGTATTCCTGGCCGATTTTGGCTCCTGATCTCAAATCAAACAAGTTTGATTTTTATTTATCTGAATGGTAATCTCTCTAGATCGGTGTTTACCTAATAAAAGGGTATACATAACACTTCTGATGTAAATATAAACAAACCCTGACACTTTGTATATGATCTGATTGTTTCACTGTAATATATAGGATAGCTAGGGGTACCAGGGTATGATCGGATCGTGAGACTTACCCAAATAATCGGCTAGTGGAGTCCCAGCTTAAGGATATACCTACCACAGCTAGACGCTAATCTGCGCCCTGCGTGTCGGACGATCTATGCAACTGGAGGGCCCCCAGACTGGGGGTTGCTGTGTCGATTTTTAAACATGTCTCAAAAAACAGCTGTCATATGAAGCCCTGTCAGTCCAGTCTGTTTAGCCATGCATAACAGTCGGTCCTGCAGCTTGTCAATTGCAGGAATTCCACAGGACCAGTTACATTTGAACTATATATCTAGTATAATTTACGTTAGGAAATTATGACAAAAGATTGCTTAAATGCCTAAAATATTAGTCTGAAAGACATCTGGCCCTGGATATTGATAAGGGGAGCTGAGATATAGAATAGTCCCAATACACCATGTCGCCAAATTCCTTGTAACCTTTCCACCAGTTTATTGCATTGCATGATAACTTTCTTCACTTTGTATTAATTGATTTATGAGGCTTGATATAATGCCAGCTCATTATTTACTATAAATGTCGACTGTCAGTATATAGTAGCCCAAGTCTTTGTATTGCATGACTTATTTGGCTGGAATAATGCCACCTAGAACCCGTATTCATATCAACTGTCATTGCATACTAAACTAGTGTTGTATAAGATGGCCGTGAAGATGTCATTAATTATTTCAAACTGCATATATATGTTAACGGATGTAAGCAACTCCGAATAAGCTATGTAATACTGGTAATACTATACACACAGAAAAGAAGTAGAATCACTGTGACTCCCGACGTGATCACTGAGGTAACTCTCCCCAGGACTCTAAAGTGACTCCCTAACATTAGCAGGACTCTAAAATAACTCTATAATGACTCTATAATGACTCTGCTTTAAGACTCCCTAATGATTCGGAGTCACTTTAGAGTTGTGGGGAGAGTTACCTCAGTGATCGGAGCTGGACTCCCATTTGAGAGTTACAGTGATCCTACTTCTTCTCTCTGTGTAGTATTGAGGCCAAGTCCTAAATAATGGGAATCTACTACCATTACCTTACTTTCTGCAACAGAATGACATGTCACATACCATCTTGACTATGTATCAACAATATCATCATATATCATCTCATTTTGAACTGTAATGTGTATTGAACATTATCTTATGAAATGAACACTTTATAAACTCAGAAAACATGTGGGTTAATTCAAATAAACATTTTGATCTTGTCAGATGATGACGTCTATAACACATCTTTACTTGCGCTCTCAAGTATTTCAGACATTAGCCACACGTTGTCTCCTTTTACCATTTAAAAAGAATTCCATCTACATTGGCAATATGTTGACTATAACTGAACATCTACTTAGCACAATACATTTCTATAACAGATGAAACTTGAATAAACTTTGTCTGGAATTTGTCTGGGATCTGTTATTTTTGTACCTGTAGAATGATCATTAATGGGAGGACCTCCTTCCAATAATTCTAAGTCCAAACCTTACACGGGGGAGATTACTGGGGAGATAGGGAGCCGAGCTAGGCTACCATCCTATGAAGATACGGAGAGGGATATGGAGTTCTGGTTAGAACATGCTAGTTCAGGGGCACATCAAGCTTACAAGTTTTGGGATGAGGTTATAAAGCAAAGTATGGGGACATACAGGGCTGCCGACCTCTCCAACGAGGATAGAGACCGTATGAAATGGGCCTGGATGACATTTGTCCCACCGGGTATGCCTACTTATAAATCTGGGAGAGGTTGGAGGGTAGGTTCGGGGCAGTGCCCATTCAACGAGTGTATGGATAGAAGTCCAATGGCCGAGTATTTGGACCTGTACCAGTTCGCACGACATCTAGTGGAGTTCCACGGGCACTCCAAAATGATGTGGCAGTGCCGGTCCAAGTCTAATCGCTCAGTCAAATGTATGAAAGATGGTGAACCTTTCAGCACATCTAGAAAGGGTTGTATGGTAAGACACTTAGTGGATGTACACCATATGAAGGCTGAAACTGCCATGTCCAATCTAGATATTCTCGAGAACTGCCCGGAGGCCTTAGGACTCACGGACAGAGAAAAGTGTGTGAGGGTACCACAGGGGTTGGCATACACCTTGGTGTTCAACCATAACCCGAGAAGGTTGTGGCTGAATCGGAAGGCGTGGCCATACTACATTCAGGACTTTCCAGAGAAAGCCGCTGATTACCGTAGTAAGATGGAGTTGGCCACTCCTCCCAAAGGTAAAGTGTTGTCCGAAGGTAAAACTGTGGACCATGGAGTGTATACTCCTGTCTCTGTTACCTTAGGAGAGATGCGAACCACAGGTTCAGAGGAGTCCTCAGCTTCTGCTGGGTTAGACTCATCACCTGACGGTCGATCTACCCCAACCAAAAGACGTGCTCCAGGGTCTTCCTGTGGGTTTAGTAGGAACACTACTGAATCCAACAAGGAGGGCTCTGGCGGATCATTACCGAGGGTTGCTGTTAGCCCAAGGCTAGCCATAGAGGAGAAAATGGTAAAAGACCTGTTAGCTTCTCCTGTAGAGGAGGAGGATGACTGTGTATTTGTGGGTCAGGAGGTAATACCTCCTACCACAATCTCTGAGGCTGGAGGGAACCCGGGAGTGTCAAGGAAGATATTAAAAACAGAAAATACTTCTACTGATAATCAAGGGTATGTAACAGGGAAGATAGAGTCAGTATGTGGGAAAGAGGATTCCAAGACTAAGACGATCTATAGAACGATTGATTTCCAATCTGAGGGAGACAATTGGGTGGATCATAAATTCACCCCACCCGCAGGCAGGGTCCAATCAAGTAAAATAGAGATGAGGAAGGAACAGGAGATTGGTCGTAGACTATCCTCCGTTCCATCACCATCTACCTGTATGGGGTGTCTCTCATTGAACTCTCCATCACCTGGGGTGGATGAAGAAGAGATGTGTCTGGAATCAGTCCCTCTGCCTAAGCTGACTGGTGATATTGATCACCCTGAGAATGTTAGTATCAGGAATCTTCTAAAAGAACAGTATGTCACTGGGCTGAAAAGTTCATTTGACACACTGGATCTCGCTTGTCAACTAGCTCTGCAAGGAGCTAGGGCTCAAGCTGAGCAATTGGTAAAAGAAAGTCGTTTGGCCGAATTAGAGAAAGTGGAGACTGCAAAAGCAGAACTCCTATCTAAAATGTCCAAAATGACTGAGGAGAATGAAGCCCTCAAACGACAGTTGGGACAACGGGATGACATGGTAGCAACCTCTAGCAGAATTGTAGACGATTTGAGATTGAACATTGAAAAATCTCGTATGGAAAGTCAATTTTTAATTGATGATCTCAAAGTCAAGTTGGATCGCAGTAAGGATATGGTCAGTTCTGCTGAACATAAACTAACTGCTGCCCGGACTGAAATTAGTCTAAAAACTAAAGTTATTCGGAAGTAAGAACACGAAATTGGTGGTCTAACAGAGAAATTTTCTAGCTTTAAAAAGGAAGCTCAGCAGAACGATGACTTCTATGAGGAGTTGGCTGAGTTTTTCGAAGATTGCTATGAAATCCCATTGTCAAGTTGGTACGACGAGAGTGTGTACAGGGTTGACCGGGGTTCTGCCCCTCTTCCCTTAGGATTTGACGGTGATGCATACGCACAAAGGTTGAGAGCCGACTCCAGGGCTAGCGATATCCCTCGGAGTCCTCCACCTTCACCTGCAAGGGACGAGATGCACCTGGCTGACTGCAGTTACGTGGCAGCCTCCTCCATGACTCCTGGGTCATCGGAGTTGGTTCCTGTGACGTCTGTTCCTGTGACGTCTGTTCCTGTGACGTCTGTTCCTGTGACGTCTGTTCCTGTGATGTCTGTTCCTGTGACGTCTGTCTCTGTGACATCTGTCGCTGTGACGTCTGCTGCCGTGACGTCCACCTCTGTGTCGTCTGCTGCTAAGACGATGCAGTGTACTACAATGGGGGTGGACACAACCGTGTCTTCCTTTGAGACTATGGATACTCCAGCCGGGGTGTCCACTCTTGCGAGGATGGTGGTGAATGAACTGCAGACAGAGTCGCCCAACTCGACACCTGTCTCAACGCCAATACTCGACGCCACCTCTTGTCAGTCACCTTACCACATAACGGAAAGTGAGACTACAGAGGCGGTTCAGATATTGATGGAGCTGACCGATGCAATTGCAGAAGCTGACCTACGTCTGACTGTCCGTGATGCTGAGGCGCTTATGGCTCCTGAAAACGAACTTGAACAATCCATGATGGTGGATCCTCCAGTGGACCTACCTGTGACGACTGGTTCTGTGTCAGGGAACCATCGTCCATCTACCCTGGACATTCCTATATCTATGGCGAGTGTACCTATGAGTACTCAAGTGCATTTTCCCAACCCTGACGCTTTGCAGCTAGGGTCTTGGATGGACATTTCCATTGAGATGAGTGACAATCGATCGAGTGAATGCATGTCGCCAGTGTCCAGAAATGAAGAACTTTTGCTGAGTGGCGAGTCATAAAAACATTCCCAGTTTGCAGCATATATAGAACCTCTACCATGTGTCGTCATCAAGGTTGAACTTTTGCAGTAGTGGAGCTATTAGTGCACCACGGACCATATGATGCTTTAAAATACCATAGACTATGGGTCACAAGATGACTATATATATATATATATTTATAAAAGACTGAGATGACAAGAACAGTGGATCATTATCGCCTATTTATGAAAAGACTTTGATATGATGCCATATTATCTATCATCTAGGTTTTGCAGTTGTTGACATATAAAAAACTGTTAAAACCATCACCAAAGAGTGTTTTATTTGCCATAAGACAGTATTTGTAAAACGGGTTCTGTTTGATTTGATGACATGTGCTATAGGTATGATTATTGTATGCCGATTGTGATACTCTGAATTAACCGTCCAATGAGTAAAGGTATAAGGGACTGGATCCTGATGGTACCTACTGAAGTGAAAGGTTACTTGACTGCGTTCGTGCTATGTGTAGATCTGTGGTAATAACATATCAATGAACCTGAAAAACGTGAAATTTATTCAGGTACTGAGAATGGAAATTGCGTAAGTTGTTATGGAGATCCGTAGGTTCTCGTTGATTACTTTCAGAAGGAAGGTATCAAGTGAGGGGCTGGATCATTCTATTTTTCAGCTTACTGCGTTTTTGATCTTTGAACTGAGTGTGGAGATTAATTCTCCCTAAAAGTTGAAATGTGTTACCGAGATACTTGATCTGATTGCCTTAGCATTTCTGTATGGAGAATGCCACTTGTGTTATTATGTAGGTTACATCAAAAATGACACCTATGTGACCATAATTGGCATAAGGTTTTGAAGTCCTTGATTGGATTGAAACTGCATTTACCGGATCTACGCTATATGTTCATTTATTCCAAAAACATTGATCTTTCAAACCTTAGCTCTGGCACGTAAAGCGAGTAAGTCTATTCAGATAGACGGGTTGGGTCAAGGTTTACTATAAAGTCGACACTTGCCACCTTTTTTGTTTCCAATTTGTCTCGTATGAAAAAATTGGTAACTTTTAAGGAGAAGTGCTCATATTGATCTGTATGTATACGATACCTGTTGTAACAAATCATTTTCGATAAAACATGGTTAGTATACGGTAGTATGTCTTAAAAGTTTTATATATTTTTTTATGATATATAGTCAAGTTTGTTTTATAGGGCTTGACTGGCTGTGTGGAGTTTATCCTCTTGGTCCCAGAAATCATGACTGTTATTGAAGGATGATACTCGATTATTGTGTAACTGGATCCTGATGGTTGATATGATTGACGTTAATATCAAAAAGGATGAAGACATATCTATAATACTCAAGAAATATATAAGTGGTTCTGATAGAAAGAGTTACGCTTGTCTCCACTATGTATGTGTTTGGAGACAATATATATGTTTTTTTGGGTTGTTTGGAGATAAAATTTGTCATTGTATCAAGGTAGTATAAAAGTACTACACTTTGTGCCGCTATTTAGACGCTGTGATATTGTCTGAAGGGGGGTAGTGTAGTGGGTCGCCGCTGTACTATTTCTATGGAACCAGTTTGGGTTATATTTGGTATGTGTGTTGCCGTGTATCCAGGCCGCACTCCTGTCTAGTGCCGAGTATATGGTTATATAAGCCCACACCTGAGGATTGGTGGAGCGCGGCCTGGTTATGTGCATTGAGCCGTGACCGCCACGTGTCACCCGACATATCTCGGGTACCGTGTCGGCCTGGATCCACCGGCGCGTGGTTACCCGGAGTTCCTCGGGAACTCAAGTGTTTACGAGTAATGAAGAGAGTTACATAACGATCAGTACATAAGACCTGGGGTTCTGCTAATCGAGGACCCAGTCTTGCTGTGCACTTCGGCCAGCTCGACTGCTCCACAACAGAGCTTCCCCGAACTCTGTTGTACCTTTTAGGCCTAGTCCTGTCGCTGCTTCCAACTTGGTCACCCTGCGTCTTTCTCTGTTCCACCCTCTGGGGGAACTAGAGGAGATAGACGCATTGGTGGACAACTCCGGGTACAGAACTCCCTCTGTGGAGTCTGATCCAAGTGGAGTTAACCAAGATGGAAGAGAGCCTTGGAACTCGGGAATTATGTACTAGACCATGAGCGTATACCTCCTGTATGTTCATATGACCACTAGTGTTCAGAAGCCTATTTGATTATTACTATCCGTCTGTATGATTACGAGCCGTATGTCAGAATGAATAAAGTGTAATTTCCGAACAACCTATTTTCGAATCTGGAGTTTTTCATAGCCGATGCCTATCTTAGAATAGCCAACAGCTACATATCTATGGAGCTCAGGACTCCTAGATTTAGAGGGCCCCCCGCTCCTATATACATGACCTACCGTATTCAACGTAATAAGCGCTTAGGCACCTGGGCGCTTATGAAATATCTTTATGACGTTTTAAGTACTTAATAGTTTAATTGTCTCTGAAATCAGGAAATTTGAGCCTTTGTTTGAGCAGTCTAAAAATGCTTTTAAAAAAGGCAGGGGGCGCTTATTAGGGGCAAGGCGCTTGTTACGTCGAATACAATATACTTATTCATTATCAGTTTTAGTTATTAAGACATATGCATGAGCACCCTACTCTCATTGTCCTGTATATAAGACACATACAGTACCCACCTTTATTTAGGTGTATTATTTGTCCTCCTTCACAGGTAGAAGCAGGATGCTGTAATGAAAAAGTGGACACGATCCAGTTGACATGGTCCAGAGACCCTGGATTGAAAGTGAAAGTAAAGTAGGGCATATGGTGTCCTAGGCCAAATTAAAAAAAAAGGTGTGTTTCAGGTTACCCGACCCTACCTAGCAAGACAGGGCCGACCCTAGAAATTTTTTACCCAATTTTGAAAAAATATTAATTTTTTAAGTGATTTTAGGGCTATTTCAGGGTCAATTTGATAGTCTACTAGTCAATGTCGTAGTCACCGATTGTCGGCGAGTCAGCGGTGAAGTATGCGAGTCAATTTAGGGGTCCGTTTCAGTCTTAAGTAGGAAAACATTTAAAAAAAAATATCCGACCTACCCTACCTAGATTTTCAGACTATGTAACCTGAAACACACCTTTTCTTTTTGGCCCTATCTTAAACCAGTCAAAAATCTAGGTGTATTTTGTAGAAGGCTGTGTTTCTGGTCAATGATCTGGCCAATGTGAACTTCCTTGACAGGGTGCAAGCATTGAAAGGGTGCCAGCTTTGACTGGGTGTCATCTTTGACCGTCTTGATAGAAAACGGTTTATTATGGGGAGACTTGATTACATCCATGAACCTTTTCAGCACACTTATATCTTTATCTACCCTAGAATAAACCATTTTATGGGACGACCAGTAATTCCCTGCAGAGAAACATGCCAAGAGGCTGTTCTTGGTTGTTAAGAAGCGGTACCTGTTAGATTGCTGCGCGGCAACTCGAAGAAGAGACTGAAGGTACCCAGGCTGAAGAAAGCCATCTTCGCCAAGAGCCCACTACACCGTGGGGAAGTCCTCTGGACTGCCCTGGACAACGAGGTCCAAAATCTGACAATCAGGAAGGACTTTCTAAACGCAATCTAGAACTTGTAAAGACGCCAGGTGTCCAATGATCACTGATCACATCGTTAACATAACTAGTAAATTAGTATAAGACTCTATTGCATCAATCGCTCGATCTATGTATCCTCCTTGGCCATTCATGAAAAGTGCCCCACGTCTATGATTTTTTATGGTCAATAAAATGATCAAACTACTACAAACTACTACAAGCTCTGAGTAAATTTTTATGCAGCCTTTATACTGTGACAGCTTTCCAAGTAGGTATGGTTCAACTGAATGTTTTTATGAACCTATACAATGTCCTTAACTAAGAATTCCTGAGTTTGCAAGGATCACTCATGGTGGTAATACTTTGGACAATAAGGCCGAAAAAAAAGGTTTGTTTCAAGTCACCTGACCGACCCTAGCAAAACAGGGCCGACCCTATGTGTTTATGCCATTTTGAAGAGATTTCCGTATTTTTACCCATTTTTGGTCAATTTTCGGAGAGATTTTTGATTATGAAATATTGATTTAATGCTAGAATTTGGAATAAACCACAACAATCTTAAAGGGTGCATGCGGACCTCATAATGTAGGGAGGAGAGAGATGTTCTGGGAAGTATCCACTAGGTGTCAGGATGGTGCTGATAGGTCTGGGCAAGAGGCTACTGGCCATCGGACCTGGCGGCTCAATCTGTACATAACTATATATACCATGTAAAAGGTTAGAACCAAGATTGTATCCTTCAAGATCCATTATAACTACATTGACAACAACCCTAATGAAACATTCCTTAGCCGTACATCTAATATGTATTGTTTATTGTGGTTATAATGGATCTAGAAGGATTAATCTTGATTCTAACTTGTTATATAGTGAACATACTTGGAGCCGCCAGGTCTGATGGCCAACAGCGTATTGCTAAGTGCGGTGAGTCTCTGGTTTGGGCTTGTTCCACCAGGGGAACTATGTACTTCCTAATGCTCTATAGACTAATGCAGCAGGACAGAGTGACCTTTCAGAAATAAAAGGTTGTTGATAATGTTTTGAACATTTCTGAAATGTGACCAACAAAATACATAAATATAACCTTGAAATCCTGCCTTCTAGTATACACTATATGCAAGATAGTTGTCCTGTTAATCTCCTGATAGGAGATCTTTGCAATTATAACCATTACAGACAGTGTTATTAGGATTCTGCTAAAACCAATTTTAACTTTATTTAAAAGGTCACCCTTTCTTGACACATGGATCTACAGACATACTCACAGCATATCTGCGCAGTGCTATGTGATGTAATTAATTCGAACATTCCATACATAAAGATTTTAACTGTGGGTGTCGTTTGTATGATAATTATCTATTATGTCTGCTACTAATGGCTGTCGGAAAAAAGGGTTATCAATTTCATAGACATAAAACGACAAGGTTGAATATGGCCCTGTTAATCTTGTTAAGTCATCATATTCAGGATAGAATAACCAAGTCTATATCATTGCTACATGGAGTTAGATCGGGAGTTAGATAATGATTCAGTTGATAATACAATAGGTATACTTATTTCATTATTCATCTAGTGAAAGCTGCCTTCAATGGACCACATTGATTATAACCCAAGATCGTCATCAAATGGCAAATACATATTATTTGTTATACATCTATAATGTGTAGAAAATAGATCATGTTATCGATAATAGATCTGGGTCAAGGGTTTTCATATTATGTGGCCATTCCTATAGTCTGATCACATGTTTAATGAAGGATAAATTTTTTCACTCTGTAGTACAATAAGTAAGTGGTTGCTAAGGTAACACAGCCCAATTGATGAGAATAATACTGTTCATATCATGTTTATGAAATTGTACATAAAATACATAAAGTATGATGTCCTGAATTGCATCACATTATAGAATGAGGGAAACAATCAACAGTATGATTATTATAAAAGAATCTAACAAAAAAAATATATAATGTAAAATCAAACTCATATTAGGATTGTGATGTTTAACCATGTATCTGTGTAATACGTGTTTCATGCAACATGGTCCAAAATATTAGGGTAGGTAAGTCGGATTCTTTTTATTAGATTTTTTAAAGGGCAATAGCATGCACATCTGACCACCATTAGACCATCTTTAAACGAATCATATTGGTATGTCATCAGCCAAAATATCCCAGAAGGATTGAGAATCAGTCATGAAAATTATTGAACAGATGTGAAATTCACTTCCTATTAAGGCAAAAAGAAAAAAAAAGTTGTGTTCAGGTATTCCTAGCGACCCTATTTTTTTGGCCCTACCCAATTTTTTTATTTTTTTTTGAAGGCATTTTTGTGTTTTTTCTACCAAAAAACACTTTTTTAACTGAAATATATTTTTTCCGAAAATTATGTAGTTTTTCTGAAAATTATAGGAAAATGGGAGGAATTTTGTCTCAAAATCCTCAAAATAAATCGGTAAAAAAATTTAAAAATCGACCTACCTACGCTAACACAATACAAGGCAGGAATGGCGCACCACTGGTGCTCTGTGCTCTATACTCTGATTTGAATAGTAGGCCTATAGCACAGGAGGTCAGTGTAGCAGCAATAGTTGGTAAGTTATAGTCATTGGGAGGTATCCGCCATGTTCTCCTATCCTCATTGAGCCGCAGCTTAATATCATTTTCTCGTGTTCGTCCAAGTGGCACAAATTACTACTTCTTCATATGAATTGATTTTCCATCAGGTATTCTTAGTCAAAAATAGTATCCATCCATTGTGGTACATTCAAAATTCACAACCATCTGTATCGCAATGTATTTCCTCCATATATCTATCCAATAGGTTCTCAATTACGATGATGTCCATGATAGAACCATCATTGAAAAAACAGTTTTCAGTGTACCTGAGTGAGCCATCTACCCCACTATTCCTATAAAAATTGAGTTTCATCTGAAACATTTAACATACTGGTCATAATCCATGTACATATATACACTAATCCCAAATACAAACTAATCAAATTTTATATGAAAGACAAAAGCACATTAGGTATATCTTATACAACTTACATTTGAAAACATTGAGATCATTTTGAGAGACAGTGCATCCATACCCTTGATGCAATTGAAGTTGAAAATGTTAAAGCATCTGCGGGCAATTCCTGATTTCACCATATGCATCTATAATGGACGAAATTGGCCATTTTAACCGTTTAAGAGCTATCTTATACCCAAATGCATCATGTTCATCTGTTATCTGATGCAGTAATGCACTTGATGCACCTTCAGGAGTGTATCAACCCTTTAGAATTGGCATGATGCCTGGCTGCAGCACTGGTTAGGTACTCACAAGTTTAAAGGCAAGCATTGATGCATCGAGGTGACAAATTGGCATCATGCATTGGTCAATGTGTTATGCAGTCCTCAAAGGGTTAACTAATCCTTTAAGGATTGTATAGTGCTTTTATCTGCTATGACCTTTGTCGTTATGACGCATGAATGTAGCCCTGGCGAGTAACTCACCAGTGCTACATTCAAGCATCATGCCGACCCTACAGCGTTGAGACACTCCCGAAGGGTCAGCATGATGCGCTAAGGGAGCACCAGCAAGTTACTCGCCGGGGCTGCATTGGTGCATCATGACAACAAATGTCATCTTTTAGCGACACCCATCCTTAAAGAGCTAAGGAGTTCATCATCACCCATCCTACACCTCGGCTTGAGGACTTGGAGATGGCTGACTGTCTTCGAGGGAGACAGTAGTGCGTGTGGTCTTGACATGGTTGGTCACTGGCAGCGGTGTGCTCTGATATTTATAACGCCGGGTTAAAGCGGCACACATGTAGCAGGCCATCCGCCAGTAGGCCCTGCGGCAGGAGGTGCAGCGGGAGGCATAGATAACGGGGTTCATGAACGAGTTAGAATACAGCAGCAAGATAGCAGCCATGGCAACGTACACAAGCCAGTTGTGCTGCATAATCGCCTTTTGCCCGACGGTCACAGAGAGAACCGTGTAGGGAGTCCATGATATGATCAAAGCAGCCAGTACTAGTGCCATGGTGTGGGTTACCCTCCGGCTCTCGACCGTTTCTGTTTGTGGGTTCCGACCTCGGAGTGCTAATGACGCCTCATGGCGCTGCCTTATAGCGATGAATATCCTAACATAGAGTCCCACACTGATAGTCAGCACCACAAAAATCTGAGATACAACTGCACCCAAGTACACAGGGAATGGGAGGATGACGGATAGAAGTGATAATGTGACGAATATCGCAGGTGGTGTCTTAGCAATGTAGTATCCAATCAGGATAGATGTAAACACAGTGCAGTACACCCAGATGACTATAATCACTATGGTCGCTCTCCGTGTGGTCATCAGGTTCCGGTAGTTGTACGGATGTAGCACTGCACAGTAGCGGTCCACTGCAATGGCCAGAATGCTGAATAACGAGGCCCCTGAGGAGGTATACATGATGGAGAGGAGGATGGTGGCCGTTATCCGAGCTCCAAGAACACCGAGACACTGCGGGGTCTGCTCCAGGAAGTTCACTAACACCAGGGTGGGTGATAATAGGAGATCTGCTGACGACAAACTCAGAACGTACAAGTTTGTCACCGTTTTGAGCTCCGGGGTTGTGAGGATGGCTGTAATGTTGAGGGTATTGGACGCTGCTATGAGAACACTGAATATGATGTAAGTAGCAATAAGGCAGTGGATCAATAACGGGGTCTCGAGTTCTGTCGTTGTCACATTGTTCCTCGCCAAACTCATGTCGTGGTCTGAGGACCCGCTGCCGTCATCATAAATCATCATTGAGAAGTTCAACATGGTGGCGACCTGTCTCTTAAAGCTGGAAATATGGGTGATTTGCGAGATGGAAATGCAGCAGCCTTGCCCCAGGTTTACATGTTCTTGTTGTGATGTTGTGCTTCCTTTTCCATTATGAATTATTGCACGAAGCTTCTCTAGGTCCGTCCAGGTTCAAGGTAAATCTACAATGCACAAAATTGACATAGTAAGTTATTGACAGTGGTCATTGTATTATAAATTTCCTAAATCTTAAGTAAGAGTGCGACCTTGATGGATGTTCAGTGTAACCTTATAGAATCTTTATTTTTATGTTCTGACAAAATATTGTCAAAACGTTGAGTGTCATACATATAATCTGTATCTCAAAGGGAAACATGTATTAGTTATTTCACTGCATGAAGATTTGCATTTAATCACATCTAAGATGCCTAATGGCAATACTTTAAGCGATGTTAAGCTCAGTAATGCCTTGAAAATGTCCTGGAAAGGTCACAACAGCGGATTTAAATGGCATTTACTCGAATTAGATATGCTTAAGGTCTTCCTTTTGAGCATATTCAATTTGCTCAACTGCAAACATCCATGCAGTGATTATATTGATAATGCATATGTATAAGTAGCTTGGCTGCTGTGAATGGCATTGCATGGATCATTCTTTCTGACTGCCAACAATTATGTCATGTTATTTTTGATAAACAGATGTATTAATGTTTTCAACACATTCGTTTTTCGATAAGCTATATATGCAATCAAGCATTTAACAATTGCTCTAGAGTATCCTTCATGCTTGGCTACTCACATATAATAGGCCTATGTGCAAACAAATAACGATGATAATAAATGCAGCATTGTTACCGACAAATGGCTACTTTAGAAGCATGTGGCTATGTCTCACGAACTTGGGCCAATGTTTTTGTCTCTGACCGGGTGCCATCTCTGACCGGCCTGAATAGAAACAGTTTATTTAGGGCAGATGTAGATAGAATTTGGCTGAAAAGGTTAATGGATTTTATAACTCTTTAAAATAGTAATTAGCTGCCAATTTTTATCATCATCTTCCCTTAATGACCCGTTTTTATTTAGGCCGGTCAGAGATGGCACCTGGTCAGAGATGGCACCCAGTCTCAGACGTTGAGATTGGCCCAAGTTCGTGAGACACAGCCATGTATACTGTCCATAAAGAGTGACAACAGAATGAGGACAGGCTGGACAGCTACATTTATCAGAGCCTGTCTGTCCCCCTCTCCCTGTGACGGACCCTTTATCATACCATGGCTTTACCAGGGAGAGCCGGGTCACACACTTCCGGTGATTTGTTCTTCTTGTCAAGGGATATCAAACGGCCCCGGGTGAGGAATCAGACCCTACAAGGGGTTCAATTCAAATACCAACAACTGCCCAATTCCCTGTTCTACAACTATTTGTTTTATGTACAAAATACACAACATGGAGACTGATAAATGGAGAAGCCATTTAGTTTTTTCACTTCAATGTTATTTCTTTTTATTGTTGATTATGTGTATTGTTCCTGGAAATATTTGAAAATCTATATGTGCGAGAAAACATAACACGCTGACGAAATGTTACAAATACCAGCAAAGTGCTCTACACATTTGTTAGGATAATAAACAACATCTTTTTAAAAAATCAAGCAGCATGACTCCTCACATCTATACTGAGGAGTTAGCCATTTGAGGTCGGCACTATGCCTTAAATGTTCAATTGTTGCCATGGTGCACCAATGCATTGCCGGCGATCACGAGTACCTCGTCAGCACTATTTACCTCGAAGTCACTTGAATTGATAGACATTCTGAACTAGCAACCATATCTATATATATGCATTAACACCTCAAGTGAAGCCACTTGAACTATGTCAATATGAATAATTTAGATTTGGTTTGGCCCTATATCATTATTACATTACACATGTGATTATACCTACAAATTGTACCATTATAAATACATTGTACTCCCTCACAGGAGATGATGTTGCAATAAAAATATCCAAAACTCAAACTGCAACGTTGCTGCATAACGACCCTTTTGGAGTGCATCAACCCAACTGGAAATGGTCGGTTGCCCTATTTGTAGGTAAACTGTAGAATCTACTGTCGGTGTACAGTCTATTATAAAGTTACAGACGATGCTGTATTTAAACTACAGTATACTTTGCTTTGTACCTACATTTACTATTTACAGTGCCTCTAGGGATATGATGCATAGATGCAGCCGCGGTACTCCAAATTCATGCATTCATGCATCATGTCAAAGAAAATCGTATAGTGCAATAAAGAACTATGGGTTTTGAAAGTATGTTTAATCCATACTCTCACATGCACCGATGACATGTTAACTGAACCGTGGCAAGGGTAGGGGAGACCGATGGGTACCTTGGGAAATGGGAAAAGGGTACCAACCCCCAGGGCAGGTTCAGGTCAAAGTTAATATCTACTCAATGTCCCCAGTTTGTCATTTATTTTCCCATGAAGGCTATTTATAGCCTACTCTTGGGGAGAGAACCGCAGAAAAGAAAGTGACCCTGACTTTCATAGCAGAATGGCCAGTGAACATTGACAAACTGTTGTAGGTGAACGGGCCATTAATTATTCTGGAGGTGATTAAATTCGTAGTACATCTCTTGCTACATATACATTCTCACTATAACTCTCTCCATTCAGTCTTTGGGAATCAACAATCTAGTAATCTTTATTCCAGTTAGCTCATATCCAATAAAGGTTGATATACTTACTTCTAATGTACAATCAACCTATTCAAATGAGGTCTTGGACCATAAGATAAGGTTGACTTGCTAGATGAGAGAATGGCTAGATTAGGGGGTTAAATTATAAAACCCAATATTTTTCGCTGGCTTCATATGACTGCAATATGGTATTTACTTATTTATTTTGTAACAACCTTTTAGCCAAAGCGTGCATTATAGCCTCACTAGTACTAGAACAGAAAGGCTTTATTGATAAATTTGTTTATGTGGTTAATAACGTGCAATAATGGAAGGTATATGGATCTACCAACACCCAGGAATATTGGGGAAGCCGCACGCCACTGCATATAGATGGCGTATGGTTGTGTTTGTAAGCAAAACTACAGGGGGTGATTGCACAGTATTTATAGGGAGTTGAAGATTGTAAAGTTTTGTGTTGGTGGCTATGGCCATATTTTATGTAGTGCTCTAATGGTTTTTTGAAAAAATGGCCTGTAGCAGCAGGAAATAATGGTTTATGATATGAATGACTAGGTCGAATCAACAGAGTTAGCCTAGTATTCAATATTTATTTCAGGCTGACTTCTCTACTATTGCATTGATTTAATGAGGCTAGCAATTGCCCACATAGAGGGTTATCCCGCAGAAAATTGAGAGTCATATACGATTCTGGTCAGAAGTGAATACTGCAGGGGCACTTAATGGTCCATAAATAAGTTGGAAATGATGCCAATATTATGAAAACTTGTACACATGCTGCTGAATGTCTGCCAATTTTAATCAAATAATAGGAAAGGTATTCTCAGTGAGTCTACATATTTTTCAAAGGCTAGATTGGGGATCAGTGAAAATGCAAATTATTCAGCTGGTTTTACGCTAGACCAGTGCTCAAATTTTCCATGGTCAGTAGCTAATTTTGGTTGGAAATGTTTTGTAGGAAAGATATATCTTTTAGGTCAAGGGTGATTTTCAGAAATTGTAAATGTCCTGGTAGCTGTTATTGCGTTTTTCGCTATATTAAAGTATATAGTAAAAGGATTTCTTTCGCTGAGACCTGAAGCAAAAGGGCTATTACCATGGCAAAGTTGAAAAACCCCTCAGATTGATTTCTTTTTGAACTGGTGATGTACAGAATAATTACTTTTGCCAAATCTCGTGGAATATCTATGACTAGGTCCTTGAAATGTGAAAAAAAAAAATCAATTCACAAAAATATTATTGTCGGAGGGTCCCCGCGGCCGAGCCGCAAGTGGGTTTCAGTTTATAGCCACTAGGGGTAATGCAGAGTAATTTGATATGTCTTATTTATTTTTACATTAATCACATTAACACAGGTATATCAAAATTTTGTAGTATCTACAGTTTGTAACCAGTCAAGGGCATACAGGGAGCAGGCATTGATGATCGACTCTTGAAGGCTCCACAGTGAGTATTTAGTTAGAGGCTGGCACTGCAAATGGCATATCTGCTACTACAAGGACAATCTCCACCATATTTTTTTAAAGTGTACTTTTTAAAAATCATGAAGAAATGTAGAAAAACATGAGTCAATGGCCTTTCAATATTCGTCATATTATGACGTCATAATGACGTCACACCTTGACCTATACTATAGCGGCCATGGGTATGATGTGGATTCACTAGCTCAATGGAGGCAGCTACGGACTAGTCTTCCCCTGAGAGATTGCAAATGGCGGTGGTAGATAATGGGTAATGTGGTTGTCATGACAACAATGGGAATGTCAAGGTCAGGGAGCTATCACCAAACAGGGGTCAGGGGTTATCTCATGGATCAAGCTTATCATGAAGGCCAGTTGAAAATATTGACTTGGCTCTTTCATGAGCTCTGCATTATTGGCTTACAGTGAGACATGAACCCTGAATACTATTGTATCAACGTTTTGACAAGTTAAGGTAGTATCGACTACAGACCTAATATTTCTGTGAATTAGATAAGAAATATCTAGGGTTGGCCCTGTTTTGCCAGATAGGGTCGGGTTACCCGAGATGCATTTTTGGTCAAAAGAGTCCTCCTGGTGGACACAGAACATTGAATCAACATACAAAATGGTCGTCAATGTTGATTCAATATTGATTCAACGTTGATTCAAAGTTGAACTGAATTGTGTGCGCACTGGGCTCTAGCCATGCACTAACAACAGTGTAGGGCATATTTGAAACCCGCCCTGGAAACACGTTGATACAGATAGAGAAGAAATAGCGTCAAAAGGGAGTCCAGGTCGCCCAAGGTCGCCTCAGTGACTAAAGGAGTCACATGGGAGAGTTATATAGCTCTCTGGGTCATATGACTCCCCCAGGTGACTCCCTTGGGCCAGCCAGAGAGTCACCTAGGTTCCCTTAGGTGACCTGGACTCCCTTCCTTCAATAGAGGTTCCTCACTGAGTATAAATCCCATCTCCCATCAAAGAATGTCTGAGTGTCCAAGGCAGTGGAAATAAACAATATATATGTGGAACAAATACACAAAACTGCAATAACATCAGTGGTTGGCATGTCCATGTCGTTGCTCCCATCCTTGGTTGACCCTAGACCTGGGGAGATTGAAGAATAACAACGCTGCCACAAGCTGTTATGAGTCCCATCCCATGCTAATGGCCCTAGACCCTTAAATTCGATATGGCGACATGGACCATTTTGGGCCTTAGTGACATGGGACATGAGGAAAAAAATAGATAGTGACATGGGACATGGAGCATTTCTTAAAATCGATATGGCGACATGGACATTTCTTAAAATCGATATGGCGACATGAGCATTTCTTAAAATCGAATTGGGACATGGGGACCCCCCATCAAGGGCCCCATGCTACACTCAGCCTAACCCTTCACTCCCCCTCTTTGACATAACCATGGACCTTATGATTATGCCTATCTTCCAACTCTAACTCCTTCTTACCAGTCAAGTACCAAGACTGTAGCAGATTTAAAGGAAACACAGATTAATGATATCGTTACCTTCTATTATGATATGGAAGAAAATCTCATATATTTGAATTCTGCTGATGGAAATTCAGATTTTCCCCAAAAGGAACAGAGAAAGGAAAAGGAGCAATAACCTCGGCTTTAGAGTGGCTAGCAATAACAATAAACCTGTGTTATGATGGATTCTCTGTGTTCTGAAGGATGGACAGCGCCAACCTCAGAGCTAGCTCTATGAGGCCAAAAGAAAATAAGGTGTGTTTGCCTCGACCATGTAGACCAATACAGAGCCTAGCCTAGAAAATAAATCTATTTTGAAAGGTTGTTTTTTTAGTTTCATTAATGAGCCACGGGTCAATGCCATGTATTCTTGGGCCCACGGCATAGTTTCTGAGTAGTTTACAAGCCTACAGTAAGAAAAAGACAGGTTGACCTACCTACCCTATAAATTCTCAGACCCCTCAACCGGAAACAGACCCTTTATACCTTTGTTAGCCTGACTCCTGCAGCTGGCCTTTCATCCCCCTCTCCTGATAGAGGTTCCCTGTACAATACCACCTTAAGCGAGTGGTCATTTTTTTAAACGGGGAGGGGGGGGGGGTCGCTGGATTTTCGGGAAAGCGGGTCGACATTCTTTTTGGTCCCCCCCTCAGGCAGGATGAAATTGAGTGCAGCCGACGCCTTTGAGCTACAGGTGCCTCAAGAGAGGTCCAAATGTGTTTGGTCGTCCCCTTCGAGGGGGCCAAATTTTTTTGATCCCTCCCCAAATCTACCAACCCCCCCCCCCCCCCTTGGGTGAGGAGGTACAACCGACCTAGCTCATGTGAGTTCATGGACAAACGTTTTGAGCGAGTTTTACCCCAATGTTATTGAAGTCTCACAACCGGAAAGTCTTAATAATTGACCCCCGTTTTTCTTTCCCTTTTTCTCCATCTTTATTAATGGTTGGAATTCCAGTTACATATCTTTTTTTAAATTTAAAAACATATTTAAGACAACACATGAACTGGGCCATGGTAAATTTTAAGACTAAGACTTTAGTAAGATTTCATTAAGACTCACTCAAAACATGTGAGCTAGGTCCCATCTGCGTGGAGGAGAGTGGATGGGTGGTGTGTACCTGATGACTCTATGTCCCATCCTCTTACTCCAAGGATCGCGTTCAACCCTTAAAACCCTAAGTAAGGCTTCAACACAATGGACATTATGCTTTTTGTCATAATGATGCATGAATGCAGCCCTGAGGAGTAGCTCAGCAGCGCTGCATTCATGCATCATGCCAACCCTTCAGGAGTGTATCAACCCCACTGTGGGGAGTTTACATTGAATATTTTTTTGTTTATAATGAGATTTTGTTAACTCATGAATGCAAAAAATTATGTATTTCACCAATGATAAATAATATAAGCATGTACTAGGGTTTCATCAACCTAATATGGCAAGTTAAGTGTCCAATCGAGGGGAACGGTATACCCTATGAAGACTGAGTTAGACGATATGCGAAAGTAGATATGCAGTATAGATAAGCAGCATAGATACCCCTTGAGTCGGGGGACAGGCTATGAGCAACTTACATAGTTATGATATATATATATAGCCGGTGATCCACTGCTGCGGGTTTCCTGCAAATTTTGCCTTACGAGTAGGCCTTCACTCCCAAAAAATCAAAATTTTTAGATTTCTGTGAATGTAGTCGTTGCATGCCGCTCATCACTCGCGACGTGGTTGCAGTGACTTGCAGCGGCAGATCCACTGCGGGAACATTCTGTGAGTGTGTACTCACACAAGTCTCATTCGCAGGTAATTTGCAGCATTTTAACGGCAGTGGATCACCGGCTTATACCAGCTCTCTCTGACTGTGTGCACTGTGATCGAGCTCCACTCAGTGTGCAGGGTATGAGAAGCTCATATTATGTGTCTAGCTCTACCCTTTCCCTCCCTACTCCACCCAGGTACCACCAGGCTCTCCGACTACCCCTTATGATGTCTAGTACAGGCTTTACTCAACCCAGTAGGGCTTTTATTAGGATTTGATGTCTTTAAATAACACTTTCTATATCGAGAAGAAGCACTTATATGAATTGGGCTGACTTTCATTGAGGGGTTCCTTACACTTACCCCAGGCATTTTCCTTTCTCTGTAGGGACTTCCGCTCAACCGAAACGATCAGGTTTGATCAAATTTATTGAATCAGTGACTGATGAGCCTTCATTTGGGCTAATCCTTAGTCTCTGGTCCCAACTCGATAGTAGTAAAGTCTGGGCAAACTCATACAGTCCAGTTTGCTCTGTCCTGTGGACCTCCCCACAGGGGACGGTTACATAACCTGACCAGAGCCCCCTATCAGCTGATCAGCTGGAGGAGGCTGGAGGGGGCTGGTGAAACCATAACACCATATGTGGGTGGGGTGTGGGTGGGGTGTGGGTGGTGGGGCTCTATTTTGCAAGAATAATGTTCTTCAGGTTAGTTCAGGTGCCAAAGTCCCTTTTTTAGCCTAACTTTATTTCATTAATTCCTGGAGGGCCCAGAGATGGTAGTTTTGTTGGATAAGGCCAAATTTTAAAAGGAGAGTAGTCCAGGTGCGAAAGTCCCTTTTTATCCTAACCACAATGTATTTTATCAATTCTATAGAATGACACCATAGTTAACCAAAGTATAGTATAGGAACGGCCTAGAGATTATAGTTTCATAGGATTAGGTCAAATTTAAAAAAAAGACAAGGTGCCAAAGTAATTTTTCTAGCCTAGCCACAATATAAGCCCATACAAGGACCTGGGGACCCCAACGAGGGATGTGTGGACACATACAAGGATCTAATGACCCTGGCAAGGGGTGTGCAAGCCCATACAAGGGTCTGAGGACCCAAGTGAGGGTTGTGCTGCCTATACAAACCAGTGCCTGGTG
Source organism: Harmothoe impar (assembly GCA_947462335.1). Taxonomy (NCBI): domain Eukaryota; kingdom Metazoa; phylum Annelida; class Polychaeta; order Phyllodocida; family Polynoidae; genus Harmothoe; species Harmothoe impar. Next base: position 19,251,600 of record OX381719.1, read on the forward strand.
ATCCCAGCCAGGGGTGTGTGAGCCCATACAAGGGGCAGCGGCGGGTGTGTGAGCCCATACAAGTAACTCATGACCCTGGCAGAGGGTGTGCAAGCCTATATGAAGGCCTGGTGATCCTAGCTAGGGATGTGTGAGCCCATATAAGGGGCTGGTGACCCCAGCAAGGGGTGCGCGAGCCTATACATGGCAGTGAGGGGTGTGTGAGCCCATACGAGGGGCAGCGAGGGGTGTGTGAGCCAATACAAGGACCTGGGGACCCCAGCAAGGGTTGTGTGGGCCCATACGAGGGCCCAGTGATCCCAGCCAGGGGTGTGCGAGCCCATAAAAGAGGTAGTGCAGGGTGTGTGAGCCCATACAAGGTGAAGGAAGGGTTGGGCAAGCCCATATGAGGGGCAGCGAGGGGTGGGAGATGCCAGACGAGGGGTCAGATAGCTAAATTAGGGATGGGCAAGGCCAAACGAGGGATCAGATGGCTAAAAAATGGGTAAGCGAGGCCAAACGAGGGGTTGGATAGATAAGAATTGAGTAAGAGAGGCCAAATGAGAGGTCAGGTAGCAAAACTAAGGGTGAGATAGCCAAAAATGGGGTTGGAGAGGCCAAACAAGGGGTCATAGAGCTAAAATTAGGATGGGCGAGGCCAAACGAGGGGTCAGATGGCTAAAATAGGGGTAAGCGAGGCCAACCGAGGGATCAGATAGATAAGAATTGGGTTAGAGAGGCTAAATGAGAGGTCCGGTAGCAAAACTAAGGGTCAGATAGCTAAAACTGGGGTTGGAAAGGCCAAACGAGAGGTCAGATAGCTAAAAATGGGGTGGGAGAGGGCAAACAAGGGGTCTGAGGCTCTCTACCCCAATTCATAGCTCTCCGACCCCTCGTCTGGCCTCTGCCATCCCATTTTTAGCTATATAACCCCTTGTTTGGCCTCTCCCACCCTAGTTTTAGCTTTGTGACCCCTTATTTGGCCTCTCAAACCCAATTCTCAGCTATCTTACCCCTTGTTAGGCCTCTTCCACCCCATTTTTTAGCTATCTGGCCTCTCGCTTGGCCTCTCTAACCCAATTCTTAGCTATATGACCCCTCATTTGGCCTCTCCCACCCTAGTTTTAGCTATATGACCCCTTGTTGGCCTCTCCCACCCCATATTTAGCTATCTATAATAATACACTGGTGCCGTGACCACTACAAAAACAGATTTTGTAGCACCACCAGACCTGCCTGCCCTTGTCTGTATTCTCCCAACCCATCTCTGGCTGTCCCCACTTTCACAAGGGTGTCTGGCCCTCATTTGGCCTCTCCCACCCCACTTTTAGCTATCTGACTCCATGGTTGGCCTCTCCCACCCCTTTTTCTAGCTATCTGACCCCTATCTAACTCCTCCCACTCCATTCTTAGCTATCTGACCCCTTGGTTGGCCTCTCCCACCACATTTTGGGCTATCTTACCACTCATTGGCCTCGCATAACCCATTTCTAGCTATATTACCCCTTGTTTGGCCTTACCCACCCTATTTTGAGCTATCTGACCCCTCGTTTGGCCCTCTCTCACCCTAGTTTTATATTACCGTAAAACCTCGGTCATAAGCTGAATATTATTTGGCGTTTTTATTTGCTAGAAGCCGAATTCTAAGCCCCAAACTCCTATTCGGCTTATAGGCGAGGTTTTAATAAGGTAGAAACATAGTGAAAACAAATTTCAAGCACTTTTGTTAAAAGCTGAATTTTACTCTCAAACTCACATTCGGCTTATGACCAAGGTTTTACAGTATTTGTTTTAATAGGTTAAAAGTTCCCCCCCCCCCCTTATGGGTCGAAAAACAGTGTGAGCGAGGGCTCTTTGAATTATAGTAACGTGTGGGTTTTTGGTCCAAAACAAGTTAACATTTTTTGCCCCCCCCAAAGGGGTCCAAATGTTTTATCCCCCCCCCCCCCTGTCAAGGGGGCCACCTCCAAATCGTTTACACCCCCCGGTCAAGGGGGCCACATTCTTTTAAACCCCTTGTTGATAAAAAATGATCACTCCCTTAATCATCCATGGGGGAGGGGGGCATTGGTTGGTTTGAGGGGGGCCAAAAAAATGTCAACCCTTCTAGAGTGGGGGGGGGGGGGCAAAAAAATTCAACTCCTCAGGGGGGGGGGGGTAAAAATGTCACCCCTTTTCAGCGAAAAAGCCTACACATTACTAAAGTTCAAAGAGGGGGGGGGGCAGAAAAATTCTGAGGGGTCTCAAGGGGGGTGGCTGGAAAATCCACCAACCCCCCCCCTCCCCCCCAAGGGTAAACTCCAAGTGCCCTACCAGCTTTCAATATGATAAAATGTAAGGAGTAGTGAGCCCCAGCCCCTGTGACTTCATCCCCATGGTATCAAGTATCTAAAACAACCACAGAGTTGACCCTTATCAGGTGCTAATTAGGTGCAGGCCACCCCAGGGTCTGCTGGTGTCAGGAGCTAGATCAAACTGATTACGGAGTGAACTGGACTGCATATGAAAAGCTTGTTTGACAAACATGTCATCAGAAGTTGGTTAATCAAATCAAGTACCAGTTCCTGTGCACAGCCTGGTAGGAAGTCACCATCTAAATATAGCAGATTGTTCAGTCCCTTTTGTAGCCCTTGTTGGCTAGGCTCCACTACAACTGTAGCTGCAGGGGTGCCGAGATTCGGGCCTTAACCCTTTAAGGACGGCAAAGTGCTTTAAGGTGCTATGCCCTTTGTCGTCATGATGTATGAATGCAGCCCTGGCGAGTAACTCACCAGGGCTGCATTCAAGCAGCATGCCAACCCTCAGGGTTGAGACACTCCCGAAGAGTTGGCATGATGCACCAACGCGGCAATGGCGAGTTACTCGCCGGGGCTGACTTGGTACAACGTGATGACGAATGTCATCATTTAGCAACATGCATCCTGAAAGGTTAACCGGCTTCAGCGAGACATACCCCTGCTGTCATTGGTTAACCAGATTCATTACCAGAACTTTCCCAGACAGCCGACCAATCAGCGACCCTCTACTATACGGCGGGACCAATCAGGGACCTTCTACTATCGGACAGAACTAATACATACCTGTTAAGGGTCAGAGTGCAGGCCTCAGGGGCAGAGCTATATGACAGGCCACCACAGACCTATGGGGATCACAGGGGATGCTATAGATTACAGGGCTTGATGTAGGGCCTTGGGACTGTACAGAGAATAAGAGCTATACCCCAGGCTGACCCCTCACATTTAACATGCACATATGAGTTCTAGGCAGGCCATATATTTGAGAACAAGGCTATGGTCTCTCTTCGAGGAGCCGCTCAAGCTGGCCCCACTTCGTCCCCGGAAGCATCCGAGCAACATTATTGAGGGGTTATAACCACATCACTTCCCCTGTATATTGGGGGATCCTTCCACCGTACCCTTCCACATTTATAGCATTTCCGCACCAAGTGCACCAAGACTATTTTCACCGGCAAGCTTTGGTGCCAGCAATGATGGCCGAGAACACAGGTCGAGGGGGTGCCAGCTTGGGACCACCAATCTGTGGCTTTAGACAGGAAGTGTGGGGGGGGGGGGGGTTAAAGTGACATGGTCCGATTATCAGGGCTCAAAAATCAATTTATATTTAGTTAAGAATGAACCAAAATGTTCCTTGTGGCCATATTTCATGTGCTACTTACCTATAGTTTATAATAGGGATCGGGCAGGATCTATTTGAATTGTCGCTGGGGAGGGACGGGAAGCTTTTGACCCCTCTCTCTAATGGAAAATTATTGGCAGACAAAAATCCACCAAACCTCTCTGCCTGTTGTTAGAGAATGAGCACTTCCCAGCCTAAAAACGTTCAATTTAAAAATATTATTTAAAAAAACATTATACCACCTCCCTCTCTCTTCCCCTTTCTGTCTATTTGTCTGCCTGTCTGTCTGTCGTGCTGTCTCTCTGTCTGTATCTCCCCTTTTGTCTGTCTCTCTGCCTGTCTGTCTGTCTCTCTCCATCTATCTGTCTCTCTATCCTTCTCTCTCTCTCTCTCTCTCTCTCTCTCTCTCTCTCTCTCTCTCTCTCTCTCTTTCTTTCTCTATCTCTTTCTCTCCCTCTCTCTCTCTCTCTCTCTCTCTCTCTCTCTCTCTCTCTCTCTCTCTCTCTCTCTCTCTCTCTCTCTCTCTCTCTCTCTCTTCCAATGTTACCAATCTACCTTTAATTGCCCACCTACCCGTGGGCGGTATGGTGGCCTCCTCCCACGTTCAGACACCCCCAGGAGAGAAGCCTCTCACAGTTAACTAAATCTCACCCATCACATGCCAATTTACCATCCCAGCCCTCTCGATTAAAAAAAACAAACTATTTTTTTTACAATTCTATTTATAGATGGAAATAAAAAGTAGTGTACTAAAATTTGTCCTTATTCAGCAGAGTAGTGACTTTAACAGTTTTAGGTCTCAGGTATATAGGGCTACCCACTGGGAAATTAATGTATTGTTTGCATCTAAATGGCAATGTGAAAGGGACATTATTGGTCTGATATCATATATATGTTATTATATGGTCATTCTTTGATATGAAAAGTGATTGAATCTTGATTACAATATATTTTTTCTTCTAGAGAAATTATTATACACATAATACATTAATGTCATGTAGGTTCCTTATGGTGCTTTGCCTCTTGGCATCATGAGGTTTGGATGTGTTTATGAATATGGTGGCCTGTTTTGGATGGACAAACAGTATAAATCCGATTCCAGGAAACTTCCCTCCCAAGCTGATTATCAGGAACGTCATTTGCATTGGTACTTTATGGGCAGCTTTAACCCTTTATGGATGGCATATCAATGGATGGCATGTCACTAAAAGATGACATTTGTCGCCATGATGCACCAATGCAGCCCCGGCGAGAAACTCGCCGATGCTGCATTAGTGCATCATGCCAACCCTTCGGGAGTGTCTCTACTCTGTAGGGTCAGCATGATGCATGAATGCAGCCCTGGCAAGTTACTCGCCAGGGCTTTATTCATGCATCATGACGACCAAGGGTTTGATACATTAATGCATGATGCTGTCCTTAAAGGGTTAATGTGTCATGCCCTTTGTCGTTATGATGAAACATTGATGCAGCCCTGGCGAGTAATTCGCCAATGCTGCATATAATCACCATGCCAAACCCACTGGGTAAATTCACTCATGATGGGTCATCATGATGCATCAATGCAGCCCTGACTTTCCAGGGCTGTATTCATCAAAGGCCACCCCCTCCCTCTATATAAAGACCCAGGGTGCCGGTCCTCACACATATCCCACTGTTACTGGAGGGGCAGCAAACGTTTCGCCTTTATTGGGTTAATGTAAAAAGATATATAATCAGGGCAGTATTTGTTGTGACTGGGAGGAGTGCACTGATATTCCTCGGAGCCTGCCTATATGACCTATCTCTCAATCACTAGTACCTAACCTAGTTAGTGATTTTTTGGCTCCCTATACGACCAACCTAGGTAAGTTATTATTGTCAGGTTGGTTGGTACTGACCAACCCACCTTAGTCTTTTAATTTCTGAGCCACTGAGTGGTCATCATAGTAACTTACAGGTGGCACCAACTAGTGGTATACAAATACAACAACTAAGGTACACACCAATGATGTACCTAGGTTAGCCGCGACAGACTGACCCCTCAGTCATCTTGACTAACACACATATGAAGAACCTATGATAGTCTGTACTGACTAACCCTTTCAACATATGGATTTTCAGTGTGGGCTGCTCTGTTGACAATATCACATTGCCAATTAGTGGGGAAGGTAATCAGGGGGAGTGGGGTAGGTGTGTACAGTAGGCAACGGATTATCTATTGTATTACATCTAATTGCCAATTAGCTCTTGATTTATTGTTCATGTAAATGAACTGAATCACTAAGAGGGACTGATCGCTGGGCCACAGCGTCGACATAAACCTAATGGTTAAGTCCTGAAATATGCTAATATTATTTGATTTCAATTTCCCTGATTTAACACTTTGTCTTTGCATAATGCCAATCCATTTTATGGAATGTCATTAATGACTTTTAATAGGATCATGAATTCATCCCATTTGGATTTGTCTGCTGTTGTTTAAATATTGCCTCCCGCTCTTTTGTCAAAGTAAAGCACATGATCAGATCAAAAGGCAGACCAAATTATATTTTTAAGAAAAGGAAATTCAGATACCATTCCATCTTGCATTGAATAACCCCATTGCGAGTAAATATATTCGATGATGACGCACCCTCCCCGTCGATATACAAAGCAGGCACTTTTACATTACAAAACTAGTATATGTGAGAAATATTCCTTAAAACTACTCCTGGTTTTTAATAAACCAGACAGGCACTTATTTGAGAGCAGGCATTTCTTTAGAGTGCTTAACGTTTTTTTTATTATTGTGGTGAATTGGCACTATTTTGTAAACTATATATTATGCTGTAATAAACTGAAACATGTCATTCGTCAGTTGGCCTTATATACCATGAAATAACACACCAATACCATACTTTGTCAGAAGAGGCAGCAAATATTAAAAGCAGACTTTATTATATATACAGTACTAGCCTGGGTACTCAATCATTTCAATCCACCTGTTCCCTGGTGTTCATTTATACAAGACCGTTGCAACTGAAAAGTGCATTATATTATATCATAATTGAGCTATACTGAGTATGAATATTGATACTGTCCTGTTATTATTAAAACAGATGAACCTCATATCCTCATATCACCGTGCAATATGAAACTTCGTAGCACCTTTCTACCTAACGTCCCTATAGACTTAGACATTGTCTGTTCATAAAAGACCCTGTTGTCTGGGCCTCTGTAGTGCCCCCATACGAACATGCCAGAAATGATAAGGCTCGTTTTTGACTTCCCTAGATGCAGCGAGAGAGAAAAACGACTTCTCATCACTCGAGCGGACATAAAATCTGACCGCTCTATTTGGCGTCTGTCACGGCTGAGGCCTGCGGAAGGGATTAGTCATTTAAAGGTCGCATAGTGCTTTAAAGCATAATGCATCATGATCAAAACCCACAGCTCTAGCGAATGAAGTGCCTGTACAAGGGTAAAAATCTACACGAGTGACACGGCGAGACAGCCGTTTTAGACCCTTTAAAAAATCAACTTACGCAGGAAGATTAGGAATAAAAATCGATCCACTCTTTTCTCTAAGTTCTTATAAATATACCTAAACATCAACACGATGACACAGATCTTCTGCCAAAATTCGATACATCAACAGGGTCAAAATTGTGAGTACCCATGTAGAGGCACAATGAATTTCCAAGGGTTACATGCATCATGCTGACCCTGTGGGGCTGATACACTCCTAAAGTGTCGGTATGATGCATGAATGTCCCCCTGGCGATTTCATGCATGCATGATGCCGACAAAGGGTAAAGCACATTAAAGCAGTATGCGGTCCTCAAAGGGCTAGTCTTGACTGCCGGCATCTGGTAGCGACTTATTAGGTTCTGGAGGGACAGCTGTTTTCACATTGAACATGCAATGGTAACAGTGAAACAGAACCCTTATGGGACAAAAAAAATAGATTTCTCTAATAATGAGTCAGAATGTTCAGATATGACACACTTAACTTTTTATCTATTCCATTCCACTTCATTCCCTTTGATTTTGCTCAAATTTCATTTTATTTCTCAATATATGGTCATTTTGGAATAACGTCGTGCGCAATTGTAATGCCCCCCCCATGCCAATCATACATACAGGGTTGATGCTCTAATGCAAACCCTAGCGAGTTACTCGCAGGGTTACTCGCATAGGCCGCGTTGATGCATCATTATTCATACTGACAAATATCCCTTTGAGACATATCATGTCGTTCTTAAAGGTTTAGTGTCAAATAGCGCAGTTCAGACAATCTTATTTTGTTACCATAACATCATTTTACAAGGATTTGGATGGTTAATGGGTCTAGAGAGGTACTCGGAAGCCTCTAAACCCCCTTATTTGCTTATCCAAGAGTCATTTATGACTCATGAATCAGCTGATGAGTGTAAGGTGGGCCACATTGAAAAAGTAAACTTGTCTCCAGACTCGTCGAAGTGACTATCATGAAATAAACGAGTCAAAAGTTGTCTAACTTATCAGGTTACCATCCCACAAAAAGAATTTGGAGCTGACAAATGTCAGGTTTTGGGCTGGCACATGCCAAGTGGGTCTTCTATCTCCAGCTACAAGACCCGCTTCCTTGTCACTTAGATGAGTTTTTGACTCGTTTATTTTATGACCGTCACTTGGAAGAGTCTGGAGACAAGTTTAAGTTTTGAGTGTAGCTATCAAAATTAAGTAACCCGTTGAGCGCTCCATGGTGAATTCATTTCTTTCGTCTGGTGGTACATGAATACAGCCATGGTGATTCTAATCGCCAGGGCTGAATTCATGCATTATGCCAACCCTCCGGGCTCAGATAGTCGATAGTAAAAGTAGATGTTAAAAAATTGATAAAGTATTAAGAACGAAGGATTTTCGCAGTAGCCCACCACAGTTTTTTTTTCTACCCCCCTGCAAGAGGGTTCCAGATTATGGTCCGCACCTTACCCCAGGCAAGGTTCAAATTCAATCACAGCTGACCCCTGCTCTGGTTAATTGCCGGGTGAAATTATTTTCTCCTACTAGAGGTGTCCTCAATATTTGGTAACCCCCCCAAAAGGGACGAAACTATTTTGGTCCAGCCCAAATCCACCCCACACATCCATGTTATCAAAATATGAGCACACCCTAATGTGGGTTTGAGTGTTGACTTTGTCAATACGAGTTGACAGGTATCCCTACACACAGTCGCGCCCTGCTGTCAAGTCTGACAGCTAAGCAGCTGTAGTGGGGGAGGTACATGACAGCTGGATTACACCTCCTTCACACTGTCATGAAATCAATCAACTCACACATCTTGTACATAATGGAATAAGGGGGTCTTGTACACAGGCATTTCAAAAAGTGGAATACTGACATCAAAATAGTTAGACCCTCACTACAAAGTCTTGACGTCTAGAGCAAATAGTCTATGAAAATCAAATCAAGATGTATCTCAGCGAACCCAGTGAACTCTTGCAGCTGTGTCTCATGAGATCGGGCCAATGTGAACTAATTTTGTTTTCCTTGTATCTTTTTTTTAAAGTGGCCAGTCTAAGATGGCCCCCAGTCAAAGATGGCACCCATGCAGTCAATGACCTTCACATTGGCCCAATCTCTTGTGACACAACCTTACACCTTTTAAACACGGCCATGGAAGCTGTCCTTTTTACTGAGGTGCACTTAATTAGGGTCTTTGGCCCTCTGGGTACAGCAATATGGCCATATTATAAGATGCTAGAGTTAATCTTTATCATGTAGGTAGATTGACATCTTGCTTATTGGGTTAGGATTAAGATATGGTTACGAGAACCTAAAGGTTGCAATTGTCGTTCACACTTGAACAAACCCCAACCCTGCTCCGCAGCATTTCTAGAGTAGGCCTTACATAAGGTATGACAATGTGAACAGGGCAATAAATTAGTAGGCGTACTGGTGAATTAGGCACAGGATCTCCTTGGCTTAGCCCTGAGGCAATGTTAGGTGTTATGTCAGTAGTGAAGGGCTGTGTTGTGGGGTAAGAGGTGTTATGTCACAGCTGTATACTGCTCCATCAATCAACCCGGAGCAGCTCAGAGTATGGGAGCAGCTCAGTATTTACACTGGACTCCTGTGGTAGGATGTTACCACCGGTAATGGCTAAACTGTTGATCTGGACATAGACTGGGCTCCTGTGGTAGTGTTACCACTGGTAATGGCTAAACTGCTGATTTGGACATACACTGGGTTTCTGTGGTAGTATGTTACCACCGGTAATGGCTAAACAGTGTTACACTGGACTCCTGTGGTAGGATGTTACCACCGGTAATGGCTAATTCATGTTACACTGGGCTCCTGTGGTAGTGTTACCACTGGTAATGGCTAAACTGCTGATCTGGACATACACTGGATTTCTATGGTAGTATGTTACCACCGGTAATGGCTAAACTGTGTTACACTGGGCTCCTGTGGTAGTATGTTACCACTGGTAATGGCTAAACAGTGTTACACTGGGCTCCTGTGGTAGTGTGTTACCACTGGTAATGGCTAAACTGCTGATCTGAATATACGCTGGGCTCCTGTGGTAGTGTGTTACTACCGGTAATTGCTAAACCTCTGATGTTGATGTACTGTTAATACACTGGGCCCCTGTGGTTATAATTCTGTTACCACTGGTAATGTTTAAACCGCTGATGGGAATATACACTCGACTCATGTGGTAATATGTTACCCCAGTAATAACTAAACTGCTAATCAGTTTACGTATACACTGGTCTCTGGTGCTAAAACAATGATACTGGCAACTAATACCGATTGATTTTAAATTTAACGGTATCAAAAATAAAACTCTATAAGTTGTAATGCTTCAAAATGTCTTGACCTAGGCTTCTTCCGATCCAACAAATCCTAGTCATCCCAAATCTGATGATAAGTGAGAGAATGAAAACCCTGACACCAAAATAACCCGTAATTGATGACTCCGGGGTAGTGCTGAAGGGTGTGAGTCGGTCGGGGTGTGCCACCATTTGAAAACCAATGAAGTGTCAAATTTAATTAGTTCTGGTGTCTGCCCTGGAGGGAGGATCCAGTAACCATGTCAGGAGTGGTGAGGGGTGGTCAAGTTACCAGTAGGTAAAGTGATTAGATCAATACCATATATAACTCATTTGAAGGGGCAATAGCACCCTTCACACTTAACCACACAGCATACAAGACAAGTACTAGAAATATAAATAACATGAGACAAGCCAAAAATATAAATGGGACACGCTTGGTGATAATGCCGCTTTAAGGGCAGCATTGTGCTTAAATGCAATGTGCCCTTAAATCAATTATTTTTTCAACGAGCCTACCAGGAACTGGTTTATTATTTTTTTAAAGGTTGGTATACACTTTCTTGATGTGAGACAAGAAATACAGATAATATTATGCTTGAACGCAGTGAGTAAATCGCCAGGCATGTTTTATTATGCATTTTATTATGCATTATTCTAACCATAGGGGGTTGATAGACTCATGAAGGGTTGGTATGATGCATGAACGCATCCCCGGCGAATCTAGACGAAAGAAAGTATAGCACATTAAGACACTCTGTGGTCCTTAAAGGATTAGTCATGTTACATACATGTTAGAGTCTTTTCTAGAAGTACTTTTCTATTACGTTTCTATTAAGCATTAATTTCTATTATTTTATATATTTTTTATTTATATTATTATATATACTAGTGTCCTTTTTGAAGTGAACATGTAGAGAATGTATAACGTTGACTAATACATAAGCAATGATGATATTGTTATTTAATATTTATTTATGTTTATAAATAATGGTTTTGAAGGTCTATAGCCAATGCTAATCATATCTGTGTAGTGCGAATCAACAACCTTATTATTGATTTACAACACCTGTTTGTTGTATGCCTTATCTGATTCATTATTTTCAAGAGCAAGACAATCAACAGTTTGGCTGCTGTTGACGTGAGGTCTAGGTGATAGTCGTGGTTCCCCACTAATTCCACTGCTCGCATTGATTCTTAACCACAATTCCGGCTCCTCAGATTCAATATCAACTATCAGCCCTTGTTTTTTTCTAGATTTGCCAGGTGGAGAACTGTGTCAATCCTGCCATGGCCGCCAAAATGCTTATATTAAATTATTACTCCCTACTTATCTATGCTTAAAGTTCTAAGTTCAAATGTTATTTTTTACTTGTTGTGGATGTATATATGGGTCAGATCAAAAAATGATGCAGATCTGGGTTTTGCAGGGGTTGTCTGTTTTCCAACAGCTACAGAATAAAAATACATAGACTAGTATTGTCCTTGGTGGTTTAATATAAGGGGGGACACATTAGGCTTTCAGAAAAGAAAAAAAAATTCAAATGTACAATGATTTTTCGTTGAGTTATTGGCCTCCAAAGTTGAAAAATGGCTAAAATTCATGGTTTTCAGCTAATAACCCATGTTTTACAGGGCCCTCATGACAACTTTGTTTAACCCTTTAATGTGTTGTCATGATGCACCAATGTAGGCAGACTTAGTGAGTCACTCGCCGATGCTGCATTTGTACATAATGCTGGCCCTTTGTGAGTGTCTCAATGCCATAGCTGCATGATGCTTGAGTGCAGTATTCATGCATCATGACGACCAAGCACATGATGCATTAAGGCATCATGCCGTCCTTAAGGGTTTAATTGGTGGTAACGGTTCCTTTTGGCTGTTTGATTGTAAACCATCCTAAATGTCTTAATTTAAGACTCTCCGTTTACAACATCTAACACAGAATATGCCTTCTAAAATATACATACCTGTACCATCCAGTCGCGATTTAGCGCGGGGGCACTTTTCAATTTGGCGGGGCCATTAAAAAAAAGACAGGCGCTTATTCGAGATCCTATTTCAGTGCTTAAGGAGTACCTCAAAACCCCTATACCCCCGGTGCTTATACAAGACAGGCGCTCTTTCAAAACCGGGCTTTTTCGGGATGGTAAGGTATCTGTGTTAAAATGGGATTAGTGTGAGTATAATGTATCTACCTGACACACAAACAGTGTAGTGTAGCTTTGTCTGAATAATAGATACCTTGTAGAATGTACATATTGATCCTGTAAACTATTAAAACACACGCTCACCTAGATCGATACTCCTCCTGGTGGTAACTCAGTTAAAGTCCCTGTTTACTCCTCCTCCAGTGCCTAGTGCCTAACATGTGGTGTCTGGTCGCAGCTTCCTCCAGATGTAGACCTCTGCAGACTGCCTTAACCACAGCACAGAGTGCCCTTAACACTGCTGCTCCAGCCCACAGCCACCAGCTGTAGGCATTTGTCTTCAGCCGATGGCGTTCTGGCAGCGGCACGCAGGCGGACGGGTGGGCGGCTGAGTCGCTGCTCGTATAACTTCCTCCAGTAGCCTCCTCCCACTACTCCTCCAGGGTGGCCTTATATATCCTGGCTCCCCCTGCTGAGCTCCACAGGCACCAGGCTCCCTTATCTAAGAGTCCAGAGGTGGAGACGGCTGCGAGTCGATGCCTTTGTCTGGGAGTAGGGGAGTGACTCACCGCGTTGTGCTGGAGATTGCTGTGAGCTGACCCGAGCAATAGGTCACCAGTAGCTGGTGGCTGGAGGTATGACGTAACCCAAAACTGTGGTTCATCAGGACAGCAAGTGGTGGTGAAGTAACCCTCTAAGGACGGCATGTCGGTAAAAGATGACATTTGTTGTCGTGATGAACAAATAATACACCCCCGCGAGTGCTGCATTAGTGCATCATGCCGACCGTTCAGAACTGTCTCAACCCTGTAGGGTAGGCATGGTGCTTGGTGAGCTACTCACCAGGGCTACATTCAAGCATCGTGACGACCAATGGCATGATGCATCAAAGCATTATGCCACCCTTAAAGGGTGACGTAATAGGTGTGAGGTCCATTTGGAAAGACGTGCAGGATATGCCTGCTGTGGTAGAACTGGGGCAGGTGGTTGGTAGGGAGGGGCTGCATAGCGTAATGCCTCGTTCAACCACCGGTTCTGAATAAGCCGTGGTTTTGAATAAGCGCTGGTTTAGAATATGCGCTGGTTTTGAATAAGCGCTGGTGTTGAATAGGGAACCTTACTTGCCTAGAATTATTTAACCACAGTAAGATGGGCTTTTTTTTAATATCCTATTAAACAATTAGTTAACATCCATCAAATAACAAATGGAAGCGATGGGTTTGCAACCCCAAGGTCACTCCGGATAGAAAAGTTTGTCATCGATATGTCATTCAGTGGTAGGCCAAACATTTCATATTCATATCATAGCACATACGACATAATTTGATGTGAGAACATCCATTCATGCCATTTCACACCACTGGCCAAAGTCTGGTATGGAAAAGGTGGTGATCTCGTATAAGCGCTATGGATACAGAGACTGGGAAATTGAATAGCAGCTGGGTGCTTCAACGTGGCACTACGGTACACTAATTATGACTGGCAGGTCTGGTTCTGGGTTAATGTTTATCTTTACTCCAGTATGTTAACAGTGGGGATGATCTGCGAGCCTTAAGAAGCTGACTGTGTTATCTTGTTGTATTTGAATATTATACTGAATCTGGCATCTCCTGGCGAGCCCCCTGACTGTGAGGTGATTACCAGATGTGTAATGTGGTATCCATTAAACCACCATCAGCACCCTGCCCTAAACTTGGATGTGGTCTATAGCAGTCATTTGAGCAGCTCCCACCCTCCTATCCTTCTATTAACCCTTACATCAACCACTCCTTGACCACTGTTTTAAGGCCCAGGTCAATATAAAAAAGAGTTGGGGTAGACTTCCTCCTGTAGGTGTTAATTCACATCCAATATAACCACACATATTATTTACTCAAGAAGGGGGCCTCCCATGGTGAACTCATTAGCCAGCCATTTTGTCGGCCTCGCAAGCAGATGCCAGATTGAGTATAGTGATTCAGAGAAATCCATTCATATTATACTTATACTTGTTGATATTGAGATCTCGTATATTAAGTCTCAACATAATAATCAACAAACTGTAGCAGAAACAATGATATACTACGTGAGCTACTCAATACATTCCCTACACAGAGAGAAGTAAAGGCGTCGCCATGACTCTTTTACCATAGTCAACTCTAGTAAACTCTGGTAGCAGAGTCGTGATGACTCTCTCTGGAAGAAGGGTCACAGCTACTCCAGTCATACCCCTTGCCCCTTATACAAATTGACTCTACTTCTTGACTCTATCAGTGCACAGTCAAGTGCAGTTGACCCTTCCCAAAGCAGAGTCATTAGTAGTTTGACACTCCATGAGTCAAATAAAAAATGTGTTGACTCTGATAATAGTTGTCTATGAAACCACCTGATGGGGAAACCAATGCTAGTTTGGTACCAGTGGCATTCACAAACCAGAGCCACTATCAACACCTCAGACATTTCTTACATGCTATACAGTTTTGCTTCCTTAGGGGCCGTCCATAAAGTATGTCACGCTTTTTTGGGCCATTTTGAACACCCCCCCCCCACCCCCATGTCACACTTTGTCACAATTTTTCCGACAGCCCCTAAAAAAAATTATGTCACAAATCCGCTGACACCCCCCCCCTCCGCATATAGTTAGGTATTGATCAATATAAGTGACATAAAAGAGCATACATGCATTATCTTAACCCAGTATTTGCTTACAATTAGATGTTATTAAAGATGAGTTAAGGTATGACATCAGTCAAATCTTTAGAGCCAATGTTAATGGATTTTATTGACTAGACCCCTTTAATTACTACCGGTACTGTTCAAATTTGCAGTACCGTTATCATGTTCACACCGGTAGCCATGGCACCCTAAAAAATTTAGACCGTTGACCCGGGGGGGGTGAAAAAAATTTGGACCCCTCTTGGGGGAGGGGCAAAAAAATTTAACCTGTTTTGAGCCAAAAAGCCTGCGCGTTACTATGCCTCAAAGGGTCTGCCCGCGCGCTGATTTTCGACCCCTAAGGGGGTGGAGTAAAAAAATGTTGACCCTTTTGACCCCTGTTGTTAAAAAATGATCACTCCCTAAAATCTAGAGCAAAATGGGGGGATGCCCACCTCCCCACCTCCCCTCCCCTGGATCCACCCCTGTGTGGTATCCAAATAGTCATGCTCTATCCTCACCAGATCTTCATTGTTCATGTTCTTGATAGCATACACAAGTTTGTTGCTTAGCAGCAATGCATACTGGACGGATATGTACTAGAAGCAGACTGTAGGTAATTATGGAAGAACCTTGTTTTGATTTCTCTCCTTTACTCTCCTTTACTCTTCTTTTGGCCAGATGTCTTCTGATGTCAAGTGACTGACTTAATGGATGTTATGTATAAGGTGTCACAGTACTTATCCGTCCAGAAAACCTAGGACAGCCAAATAGTCCCTACTAAAAACGGAATTCTAGTGGATATAATCAGTGCTAGGAGACCTTATTTTTGACTGGGAGTAATAATAGGCATACCAGAAGATGGGCAATGCTTGGTTTAAAAAAAGTTTTAAAAAGTTTTTGGTATCCATGGTAACCAAGGGGTCACGCTTTGAGGTCAAAGTCAAGCTCACAGGTCGGTGCGGCACTTGAAAAATTGATCATATTCAGACTATGCTTTTTCCATGGCAACTAGCGCAAAATCTAATCTAACTCCCATATTGACGGACATTTTAAAAAGATCGGAAATGACGTCAGCTGTTGTTTAAGGTGTCATTTATGAACGCCATCAAATTTTGAACCACATTTGGAGCCACTTGATAGTGAAAAAGAGGAAAATATTAGGACATCACTGTGCCAATTAGTACCGTGACACCATAATCCACATTCCTTGATTCATTTAGATGCCGCATCCTGTACACCAGTACATGCAAAGTAATGGGGCAGACCCTCTGGGCAATTGTCTGCAGATCTTGGGAGGATATCTTTGCTGGGTGCAAGGCAAACAAATACTGAGAGGTAGTTTTCTGACCCATCTAGTTTCACCGGCAGGCCATCGTTGCCTGTGTGGACCAAAGCCAATGGTACTCGTAAGAACCTGTCCCTGTCCATAAAAGAGCTCCTTGGATTCAAGCAATGTCTTTTGTCATCTGGAAACTCTACAATCTGCAGGAAATAATGGCTTTCCCTCACATGTGTTGCTTGCCATGTCTCAGACTTTGTAGCTAACACTGGTATTTCTTCCATATCTTCTTTATACTCTGCAACCACTTGTTGTTTATCTATCATGGTTTGTGACAAAACATTGGCCAAAACATTTCCAGTATGTACAAAATTTTTCTGTTCTAGCTCTGGATCCATGGCCCTTCCTTGAGACAGCATCCGCAGCTCACCCGTGTTAAATGCACCCTTGCTTGGGGCATAAGTGACTATCAAACATGCAACAATAAATGGATCTGTCACACAGTTGATAATTTTGTCATAGCTGGGGTTTTGACTTGTGTGAAGTTAAAAGTAGGGTTGTAGATCTGCTACAACCACCAACATGTATTTAACTTGGAGATGTCACTAATTTATACAGCAGTTATAATAAATTATTCTTTACAAAATTCTGAAAGTGTGACGTCACACAAGTCCATAGACCCCCCCACCCCCATGTCACACTTCGTCACACAAAAAAAAGACGCCCCCATCCCCTCGGGTGTGACATACTTCATGGACGGCCCCTTATAAAAAGGTCCACTATGTCCAAAAGGTGTGGTTAAGGAATGTCAATGGGGAAGCTTTTACAGTCAACTTATCTGAATGAAATGTGATGATAAACTAAACAATACATTCCAAGAACATCAACGGTATATAGCTTAGTCACCATATTTGTGGGCAAGGGAAATAACCATAAGGCTGGGCACTATCTGTCTGAGATATAATATATGGCACTGCTTACTACTACATAGACCTATGATATTGGCATCTAAGTTGATGTATATGGCCAATGGTCTGCAGAATGTAGTGTGAGGCATGTATATAACCTAGCCCTCTCACACAAGGAGAAGTGGTGGACATAAAAAGATGTCTTGTTATTGCCCTCTCTTGGGCAATAACTTCACCTTCTCACTCCTCTAGCAGGCCTAACCTGGCCTGTCCCCTAATTATATACACCTGTTGCCCCCACTCTACCCTGGCATAATCACACAATCCACTTGACCTGCATGCACTCATGTATTTGATTTTGACTCCCCCACATTTGATGGGTCAACTGCTGTTGACTCTTCAGGAACGGAGAGTCATACTCATTTGACTCTCCTCTACAGGTGTCACGTGGGAGACAGACTGAGACTCTGGCTGTCAGAGTCGTGGCAACTCCTTTACTTCTCTCTGTGTATGTGTGGATGTCCGAAGTCACCCCCTCTAACCTCCCCCTACCACTACTGCCAGTATCGAACTTTAGAACGGGAGCGCCGAGCTATTAAAGCACTGTGTTGTCCGTGCAGGCTTGAAGGAGCAATTTAAAACCACCCACCCACATCCGAGCCCTCATCCCCAACACCCCCCCCCCAGCGACACACACAGTCACATCTGCCCCTGCACGTACCCCAGGCCTAAATAGCCAACATACTTAGATACAACCCTGACCTAATTACTCTCACACAATAGCCAGACTTAGTGGCCAGCAGCATCTAAATCTAATCCCTTTGACTGCAGTATATAATGCCTTAGGTCACTGTGTCAATTGTAGCTTGTATGCATCATGATGCGAATACTACAAACTGATACACTCCCGTGTGTTAGTGTGATGCACAAATCCACGGTCGGCATGTTGCCTGCATCAGTGTGTGTGTACATATATATATATATATATATATATATATATATATATATATATATATATATATATATATATATAAATAAATATATATATATGGGTCGGATCGAAAAAAAATGCTGATCTGGGGGTACATAAGGACAAAACACAAAATTCACAATATCACTTAACAATTTTATTTTCCAGAAAGGGTAGCATCTTGACTCCCTGAAACCGCCGTGGAACTCTGTTTCGCCCAAGAATGCAGTTTTTATTCACCGTAGACCACATGCTACCCTAATCCCGAGGCGTCTGTGACGTTAATGAATAGTGCACTGCAAGAAACTCTTTTAAAGTGACCTAGGTATTCCAAATTTTGGCTCCTAGTTGGCTGACTAGGTACCATTAATCCTGGGAAATTTCATAGCTGTAAGTCGTAAATTAAAAAAATTGTGGCACTTTCAATTATGTAGAAAATAGAAAAATCCAAAGCATTCTATAACACTTTACCAACTTTAGCCTAGTTTCCTTAATCTTGCTTTGTTTACCATTAAAATTACTGTCTAATGTCTTTAGTACATCTAGTTGCCAAAGCAAAAGGTTTTAGGTGTGAGTTTCCGACCGATTGGTCACACTAGTGTGTGCAACATGGTACCAAGTACCCAGTTAACGTCACAGACGCCTCGAGTTTCACAGTAATAAACTAGATTGGTTACAGAATCATTAAAAGTGTTTAGAACATCTTAATACCTTACACACATGTACAGAACAGGTTGGTGCATTGTTTAGAACCTTAATGGAAACATTTTTACAATTTTTTGAGTATGCGCTCAGTCTTTAAACAAAAAAAAATTCACTTTTTTACCGTGTGTCGGCACGCGCAGCACCACACCATCAAAATATTTACATTACAATGCAACCTCCTGGGCTCTATTCTACAAGGCAAGTTTACCTGTTTACAACCATTTAAAACAGTAATTAAGACCCTTCTAGCACTAGCAGGGCCATACTAGCTGTCTGGCTAAGCCCATACATGTACTAGGTTAACGTCACAGACGCCTCGGATATCTCTACTATAACAGTACTTTACTAGAACGGTCACACAGCCATCAGAAGTGTTATAGGCCTTCTCGTCTTCTCTCTTCTTGCGGGCCCGACTTTCCGCACTGCGCTGTGCACCCGTCTTTACCATTCCAGGCGGCAGCTTCGGTCGTACCATACTGCAAAGTAGACAACAATTTATGATTATTTAAGGGAATTTCAGACCTTTTAAATAAATTTGCAACATGAATAATAATTACTAATTATTGGCAAATGTTCACTTAAGTTGATTGTATAATTAGACACAGGTGTATAGCAAAAGCATGGAGGATTTTGAGCACATCAGACAAACAGAAGTGGGTCTGCCCCAGCATTTAAGCAAAAACAGCCAGGGGACACAGAAGTTGGAAAAAAAAGTTTTAACTACTAGTCAGGGTCCTTGTGTAGTTCTGTGGAGTTTTTGTGGGGAAATTGTAAACTATACATTTTTGGAAAGGTTGTGACCCCCCAAATCCAAAAATCACAGATCCCAAAATGATGTGGCTTTTTTTGTTACCATGGCAACGGTTTTCCTTAGCAACCGATAAAATGCACTAAATCACCCAGAATGACTGCATAAATTGTCAAATGAGAGAACATACTGCTTCTACCCCCCTAGAATCATGCCCAAGGATTCCATTTTTCCAATAAATTTAGTTCTTCAAACCATGGTTGCCTAGCAACCACTGATTCTTTATGACATTTCCTTAGCAACAGGTGTATTACATCATTTTTCAGCATTGCTGCTCATGGAACGTCCATTATACTGAGTTTGGAGAATTCAATGTAACCATAGCCATCCTTCTAGATGACCATGGGTGCTCAGTTACAGCAGTATGCTTATATGTTTCCATAGCAACAGCTACATTTAGTGGATCTTATCTATCCTTAGAAACCACAAAATTGGTTCCCTGATTTTATCAATTACATCGCTGAACAAGAGGAAATATGAGTAGGCATAGCATTGTCAAAGTCACTTATCATTCTGATACTAAAATTATTTTCTCTTTAATAAGATTCAGTTGCCTAGCAACACACACACTATTTGTTGATTTGCCTAGTTACAGCAATAAACACTGCGCCAAGGTCATTTATAAGACAAACTACCCCACTAAATTGACCCTGGGTATTTCAATGGTATCATTATTCTTTTCCCTGTTTGCTATTTGTTGATTTGCCTAACAACAGTGCCCAATGGTCAACTTTGTGACTACTCAGCACCCACTATGGCAATGAGTTCCCTGATTTAATTAACTATAAAACAATATAAAAATAAAGGAAATATGAGCATGTATACCTTTGTCAAAGGCACTGTTTTCATTCTATTGCTATAATTATTTTCTTTTTGATAAGACTTTGTAATAATAATGTAATTTGTAATTTTTTCTGCACTTAAATGGACAATTACAATCAATCCATAAATCAGCCTGCACTGCCACTACATTCCATTGGCTCTGATGCTATTAATTCCCAAGAGTTAAAGACACAGTCAGAGGTTTTCACTTAGATCAACGTATATTTATTCATCTATAATATTGAGAAGGTTTCCTTTAAAATGATGCTATTAAAGCAGACTTTGAGTATATCTGATGTCACCAAACCTACTACTTCTCATTTGACAGTGTATCCCAAGGCAATATTACAGTACACAAGTACTTTGTTGCACACATGTGTAGATAGGAATAATGTAAGCATTGGTTGTATAGACAAATTAGTACCATTCTACATTAGTTATTGTAAGACTATATATACAAATTCACAATGTTCTACATCAGTTATTGTAAGACTATGTACAAATTCACAATACTGTACATTAGTTATATTAAGACAAATTCACAATATTGTACATCAGTTATTGTAAGACTATATACAAATTCACAATACTCTACATTAGTTATATAAAGACTATGTACAAATTCACAATGTTCTACATCAGTTGATATAAGAGTATGAAATCTTGTGCCATACATCCATGCATTCTTTGCAAATGCATAGTAAGGACGGTTGTACACTCATTGAATCATACTTATGGATAAGTAACATAGAAATATCCTGCCATCATAATTTCTGTCTTTATCAAGCTGTGGCATTAACACATTCGTGAGTGCATTGGCAGAGGTCTGTGCATGCCAGGTTGTTCTTGCGGCATGTGCAGTGTCCACCCGAGCAATCTGTCTTGCACTTGCATCTGACAAGCTCAAGGATGGCCAATGGAGCTGGCAGGTTTTGGGATGTCTTCGGACATATCTCATCATTTGCATCCTTGTGGTATCCATTGATACAGGGATTTAGAAGGACCTGAATAGGGATGTCTGCCTGTCCTAGTGCCCTTGCATGAATGAGAGCTCGTTTGAAATGCTCAATCAGTGTACCAGATGTTGGGGGTAGTCTTTCCGCATCAGCCATATGTTTTGTGAACAAGTACCATCTAAGATCACAGATCTTTGTGATACCCATACCTTTTGGCTGGTATCCCTTGCATATGAATGCTTCCAACGACTCAATTTGATTTGCATTCATGTCATCCTTCACAGCGAGTCTGGCTAGTGCATCAATGATCTTTTCTTCTGATACCAGAAAGTGCCCAAACCAAGTTGGCTTTCGAATGCCAACAAACTTTCCAGTGTTATCCGTCCCAGTTATGGCATGGAAGCCCAAGAGAGCTTGAGATCTTTTTGGTCCAAGTACTGTGTATATTGGTCCAATGGGAATGACTGATGTGCTGTGTAAGTATGTATTTGGAGGCAAAGAGTTGTAGTGTGCAATGGCCAGGAGGAGCACATCAGTGTCTGTGGAGAAGATGGATAAGGCGACTGCAGCAGGGTGTCTGCCTTTGGCCAGTACTCCATGGTGGATCATGAGGGTGTCTGCCTCTTCATGGTTGTTTGGTGGGATTGTCATGTTCTTGTTACAGACAGTTTCTCCTAGTGCAGACACAAAGAAGGTGGTGCTACTGTGCCTGGTTTCCTGAAGCAGAACATCTGAAAGATACACGGTTAGGTCATTCTTTGTTTCCCCGTGTGACAAAAATCTTTTGAGACCAATATGTTTTATTCGAGTATGGTCCTTCACTTGGTAGCGAATAGCCTGTACTCCCTGAGTTTCCAACCTTGCTGCTCTGGTTGTGTTCTTCAGGGAATCAGCCTTGTATGTGTCAAATGCCACTATAACTTCCTGGAATTCCTCTGTGATGGCCTGAATCAATTTCACAAATGCCACTCCTAAGTCTTTAACAGTGTCTGGTGTTGCTGTCTGGAGTTTCTGCACAATATTCATGCCATCAACAATAGCAATCTTTGTGATAGCATGACAGTTCATAGCAGCTTCTATTGTTTTGCTCTCAACTAGGTTTATCAGGCAATCTACCAGGAGATATTTGTCTGTGCTCTGCACGATGGTGCCATCAGCATGGAAAAGTGCCCTTGGGGTGAGGGTGAACTCATGGTTGCCAATAGCACTTTTAGGGTCAATGTCTCTGTTCGAGTGACTGAGAATCATCAATCTGCCGTATAGGTCTTTTGTTTCTCTCAAATCTATTGAGTCATTCGGCAATTGGATTTTGGACTTCACATTTCCAGCAGAGTACATCTTGTTATTCTCTCTTTTCACTGGGGCCCACAGACTTATGTTTCCATTTATTCTCTCAGCAAGGTATGTTTCAAAGAGCTCTTGGCCTTGGTCATCCATGTTCAGTATGGAAGGGACATGCACATCTGGTATGAAGGCATGGGATACCAGGTTGTGTAGGTGTTCACCAACAAATGAGAATGGATTTCCGTGCTGTTGAATGGTGTTCATGATCTTTGCCACAACTTCATTATCGTGTGCGATGGCTGCCTTACCAATATGGTGATGTTGTTTTTCCTGAGATGCTGTAGCAAATTGGGCTTTGAAGATGGCTGAAAGATACGAGGTCTGTGGTGTGGCAAGGAAGAACCTTAACCGTGCATTTGGATTGTTTGAAATGCCTACAAGACCTCCTTGGACTTTAAGCCTCCTGTTCTCCTGCTCCAGGGCATGATCCCCTCCAATAGAAGTAAAGGGAATTGTTGTTTTTGTTACTGCTATTCCACCATTAGCCAGCTGCTGCCAGGTATCGGGATGGTTCTGTCTCAGATGGTTCATATCAGCAAGGTAGCGTGGGAATAGTCGTTTATATTTTAAGCGGTCCATGCCAAAGAACAATTTAACCAGAGCATCACCAGCACGCATGTGAAGGTCCAGATCTCCCGTTCTTGAAGCAGCAACAAAGGCTGCTATATCTTCTACCCTGTCCATGTAGTTGAACATGGATAGGGGCATCGCATTCTGCGAGATATTTTCCCTCCAGTGGTGGTAGTCTTTGCATGTTCCAGCTTCTTCTAGGGTGTCTTGGAAGTTTTGCAATGCGTCTTTGACATGGCATGATCTGTCAAGAATGTTTTCTTTTGATAGTGCCTCCTCAAATACCATTGTGGCTTTTTCACATATGTTCTTATGGTCTGGATGAAGCAGGAAGAATTCCTTGAATGCCATGTTGGAGAGTGCTTGGTAGGTGTACAAATGAGCTTCAAAGGTCTTCTTGTAGTTATTGCATGCCAGGATCTGCCTTATTGTTGCCGGTCCATATACATCACTGTCCCGCCATGCTTCCTCTATGCCAGAATTTTCAATGGTAGAGCCAAGTGCCCGTAGTGCAGCCATTGTGGTGTGTAGTTCACCCAGGCGTGGCAGAATTGTGCTTTTGAGTTTTGCATTGGCATCCAACATTTTTGTTATCTTCTCGTACACTGCCATATCGCATGACAAAATGGTAAGATACTTGTCCCCAACTGTCATTTCTCTTATGTGGTTCACCTGATGGACAACAGTCATCAAGGTTGACCATTCGTGCACAACCTCAGGCAGCAATGGCAACAATCCCACTTCAGTAATTGCTTGCTGCTCTGATACCAAGGAATGGAAACCAGACCAGAATGGGATTTTTCCAGAGTGCTCTTTCCCACCTCTATGCTGAGAGGATGAAGCAATCAATCCCCAGCAAAAGTTCTTTTTCGTGTAACTTCCTGTCACCCTTTCAGGGCATGCTGTGAAAGGGGATACTGAGTACGGAGGATGAGGTGGCGGTTTGTTGCAGGGCAGCATAGGGCTTTGGTATTCCTCTAGTGTAAGGTTGAAGGCATCTATCATTGCAGTGGAGGAAACAACAGGATCATTACTGGTTGGATCTTTCTTCTGGTAGACAGCAACCACTGTACCATGGGTGGTACCTTTCCCTTGTGGTGTGTCTTCTGCGAAGTCAATGTTATCCATTGCGAAGCAGAGAAAGATGCCTTTCTTCAGAAATGGAGGAATGTATACCCCATCAGTTTTTCTCATGCTTCTGATGACTGTATTGGCCATTGACGTTTCGATTTGAAGTGTTCTCTTATAGGATATCCCTATGCCCAAGTTGAAGCAAAAGTCCACAAGTTCTTTGCTGCGAGTGTCATGATGTATCATCAGGCTTAACCCAAGAACCTGAGGGTTTTCTTTTGATTTCACATCCCTGAATGTGATGTTTTCAGTTTTGGGTATGTAATGAACTTGGCGTTCAGTTTTAACATTTGCCATAACCGTTTGGGTGATTGACAGTGCAACTCTATTCACTTTAGCCTCCTTGGCAGTAGTGTGCAGAGATTCGACTGGCCCGACTAAGATCCACCTGATAAGGCTATACAGTTCAGGGATAGTGTCACTTACATCACTGGTTACTTGGTATGGGTCGTCCTGGTTGACAGGATGACTTCTAATCTGGGCCCTTATACTTGAAGCAGTTTGAAGTGTACTCTTCATTTTTTTCAATTTCTCTTCCCTGGAACACATGACGGCTTCAATAATCTCCTGCTCACAGGCCTCCAAATAGTATAACTGAACCGGCAACTTTCTGTTCTTAGGCCTCAAGCGTCTAAGATGTGGGAGGTCTTTTTCAATTTGTTGTCGGAGCCAGTTTCTTGTTATCATAGGTTTGTGTTCATTGATAGCCTTTTCACCACCTAGAAGGTTTCGGTATGTTATCTCAATGTCAGCCATACTTAGGTGTTCCCCTCTCCTTGTCTGGTAGTCAATTAAATGTGTCAGTTCAACTAGGCAAGCATGCAGATGAGACTGATCAATCAGTGGTTTGGATCTTCTCTCATCATCACGAATTACATGAAATACGTTTTTTCTCCAGCATGATTTGTGGTACTTAACATCAATGGCATGTCCATCTGCTGGGGAAATGGATGTATGGAGTCTGGTCTTGAGAGAAGGGTCATCAAGGATTTCAACTGCCCGCTTCAGATTGCTTCCAGCAGCATTGGTGCACAGACCTATAGGAGTTTCTTTGAAGTCTTTCTGACAAAAGAAACATAGTTCTTTCTCCAGAGGTGTGGTGGAGGAACGGGTAAATGGGGTCTCTGGAACATTCTCCTCAGATTTTCTCTTTCGTCCCCGTTTGGTAGATGGAGATGGCTTGTCTTGTAAGCGGAGGAGCTTTTGTTTGTCAGTGCATTTATTAAAGCAATGTTTGTGCCAAAATGCCTTCCCATTTACTAACTCACGTACAGTACAGATGGAGGTTCTCTGATAGACCTTGATGTATTCAGGATCTCTGAGCTCAGCTCTCTCCTTGACAGTGTCCAACACTTTTTCATATGTGACGCTCTGAATGTTTTTCACTGTATACCTGTTACATGATTCTTGGCATAACAAACACAGTGTCAGGTTTGTTGTAGACTCTTGTTGTCTTCCTTGGACTTGAATTACAGCTGGCCTGCAGTTCATCATGGTGATTCTGAAATCATAAACAAATGCATATTGTTTAACTGTAATTAAGTCAGCATGGGTGGTACATTGAATAATGGTAGCTATGAGTCGTGTGTAGTGTAATTAGGAGGTAGTAGATGTTTATATAAGAGTTTGATATTGAAGAAATAACAATCTATAAGGGGCTTACATACCCGGCCTACCCTCCCCCTAGAAAGCTGTGGGAGGTGGTGGGCGACTGTGGGAGGTGTAGGGCCTCTCTATCCGACCTGCCCCACCCATAAGAAGCTGTGGGAGGTGGTGGGCGACTATGGGAGGTGTAGGGCTTCTGTACCCGGCCTATCCCGTCCCTAGGAAACTGTGGGAGGTGGTGAGCGACTATGGGAGGGGTAGGGCTTACAGTGATTGTACACGACCTACAGTGATTGTACACCACATACAGTGATTGTACACGACTTACAGTGATTGTACACTACATACAGTGATTGTACACGACTTACAGTGATTGTACACGACTTACAGTGATTGTACACGACTTACAGTGATTGTACACGACTTACAGTGATTGTACACGACTTACAGTGATTGTACACGACTTACAGTGATTGTACACGACTTACAGTGATTGTACACGACTTACAGTGATTGTACACGACTTACAGTGATTGTACACTACATACAGTGATTGTACACGACTTACAGTGATTGTACACGACTTACAGTGATTGTACACGACTTACAGTGATTGTACACGACTTACAGTGATTGTACACGACTTACAGTGATTGTACACGACTTACAGTGATTGTACACAACTTACAGTGATTGTACACAACTTACAGTGATTGTACACGACTTACAGTGATCCCAGCTAATGAAAAAGGCTTCTAGAATGTTTTAAAGCTTGTAATGGCTGTATTTACACACTGGACACATCTCTGTAAATGTGATGAAAATCGATGCTTACACATTGCACAAAACCCTGTAAATGTGAGTAATTTTGAAGCCTAGACATTGTATAATGTCAGTGTAAATTCACTAGTTTTCATTGTAAAACCCTGGGAAAACCTATTGTGGTATATGTCAGTTTTTAGGGAATGGACGTACATCCATTAATGGAACATTTTATTAAATTTTATTTTCATCAATTGGAGCATCGTTTAGGGGACGTTTGGGTCTGCCCTCAGTGTCATGGGTCCGCCTTCAGAGTCCTGAGAACCACCTCCCAAGACATGGACAGTCTCCTGGGGGCCGGGGACGGGCTCCTGGGGGCCGGGGACAGGTTCCTGGGGGCCAGGGACATGCTCCTGGATGCCGGGGACAGGCTCCTGGAGGCCGGGGACAGGTTCCTGGGGGTCGGGGACAGCCTCCTGGAGGCCGGGGACAGGCTCCTGGGGGCCGGGGACAGGCTCCTGGAGGCCGGGGACAGGCTCCTGGGGGTCGGGGACAGGCTCCTGGGGGTCGGGGACAGGCTCCTGGATGCCCCCACTGACTCATGATGCACAATTTAAGATTCCCCTTGAATATAATTAAATGGGACGTTTTAGTAATATAAACTTCCTTCAATGCATACTTAAATAGCTATTCCAATGCAGTGATTGTGTACATGTGTGTAAATGTTTCATATATTGTGCACAGGGTAGAAATTGAAATGGTTCATACTACTCACTCATTAGATGGTCTGTATGGTCTGATGTTGGTGGCTCCTTCAAATCGGTTGTGGGATGCTGCACAGATGCTAAAGCAGATGTAGAAAGGCACAAACCACCTGAAATTCATCATGAGAATTACATAGTTATTCAATGAAACAGTAAATGATGAAGATATTTGCAACACCTGAATTTTTATGAAAAAATGCAGATTTAGCCTTGTGTGTCTCCTATCTTCATGCCAACTACCTTTTCATCTTTCTATATATGTAAATACACATGCTGTCATTTGATCCCTCATTATCTTACCTTCAAATTAGTATAAAGAAAATGCATGTCGGCCTACTAGAAGTGACTCCAAAGTAATGATGAAAAATCAAAGTAATGACATGAACTGAAACAATTCATATTGTGATGTGGCTTGAAAATCCCCTATTATCACCCATTATGACTTAACACATTAGATAAGTCCTCCTTAAACATTTAATGTATCATCCTGACAGCAGGCGCTACTCTCTGCCGGACTAGCCCCTGACGTTATAGCCTTTTCGCGGGGGGGTATTATACGCGCAGTTGTTCGGTGCGCAGTGTCACTGCGCACCACCAGAAGTAGTCCCAAATTTTTGTACCCTCAGAAGTAGCTGTATAATGGAGTAATGATGATATAAAGTATCAAATATTAAAACAGAACTGGTATCTAAACAAATCACCGATTTTGGATGGGAAACAAGGCAATTTTTAAAAAAAAACGGATCTGACCAGATCCGACGTTCTGAGACGCTGCGCGCCATTACCGATCAGCTGACAGCTGCCGTCCAAACTGCGGTCGGGCCAGCAGAAAATTTGTGTTTGTAGATGAGTGAGGGTAAGTGATTTGATATGTACATGCGGAAAATGTTCATGATTATTCAGGGAACGTATTTGTTGTATGTGTTTAACAATTCAATGCAATTGTGACGTGCCTGCAGTGAACTAACATAGATCTAGGCCCACCAACAAGGTCCCCGCCCCTCTAGTCTCTACTTTTGCTTTGACTTTGCCTTGTGACGTCGGACTTGTCGGGCTGGCTTTTCCGACAATGGCATTCGTCAATGATTGTGTATGTGATGAAATTGTGACAATTTCGACTCCTTCAAGCCTTGAGGGGGGGGGGGGGTTGCTGTTACAAAATGATGGTGAAAACGTAGGCACTAAAGGGAGTGCTCATTTATTAGTTACAGCGGGGCCGGGGGAGGGGGTGGTGGGTTTGGGGGGGGGGGCGTAAACAATTTCCGACCCTTCCTGAGGGGGGGGGAGGCGTAAAAAATTCTGATCCCTCTTGAGGGGGGGGGGAGGTAAAAATTTAAGCCCCTTTTTAGTAGTAAAAATGCCAAAAATGTAATAAATTCTCTCAAAAATTGAAAACGCCTGCAAAAGGAATAAGTGTCAGCCACCAAAGGCAGAACGTTTCTTAGACTTAGGCCTTAACCCTCCACAGTGGGTTCATAATTAATAGAATACAATTTCCATTTCCAGAAGGTAGACCTACTACTGGCTGTGTATCAGTGCCGCATCACCACTCGTATATATCATCCTCAGTGGCTGTCGGGTGTTCCATGGATGCTCCAGTCTAATTCTTAGGAGTGCTGTTCTTGGGGGTAAAGCTCACATATGTCCGGTTAGTATTTTTCTGCTTTTCATGATTTAGTATTTTGTCTAATCTTTACACATTATCACAGAGGATGTGCCCTGGTAGTCTGGGGTAGCGCAGAGTCCGAGTAAACACACCCACAAGTCCCTACACCCCTCTGGCACTCTGGGGTAGCACAGGGTACGAGGGGAAATTTGGAACCCTCTTGGGGGGGGGGGCAAAAAAAATTTAACCTGTTTTGAGCCAAAAAGCTTGCACGTTATGTTGCTACATAGGGCCCGCACGGGAGCCTAATTCCGACCCTAAGGGGGCGGAGGGTAAAAAAATGTTGACCCCTTGACCGCGGGTTGTGCGCAGAAACCCACCCCCACCCCCTATATGTATTATCAGGAAGATATTGCAATTTAAGTGTTTCTGCAGTGAAAAATACCTGCGTTATCCACTGCTTGTAGTAGACACTGCCCCTTTTCTTTGCCGTAGGTGTAGCCTTAGCCGGCGTATCTGGCCCTCCTTCGGTGGTGTAGCCAGGGGTGTAGCATAGCCTAGGCCTAGTCAGGCTAGTGCAAAGGGCCGCAAAGAGGGCGGGGGGGGGGGGGGGTCACCAGACCAGCTATCAACACTGTTTGCAAAATTTCGGCAACACTCTGTGCATAGGACTACACGACGATTATACCACTTTATTTTTTTTGAAAAGGTTACGGTAGCAGGGGTGCGGTAGCTAAGGGAGTGTTCATTTATTATTTACAGGGGGGGGTGGTGGGTTTGGGGGGGCGTAAAAATTTTCGACCCCTCCGGAGGGGGAGGCGTGAAAAAAT
Source organism: Harmothoe impar (assembly GCA_947462335.1). NCBI lineage: Eukaryota > Metazoa > Annelida > Polychaeta > Phyllodocida > Polynoidae > Harmothoe > Harmothoe impar. The sequence continues at coordinate 19,281,844 of OX381719.1, forward strand.
TCTGACCCCTCTAGAGGGGGGGGGGCACGTAAAAATTTAAGCCCCTTTTAAGTTTTTAGCAAAAAAGCCTGCGCGTTACTATAGTTCAAAGGGGGGTGGGCAAAAATGTTCGCCCCTTCGGTGAAGGGGGGGGGGGGTCCGAAACATTCCACGCGCTCTCGAGGGGGGGGGCATAAAAAAATTTCGCTGCTCCGCGTGAAATCTCACCACCCCCCCCTGTAATTAATAAATGAACACTCCCTAACTTCATACAGATTTTATTTGAAAAGGACCCCCCCTTACTAAAACACACACCCAGGGGTTTTCAGTGGAAGCTGCCATAGCCGTACATATCCCCTACAGCTTGTACACCAGACACGCCTCAGTGGTGGACTCTCGCTACATCATACTTACTTCACTTTAACAATTGGCATGGTGACAACTATCTTTTTATCAAAATCTTATAGATTTCCGTAATATACATCGTACTAAGTCATGCACACATCTTTATCGTTTGCAGACTGCTGCTGTTCTCAGCCTTCTTTGCCTTCACTAAGAGGTCATCACTTCAATAGAGGTCACCATCCTTGGAAGTCGTCCTTGGAAGTCTCAAATGGTACCTGGTCCAAGGAGGTTAAATTGTCTATTGTCAAGACCGGTACAGGACTTTGTGTGAGTATTTATAGCATAATGGTATACAGCCTAGGCCAAAAAAGGATGCAAGGTGTGTTTAAGGTTACATGGTCTAAAGATCTTCGGTCGATAAGTCCCTTTTTGAAAAAAACAACTTAGCAAGTGTCAAGAAACGGACTCGTAGACTCAAGTGCCGACTCACCAGCCGTCGCATCAACTCGTGAATACTCAACTCGACTCTAAAGTAGCCAATATAATAGCAAATAATAGTTGTTGTTTTTTTAAATTGATAGCAATTTCTAAGGTCAGCCCTGCTTTGCTAGGTAGGGTCTGGTAACCTTAAACACACCCCTCTTCACCGGTAGCGGCTATATTAAAGTGTTTTTTGTCGTCACTCTCCCTGGAACCGGGTGCGTCATGGCGAGAGCTCTCTATGCTTTTTGACTCAGGGTTTAATTAACCCTGAGTAATATACACCTACCAATTTTGCATTTTAAGACTATTTTGTTACATAGGAGAATTGTTATATTTCGGTTATCATTCGACATAGAGACATGTGGAAAAACCCATGACATAGGCGAGATCGGGGAAAAGCATTTTCCTCCAAAAAATGTCTATAAAACTCAATTTTTCTTCAAAATATTGAACTGCGATCTTCACGAATTTATTTCTCTCTTTTGCTTTTATGGAAATGTACTAAACCAAATCTATCACCCGCTTCGGACACCCATAGACTTCAAGGCTTAAGCGTTTTCAACAGAAGATAGAAATGACTTTTTCAGCGAATTTGCCCGTATTTCTCTCTTTCTACCCCCAAACCGGGGAAAAACTAGGCACATTCTACCACCAGTCTAAAACACACAACAGAAAAAGTGGGACATGTAAACTGTCAGATGCAGAGAATGAATTTAGGTATGATAGCACAAACAAGGGGATCACAGATCACTTCCAAATTTTACAATAGCACAGTCGAAACACAGATTACGGGAAAATATCAACCCCCCACACCCCCCCTCCCCCCTCCCCCTATTTTCTCCCCACCTCCTCCCCACCTACTCATAACTATATTTTAAATGAACCGGAAGAGGTGGAAGTGAGGCTAGCACATGCCACACGTCGAAGAGTGGCGCCACTGGTACTTCTTGTACTGCGCGAGATGTCAACGTGTGCAGACGAAATTGTACCACCCGTATCTCTGCCGTTTATCGTCCGATCGACTCGCTTTTTGATATGGACAAAAGGCGGTACATGCCCGCAGCCTGCAACTGTCGCTCACACCCACCTGCACACCCACACCCACCTGCTCTCCCACACCCACCTGCTCACCCACACCCACCTGCTGGCCTGAAATGGAATAACATACATGTATGACACATGACTTGAGGGTGCTTTTTAACAAGGAATTCATTCCTGGTGCCAGAATTGACCAATGAATGATGATAAGGGAGTACTATATCTAAGTACATGATAAGCTCCAGCTCCAGCTCCAGCTTACCCTGAGTCATCTGTGAGGCCACTCACACGCTCAATCTTTTGAATTTTGTCTCTATCTTAATTAGAACTAGATCTACCACCATACTACATTTTATGAAATATCTTTATCCAGAAAAAAAAGTTTCCAACGGAATGTGCAGTGTAAATATAAGTGGAGAGTGATATCATGCTCCACTTACAGCATATTCTCCAGCTCAAAGTACACGCATTTTGACAGCCATTTAAGTGATATGTAACATGGCATTAAAAAAATCCCTCATTAGGTTACCCAACTTTTTCTTTAGATTTTGTCTCTGTAGGTTTTCCAAATTTTCCTGCGGGCCCAAGACCCCTAATGCATGAGTCCCTTAGTGACCCCAGTGACATGACTTTTTCCTTGGTGACATGTGACATGGTCATTTCTTTACATTGACACATGACATGGGGACCCCCCCATAGATGAAGATGATACATATTTGTCAATAAAGATGAAGATGATACATACTTGTCACCTACAAGCCACCCCAGCTCTCTGGTAGTTCCGGAGAGTCTAGGGTCCGAGTACACCCACCCACAAACCTCCCCACCCCTCACAAGCCTCCCCACTCCTCTGATAATCGAGGGTACGAGTATGCCACCTCTCCACCCCTCCCCGCCCCTCTAGTAGCCCAGGATACGAGTACACACACCCACAAGCCTCTACACCCCTCTGGTAGCCCAGGGTCCGAGTACACACACCCACCAGTCTCTACACCCCTCTGGTAGCCCAGGATACGAGTACACACACCCACAAGCCTCTACACCCCTCTGGTAGCCCAGGGTCCGAGTACACACACCCACCAGTCTCTACACTCCTCTGGTAGCCCAGGGTCCGAGTACACACACCCACAAGTCTCTACACCCCTCTGGTAGCCCAGGGTCCGAGTACACCCACCCACAAGCCTCTACACCCCTCTATCTAGATTTTGCATATAACAATTGTGCCAGAAGTACAAAAAACGGGCAATACCCGAATCTGCCTGCATGTACCATCCATCACATGTAGAGACTGCCCCAGGTACCCACATTTACCTGCATGTACCTAGCACCACACCACACCGATTGTGTACATGCACCTCCACGTTCCTTTACCCACCTGGGGCTGCATATCGACACAGTGGGTGGTGTTGGATAGGTACGGGTAGGTAGAGGTACGTGGAGGAGTCTATGCACTGACTAAAAATCTAGTACCAGGTAGTTTACAAGCGACTCACATGGATACCAACTGGGATTGGTCTAGATGGTGATAGGGAAAATAGAATATATAATAATTGTGTCACAGGTTCTTTAACTATATGCTGTCAGGGACTACAGAACTCAGACAAGTATGATGACTAATGTATTTTAATCCTAGGCATGTGTCAGCCTACACCATCTAAGTCTTGTGAATTTCAGCATACTGCAAGTGTCAATCCGACATCTCTGGACCAGTAGGAGTGTGTCCGCAGCTCAGGAGATTGTTATTAGCTGCTTCCCGGTCCAAGGAGTCTGTTGAAGAAAGGTAAAGAAAAATACCATCTAAGTAAACGGAACCATGAGAGCTTAGGGAATCTGTGAGTGGTAACTTATTGAATACTGGGGGTTGCTTAAATCTTGTGTGGAGGCAGGAACGTTATTTATGCCCCCACTGCCCCGCCTCGCTGAAGGCAAAAAGGGACTCTGCTTGAGTTTGCAATTTCTAGATCATGTTTTGTGAACTGGGCCCTGTTATCTACAGGAGAAAACTCTTATAATCCTATATGCATATCTGGTATCAAATTATTTGATTAATTCGACTGCAGAACTACATTTATAATCTAAATTATAGTTACCTTCACCTGTACTTTTATTGCACCTTCCAGGTCTTTCAGCTTTACTCTAGGTCATCCAGTGTAGTTTGAGGTCGTCCAGCAGCGTGCCTCTGGGTCGTCCAGCAGCGTGCCTCTGGGTCGTCCAGCAGCGCGACTCTGGGTCGTCCAGTGGCGCACCTCCCGGTCGTCCACCAGCCTACCTCCGGTTTGTCCACCAGCGTACCTCCAGGATGTCGAGCAGCGTACCTCTGGGTCGTCGAGCAGCGTACCTCCGGGTCATCCAGCAGCGTACCTCAGTATTAAATCTTAACTTTCTAGGCATTTGTTTCTATAGTGTATGTACCCATTGATCCAGAATACCCCGGTCATAGGTGTCACCTGGTCTATACTCAGCACCGGCAATCGGTGTCCTAGATGCGGCTTCCTTGTGAGAATTGAAAATATATTTTGAACATCAAGTACAATAGCTTATGACTGTTTGAAGATGTTGTGTAAGTAAACTTTGGGCAAATTATATAGAAGTTTGTAACTGCCAATGCTGTAACTCTTTTCAAACATTGCTATTTTCACACCTTTCTCTCCTCAGCTCTTCAATGTCATTGCAGTCACTGGTCCAAGCAAGTTGCAGATGTTGTACACAGACTTTTGTTAGAATTGACCACTAGTTCATTTGGTTAGCTCAAGGGGCGGACCTACTGTGAATAGTGTAAATCTGATGATATCTGTGTCCAGTCACCTGATTGCACTTGACATCTGGTAAGTACTTTCTGTTCTCTTCATTATAACAAACAGAACAAAGCTGCACAGGGTTGATTACATGCAAGAATTGGGGCTATATTCATCAAGTAGAAAGTTATCATTAAAGCACAATTTTACAGCATACTGTTTAGGGTTTTGTTATTCAAATGTAGTGGTTCGTTACCTCTAGATAGATGGCAATACAGGAACAGCAATTTTTGAGTGCTAATTGATTAAACAGATTTTTATTCAGGTATGCAATATAACAGGTGTGATGTTACATATTCAAGTTGTATACATCCTTGTTGGTAAATATCTAACTGTACAGATGATTGATGTATTATTTCAGATATTCCTTCACTATCTCCCTACCTATGTGTCCATAATACAAAATGGCACACAATAAGGAGAATAATCCTTTGGCGACGAGGTAAGTTCATTAAGAACAATTGTGGCAGTGATTGGCCCTTGATTATTTGAATTGATTACATAAGCATTAAACTTTTGGCTGTGATTAGCCTTCAAATTTGATAAGGATGATCAAAATCAAATGATCAGTTACTTTGGCAGTGATTGGCCAAAAATGACATAAATACACCGAATCAGTTATTCTGTTGGCGTTTCTTGTGTTACTGAGTTCGACTCTCAGGCTAGCCATATTGGCATGTTGCAGTTAACATGTTATTGACTCCAAGGAAAAGGGACAGATCGGCTAGCGTCCCACCTTGAAAGGCCTATGGAATAACATGGTTCAGATTCACGGCACATCACTCTTCAAAAGTGTCATTGCAAGCTTTGTTGTGCTTTAATTGCAATTAAGTTTTATACACAGGTACCAAATGACATTGGTTACAGGCAAACACAATGTGCTTGCTTTATACCTGCAGATATGTGAAGCACTGAGGTGTCCTCACATGGTTGACCTTACATGGTAACAGTTTTTCACCAATTCTATTACATTCAATTAAAAAGTGTTTCAGAAGGTTAAACAGACAATTTTTAATTCGTACACTAAAAGATTGGTACTTCCATATTATAATTATAGTACATGTTTATCTCACCACAACGTACACTATGTAGAACTTTTGAATTATTTTTTGCAGAGTAATAACATCAACACCATTACAGGATGGGTACCCAGTCCATCATGATGCTTCACCGATCACTCCAGTGAAACCTGTCTCTGCCCCAAAATGTGTCTCTTGTGCGGAGACAGCGTCTAAAAAGCTTCGGCTTTTGGTGGCGGCCAATGATGACGCAGCACAGACCATTCAGGATGTACTAGGTATAGATATCCGGCTGCAGACCAAAGACATCCACCGTGAGAAAATATGTGAGGCATGCAGGCGTGCTCTCACAAAAGTACAAAGCATGTGCACTCAACTGAAATCACAACACCATTCACGCACAAAAAGAATGGCACGATCAGAAGGTGGGCAAAAGAAAAAGGTATGCACATCATTGAACTTTTCTGAGGCGTCCCAATCAGCGTCATCGTACTCAGCAAGTTCTACTGACTCTCAAGCGTCTGCATGTACTGCGCCTCAACCGTCCACTTCCACTTCATCGCAATCACCTGGATCTACAGACTCTCAGTCATCTACAGGATCTGCGCCTCAACCGTCGACTTCCACTTCATCGCAATCACCTGAATCTACTGACTCTCAGTCATCTACAGGTACTGCGCCTCAACCGTCGACTTCCACTTCATCACAATCACCTGCATCTACTGACTCTCAGTCATCTACAGGATCTGCGCCTCCACCGTCGACTTCCACTTCTTCGCTATCAACATCTAATGATGAATTCTCAATCACTTCAAACCGAAGTCAGAACATATTCATTGAATTCATATCGCAGTCATCCATGCGCGAAAGTGAACATATTGCATTAACTGAAGTACTTGCCAAGAAGTCCACAGAGTTGGAGGTAGCACAGGTCATTGTTGATAGCCCATCACTCTTCTGCAAAGTGAAGGGCATCATCCTAAATGATATTCGTGCTGTAGTCTCCAACCTCAGTTCATACCAGCATGCTCCAGGCCCATCTGTTCTGAGAACAACAACAACTTTTGAACTTATGAATGACAACATCATAGAAAAGTGCCTACAGGAGCTTCGTACCAATCTCCCTTTTGTCTGGGATGTTTTTACCACATTGAGCAGCCCTGTACACATGCCAAAAACGTACACACATGCACGTGTCGCCATGATGTACGCCATAGGGATGAACAATTACAACAAAGACCTTTGCAGCATCCAAAGCCTCAACACCGCAGCTTGCCTCCGATACCACGCGAACAACGAACTGTTGAACATCTTCAACAAAATGGGTATCACCCTATCTACTGGACACAAGCGGGCTTTCCTCGACAAACTGGGCACTTTTAACATGGCGGGTCTTGAAAAGAGCATCAGGGAAGGGAAAACTGGTAAATTGACATTTGACAACATCGATGGCATGATGATCGCCAAGTACATCAGGAAAGGCATTGGTAACAAGACCTACCACTACACTGCCAGCACTTTCTATGTGGATAGATGTGGTGCACTAGCACTGCCGCAAGAGGTGCCACTCCGACCAGCTGCAATCGACCTGAGGGTGTTCTACCTGTCGGAAGAAGAAGAGGCCATGACCAAAAAAAACTATGGTCATCTGGTAAAGCTTTTTATTCATTAATGAAGTCATATTCTTTGATCCAGCAATTACTATCGTAGTCTAGCCATTGCAAGAATCCTATACCCTGCACTGTGGTTTTGAAAACCTTGCACCCAAACCATTAACTTGTATTTCACTGCAATCTACAGCTTGGTCCACTGTCATTGGTACATGGTATGATAGTGAATGCGATAGAAGCTTCACTTGGGATGAGAAGAGAGATGAGAGTTGGGTGCTCTTGTAAAAAGGAGTAGCCTACGAGCCTCCTTACCTATCCATTGCCCCTCTTAACCTATCCTGGGACCCACCAAACCTATGCATGTCCCCTGCTAACCTATCCTAACATTATGTTAACCTATGTATATCCCCTCCTAACCTATGTAAGGCCCCTCTACACCTATCCAATGACCCTTCTGAGCAAAGGTCCTCTTCCTATGTACACTACATTGTTTTCTTTCTCTGGCTCAGGTTGGTCGCATCATAGCGCGACACTGCCCACATTTGAAGTGGATGGGCCCCTGCACTCCGGAACACATTCCCCACGAGTACAGTGCCATCATGGCCCAGAAGTCAGAAGTGTTTCCGCTCCAGGTATTGTACTATAAGGCGGGGTTAAACAAACCTTATGCATTCACTAGCATACCTTGAGTCCAAAGGAAGGCGGTTTAATGCAATTATGTTTTGTGCCCAGTTTTACTGGCTATGGTTTGACTATTCCTACTCTAATCCTCCTGGCAAACACTGAAATGAGTATTTTTATACTCATTGACAGCTCATACTTCAAGACCCCAAGTACTACAATGGGTGTATTGCAGTAATGGATGAGTTGATTGCGCTCCTGAAGACATCCTATGAAAATGCCGGGAGATGTAATTTTTGTGCATTAAATACAAACCAATTGCATTACAGTTTCCAGTTACTGGTGTGATTATAATTTCTGTGTTTCTCTTCTATGTTCCTTTTTGACTGTTTAATTTTAATCTGTTTCTTGGCATTAAAGTAACCATGGCAAATCGAATCATACTATATTGTTTATGTTCAACTTATAGTGATTTTAATTAAAACAACATGTTATATTACAGTGGCTGAGTTTGAGGAGGCAGTTTTCCCCTTGGGTGGTGATCAGTTGGTGAGAATCCGTGCAGACGGATCCAAAGATCTCCGAGCAGGAACGCACACACGGGAAGACAAATTACAGCCCCTATTTCCGATCCTCACTGAATTCTTCCATGTCCAACAGGATTTCCTTGAGGTAGGACAGCATTATTTGATACAGGCACATGACATAGTTGCCAATTTACTCTGTAAGACCTACCAAAATGCTAGTATCTGCACATGGGAGCTAAAAAAATTGCTACTGTATGACCCAAAAAATAAAATTGTATAACTGACACCATGGGTGCCGGCACAGTAGCTGTAAAAAGTATAAACCTAATGCTAATTTTTCCTCTTGCAGAAAATGTACAAAAGGCTGTATGCCCCGAACTCAGGGAAGGTGGTGGGAACGTTGCCACACTTCAGAGCGGAACTCGACCGCACTAATGTGAATGGGAAAGCGAAAACCAACTTCCAAGCACACAGCGACTTTGCTCACACAGTCGGTGATGCACTCATCCTAAAGCTATTCATGAGTGAGAATGGTATGGTGAACCTTGAAGATGCTCCTCCACAACTGCCAGAGGGCATTGCCCGACGGCACATTCACAACCGGCAAGGCTATTTTGAACAACTCACGGGGAATGTTGTTGACAAGTTCTACAATGTGGTGCACAGAGATGCACTCCCAAATAACTACCACATCGATGTGGAGGTAGGAGATGGACATGCTCACTTTGAGGTGCCGGCGGCTGAACTGGAACAGGAAGATGTAGTCCGCCTTGACCTCAATGATGGCGATGAACCTGTAGAACTCAATGTGAATGAGCTACTGCAGCGGGATGAACTCCAGAATTACACGCTACAATTCCTGCAGTGGTACATGCAGTATCTGGAGTTTGAAGATGCCATAAAGGAGGGGGACATTTTTAGGACGAATGTCTGTTTAAAGATGCTCATCCCTTTCTTCCTAGGTCACTCTACAAGATCGAAGTATGCCGTAGAGTGCATAGATTTCATTCTCAAAACGGAGGTTCTGCTTCCACCCGCTCTGGCTGTAAGATCGCGCCTAGCCAGCTTCTGCAACCCGCACGGAGGAGCTGGCAACAACAAGGCCTGTGACATGCATCAGGAAAATGGCATCTTAAACCTGAAAGATGTCCAGAAGGGACTGGGAGCTGGAAAGTCGAAGAACGCTCTGGTTCGAACATCTAAGGCAGCACCGGTGATTGCAGAAATGATCCAGCAGTACCAACAAATTCTTGGGATCCACCTCAGTGATGGACATCACAAGCGAAAAAGTGACGTGGAGGACATAAAACTTGTTCTTCTGGCATGTGAAGGGGTAAATCCCTACCAAAATGTTCCTGGCCGTCAACTGGTCAAGTATAGGCACATTAGAGCCAATGCCTTCCAGAAGATCAACTTGCGCCACTTTGACAAGCAACTGAACATCATCTCAAAAAGGCTGAAGCGTGGATGTTTGGAGGATTTGGAATTCTTTGAGCAATATGTAGATTAACTTCCTTTGATGTCATCACCAACAGTACAGTAGCCCTAACATGGTCATGGTTTCCTGGACACATTAGAGATATATGCAATAAGTATCACATCCTATTGACACAATCAAGTCCGCCCCTTGAGCTAACAGTGAATGTGCACAATGACAATGACATGAAATGTTGCATATACTATATACATTTGTCAAACAACCACTCAGTCCAATGTGCAGACGACAACTGACAATCCGGTCCCTCCCACATCTACAAAATCCACTGCACCTGATAAAGATAACATCAATTCTTACTAACCTTTGTACGTATTCCGACCACAGTACCCTCCTGTACCTACTGCTGTTGACTATAACGAATTGTAGCCTCTGATATCACTGGAATATAGATATTTACACGGACGCCGACAATGTTTTGAACTGCGCGACGCCATCTTGGCCTGCTGCTGCACCGGACGCAGTTTCTCCACCTCCACCCAGGCAGAGTGGAGAGCACGTCACAAATAGTGCCCGTAGCCCAGGTTAGAACGTCAGGGTTGACTCTCGACAACGCAGGCGGAGGACCCGTCGACCCTGATGGCAGGTTGTTAATGTATATATGAGAATGTTGTAAAGGGTAAATAATGAACCTAAGTATTAAGGAGATCAAAGATTTTGCATACTTACATCCGTAATGCTTCTTGTATCATTCTAAACAATGAAGTGAAAGTTGGTAAAACTTGTCTGCTCTTTTGTCTGCTTCTCTCTCTGTTTACATATCTGTTACCAAGCCAGCATATGGTTTTGGTCCCTAGTTTGGTACTTACATTTAATTGGAAATACTTGAATTTTCACCACTGTTTATTTTTAAAAAAAGCATTAATAAATTTATCAATTTGAAATTATGAAAATATATATGTTAATAATAACATTTTTAGCATTATTTGTTATTCGATAGTTTCCCACTTTCTTTGGACCTAGTTCCTAATTCTGCCACCAGGGGGACATTACAGAAAAGTTTTTTTTTATTGTTTTCTTTTCATTTGTTTGTCCAAGATGCTCAACCTATGGCAATGGAACCGATACAAATTACGTTAGAACAACTCATAGGGTCACCCATACTTCATATCAAATGTAACCAATGCAATAATTCCAATGGTATGTTGCCTAGCAACCTCATAGCATAGCAACAATTATAGCAATAAGTGTACATGGGCAGATCAGAAATCTGACCTCTGGTACTTCGACAGTAGTCAACATGGCATAGATATTTCATATGGCAAATATATATGAGCCACTGTTTTCCTACATATTGTCAGAAATCTATATGGTGACTTTGTAATCACTGTTGCTAGGTAAATAAACAAATGGAATGTCTGTTGCTAAGCTCATTAAATGACTTTACAGATATCTGGTAACAGTGGTATAGTAAGGCATAGTATAGTAGAGTGCCACGGATGCCCATAAACCTTACCTAGTGCATCTCCTACGAATGGAAATGCCAAATGATTAATTCATGACCCTGTTGCTAAGGAAATATGTAAAAAAGCATTGTTGCTAAGCAACTATTTAGCATTTATGAGTTCTGCTTGAATGCTATGTAGAGAAATTCAATAATGGGGCATGGTTTGGGAGAATTGAAGTTATTATTTCTATAATCTTTAATATTTTCAACATGTTTTATGAAGATTTCAGCATTTTCTAGTGTTGTCAAGGAAATCGGTTGCCATGGCAACAATAAAAGGCACATAATTTTGGGATCTGTGGATTTTGTAATCCATGAGTTCTAAGCTTTCCAAAAATGTATACTTTACAATTTCCCCACAAAAACTCCACAGAACCTATTACAGTGACACAAGGACCCTAACTATACTGCCAATACACCTTACTGGCTCTTTAGATATATAGTAGGGGCATGCTGTCAAAAATATGGAGAGGTTGGGTGCAGGGGAACTACTATTTCCATTCGATTAACTGCTTTCGAGGCGTCTGTGACGTTAATGAAATGACCTATAAATATATGTAAACTTTGATAAATAAAAACATTTCTTGGTCAGGGCATTAGCTTACATGCCCCTGAAGCATGGTACAAAGTTACATTGTTCAAATCGATCAAATAGTCACTGTACAGTGACAATTTCATTTTCGTCGGAGGCGTCTGTGACGTTAACCGGAAAATCCATAAATGGGCTTGCAGTGGCCAGAAAAGGAGTACCAGCGTAAATATAGCCCACCAACATGATGAGGGGACTTAGAAGGAAGAGAATTAACCTTAATATATTAACTTCAGATAGCTTTCAGCTGAGTGAGAGTACATTTTCTGACTGAAAATCCAAAAATTTTCCAAAAGATTTTTTTAAAAGGCATGAAACATAGCCTTAGATACATGGGATTGCTACTAAACTGCATAGAGGCATAGAAGAACATCTATTCTATTGAATCAAGTTGATATGTACCCTCAGGGAAAGATGGAACGATAGCCAGAATAATTTTTCGCCGAGCCCGCATTAACGTCACAGACGCCTCCGCCGAGGGTGCACCGGTTAGAAATTGCGAAAACTAACATGGTGGCGTCCATGACATTAATAAGCGAGCACTCGAACGAAAATTAACGATCAAGTCTACCTAAAATAGACCGTTCTAAACGAAAATAAATGTAGCAGCGCGGGCCTTGGTGCAAAATGAATCAAAATATAACATATTTTAGTCCGATCCCTTACCTTTCTCGGTGGAAATAGCTGAAAAAGAACTCTGAATTGTTGGTTTGGGAGTCGCTCCAGCAAGATCAGACGCTTCTTTGTTCGCCGAAACAGTACCCGGATGTGCGCCACTTCCGGTGGGTAACAGGAACGCCGACCTCGTTCCCACGCCAAATTTTGGGTTAACGTCACAGACGCCTCCGCAAAGTATAAATACCCCTCCCGCGGTGCCTGTTCGGTACATATTGAATCAAATGCTGTTGAGGATCCTCAATTACAACCCAATAGAGTACACAGGGTACAAGAAATATATATAAAAACATAATTAAACGCTGGAAAGGCTATAATGCTTGGAGGCGTCTGTGACGATAACTCGAGTTCCAATACACTATATTGCCTATAAGGGAGAGTAAAAGTGGGCGTGGCTCAAATTTTTTTTTGCCATGAGCTCACCCATTAGGAGGCTCTAGATTGCTTGTAGTAAGGATATTTAGTGAATACTATTAATAAAGATATAGGCCCTTTTATTAACGTCACAGACGCCTCCGAAACATGTAGTTGCTACATTTGAAGGTCACTGTTGACAAATTTGCGTGGGATATGAAAGTGTAACGAGCTGATTTGTTCACATAACATATATAGCTACTAGGAAATGCTGTTTAGTGATAGTTTTTAATGTGTCAGTTGACATGAGGGCCTTGTTAAACATGGATAATTAGCTAAAAAACATGGATTTTAGCCATTTTTCAACTTTGGAGGCTCATAAATCAGCAAAAAATCATCGTGTATGCAAAATTATACTTTTTTCTGAAAGCCTAGAGTATGCCCTCTTATGAAAAACCAAGAAAGACCATACTGGTGTATGTATTTTTATTTTGTGGCTCTTGCAGGGCAGAAAATCCCCCAAAACCCAGATCAGCATCTTTTTTCGATCCGACCCATATATATATATATATTTATATATATATATATATATATATATATATATATATATATATATATATATGAATATATGAACCTGAATCTTTATTGCAGAAACGATGAGGTTGTATTGTACCTCTCACATGCACTTGACCCTGTCTGTGGGCAGCATATCATCCTTAATGCATCATGTCCTTGGTCATCCTGATGCATCAATGCAGTCCTGGCAAGTAACTGGCTAGTGCTGTATTCAAGCATCACCCTATGGGGTTGAGACACCCCCAAGGGTCGGCATGCTGCACCCATGCAGCCCCAGAGAGTTACTCACCGGGGCTGCATTGGTGCATCATGATGGCAAATGTCATCTTTTAGTGACATCCGTCCTTATAGGGTTTAAGGGTTAGCTAACTAGATTCAGAGTAACCAAGGCTTTCAACACTTGTCCTGCCAATCAGATTCCATTAGGGAGGACAAGACAGAAATTCACTGGATTTCCTGGCCTTAGTTATTCCCCTTTCAGTTGATTGGCGGTATACAGTCAAGTAGACAAATGGGCGGTGTGGCACTGGGCTAATTGGGAGATGGTTACTAGGGATGAGATCCTTATTTGACCTTCAGTGTCTTGTTGAGTCATACCTGTCGGTCCTTCACCCATAGCCTTGGGCTCTAAGGGCCCCATTATGCTTTATTGTGTTATAGTCTTGATCATCATGATACATGAAAGCAGCAGTGGTAAGTATGGTGCCAGTGCTGCATTTATGCATCATGCAGACCCATTAGGACCCATTAGGGTTGCAATGTGTGAATGCAGAACTGGCGAGTTTCGCATTAGCACTGCATTCATACATCGTGATGACAAAGGGCAAAGTGTATTAAAGCACTATACGACGCATACAGCAGGATGGCTCAGAGGCTGCACACTGTTAATTCATCATTGTGATGCACCAGTCCGGGCTGTGAGGTGTATCAATCTGTAGCCTGACATGATGCATTAATGAAGCAACGAGAGGTTACGTTTAAACCTTTAAGAACGGATGTCACTAAAAGATGACATTTGTCGTCACAATGTACCAATGCAGCCTTGGTGAGTAACTCGCCGGTGCTGCATTGGTAGATCATGCCGACCTTATAGAAGTGTCTCAACCCCTTAGGGTTGGCATAATGATTGAATGCAGCACTGGTGAGTTACTCGCCACGGCTGCATTCATGCATCATGATGACAAAGGGCATGATGCATTAAAGCATCATGCCGTCCCTAAGGGCTAAGTGCTGCATAAAAGCATCATGCAGACGAAAAGGCATAGTACAATAAAGCACTATGCTTCCCTTAAGAGGTTTAGGCAAGTTCCTGAATGATCTTCCCTAATCTGATTTCCCCTATTTAACTGAGCCATGTGCATATTGGATTGGTGACCGTATTAATATCGACCTTATCTCATAGATTGCATAAGTATATCCACAGATAGGTGGAAGTGGCTCGGCTAAATGAGTCTTTGTCCAAAACTTACTTCATCTATCCTTGGGTATCAGGATTGGACGTAATTGAATTACTTTTATCGATAAGCTGTAATGAATTTGCAGATGCTTCAGGTCCTATTTTGTCAGAAATTGATTATTCTGAAATTCGATCTGACTGCGATTTAATGAGAACTTTCAATCAATAGTATTCAAAGAAATGAGTGCCATTCTCTCACATTATTTTGTTAGATTCACCGTTCATATAATTACACTGTGTCATACGATTGTGATAAAGTCCACCCTGGTATTACTCTGCATGATACAACAGAAAATAATGGAAAACCTTAATAAGAATTTTTTGGATTTATTCCTGTCAACTTATATAATAAGGGATCCACAGTTCTGTAATGTGCTATACCGTTTGTTGTCATGAGGTATGAATGCAGCCATGCATCATCCCAAATCTTTAGAAGTGTATCAAAGTCATGAGATTGCCATGATACTCGCCTGGACTGCAGCATCAGAGTAAAGGGCATCGTACATTAAAGCACTATGCCATTTATGAATGGTTAGGAAAGCGCTGATGCCTTTAGGCCGAAAGAAAAAAGGTGTGTTCAAGGTTACCCGACCCTACCTAGCAAAACAGGGCCAACCCTAGAAATTTTTTCCAAATTTTGAAAAAAGATTTCTATTTCAAGTAACTTTTGGGGTATATCAGAGTTGATTTGATAGTCCGCGAGTCAACACTGTTGTTGGTGCTGAAGTTTGTGGGTCAATATTTGACCGGTTTTTGAAAC
Source organism: Harmothoe impar (assembly GCA_947462335.1). Taxonomy (NCBI): domain Eukaryota; kingdom Metazoa; phylum Annelida; class Polychaeta; order Phyllodocida; family Polynoidae; genus Harmothoe; species Harmothoe impar. Next base: position 19,297,613 of record OX381719.1, read on the forward strand.
TACCTAGCAAAAGAGAGCTGACCCTAGAAATTGTTTATATCCAATTTTGAAAAAATATTTCAAGTAATTTTCGAGTAAAATTTTGGCTACTTTTCAGGCCAAAGAGAAAAGAAAAAATTAAATCCGACTACCCTAACTAGGTTTTCAGACTATGTGTCCTGAAACACACCTTTTTTTGGCCTTATGTCCTATTAAGGCCTGGTAGTATATTTGTTTGAATATCCCTAGACCCCTTTCCCCGCCCCCCCTCCCACCCCTTGTATCTAATCACGTCTGTGCGGTGTGCTGACTCCTGGGTGTTCCTGGGTAAAAGGGTCAATTAGATTAACCTAGCCTTTAAAGACGACAAGATGGCTCTCAGCACTTGTCCTGTCAATCAGATACCATTAGAAGACCTTAATACTTTTAAAATCTCCATTAAGAAAAACTACCCAAAATGTTTTATGAATGTAAACTAATTCATATCTGATGTTTCATATTCATGCCCATCTCATCACGTCACATCTCATCACACTTATATTGAATAATATGCAAATTGTTATTAACAGCATACAATCCGTGCATAATCTGTGCATAATAATCATTTTGTTACATGATATAGATGACGGGGGTATAGTACACTGAGATTTAATTTGTTTACTACCCACTCATTTTTTTCAACCCTGGCCGAGGTACCCTAGTAGCAAGCCCGGATGGGGCCAATTTGGTTTTAGCTCGGATTGGCTGTTTGAAGTTGGGCAAAACCGAGCTCATGTTGGGCAGATGGCTGGGCTGAAGTGTGGAACGAGGCTGCCCAATTTGGGCTCAGATTAGTTTCAAAGCAGGCTGCCTGATTTGGGATTAGACTGGTTTCATTGCGGGCTGACCGTTCTGGGTTCAGATTGGTTTCAGAACAGGATGCCCGAGTTGGGCTCAGATCAGTTTCAAAGCGGGCTGCCCGTTTTGGGTTCATATTGGGCAGATGGCTGGGCTGAAGTATGGCCCCAATCGGGCTCCCTGTTTTGGGCTCAGATCAGTTTCAAAGCGGGCTGCTCGATATGGGCTGAGGTTGGGTTTGGACAGGGAAACTGGTCTAGTAGTTCTGATCAGTGACACCAGATGTCAGTACTATACAATATATAGAGTTTTCCAACAAAGCCAGATGAAATTGACATTATACAATGATACAAAAAAAAGGTTAAAGTGATGTAGAATAGGAAAAAATGAATAGATGTTTTCACAGTTTGGAAATAAGATAGACTATATATTTGAATGATGAAAAGGAGGTTCTCTGAGCAGCTATCCAGTGTAAACACTATTTCTGTGGCACTACAATTTACCTAACACCGGACTCATATGCTCCATGTAGGTATGAACTATGACTTTGAAGGCCAATGTACACCATAGAAACTTGTCTATGCTGCATGTGGCTTAAAGCTGATAATAATAGGCCGGCTTGGTACTCCCATTATTGGATAGGAACAGTATGATTATAATGCCTTAGGGTTGATTAGCAGGACCTATCTTATTCAACAAATACTGGATAGTATTGGGGAATAGATTCTAAAAACCCATGATTATCAAGTAGTGTTGTGTCAACAAATTGGCCAGCCTGTCCAAAAACTGATGAGCCCAAAGTGGGCAGACGTCCAAAACCCGATATGTGCCCACTTTCAGCCCGTCCAAAGCACGATCTGAGCCCAATTAGGGTTGCCCATCCAAAACTCGATCTGAGCCAGATCCGGGCAGCCCACTAGGGGCCACACCAAAGCCCAGCGCCCATCAGTTAGCCCAGTCCGGGTATAGGCCTCATTTATCACCCCCCAGTCAAAGACTACACCCGGTCAAAGACTACACCCGGTCAAAGACTACACCCGGTCAAAGACTACATCATGTCAAAGATGTTTGAATTGTTACACCCTTATGAGGCTGAGCCAGAGGATCACACCCCCCATACTCTGGAGCTCTCCCAATGCTCTACTATAGGGACTGATCTATCGTACATGAAGGTCATTTATAGTACAATAAGAAAGTGATTAGGGATGCCCAGAGGTTTCATTCTGACCATGCTTGAAGTATCAGCTAACATGCAAAGCTCACATTATGACTATAAGTCTACAGCATGACTCTGAAGACCCCAAGTCTTGCAGCTCATTTATATTTCACTGACATGTATCTGAGGTTCCCCTGTGACCCATCAACCCGCATCTCATACCAAGCACACATGCATCGTTCTGTTCAATTATTTAGGTATATGTATGTTATACACAGTGCTGTGCACCCACTTTAAAGGGGCATTCTCACCACTCGCACTTAACCACATAGTAGAGTAGAACAGTACTAAAATTGTGAGTGGGTTACGCTTGGTGATTATGCCACTTTAACCTGAAGTTCGTCTTTAATGTTGGCATGATGCCTCAAGGCTTCATATTCCTTTATCGGCATGATGCATCAATGCAGTGGGCTACTCAGCAGCGCTGCCCAGTTGCATTACACCGACCCTGCCACTTTAGTAACCCATGTTGACTAGTTATGTACATATTATAGGCCAAGGCAGGCACAGACAGGGGCCATATGTGCAAATATTGCAATAGCTGTGTAGTACATGCAATGCCATAATCAATATAATTATGGTGGAACAGATCTATGACATAATAAAGGCATGCAATGATATATATCACATATTGGTGATGTAGATCATACATCGTAGCCTTCACTTATTATATACCAGTTTTACTGACGTCACGTCCATAATTTCTAATAGACTATAATTCTGAGATGTTGTTAAAACTTTACAGGCCACGCAGGTCATCAACGGGCAGTGAGAAATATGACGAGGGCTTTTTGTTTTTTTTTTGTTTTTTTTTACTAGGAGCTGAAAATATATTATAGGGAAATTATGACTTTTCGTGCACAATTTTGACATTTTAGTAGTTAAGAGTTCTTAATACGCAAAAGTTGTTATAATGCGAGTTATTTCTAGCTCTCTGCATTGCTGACAGTATAAGCTTTAATTTGATACTAAATATGCCAATATTTGTCCATTTCTAACAGATTTTTCATTAAAAATCTAAACAAAAAGTTTTCTCGAGATCAAGGCTTTTAATGATGCACGCAATGATGAGAAACACCTCTTTTTTTGAGTGGCCTAAGTAAAGTGGCCAAGGTGACAGTGGACTCAATATTTTAGGATCAACTCTGGCACATTAGTAGTTGGTTTGACAAAGCTTTTTATGATGTGCCTTAATTCTACATGCCGGTTTACATCCCACATAATAGACCATGCACACTCCCAGTATACAGGTGATATCTGCCTTACCTGAAGTGACCCCTGCTCACTGGGTTCATGATAACCAGATACCGCCCATAAAGGCACTCCTCTTATTACACACTTTATGTATACCTGAATCGTTATTCTCGATGCACTTACCGATAGCAGAGCTAGATTTAGGTACCCACACCTCCATCACCCACCTGAGGCCGGGGCTGGTCACCAACAGCCCTCCATAGGATGTATATTAATCCTTTAAGGACGGTATAATGCATTAATGTATCGTGCCTTTGGTTGTCATGATATATGAATGCAGCCCTGATGAGTAACTCACCAGTGCCGCATTCAGGCATCATACTGACCATACAGGCTTGAGACACTCCCATTGGGTCGGCATGTTATACTGATGCATCACCAGTGAGTCACTCGCCAGGGCTGCATCGGTGCCTCATGACGACAAATGTCATCTTTTAGTGACATCCATCCTTAAAGGGTTAATCCGGCACATTAGTAAGCAGTGGTTGTGTAACAGGCCCCCTGGTGGGACTTCTGTGTACTAGAAGTTTGTGGTTGTTTGTCAAACATTAGACTGGACAAGCCCCTGACCACTACCTTTATTGAGACGGGTCCAAGGCTCCCTGACCTACACAGGCTTAAACTAAGTGGCATGCATATATGCTAGGGGTAGATGACTGTATATAGCACACGCTATGACAGAGCTAGACGCCCATCATCTTTCAACCCTAGATGGTACAGTAGGGCCATCTAGGGTTGAAAGATGATGGGCATCTAGCTCTGTCATACCTTGCTTTATATACAGCCATCTACTGTAAGTATGAGCATGCTACTCAGTTTAAAGCTGGGCTGTCAGGGAATAAGTTCAGCATTTTCCATACATGGACTAAAATAACAGTTCCACCAGAGGGCAGCAGTGTTTGGACAGGGAACCATGAACCTTGTCCAGCTACAACATATTCACCCTATCTTGTGCTTGTAAGAGCTGAGCTCCCAGCCCTTAAGAGCCCTCTTGTGAATCAAAATGAACTATATCCTAAAGTGCTTTGGCCTCACTTCAACCATGACGGTCAAGCTTTAAGCCTGTGCTGACGTAGGTCTGCTTGGCCCTGTGGTTACGATGCAACAGTGATAGTTTACCTACCCTTTACAGTGGAGAGTGGTAGCTTTACGTCCGTACTCACTGTTCTAAATACAGTGAATCAGCTGAAATAATGTAAACAAATAATAGAGAGGGAAAGTAGAAAACTTATCGATTCAAATGTGCTTGTTTTATCTTTAAATAAATTTGTGATCTAATTCAGACCATAATATTGCTTTTAATTGTTAAACCTCCAGCGCCCGTATATAAAGAGCTGAGTACCTGTCATGCCTGCACTCTGACTGTTACTGGAGGGGCAGCAACTTCTGCGCCTTTATTAAAGATCTGTCCGGTCCAGGAGCAGTCCTGGCCTGGTCTTGACCTGTCCTTATTGCGAACGGGAGGGCAATGGGAGAGACAGAGAGGAGGCACCAGTCTAGTCAAACATAGACTCAGGTGTCACGTGCACGTGTTGAGTCAGACACCTGTAGAACTGTGGCACAGGTATGGTGTGTGTGTGTGTGGGGGGAGGGGGGGGGTCAGCCTGAGTTCAACAGGTTGTTAACAGGTAGTATTTAACATTGAGATTTATTTCAAAACTTTAAATTATTATTATTAAACCGAGCACAAATAATTGCAATGGCAAAGAAAAGAATAATGCTGTAAAAAATGAATGTTTCAAATATGAAATTATAAATCAATAGTTCTTTGCATATAACTTATCTTATTGTATTAAACATACCGTCTACTGAATTATACAAGGCCGTGACTATTGACAGTTCGAACTGTCAATAACAGAATAAAATGCCCTTATTGACAGTTAAAACTGTCAATACCAGGATATAATTCCCTTATTGAGAGTTCGAACTGTCAATAAGGAAAAAAATATTTTCTTACTGGCACTTCCAAAAAGGAACTGTCAATAAGATAAAATGAATCTCTTATTGCCAGTGTGAACTGTCAATAAGGGAATTATATCCGGGTATTGACAGTTCAAACTGTCAATAAGAGAAAAATATCCCACTATTGACAGTCTGAACTGTCAACAAGAGGAAAGTGTTCCACTATTGACAGTTTGCACTGTCAATAGCTGGCCCACCTTGATTTAGCTATTGACAGTTCAAACTGTCAATAGTGGAAAACTTCCCCTTGTTGACAGTTCAGACTGTCAATAATGGGATATTTTTTCTCTTATTGACAGTTCAAACTGTCAATAGTGGTAAACTATACCGTTATTGACAGTTCTTCATGAAACTGTCAATAGTGAGAATTTCCTCTCTTATTGACAGTCCCTTCCCTGGAGACAAATTCCCGTGAATTCTCCCTGAATAACACGGGTTGAACTGGGGTGAGTCCCGAGATTAACCCGGGTTTTATTCCCGTTATTTCACCGGATTCTGTGGGCAAAATTTCCCGTTATATCACGGGATTCAGGTAATCAGGTTAGCATGGGTTCGAATCCCATTAACAAAAGAGTTGCATGATTCTAGTGAACGAGTCCAGAGTAACTAAAAGTAGATAAAACTATTCTACTTCTTCACATTCAATCATTTGAGTTAGGAGCCAGATTTCCTTAATTTAAGCTTACAAATGCACGGACCTATGCTGGAGAGAACCAGGTACCTTTAGATCCATAGTCCTGTGCTATAACCACAGCGCCATTGAGTCAGTTGTGAAGAGGTAGTGGCTTGGACTGTCCTGCTCCTGTAATAGGGACCTTATTCCTTGGTCACTCACTCAGACCCCATCCCCCATCAACTCAATAGACAGATGCACATCCTTTACAATCTCAATCTGTTCTTGGGTATTATAATAAGCTGTAGGTAAAATAGATGCATTTATGAGCATATACCTTAAGATGGAAGGCATGACATGTTAAAATCGTCAATCATATCCATGAAGTCTTCGTCCAGTTAGTTAGCAACAATGACGTAGCTCATTTAACCCAGACGTATCCTATACCGTAAGCATTGCTACGTCTGCTTTTATCAAGCTATATCCTGTTTGCTGGTTTGCCAAAACAGTTCATTAAAAGTGGAAGTAGGCACCTATATGTGCATTGGTGGCAAAGGTAAAAACGTCTACATTACGTCAGGTGTACTAAATGTCCCTACAATTTGGCAGAACTGCATCACCAGCTCATGAGCTTTTACGTGGTTGCTGAAGATCCCTAGTAGGGACCTTTAGCAACCACGTAAAAGCTCATAAAGCACAGACGTAGCAGTGTTGAAAGGATAGGATACGGCTGGGTCAAATGAGCTACGTGGGGTTTGCTAAAGGTCTCTAATGACAGTCCATGCCACTACCTCTGGACACATGCCTCATTGGCGCTGCTGCTATAGCACAGCACTATAGATCTGTAGGTAGCTGGTTCTAGCCAGCGTATGGACATGTACAGAAGGCTCTCAATATATATATTATAATTTTTCATAACGTAAAATGGCTAAAAGAATACAACGTTGAGTGTGTCAAACATTTTGTCTAGCCTACTAGGGGATTTAAATGATTCAATATGTATTGCAAACTTGTCCATAACGTCATACTTATATACATGTAGCAAAATAGTCAGGACCAGCCTCAAACAATCAACCTTTAGAATGGAAGTCCTGCATTCAACAGATACGCCACAGGATCAGTTGGTGTGGAGAGAGAACTTTTTATCATAGGTGGCTCAATTAGCGACCTTTAGCAAACCTAATGTTCCCAAGTTCAATGAGCTATGGTGGGTTTTAATCAAGCTAGGCCCCTATTGCCATCCTTCTCGACTAGGACATTGAGCAAACCCAAGGGTAACACCGCTTTTTCAAGTATCATCATTACAGCAAGCCCATTTAGCTCAGTCGGTTTAGTTTGGCCCTATGCATCCCAAGGTAGGTGGATCGGTTCACCATGGAGCTATTGCTTTTAATCAGAAGTTTTGATAAAACGTTTTATTCATATGCAACTGTGGAAAATAATTTTATTATGATTATTCATATATAAATTAGGTTTAAAAAAACCTCTTATTACAGAGGTCTGCATGGGTTGCATGGGTTGTTTTGTCCATAGTCTATTGTGCTGCATGGGGATTAGAACCCACGTCCTGCTGCTTCACTGGGGTAAATCTCGTCATATTACGGGATTGTGCATGTAGAATCACGTCTTTGAATCCCGTGATATTACGGGAAATTTTGCTCACAGAATACCCAGAAATTCCCGGGAATATCTCGTGACTTGTTACCAGGGTTATAATTACTGTCCTAACCCTGAGAGAGATTTTGGTGGAAAAGTCGATTTTGGTGGAAAAGTCGATTTTGGTGGAAAAGTCGATTTTGGTGGAAAAGTCGATTTTGGTGGAAAAGTCGATTTTGGTGGAAAAGTCGATTTTGGTGGAATTTCTAGTGCAAACCCCATTTTAGTACAAAACTGATTTTAAGTGCAAAACCGATTTTTAGTGCAAAACCGATTTTGGGTCCAAAACCAACTTTGGGTCCGAAACCGATTTTGGTTAAAAAAAAGAAATTGGCAAACAAAAACACTTTTGCCAAAAAAGAACACGCTTTTGCCAAAAAAAGACACTTTTTGACTCCAATGTCAGTGGGAACTGTCAATAAGACAGAAATATTCCACTATTGACAGTTCGCATGAAGAACTGTCAATAACAGGAACATTTTCCACTGTTGACAGTGTGAACTGTCAAGAACAGAAATATTTTCCACTATTGACAGTTTGAACTGTCAATAGCGTTTTTGATTATGGCCACATGATTAATAATATATGCTGAAAGGAGGCCTTTTCATATTTGTTCATAACATATCAGAAGAGAGCTGTCAAGAGAAATAACATGTGGATTGGCTTTTATAAATACAAGAATAACATTTTGACTATAGGCTTTATAAAAATATTTAACTAAAAAACTAAAACTGAAAGCTGTCCTTAAAAATACAATATCAATTAAAACACCCCAAAATTACGTTATAAAATAACATTGCAATTGCTTTCATAAACCATTTCCTTATGTTTGACATCATTCTTTCTGGTATCCATGTTCTCCTTGTCGTGATCTGTAAGTAGTAATAGACTGAATGTAGTGATGTATACAGGTTGTTGTGTTGTGATTGCAGGCTAAATCCAATAGTGTTATGATGCATCCCTAACAGGTCTTGAATCGGTGAGCCAACAGTTATTCATTTGTGACAATATATTGTAGTTTTAATATGCTAAATGATGAATGAGAGGCTTCCAACTTTCCTTACCTGCATGCAATTATATGGATCATGTAATTAACCTAAAATTGGAAAATCACCTAAATATTCACTGACATAGTAGCTTTAATGTATATGTATGATGGAACATGACTCTAAAATTTCTCAGATCAACATAAATCTAAAGGATATGATGGGATTGAAAAGGTTATCTTTGGCAATTGGAAATAGATTCAATAAGATTTGAGAGGAAAATCATAGCATCAGTACTTCATCTTCATAGAGACAATGCTGCAGGAAATTCCCCCTCTAATTTGGACTGGAGCTGATAAGAACCTTGGTTGCTAGGGGGATTATCCACAGTGAATGGGGATCTGTGTGTTACACTGAATCAAGGCTCCTACAGCGGGTACATTGAAACTGGAGATATGAGAATCGATCTGGAGTCCTTACCCCTTGAAGGGCCACATAGTGCATTAAAGTGGTATACCCCTTATAGTCATGGGTGCAGCTCTGGGGAGTAACTCACCAGGGCTGCATTCAAGTAACGTGCAAACCCTACCCGACCAACAAAAATACGTTATTTTAGGTCAAAATAACGTTTTTAACGTTATATAACGTTTTGCCACAATAAGGAGCCATATAGAGAAACGTTATATTATGTTGTATGACATATGGGGTGTAGTACATACCCAAACGGTTGGCATGATGTATAAATGCAGCCCTTGTGAGTAGACTCGCCAGGAATGCATTCGTGCATCATGAAGACAAAGCGCATTAGGCATTAATGCACTGAGCGGCCCTTAAAGGGTTATCTACCCAGAGCCTGTGCACAGATCGACCACATCACCCCTCATCTCATTAACCCCCTAGATTGTCCCACATCAATATGGACACTCATCTAAGGATCCCACAAAGCTACATTTGTGTAATGGCACTCTATATGTTCTGTGCTTGTGTTTTGAGACAGTAAAGTTTTGGATGAAGCAATGTAGTTTTTGGGAAAGGGATATTCACAGGAAAATGCTCCATTATAAAGAAAGCATGTTCCAACTTTAAGACGCTTTCTTGAGACAATTCCTGGGATTGAATAAAACCAATATCGATATCACAGTACGGGAGCAAGGCATGGCTCACCCATGAGCTCTAGATCTATATGGAGTGAGTGGAAAACAGATTTGGCCAGTCCAGTCTAGTTGAAAGGTGAGAGCTGCTTGGGTATATGGTATGCCATTCTGACATAATGACAAGAGCTGCTAGGAGGTAGAATCAAGCTTTATCCTATGCCAACAACTAAGGCAATCTAATGGTTTTGTTTTATGTAGATATATATGTCCATACCTGCATTGCATACAACCTCACCTACAACTAGTTGACCCATGTAGGATACTCACAATTTAGATTTTCAAATTATGTTTTACCCAATGCCTTATATAAAATAATGTAAACAGTGACTAGATGTTGATATGGTACATAAATAAGTACAGTCGGCCCTCACCTCCTCGAATTTGCAAAATGCAAAAAAGATATCTGAGGAAGCAAATTATTCGAGGAATTAAGTCTAAATATAATGGAATGTATAAGGGTAGTTGCCAGTCAACTGTCCGAGGAAGTGAGAGATCCGAGGTAGTAAATGTTCGAGGTAGTGACGGTCGACTGTATATAAGTTGCTTACTGCATTAGGTAACCAGGGAGGTACGCCACCAGTGCAACACTGTAGTATGTTTCACACATTGTTGAAAAGCTTGAGGTATAGCATGATTTTATACTTTACATAAATAAATATTACATAAATGGCCTGCCATAGTGCTTCATTCTCTTGCATTATATGGGCCGGTCAACTGGTCAATAATGGTAGCCCCAGATATGAGAATGGGGAATTCAGCCAAGAAAAGACACAGAGCTGTCCACACCCTTCTCCTCCTGTAGCCTATAACAAAGGCTGACCCCCCTCCCCTCAGTGCCTTCCCCCGCATGTGTGACGTCATGAAGGCAGAGTGGTGTCCCCTGGTGGGAATAGAGGACAATGTAGTTCAGGTGGTTCTCTGTGGTATACTGTGTATACAGTAGGGCCCAGTGTAATGTAGCACAGAGGGACCAGTGTAGTGGCCGTGAACCCCAGGGTCAGGTTATTGAGTGAGTGATAATAGGGGATTTGACCTATCTGTTCCCCTGGCACTGACTGCTCCATTTCTGGCTGCCTACTTGCTGGATACCATATTACTATCAGGACAAGTGGATCCTATGCTTGTCTGATGTAGGTAGCAGCTCTGCACCTCGATAACCAGACATACTCGCTTTGAAGGCTTCATGATGCCCAATGCTTTACAGATATACAGTCAACACTCACTTCCTCAAACATTTACTTCCTTGGATCCCTCACTTCCTAAGACAGGTGCATGGCAACCTCCCCTATATGTTCTATTATAGTTGGACTTAATTCCTCAGCTAGTTTGCTTCTTCAGACATTTTTCCTTGCATTTTCCAAATTCGAGGAAAGAGGGCCGCCTGTATTAAATTTTGTTGCATGGGGCGATCATGCAACGCCAGTGAGTAAATCCTGGTATGTTTGAAGACCACATCCGGAGGTTTTTAATTAGCAATTGCGCTATCATAAACAGGTACCTAGGTATGTTAACTGACTTCCTATTTAAAAGTAACTACTGTAGAGCTATATTTATTTATTTATTACTTGATTTAGTTGGGGCCACACCATGAGACCTCAGATCCGAAATATCAGTGATTGTGCTGTCTCCAGTGAGAAGCACATGAACTACAGTACCCAATACCCAATGTGAGCTCATATTGGGTGACAACCGACCCAATGGGGGGGCACTCCCTATATTTTCTATGGTAACTGCATGTATGTGCAAAGACCACCTCAAATATTGCACTCTTTAATGCAAGAAGTACCTCAACAAATTAGGACCACTTCACAGGAAATTCCTTATGATCCCTTGTCTATATAGGTCCCCAGAATGGAACCTTTCCCCTGGAACCGTGCTCACACATGGTAACCAAAGCTGACAGAGTGCCCCCCCCCCGCCTCTGCAGTGGTCAGTGCCTACCTCCCACTGGGTGTATCTGAACGGCCCACTGCATATGGGCAGCCTTGTTTGCTGGGGGCTAACTGAGGGAGGGGGGGCAGTATGGTCAGGTCAAGTGGCGGACTGTGGATGGGGTATAGAGGGGCACCCACCTGTGATTAGGCCACTTAAAGTCGATTATCAGCTTTGCGGACACCGCACGCATCCTTCAAAAACGGCCCCATTGGGTCTTTTTTTCAGCTTTTGACAAAAAAAAGGCCACAAAAGGCCGCAACTTAAAAAATTCAAAATACAAGTTGCAAAATGTCTAATATCTCAGCCGTTAATTGGGGTAGAAACTTAATTTAAACGGCATTTTAGACCTCATTTTCATGTGCAAACCATCAGGGTTCTAGATAAAAAGAAAAGGGGCCTCCCGCACCTCCAGAAAAAAGTGTCCGCAAAGCTGATAATTGACTTTAAGTGGCCTTACCCCTAGGTAGTACCCCCCCCCCCCACCACACACACACACCTCACACATGTACTTCTGTCCTCAGCAACGGCCACACAGATGACCATTCACAGCAGTGCCCCCTTGTGCAAAGTGAGGAAAGCACACATTTACCAAATCTATATTTGGGGAGATCTACTATTTTTGCTAAAAACACCACTGTATCTACATATTTATTTAATACATATTAAAGGATTATTTAAAGCAGCATATCTACAGTGCCATATTATGGTTTTCTCATATTATTCAAAACCTCCGGATGTGGTCTTTAAGCACTATGCTGCCCTTACAGGTGAAATGTATGTGAGAACCATAGGGGAATTGTCTATGTCGATGCCTATATTGTTCCGTTTCTAAAAGTGTGTATCTATATTGAATCAAGTCTGGGGTTTCCCCAGAAATTGTCATATTCCAACATGCCTGGCATATCAAAGTATACCCAAGTCCATATGACCCCTGGTCAGTCCTCCATGGTCCCCCATGAGAGGGGTTCAATTGTCTTCTATCCACTTCCAACCTAGGCCCAAATAGATTGTGACCAACTCCTTTAAGCTACAGTAACTTAGTGTGATATTAAATGCTAAACTTTTATTTCGCTAGTGTAGGGCAATGTCCTTTGTTTTGTTTGAGGCATAGGCCTTTCTTTCCTTGTTTGAGACTGCAGCCTCCCAGAAATTGACTGGCGACCTCCAGGGTTTAGATTTATTTTATTAACTCCAAATTGTATATAAATTATTTGGATTGGCCCTGTTTTGCTAAGGCTGGGTAAACTGAAACAAACTTTTTTTACTTTTTTGAAATACAAGATGTCCTATGCTTTAGCACTGAAGGGCCGTATTCAATGGCCCCATTGAATACAACATGGCCGTATTCAATGGGCTAAGAAAACGTTGGTTTTCATTCATTAAATAGCTTCAAATAAAAAAATAAACACAAATGCCAACTACATTGATACCGCTCTGATGTATTTCACTCGTGGGGGCTGGGGTGCATCCCACTCAGCCTGCGGCTTTGTGGGATACTGCCCCAGCCCCCACTCGTGAAATACATCAGAGACGGTATCAATGGGCGTTGGCATTTGTCTATATATTTTGGATTAGCTGCATTAGTCAGCACAATGTTTGCAAAGTAAGAGCAGCTCTGTGAAAGCCGCATGAGCAGCTCCCCAGTCAGCATTGGGCCATGTGGCCCATATGTGTTTTACGTGGGCCAGCTGGGCTTGCCCATATCTGGGTTATGGTCCTTTTTGTCCAGAGCTACCAATGGGAGCCCAGATGTGTCAGCCGAGAATCAAAGTGCCCAGCCGTAGCCCATATTTAGCACACATGGGCTCCAGTAAGCAATGTTGACTGGGTCTGGTGTGGTCTGGGAGGCATTTTACAACTTCTCTAGCATCAACACATGAATCCGTCCCCTAGGGATGACATGGACAGCCATAGGTCATTGATACCTCATTCAGGGCAGTCATTACAAACTTACACCTGAATCCTGAAAGTCCATGGATCTGCCAATCACCTACCCAGATTTAGGACCTGGTCCATGTCCTGGTGCCACTTAAACTATTGACCAGGTATTGTATCAATCAGGTACATTTAGCAATCAGTTGTGTACCAGGCCACTTCCTTGGATGTCTGCACCTTAGATCTTTGTTGCTGGTTCTCAAACAGAGGATAAGGTGGCAAATAGTCGGTCACAGCTGCATAATGTGAGTAGTATAGTATGTATCGGAACGGGACTATAGTTAAGTACTGTTTATTACTCAATCGACATGCAGCCAATCAGAGGCCTCCATTTGGTCACGTGACCCGTTTCCATGGTAACGTGACCTACTTAGGGCTCTCAGCCAATCAGAAGCCAGCATTCTGGGTGACCTACTGACCTACTTAGAAGCTCTCAGCCAATCAGAGGCCGGCATTCTGGTAACTATGGTAACGTGACCTACTTACGTCACGTGACCTACTTAGGCTCAGCCAATCAGAAGCCGGCATTCTGGTAACTAGGGTAACGTGACCTACTTAGGGTTTGTTTGTAAACAACACCACGTGGCTCTCTTGTTTGTAAACAACACCACGTGACACGTGACTGTTTGTAAACAAACAAACAAAAAAAAGTTATGTAACTTATATAGAAATAAAAACACAACAAGATAATTTCTTTTCTTTTCATTTTATTCTTTATTTTCATTTCAATCAGAAAAAACACACAAGTTTATGCTTTTTTAGCTTGCTTCTTCGATTTGCAGCAACTCAACAGGCCGCAAAGTCTCACGCCGCCGTCACTCGCACCACCACACCCCGGACGACTTCTCTCCAATAGACATTGCACGACTTTGGATAAATCCAACACCATTTCGGCAAGGCAGAGAATCTTTGCCTCCATGAAACGGCCGCCATCGCAACAACCCGTCACAACAGCATCATCGATAGCTTCTGACTCACGACCCGGTCGCTCAGCTTTGGGATTTTGCTCATGCGCATGACGCACTTCTTGGGGTTTCTTGTTCGACATGCTTCAATTAGGAAATGAACGCAATGAGGTCCACAGGTGTCAGCAGAAGTGTCTTGTAGTTGAATGCGGTTTCTTTGCCACTTGAACGGAGCAGAGCGTTCCACGAAAGACAAGAACTCCGCACTCAGCGGCGGTAAGCCGAAGGAATCAAAGTAGTACACTTCACCCGTGCTCGACACGTAAAACGCCACCCAATGCTGACCTGGTAAATGTTGCGGATCTGTGTTGCTCACGAAACAAGTGTCTTTGATAGGGTGCTTCGGAATAGTGTCACAAGAGAAAACGCCCAGGAAACGATGTTTTGTGTGAACGTTTTCCTTCAACACTCTGCTTATTTCAAGCGTGTTCATACGATACGCCAAGTACCGCCGTCTTGTCTTCAGTTCATGTGGTAGTCGGTGACGGGGTGTCGATCTCGGGTCAGCTCGACAACGTTGTCGTACACCAAGTAGAGTAGCACCGTTGTTGTCGCTTGTAGCGCCGAGCGGAAACTGACTTTCACCCTCAGCTGACCCGCTCTTATAAGGTTCACGCGA
This sequence comes from Harmothoe impar, assembly GCA_947462335.1. Taxonomy (NCBI): domain Eukaryota; kingdom Metazoa; phylum Annelida; class Polychaeta; order Phyllodocida; family Polynoidae; genus Harmothoe; species Harmothoe impar. Next base: position 19,312,724 of record OX381719.1, read on the forward strand.
CACCCGTCGTGCGATTTGTCTGGGGTTAAGTCGAGGGGGAACACCGTGTAACCGTTCAGGAATTGATCGTATGAAATACCGCAGGAGCGCGCGCCCTCGTACATCCCCGTTTCCGTGTGTAGCGCCAAGTACTCTCTCACGGCCGCTTTGGTCTTAAAGTCGGGCACGTAGGCGTCGTTCGGCACTTTCTGATCGTTCACTATCACTTGAAGCGAGCTGATGTCGTAATGCTTCATCTCGAACGGGTTCTTGGTGTAGCTACCGTTGAAGGCGTCGTGGTCAAGGAAGCAAATCATCATCGACTTGGGAAGCTGGCCTGTGTTGGAGTGCGTGTAGCTGTGATCTCTGTTACCTTGAGGGATGGCGTACGTCGTCACCTCCACTCTGTTCACCGGGTAGTCGAAGGGCCCGTGTTCTATCACCGCTCTCTCGTGCGTTTCCGCTACAGCGTCCGCCACCAGCACGCGTCGCACGTAGAGCTTTGCTTTGTAGATCTTCAAGCTGTAGCCTCCGTCAGCGGCGCACATCAGATAGAAAGAGGGCGCCGCTTGTTTCAGAGTGAGATTGATTTCTGTCTCTCCAACGATGAGCTTCGGTTGATGAGCCAGGTCAAAGTGCAGTCGCGCCATCAGCGAAAAGCGCTTGTTGGAGATTAGCTTCTTGCGCGCTTTGTACCCCGCATTCGCGTCAGTCAACGTGTCAAACTGACCGGGCGTATCTTCATGCCACCCCTGGGCGCTCATGACGCCGTCCTTCACGTCTTTGTTGTAGTTGAGTAACCCTTCCAAGTAAGCTCGGTAAGGGTAGGTCTCGGTGTTGCCAGACACTTTGAAACCGCCGATGGAGACTTGGACGTCTTTGAAGAGCGAGTGAGCCAAGTTGTTCACCGGAGCTACCGCGTCGGTGTCCTCGATCGCCGCTCCGTTCGCTTTCAGCACTTGACATTCCAGATGAAGGTAATTCTCGTTCAGGTCTGTGTACTCTTGCGACTTGTTGATGGTGAAATTTATGTTACCTCCATCCTCTAAAGAGTTTTTTGTTTCTATCCCCAGGAAAGACGACTTTAAGATAGTAGTCTGAGTCGGCGCTACGGTGTGCAGGTCGAGCTCAGAGAGCGCGCACTCGTTACTGCTCTCGTGTACGTAAGCCATTGTGTTCTCTCTTCACGCGGCCGACAGACTGACGCCGGCCGCCTCCAGTCTTTTTATTTATACCTGAACGCCTAGGCGCTTACCGGTCGAATACATCCCCTCTACGTCTCTTGCAAGAGCCACCGCCCGTCTGAGGAGAATGCCGGCGACGTTTCGACCCTTTCTTAGACGCGACAGGCGTCTTTCCTCCCGAGAACGCCGTACTCGCCAGTCTCTTCAGAGCGCCTGCGCCTCGGTCTTTCACGCTGCTCTTTAAAGTCCGACCCGCCAGCACATCTTTAGCTACGCCCACACCGGCGCGGAGCAGCGTTTTTCCCACCGACTTCAATAGCGGGGTAGCCGAGCGCATCAGACCTAACAGAGCGCCGCCCAAACCGTGCCCGCTCTGGAAAGAGCGCCCGCTGTACACGTTGACGCCGTTGCCCAGCTGCGCGTTGTAGTAATCGCTGTACCCTCTGCCGACGGTGCGCCTGGGTGGAAAGTACGGAACGCGTTGACGCATCATTTTTCTCTCTTTCAGCGCTCAATAGGTCTCAGATGAAGTGTCACGGTCACCTCGCCTCTACCGAATGGGATGGAATGACCGGATCGGTCTCTTAAATAGATGCCGACCTCGGTAAACCTCTTGGATTTCAAGGGGAAATAATCCAAATGGGGAAAACTGATAGCTTGCACGCCACCTCGACGCTTTCCGCCTCTGTCCACCGCCACGCAGCGCAACAGCGGCACTTGCATGTCGCCCACACGTCTCTCCTGGATCATGTCGGTGTATATGTACACAGAGTGCACGTCCCCGTAAACATCCATCGAGTAGGCGCCGGTAGTCGGCGACGCGAAACACGTCTTCTCTCCGAAGCCTAGAACGCATGCGAGATGCTGACTCAGCAGGACAGCACAGTGTCTCGGCGGTTTGATGGTGACGTGTTTCGTCTTGGCGTCGTACGATAAGATCCGCATCGGTTTGAGCAAGAAGCTGTCGCCCTCTAGTCTGTCATCTCGCAACGTCTCACTCAAGCGCTCGATTAGGGTGTGGTTGCTTCCGGTGAAAATAGGAGGTATCTCGAATATGTTTGGCATGAAACTGCGCACTCCCATGTCCTTCTCCATCTTTTCGTTCATCTGTCTTGCTTGATCGCTGATCGTCTTCTTCTTCACCGCCGGGGACAAGAACTGCTTGTATACGGCATTCGTCTGTCTCAAGTCGACCTCTCTCTTGAACCTTTTTGTTTCCGGTTTCAATTGCTGCTCTTCCGACGTGTCTGATATCTCTTCCACCGTTACATAGCTCGCTTCCTTCCAGCTCAGCGGGAATTTTGAGCTGAACGTTAGCTTGCTCAGACCGTTCGCGTTTTTCATTCTCTTCCAGTCTACCTGTGGTTTTTTTCCTTCGGAGAATTTAGTTTCTTTTAAAACCTGGATCGCCTCCTCTAGCGAACCTTTGTTGCGCAGAGGAACAACGATGATCAAGTCGTCGTCGTGCACGTTAGTCCATTCTGTAGGGAGGATGATCTCAGTCAGAGCCGCTTCGTACGCTTCGGGCAGAAGGAGCGGCGAGTCGAAGTGAGTTCGGAAAGACGTCAAGCTGTTGTCAGGATTATACTCCATAGAGCTGTTGCTAGGTAGAGTGATGTTCATTTTTTTTTTTTTTTTTTTTTTTTCTACGTTATTTTTTTGACGGGGATCCACTCGTTGAACTTGTCGTCGTAACCTAACCAACGTACGAAAGCTAACTCTTTACCGTCGACGGTCTTGCGGCGCAACACCTCGTCTATCAGGTAGTTGTTGTCGTAACGACTCTTGTACACCTTCTGAACCTCTTCCGGGTAGAAGACGCCTTTTATCTCCTCGCCCTTGTCGTCTTTCAGCTCGAACCCTCTGCTTCCCAACGTCTTAGCAACGTCGACCACTTCCTCGCGCCAGTTTCCCTCGTACCCTTTGTCGAAGGCGCCTTTAGTTCTCAACATCCTCACTCTGTCACCCGGAGCGATGACGTCGACGGCGGACGTCTTTGTTTTTTTCTTCTTTTTCCATATTTCGTCGATTTGTTTGTTAGTTGGGAGATCTTGTCGGTAGAAAACTGTTTCGCTGTTTTCCGAGCTGACTTGAGCCGGCGCCATTTTCAACGTCTTGTGGTGAGTGCGATTGTAAGAAGACACTATATGGTGCAGTACGTCTACGTAGCGATACGTGCGCTTGTGTGTGAAATAACGCCACAGCTTCTCCTTCAGACTGCGGTTCAAGCGCTCCACTAGACTAGCTTTGATGTCGTCGTTCTCGCCAGTGAAGAACTCTATGCCCTCGCTCTTCAAGTGATCTTGAAAGATCTTGTTCAAAAACTCTTTCCCCTTGTCTGTCTGAACAGTGCGCGGTCGTCTCTCGCCAGTGCCTGTCATCTCTCGGAAGGCCTCGGTGACATCAGCGCCGCTCTTGGATTTAATGGGAACGGCCCACGCGTACCTAGAGAAAACGTCGATCGCCGTCACCACGTACCGGAAGCGGTCGTTGTGAGACGCCAAAGCTTGCATGTCCATCAGATCTATCTGCCACTGCTGATCGATTGCGCCGGTTATAGTCTTGTTCCTTGCGAATTTTCTCCGAATGGGTTTATGTTTAGTGTAGGCGTCCAGCGACACTAAAGCATCTCGGATGACGGCCGGGTTCAGGTGGCGAAAATGATGTTTCTGGAGTTTAGTCACGCTAGTGAAACTGGAGGGCGCTTTCACGTCGGTATATCTAGCTACTACGCGCTTCTTTTCTTTTTCCTTCTTGGTCAGTCTCTTCACTGGTTTGCCCATGGTGGGCCTGTTGAGGGCGTGAACGACGAGCTCGCCGCTAGGCGGTTGCGCCCTCTCCTTTTCTTACTCGCCACGCTCCTATAGGAAGTCGGAGTTTGGAAAAGTTCACTGTCGTCCTCCTCCTCGTCAGAGGATTGATCGTCCACCTGGAGAGAAGAGTCTGCTGCTGCTACTGCTGCTGCTGCTGCTGCTGCTTCTCCTTCTTCCGAGTCGAAGCTCGGTCGTTTCCGACCTCTGTCAGCAAGCCGTGTGTCCAAACTTCGGCCAGGTCCGCTCGCTTTATACAGATGGTTTCCGATCAAGGAGTCTGTGGGAACTGCTTCGCGCAGCGCTTTCGTGAACGGCGAGAAGCCCGCCGGTCTAGGCGCCGTCTTCCTGAACCTGGCAGCGTCGTTCAGTAAGTCTACTATGTTGATGCGATGCTCAGGTGGTATTCTCCGACCCGACATCTCGCGCACCGCACCGTCCTCGTTCCACTTGATCACACCGGATTTCTCCAATTGTTTGTACAGCGCCACGGTCCGAGTGCGATTCCTCTTGGGAACTTGGTTCACCAACCGCTCGAGTAGGGACGCGCTGGCCTCTTCAGCAGACTGACGGAGGTGAGCCGGGGGCGAAGAAGAGTAGGACGAAGAGATGTTGCTGTTGTGGGGATTCGCGAGAAAAAATTGCAATCTATTCAACAACCTTCGGTATTTCAACATTTTCTCGCGCGATTCCAAAGTGGGGTCGTTCAACACTAAATCCAAGTCCCTGTAGATAAACTGTAGCACCTGGTGCAAGGCCGCGTCGGGATGAAGGGACTGTTCTGCCTGCTTGTGGTAATAGGCTATGTCGGCAGGTAGGCGGGCGGCGGTGGCAGGAGCGGAACTCTCGTTCTTTTCAGTGCGCTCATCAGGAAGAGGAGGAAGGTTTGGAGCAGTAGAAGTACTAGCAGCAGCGACTGCAGTAGTAGCAGCGCTAGTAGTAGCAGCAGCAGCGGGCACATGATGAAGTAGACCTGCTCGTGATGATTTGTAGAGCGTCTCAGGATCCACGAGCGCTAAACGTTTGTAGTGTTGTTGCTGCTCTGAGTCCGTCATGGGGACGACGGTGGCAATGACGCTGGTGGTGGCGGTAGTGGTGGTGGTGGTGGTGGTGCTGTCGGCGAGTAGGTGTCGAATGAGGTGTCTCATATACGGAGAATGCTCTTTATAAGCGGTAAGGCCATCCCTATGAGAGCCGGAATGAGGAAACCTCCCTCTTGTACCAAGACGCGTCTCTTTTTTTTGATGGGCGTAGATTTTTTGCCGACCTCCCTCAACACGTCAGCCGATTCTCGAAGCTTGTCCAGTTGTTTGTCGCTGAGCGGGATGTTCCCTACCAGTAAATTGTGACAGATCTCACTTAACGCTGCGATCAGATCGTCGCTTCCAGAGTCTATTAGATGCGAGCAGTCCTTTGGCGAGCACTTAGCTAAGTGCTTGAGAGTACCAAAGTGTCTTTCGAGTAGATGAGAAGACATTTTTTTGCTACTGCTTTCTCTTGTTCTTTTTTTTGTCTAGCGGTACGAACACTAGCTGAGAGTGTATGGACGTCAAAGAGGAGCGTATTCTCAGATCGTCAGGTGTTGACTGCTTGAAGTCCAGAAGGAGGTATGAGTGAGGTCGCTTGAGTTCATGGGTAAATATACTAGAGAGGGCCGCCGCGTTGGACGGAAACACCTGGCGAGACAGACTAGCTATTTGCCCCATGTCGCGCGGGTTCTTGAAAACGATCATGTAGTGAGCGTTCAGACTCATAGTTCGAAAGTCGGGTGATTTCTGGAATAGGTTCTGAGTGATGTATATGACGCTCACGTTCCAGTGATGCGAGTATTTAGTAAAGATGTCGGCTACCACTTGCTGATTGGAACTGCTCATCAGATCGTCCAATATCAGTAGAGTGTGGGGTCGTAAAGCGTCTTCTGCTACTTCCACGTCTCCCGCTATAGACTCTTTGCTAGGAAGACCTTCTCTGAATTCCACACCGTACTGATTTTGCATTTTTTCAAACAGAGGTTGCCACTCGCCGTAATGGTAAAAAGTCTTTTCCACCGGCGGCGTGACCAAATTGTTCACGTCGCTCAGAAATTGATCCACCAAGCGCGATTTTCCACAACCCGACGGACCGCTAATGATACAACTAAAGGGTCCTTGTAGTCGAGCGTCGAAATGAATTTCTGTGAAGAGTTTGCTTTTACTACTGGACATTTTTTTTGTTTTTTTTCAGGACGCGTCAGAGAGCGGTTGTGTGTCTGACTGTCTGCTGTGTTTCTCACTCGAACGGTCGGTAGTGAATGGTTGTGGAGAAAAGTCAGCCGACCTTTTTATTGATACCGGCCGGTGTCACAGTAGTGGCGGCAGAAGTGACTTTTTTTTCTTCTTTTTTTTGCGATAAAATTCTATTTTCACTCAATAGTCATAAATGTTTGTATCAGACTCCAGAGGAGTCTGATACAAATATTAATTTTTTTTTTTTAAAGAAGAAGAGGAGGAGGAGGAGGAGGAAGAGGAGGAGGAGGAGGAGGAGGAGGAGATTAATTTTTTTTTTTTTTTTTTTTTTTTTTTTTTTTTTTTGATCATTTAGGCAAAGCTCGTCGCTTTGCCGCTTTTTTTTCTATTTCTGTGTTGTGACACGATCGTCTCGAAAAAGCAATAAGGCGTGTGAGCGCGGCAGTGACAAATACATATTGGAGCGTATGGTTTAAAATAGTGCGTACCTATCTTCTTCAATTCGGCTGCGTTGCAATATGCGGGATAACAAGTGACGACGTCGAAACGTTTAGAGACCGTGTTCACGTCGGCCACAACGCGCGCCCACCGAGTGGGAGCTGCAGTCGCTCCCAAGAAACCGATCGGCTTGTCGAATCGTTTCATAGCACTTATTCTCACTTTATAAGAGGAGGCAGGGTGAGGAGAGTAGCGGCGCTCTTTCTTTTCATGAAACGCCCAACGAGTGGGGGCGCTGAGAGCGGCTGTTATGCAATAGTAGAGTAAATGCTGTTCTGAGAAGACGGCTCTCGGCCATGTCGCTACGTTTTCCTTTTCCGCTCTTGTATAACGACGATGGCGCTCAGCTTTGCATTTCTCGAGAATTCGGTACGCTTCAAGAGAAGCGTGAACCTCAACTACGTGACGCTCTCTCCTTTGAGATAAAAAAATAGCCGGGCAGTTGAGGAGAGCACTTTGTTCGCGCGACCGTCTTTTAGAAACTCGCGCCCTCTGCAGCGCCATATTTCTTTCCTCCGAAACAAAAAAGACTGAGTGAAAATAAAAATTTTTAAAAAACAAAAAGCTCAAACAAAAAAAATAAGCAATAAGCAGACTCAGCTCGAAATTCCCTGCTGGCGTGATGGCGGTGACTGCAGGCGGTGGCGGCGGTCGGCTGGCCGGCGGTGGCGGTGTCGGCGGCGATGGTAGAAGGGTGTGTGGAAAGAGAGACGCATCTCAGTCTTTTATAGGAGCGGCGAGTCTGACATTTTCAGCTGTCGCATGCTGACCTGCTGCTATCATAAGAGAAACAAAAGCCCTAATCACGCTTTTCAGCTGGATCCTTCCACCCCGCCAGACATGGATCCAGATGGGAAGGTGGTTTAAAATTAAATCCGTGTACCGACTGTCATACAATAGAGTAATTAGTTGAACGCGTGTTACCTGTATAAAGGATTAGCGGGTCATGGGCTCAGCGTGTGTATAGAAAAACAACTACAGGTAGCGTGAACAAAGCGACCCCCTCCCTTTCTGTCACTCTGTCTGTGACTAGAGGGTGTGCGTGTGGTAAGCGGCTTAAATCTAAAGAAAAACAAATCACCCTCTCCTGTCGTCAGCAGTCAGCCGGCCGGCGGCTGGAAAATGCGATTAGAGGGATGATGAGCCGCGTAGTAAGCGACTTAAGGCTGATCTAAAGACCTGCCGTGAGGGGGCAGCTGGCCGGTGGCTTGAAAAAAAAAGGGGGGAGTAAGGGTATATAAGGGGGAGTGAAACCGTATTCGGCATCGTCATCATCGTTCACGCTACTACTACTACTACTACTACTACTACTACCACCACCAGCACCGCGCCTCAATTTGCAGATCCCCATGATGGAAAGTTGCTACCGTGACATGAAGCGGAATGACGAAGCGGCGCGCGAATGTGAAGCTGATGCTGTAGCCTCTGCTACTGCTGCTGCTAGTGCTGCTCAGCGTGCTACTGCTGCATTTACTGCGGCTGTTAGTGACGCTGGTTGTGATGACGTTGTTGTTGTTGCCGCTGCGGCTGTGACTGCTGCTGTTGCTGCCGCCGATGCAGCTACTCATGCCACCGATGCCGACGCTGATGCTGCTGATGCTGTTGCGGCTGCCGATGACGCCGCTGATAACGCTGCTAGTGCCCGCTCTGCCGCCCTTGCTACTGTCGCTGCTGCTGTTGTTGCTAATGCTCACGCTACTGCTGCTACAGCTGCTGCTACTGCTGCTACCGCTGCTGCCGAGGCTGCTGCCGCTGCTGCCGATGCTGCTGCCGATGCTGCCGATGCTGCTGCCGATGCTGATGTTAGCAGTCGCGTTGACAAAGAATCGTCATTTGTCACTCTTAAACCTCCAGTTGAACGCGCGACGAGTAGTAGGGCTACCAACGCGACGGCCGGATGGTGCAACTGGTGTCGTCGCTTCTGCTCGTGCGCTTGCTTTTCTTCCAGTCCTACCTGCTGCTGCTACGGTATGATAGTGTTATAGTGTTTGAATGAGAACGCGCGTAGTTACACATAGACGCTGTAACAGATGTGCTTTTTTTTTGAAAATATAATTTTAACATAACATGGAACTTGTTGTGTTTATTTTCTATATATAAGTTGTTTGTTTACAAACAGTCACGTGTCACGTGGTGTTGTTTACAAACAAGAGAGCCACGTGGTGTTGTTTACAAACAAACCCTAAGTAGGTCACGTTACCCTAGTTACCAGAATGCTGGCTTCTGATTGGCTGAGCCTAAGTAGGTCACGTGACGTAAGCAGGTCACGTTACCATGGTTACCAGAATGCCGGCCTCTGATTGGCTGAGAGCTTCTAAGTAGGTCAGTAGGTCACCCAGAATGCTGGCTTCTGATTGGCTGAGAGCCCTAAGTAGGTCACGTTACCATGGCAACGGGTCACGTGACCAAATGGAGGCCTCTGATTGGCTGCATGTCGATTGAGTAATAAACAGTACTTAACTATAGTCCCGTTCCGATACATACTATACTACTAATGTGCATGAATTAGCCTGGGTCACCCCAAGTTCAACAGGTGGGAGGGTGTATAATAAGATGCAGCTTAGAACTGTGCCTCTACATGGCTACCCAAACCTTTAACCATATCGGCCTGTAGATTTTTAGCAAAATGGGCGTGACGCTGGGTCGATTTTTAGCTATATAAGAGCTTAGAGAAAAATCCCTGTGGGTCTATTTTTATCCTTTATTTCCCTGTGTCTATCGATCTTTAAAGGGGCTGTGTTGCACATCTCAATTTTTAAAGGGGACGTGTCGCTGTGTCGCCCGTGTCGAATTTTACCCATGTAGAGGCACATAATTGCCTATTAAATCAAATTTATGTGATAAACAGACATTAAATAAGACAGGGCTGGGCAACTGTCGCAATGTCGCAAAAAAAGTGCGACAGGGACCTTGGAAAATGCGACAGGGACATAAGGTACATTCTGGGCTTTCTAAATCTGAAAGAATTTTGTAAATATTCCAATTAGAACCGAAGTTAAAAGGGTTTTCAATAGCCTTCCTCTCCAAATGTCCCCGGAACAATATTATCATTTCATATATATACACTCCTACTATATGTATACAGCCCATCAACTAACAACAGAAAAATGGAGCAATCTACCCCCAAACACAACAGAATAAAACAATCTAGAGGTAGAATTCGAAAGTTATCCTGTAGCAAGATGCCCACAGAATGCACCAAGCTGAAAGTAAAATTTCTCGCTTATTTTGAGCAGCATGCCCAGTAGGCTTTGAACTTTTTTCTGGGTATTCTTGGAGCAAAAATTATGCCCCACATCCCTCAAAATATACTAATCTAGAGATAGAATTCTATACAGCAATATGTCCCAAACACCACAGAACATGCTGATTTAAGTTGACATTTCTAAATTTCCCTGGAGCAATAATACCTATCAGAAGACATCAATTTAACAATAAAATTTCTAGATTCTATCCAGTATAATTCTAAGATAGAATTTCTGAATTGTCTTTTTGAAACACACTCAGAGACCCATCAGAATACATCAAGCTAAAAGGTAGAATTTCTAAATGTTCCTATCGACCAATATTATGCCCAAAGGTCCTTAGAATACACCAATTTAACTGTAAGTTTACTAAAATTTCTTGGAGCAATATCTCCACAAATCCCTCAAGTATGCAAATCTTAAGATGGAATCTTAAAGTTTTTCGGGAGCAATATGTCCCCAAATCTCCATAGAACACACTAATCTAAAGGGAGAATTTCTAAATTTTCCTGGACCAAATATATCATGTTCAAAACTTGTCAGAACCCATAATTTAATAGGTAGAATTTCAAAATTTTCCAAACACAATGTGCCACCAATCCTCAGAATTCGGAAGATCTCATGAAAGTCTGCCCTCCTGAAATACTTTGCTCCAACGATTTCTAGGTTTGCTCCAGCATATCACTACATGCCCAGCCCTGTAAGAGTCATTGTTTACGATTATATTCTATGAGCAGAAATAAGGGTAATGTTGCAAGACAAAACCAGTGGCAAAAAATCTCATCGTCCCTGCATAGCAGCCTTATGTAATGCTACTTTTCTACGTGGCTATGCTGTTATACTTTGCCTCTGGACTGCAGCATAGCAATATGGGTTCATCATTCAGTATGCCTGAAATGATATGAACCTCAGAACTGAATTATTGGATATTAAAATGTAGTCATCTTTTCCTTCAGGGAAAAATCTGTAGGAGGTTCCCTTAGATTCTATACTGACACAGCATTATAAGAACATTGATTCATCGATGCTGTACCCCTTGCCCCTCTTATAACCACTTGTGATATGTGAGAGTCTCTAGTTCCTCACCTCACCAAAATCTGACATAAGTGAAACTGAATCTGAGATATACCTACATGTCGACACTCATCATGAGGGAAATGATAAAAGTTGAGCCCATTATACAAAAGAGATTCTTGGATCAAATCAGTTTGGAATCCTGTGTCGCAATCTGAGTATCACTGGTGAATGCACAAGTCTATGGTCTGACTGAATGCTCAATATGAGCTGCTAGTCTGTTCAATTCTAGTGACTTCATTTAATTGTCCATGTTTCTTACAGATGTCCTCACTTGTAAAAAAAAGGAAGAAAATTGCCTTTTGGGGTTATGATTATGTTGAATTTTTAATTGTATGCTCAAATGTGAAATAACAAGTCGGCAGCCTGAAACCAGTGTTCCTTTGTGTCTATTTTCTTTATCTTTATTGATTCAAAATAACAAAACAACCCACTGGGGAATACTGGCGAAAATTAGATTAACATGAATCTGAATCAGCACTTCTTCACATGGACAATACATCATGAAAGTCCCGCTCAAATTGGGACTGGAGCTGATAAGAGCCTTGGTTGCTAGGGTAGTAATCCACAGTGAATGGGATCTGAGTCCTATTTTGGATCATGGCTCCTACATTGAGTACATTGAGCAGGGTGTATGAGAATTGATCAAGGTTTCTTACCCCTTGAAGGGCTGCAAAAAGAAATTGGCCCCCTCTTGGGGAGGGGCAAAATTCAACCTGTTTTGAGCCAAAAAGCCTGTGCATTACTGTGTCCCAAAGCGCCTGCTCACGCACCGATTTTTCGACCCGTAAGGTGGGGGGGGGGGGGGAATGTTGACCCCTTGACGGGGGGTGGTGTAGGGAAAAAAATCAACACCCCTCCCTGTTGATTGATATTTTCCCGGTACTGTTGGTACTAAATTAATAGTGTTAATATAATGTTAAAAAATGATCACTCCCTTAAAGGCATCTACATCAAGCCTGCACACAGACCTGATTAGCCCCCATCTCATTAACCCCCCAGACCCTCCCACATCAATATGGACACTCTTCTAAGCCTGCCACAAAGTTAGATTTCTTTAAAGACATTATATTCAGTGATTGTATTTTGCGAAAATAAAAAATCAGAAAATAAAGGGAATGCAGCATCTTATTTTGGAGGAAAAAATACCGGTAGGAAAAGCAGAATTGTTAAGGAAACATGTTCCAATGTTAAGACTCTTTCTCATAGAAAGTCCTTGATTGAATAATATTTTTGGAATATCAATATTGAAAAATGAGAGTTGAATATGGCTCACCGATGAGCTCCAGATCTGTATAAAGGGAGAGTGGAGAACTAATTTAGCTAGTCCAGTCAAATAGAAATATTGATGGTTGGGGGTAAGGCATGCCGTTCTGATTAATACACATCCCTAAAAGCATCACTTACAACCCACCTGTTTGTCCTATCGACCTAGCCAGACTAATAATTAATATTTACAATTGAGCTTTTACGCATGTGTTAATTGTGGATAAGTGCCAATATGGCAGTTGCGAATGTGACCCTCTAAGTGCATAACTTCACAGTTAAGGCTACATAGAAAAGGGCACTTAGCTTATTCAATCAGTTTTTTTGCCTTTAAGAATGAGGCAAGAGTTATAAAACATATATGGCTTGCCATATATGGTTCACCCTTAATAGCATCTATGCCAATCAATAACTGTGCCCAAGATATGACAATGGGGGTTTCCCCAAGAAAGGACACGCAGCTGTCGACACCCCCCCCCATCCTCCCACCTATAACAAAGGCTGACCACTGGTTCAGTGACTCTCACCAGATGACCAGCATACCCATTTGTGATGTAATGAAGGCAGAGTGGTGTCCCCTGGTGGGAATAGCGGACAATGTAGTTCAGGTGGTTCTCTGTGGTATACTGTGTATACAGTACGAGCCAGTGTCATGTAGCACAGAAGGACCAGTGTAGTGGTCACCCCAAAGTTATCGGGTGAGTGATAATATGGGATTTGACCTATCTGTCCCACTGACACTAACTGCTCCATTTCTAGGTGGCTTCTTACTAGACACCTTTATTGCAAGGACAAGCGGATGATGTCTTTGTCTGATTTCAATGAATCAACCCTTTATGGGCAACATGATGCCTAAAGGCTTCACACACTTTTATCATAGAATGCACAAATACAGTGTCAGTGAAGGTATCAAAGAGCAGAGTACATTAAAGCACTATGCTGCCCTTACAGGGGAAATGTAAGTGAGAACCCAAGGGGAATTGTTTATGCTGATGCCTATTTTGTTCTGTTTTCTTTTTTTCTGGGAAAGTTTGTTTCTATATTGAATTGAGACTGGGTTTTCCCCCAGCATCTTCCATATTCCGATCTGCCTGGTATATCAAAGTAAGCCCCAGGTCAATTTGACTTGGTCTATTCAAGAAGTGGTCATTTATTTTACACTGCCCCTCCAGCTCCAAACATTGACCGCCCCCCCTACAAAAGAAAATGACCATCCCCTAAATACCTTCAAAGCTTAGCAAGAATAGTCAGAGCAATGTTTATGGAACAGGAACAGCTCAGTGAGGGCCTCATGAGCGGCTTTGATTTTACAACTTAGAAAGGGGAATATATTCCCTAAAACCCCAGGTTTCTTTTTGTAGACTTAGTGCTCATTAATCATTATATTGAATAGTGAGAGACTGTTTCAGTTTTTTCTAAGCTGGACCATGGTTTCGGTAGATCAACTACCTTACAACTATCCCAGCATCAATACACATGTAACCACCCCCTAGGCCCTAGCATTGATACCTCATTCAGGGCAGTGATCCTTAAACCATTAAATCTCAGCCCATGCAGGACATGCAGGACACTGGATGTTAACCCCAACTTTTATGAGTAACCCTGATTTGTCGCTTGGGAATGATGAGGTCAGTTTTTCTTCTGCATTAGATATCCTGTTAAGCAGTTATTTTGTCCATACTTTAGAAATAGGTAGCTGATTCCCAGCACTTCCACTGTGCAGTATGGTAATCAGCAAAAAAAAAGATGGCACTGCTACAAACTAGACTTACATGAAGGCAGCACACTCTATAGCTACCCACAGGTCCTGGATTCCAAGCATGGATAGTATAGCCGTCTGGCAGGTTGTATGTGGTTGATACTGGATGTTCACGTGTTGGTATGATCCTCAGAAACAAAACAATACAGTAGCTAGAATTATTCAATAGTATTATTATAGTGCTAAAAGGACAAAGGTGTCATAGATCTGATGATGTCTTACATCTTAGAGATGCTACACCAAAGTATGAGTAACTCACCAGGGCTACATACATGCATTACAATAACGAGGGACAATGCACCTTAAAGGCATTTGGGACTTGAAAGGTTATGATTAGTGCATGCAATGACAATGTGCAAGATTGTCTATTATATTGCCCACATGATGATAACATGCTACAAACCACTACAGTATTGTGTCAATATACAGAAGAATGTCATCCATTTTCCGACTGCATTTATCCATGTTAATCCCATTGCTCTCTTTCGAACACCGATATAGTTCCCTCGAGCACACCCAGGGGGCAATCTGGTCACTGGAGCTGCAGGAGAATAACACACCTCACGCATGTGCAGATATGACGTGACCTGACAATGGTGATTGTCACGAACCGTCATGGTTACTATGCTATTACAGTCAGACCTCGTTCATCACCCTCAGAAAAGTGAGAGTCACTGTCACCAAAAGCACTTTCCCCTCAAAGGCTGGCACTGCCTTGCTTTCAGGTGAGAGTGCTTTCGGTGACAGTGACTCTTACTTCTCTGAGGGTGATCCAGTCTTCATTCATTCGGCACATTTGAGATCCAACAAACAGAATACTATCATATAACTATTAACATTACGTCCAGAATGACTCCCCTCTTTAGGGGAGCCCATACTGCCTAAGGGAGCCTAGGTGACTCCCTTGCCGACATAAGGGAGTCGCCTGGGGGAGTCACATAGTTCCCTGACTCACCTTAGGGAGTCACATAAGAACCTGGGCTCCCCTAATGAGGGGAGTCATTCTGGAGGCAACATGGATTTCTTTTGACGCTGTCTCTTTTCTCTGTGTAGTTCCCTCCTCTCCACCACCACCATGATGCATCACTGATTCAATGGTTATTATGTTATCCTGTTGGCAATCAACCTATCTTCATTTCTTATGGTTTATGGACATTCTTACTGATAGAATTATCTCAGATTGTTCTAGAAGTAGACAAATCTATGTAAATAACACTTACTAAATGCACCTATGAATTCCATTTGAAATACTGGGTGTTAACATCACCACTCCTATTAGTTTTGGAGTTCACAAATGGCCAACTATAAGTCGAATGACTATTATTTACTTGACCAGCACCCTCCTAGACCTGCCTACCCATGTTTCACAACAGCAGCATTGTTTAGACTTTGGTATCTTTACTGTCCCAGCAAGCATATAAACGCAATACACTTCCACTCTGCTGTTGCCACCTATTGACCTCTTGGCCGAATGAGGGAGGGGCTCTGGTTTTATTGACAGATGATAGTAGCCCTGGGAATAGGTGATAGGTGTGTGGGGGCTTTTACAATTCACAAGGGGAGGTCTTGTCAACCACACAAAACTGTTAGGATACCCTGACTATACAACTTCAACACAAGACATTATAGGTCTTCAGGGGTTATTAAAATGGTGTCTGCTTTAACTGTTCCTGTCTCTGATTTCATATTATTTTGGTATTCAATGGGGATCAATTGATTAATGTGTTATTGCGAATCTTTTCATGCCCATTGCAGAATGAAGACTGGCACAATATTAGAATGAAGATGTCCCGCAGGAGTCAATGATATTTTACTTTATTGTCTTCAAATTTACATTGATGTCTTCAAATTTAAGCTTTTTACCCTAAATATCAGCACCATGTCAGGAGGTGGTGCCAAAGTTTTACATGAAAACTTACGTTAATTAATGTAAAATCAACAGCGTGATTTATTTCTGTAACACCGACGTGGAAAAAGGAACCCTTCGTACGTTGTTAACCCTACTCCCGCACATAGAATAAAAACATTGGATCAAGTTGGAAAAAGACAGTGCTTAGGTTCTAAGTTTAGGCTGCACAAAGTCAACACATTGAAGGAGAAGGAGGAGGAGGAGGAGTAGAGGTCTCCAGACTCAATTAGATATTTTGTCTGTCCTGAATATAACCACAACCATAAACTCTGAACCAAGTGCACTTTCCCCACACCGTTCAACCCCTAAGTGTAAGATTATTATGGTAATAAACACACTTTTTACACTAATTAGTTTCTAATTTGATTTACACTTTATTGCACTAACCACAGGCCATAGGGGGCAGTACCATGTGATGGTAATAAGCCCTAAGGCCAAACAAATAAAAGCTATGTTTCAGGTAACATGGGAATAAAGAATAGGGTCGGTAGGTCAGATATTGATTTCATTTTATTTTATTTTTTTAACATGAAAGTACTGGCCATCCTCATTGTAAAGAAACATAGGGTCAGCCCTGTTTTGCTAGGATCGATTGAGTGACCTGAAACAAAAAAAAAAAATTATTTGGCCTAAGGGTATGCATAAGCAAGGCAGTAAGGGTTGTAGGAGCAGAGACATAATTGTCAGTCATAAATGTCTGTCTGAGTTGGTTAATGGTGGTTCCTGTAAAAGCCTACAGTGATGGAGAGGGGTGGTTAAACCTGCTCTACCCTGGGCCTGTTATCCAGCCCTACTGCTCATAGCATGAATCAATCACTGTATCCATTATAAGGTATAACTTCCACTAGATGGAGGTGAATCTGGTATCATCAGAAACCAAGTTAACAATCATTTGAATCCATCAACAAAACCCCTGTTCAACATTACTCCCAGGATGCTATTGAGGTATTGGACAATTAAGGAACTAGCATTATTTTCTTCCAGTAAAAGCTCAATTCTATTGGCAACTGGAATAAAGGTTAAAAATGTTGGCCGACCTAACCTACCATGGTAATTGGATGTGACATTTTAGTTAATGTAGGAACCATAAAAACACGAGGTAGAATATTGCATAAGAAGTTTGGCTATTAGAGTTGTGGGATGTCTGCCTGAGTAAGTGAGGGATTCGAAGTAGTAGATGTCTGAGGAAGTGAGGGTGGACTGTAATAGAGGGGGTGGCTATTACTTTTGGATGGCCTTGAATATGGCCTTGTCCTATTCAGTTATCCAAGACAGTAAAGCTGGGTTTGTACTTGTCACAAAGACCAACACCAACAAAAGCTTCCTTTACACTAGACAGTGCTTTCTATCTATATCCTCTTAGTTCTAAACATACCGGCAGCAACTTAAAGTTAGTACATCCGAAAATTGTATTTAGGGAATCCTACTAAACCGTGTTCCATACACTGTGACAATGTTAATCTGAATGGAAAGGCAACTATCAAATGTAATCTATGGGCTGGAATGACTCAATTAAGCGCTGCTACAGTACCAATCTAGAGGCTTGTTCTAATGCATATGTAGGCCTACTGGGTTCACATTAATTTGTGCCCTCCAAAATGTGCACCTTGGCCATAAACTTCAGAATTACATCCAAATACAAGCAGAAATAGAGGGAATGAGTGTGAATAACCTGTGTAGCCAATAAAATATGACCATAATAAACAGTCTGGCCTATATTATAAGAAAATTAATTTTTGCCCCCCTATTATCGAATATACTAACTTTAATGTATGGGTGGAAATAGTGTTTCCTGTGTGGGAAAACCTCACATGTAAGGCTAACTCACATATAAGCCACACCTAAACTTTGGGAATATCTTAAAAGCCTCACAGAGGGTTTGATTATGGCAACTTTAGTCTTGTAGTACACATCTAAAAAGTCATCTACAAACTGCACCTGGACATTGTCCTGATCCTTTGAGTCACACCGACAATCTACAATCACTTTGTATATACTGTGGCAGACAATAAAAGCATTTCAAAACAAAAAAAAATCTGACTTGCGCACTAGCCGTGGCTTATATGCGGGGTTTTACTGTAAAGCTTAGTTAGTAAAACTGCTGTCATTAAAAGATAATAGTTGTGAATGGTGTTAAGTTAACAATGTTATCTCAGTATGTTTTGAAACAGTGAAACATATGTTGTGAAGTTTATATAATCCATGTCCTGAAATTCATATCTATACATGTATTTAAAAAACAAGAATAGACCATATGAAATAGCAGTATTCAAGTAGCATTGAGAGAATATACCATTTCAATGCATAGAACAAGTCATATTGGCCTGTGGTTTTCCTCTGTATATTAACATATCTGAGTGGCCAAAATATGACAAATGCTGGGGAAACACCCAATTCAGATTCAATATAGATAATGATATGAGCATTGACATAGATAATTCCATTTGGTTCTCAGATACACTGTAAAAACAGTGTTTAGGATGTAAATGTGCATGTTTAGTGCCTAAACACTTTTCTAAACACTATCTTGTCCCACATTTTTACACACTTTTTTCCATCTAAACATGTTTAATTTCTAAACATGTTTAGATAAAATGTATTTAATGTGCAAAGTGTTTAGATCTAGTAGGTGTTTACATGTATAGAGTTTAGACCAAGGAAGGGTTTAGATATATAGTGTGTAGAACTGTAGAGTGTTTACATGTGTAGTGTTTAGAATTATTAGGCATTTAGATTAATAGCATTTAGATATAGTAGGTGTTTAGTTAAATAGTGTTTAGGTGAAGCTGATGTGTTTATAGTGATTGTAATGTGCATATTAGGATATATTATCAGCCCAATTTATCATCTTATATTCAGGTATCCTGAAATTAGTAGTATTTTATAACACTTTTATAGAGTGTCATCACATATGTTGCATAGCATCCATACTAAGTAACTAGGAAATGCGTACAAAAGAATGATAGAGGGAACATTGCTATATATTTTCTTATGTCCCACCAAACAGGTGTCCCCAGTGGTTACAGCTTTTCTGCACATTATTTCTATTAGTCTAAACCCCAAATTATAGACCTACGTTTTACGTAATAATAGCCATATGTTCCCATATTTGAATCACTCAAACGATATGATTTGTTGTTTGTTTATTCAAGGATCAGCTTAGAGATGGGTGGGGAAAGTCCATCCATGTACTTAGCTGCCACCTGGTGGGATAAAATTGTGTTTAATATCTAAACACTTAAACATGTTTAGGTCTAATGTTCAGATGTTTAGATTAAATGTGTTTAAGTCTAAACTGATAAAATATCTAACACGGTTACAATGTATATGTTAAGTGTTTAAACAATTATGCCAATTATGACAGACACAGCCATGATCCAGTTTTAGGCAAAATACCATGTTTCCTTGTTTATAAACTGTGCCACAAGTATAGGCAGGGTATCATACTCCATTAATTACCACTTTTCTGGTTCTTTGCTTGTAATTGGAGTACTTATATCATTTCTGCAGATTTTCTGAACTTTAGAGGCACACTTTGGAAACGGACAAGCTTATGTTTGGATCATTTATAAGTATTAGAATTGCATTTCAATAGGTTATAAAAAGCTGCTAAGATAATCGGAATAATGATAGCAATATGATTGGCATACTAGAGAAAAAGTGTTCCACACACTATTTGGTATCTAAACACCTCTCTGTTTAAATGCTGAACAGGTGGTAAACATAATGTTTAAAGGCTAAACACAAAGAAAATGTATGTTTAAATAATAAACACCCATCTGCATAAGTGTTTACTTTCTAAATGTCTAAACACATCCATGTCTTTGGTGTTTAGGCATTTAGAAATGATGTGCTTAACATACATAAAGTCTGTTTAGATGTCTTAAGTGCGTACAGATTAAACATGTTTAGCTTTTTTGGTGTTTAAAGTTAAACACTGTTTTTACAGTGTATGATTTACACGCCTAACCATTTCAGGGTAGCAAGGTGTTCACTAATAAGACTATAATAGCAAGATGTCTTGATGCAATAAGATCTTTTCGGTGGATCTTGTCTAAAAGTTGGCCCAAAATAGGGGGGTTTGCTTAATTGGGCATGTGTGTTAATTACATTGAAGACGGTAATAGTATAGCATGGGATATCAAACAGGGACAAACCCCACCTATCCTTACAGTTAAAGTGACCAGCAATAAACCAGCAGCAACAGGACAGTTAGTGGAATGGATAGGTCCCTGGTGCCACTCACTGGATTACCTGACCCTGGGGTGACCACTACACTGGTCCCTCTGTGCTACATGACACTGGCTGTTACAGTATACACAGAATACCACAGAGAACCACCTGAACTGCTTTATCCTCTATTCCCACCAGGGGACATCACTGTCTTAATGACCTCACAAATGGTACAGTGGGCAGAAACCACCAAGGTGTGGTTAGCCTCTGTTATAGGTAGGGGCACTGGGCCTTTAATGACCTCACAAATGGTACAGTGGGCAGAAACTACCAAGGGGTGGTCAGCCTCTGTTATAGGTAGGGGCACTGGGCCTTTAATGACCTCACAAATGGTACAGTGGGCAAAAACCACCAAAGGGTGGTCAGCCTCTGTTATAGGTAGGGGCACTGGGCCTTTAATGACGTCAGAAATGGTACAGTGGGCAGAAACCACCAAAGGGTGGTCAGCCTTTGCTATAGGTGGGAGGGGGAGATGGGTGTGACCAGCTGTGTGTCCTTTCTTAGGTGAATCCCCCATTGTCATATCTTGGCTAATATCATCAACTGGCCCATATACTATTAGAGGACGAAGGTACATGCTGTCTATTGACAAGACAAAAAATCTTATTTCACAACTTGAGTTGGAGATTTTATGGAGCCAGCCTCCACTACAGACCCCTTCATTAAAAAAAACTTTTCTATGCCCAAAGTGAGTAATATTAATGATAATCTGGACCATGCAAACAGAGCCCTTACAAAATTGGTCTCGTACAGAAAACAATCTACGACAATAGTACCGTAAAACCTCGCGTATAAGCCTAACTCGCGTATAAGCCGCACCCCGACTTTGAGCCAACCCTATAGCGACCTAACGTAATAGGTAGCGCCATCTATGAACCTGAGGCAGGTCAAAGTTGGAACTAATCTGAGCTGCTGCACTGCTTCCCGGTCTGTGAGGAAGCTTCCTGGAAGGCCTCTGGGCATGCAAATCTCTCTTTGTGAAGTCTATTTTATGCTTTAATATGTTACAAACTATTTGTTATTAAAACATCTGGGATAGTTTACCTGGGAGATTATCCTAAAGTGTTGCTCTTACTAGAAGGATAAATGCTATGCTCAAACATACCAGAGTTCAATTGCAGGCAACTCCCTGTTATTACCCACAGTTTCGTCTGCTCAATCATAGACTAGATCTGTGGAGGTGTATCACTGTATGTTAGGTCGTAGGCCTATCCTTTGGTCCAGGCATTTGGTATGATGCTCAAGAGTTAGTGAGTAGGCCTAATACTTTTTAACATTCCAGGCGGGGGGGGGGGGGCGGGTATTATGGGCAAATATATTTCATCTGTCTGCGTGATATTTCACCATACATCCCCACATTTGTTTAAAAAGTATCACCCCCATACATGCACTAATGGGCACAGGAAGAAGTCCTAGACAATAAGGTGATTTTTTTCTAGTGTGAGGGTGGAAACGATTTTGTGTGGACATTTTTTAGAAACAAATACAGATACATGTTGGTGCTCGCTTGTCATTTTAACCCTTTAAGGACGGCATGTCAATAAAAGATGACAAATGTCGGCATGATGCAATGCAGCACTGGTGAGAAATTCGCCAATGCTGCACCACACTGACCCTTTGGGAGTGTATCAATCTCATAGGGTCGGCATGATGCATGAATGCAGCACTGGCGAGTTACTGTCCAGGGCTGAATATGGATCTAGATGGATTTCACACAAAACCAGACACTGTCAAATTCAATTTCTAGTATTTATTACAAGCAGAAATACATTCCTCCAATAAATAGAAATATCATGAACTTGTTTGATATCCTTGTTAAAAATCAATTTCCTTGCAACACGGTCCTCCATATTTTGTGGAGACACCCCCCCCCATCCAGACCCCCAAGATAGGGCATGGGACACTAGCATTTCTTAAAATCGACAGGGGACATGGGACCTCCCACTGCCCCTCCTCATGCAGGCCTAAGTCTTAGCAGTCTGACTCCCAGCTCAATACATGTACTATGTTTTGGCTGGGTACTGTTTCTTCACAAAGTATGGACGTCCGTATATTACAGATATGGCTTAAACTGTTTCTGTTGGTCAATTCCTGCATGGACATACACATTCAAATGTGGACGTCCGTATTTGTATGTATAAGTGCAAAAAAACACGATTTTATTCTTCTTTTTTTTCTTTTTTTTCAAAGTTCCCGACAAAATATGGAATATGTTGTCTGTGATATACGGACGTCCGCACTTTGTGGAGAAGCAGCACACTGGGAAGAGACCATGGGTATTGGAAAAGTACAGAAATGTTCTTTTCAAGATCAAAATGGTAACAGTACTGATAGTATCTGGGGGCTACTATGTGATGTGATGAGCACGAGTTTACAACAGTTAGCAAAAGGTTGCCACCAGCTACAGAAGTAATCAATGTGGAGAAAATAAAACTAAAGAATGAAGTGTTTTCTTGTACCACAGATGGTATTAATATATACTAATTTTGGTGACGCGTGGTGATGAGAAAAAGATTATTATTTGGAGTGGGCTTCCTCTTGACATTGATATTATTTGTTTTGGGGCTTCAAACAATTTCAAATTCCCAAACTTTTCCTCAAATTTGCTGATGTCCGCAAATATATTTATGGAGCTCCGCAAATATATACGGATTTCCCGCAAATATATACAGAGGTCCGTATTTGTATGCTTAAGTATAGAAAACGAAATTTGCGGACATCCACAAATTTGCGGAATACACATTTGATAAATTTACGGAGCTCCGCAAATATATATACGGGAGTCCGCAGATTTGTGGAGAAACAGAATCCAGGGGCTTTTGGAGATCATATGTAATAATTTCCAGGGGAGGATTTAAATTGGTTGTAATGAAATGACACAACACCAAAACATTTATTTAATTCATGTAAATCCCTGGCAATCACTCGTCCTTGGCATGGGCTGATCTCTGGAAGACTCACACTTCTAGGAGACATCAGTTTCTGAAATAATAAAGAAAGTACTGTAAATTTGTGCATGCAACCCGTGAATAACACTCAGCTTTGATCTAATGAATTAACTGTCAACATCATCTAATTTATATCATACTGACACATTAACACACCGATATCAAAAGACACACTCATTTTCCCTACTTAATTTAATCACTGATGGAAATAAATGATAACTATTTCGATTTATTTTGATTATAACTCATTAGTTGTCCCCCCCCCCCCTCCATTGATACTTAGTAATTTGCAGGCATCAGTCATTGGCAGCCTCCTGAATTCCATGTCATGTTGCCGTCGCTGTGATGTAGATGCTGGCAGGTACAGGTACTTCCCCCTGGTGACCACTTGTTGCTGCCAGTTCCAGATTGAAACAGAAAAGTGTAAGAAATTGATTAACAGCTGCTCACAAGGGGGTATGGAGGTTTACTAAACCATTTCAGCTCTTTGATAATGCGATAGTTCATCCTATTGAAAAACTTCTACAAGGGGCAATTGTGAGGCAAAACCCACCAACCTACTATCCTAATTAATAATGGGACACTCCCATGGGTTTAGACCTCTATTTAAATCGACAAAATGACAAGGGCATTTTGGGGCTTAGTAAAATCGGGCATGAGTATTAATATCTTTTAAATTTATCAGGGTGACATGGACACTTTTTTTTAAATCAACATGGTGACATGGGCTTTTTTTTAGATTGACAGGGCCCGGGGCAGGGCACATGGACATTTTGGGACTTTATTGACATGTGACCAAATGTAGGCCTACAGGGCGACATGGCCATTTCTCAATGTCAACAGGTGACATGCTGACTTCCCTGGCCATACCTGGGTAGTAGGCCAGGGGACCTTGAGTGTGTGTGTGTGGGGGTCACACCCATGTCTCATCTCGATTCTAAGAAATGTCCACGTCACTAGACTAGTGTCACTAACTTCACCCACCCCAGCCATTTAGACCTACTGACGGCCCTTTAGAAGGCAGTAGCAGCTCTTAGAAAACCTCGGCGCCTCAGCCTGAGCCCTGCCATAGTTCGATAGTATGAGCGATGTTCTTTCTCAATTTTACACAAACAGGGACAAGTCTGGTGGGTTGACGAGCCGCTGAGCCAGGCCTGCCACTAGTACTACCCCGGTCCACTAGCGCATTGTTTCCCACGCCCATGCCGTCTCCCTGTAGGCTGTAAAGCTCTGTAAAGCCTAGGCCTACTACTAGTTAGGGCCTTTTATTTGGTGGTTAGCCTATCACTCCAGAGAACATGCATGACTCACCTGTTGTTTTGCTTCCCCTGTCTGGATAGAAGAGATAAGTTTTGGTGTTCGTTGATGTTGTGTAAAAGACAAATGGAGGGCACTGAGTCACTGTGTTGATAAACACTGCTTGTTCCCTTGAATATAAAGGGCAGTAGTAGAACCAGCATATCTCGCCCTTGCCACATAACTTCCGACGTTACCTTGGCTCTGAGCACGGAATTTCTCGTGAGAGATGACCGGACAACATCCGGTAACATGGCCGCGCACACGGACCCACCAGATTCATCGCTATAAGCCGCAGAGGCTGTCTGAATGGTCCTCGGGAAAAACTCGCGTATAAGCCGCACCCCCAAATTCAGCCTAATCAGACTGAGCCATACATGGCCTCCACCAACAACCCCCCCCTCCACCTAATTTATACAGATGTTAGTGTTATGTGGCGGTCACCGCCCCCCCCCTCCCTCATTGGCGCAAGGTTGTTACTGTTAGAATGCTGGCAGGGATTAGCGTCGGCCTGCATTGTCTTAGAGATGGGGTGCGAGATGCCTGCATTGTCTTAGGGTTGAGGTGCGAGAGGGCTGCATTGTCTTAGGGCTGAGGTGCCAATATGGGCCATTGACACTGCCCACTCACCTTTGTCAGGTATTTATAACCCCCCCCCCCCCAACGCCTTGTCTCCCGGAGCTGTGTTAAGGGGTGCTGAGGCCATTTTATAGTCATTTTGGAAATTACTATTTGGAAAAACTCCCGTATAAGCCGCACCCCGACTTTGGGCCAATCCTATAAGCCGCACCAGCGATCTGACTCGCGTACTAGCCGCGGCTTCTACGCGAGGTTGGGGGTCTCTAAGCAATGTAAGTTCAATTCAAATCCTTGTGTATGAGTCAAATTGGACTTTTACTGATAAAATTGGTTTAAAGTAAACAGGAATAATATTCCTTATAAGATTCGATATGTGAGGTTTTGTTGTGAGTATTGCTTTTATTGCTTTTTATCAGTTTTGGATAACTCCTAGATTATTAAGGCTCATTGACTGCCATCCTAGTAGTTATTTTGCTGTCATTACGTAAAAAATGGCATACCATATTATTGCCTAGACTAGTTGATATTGTCAGGAGCTGCATTAAATCCATGGTAAAACTTAAAGACTATAAACCCTCTAGCCAGATCATGGAGCACAGATATAGTATAGTTATAAAGGTAAAGCCTTTTTAAGCAAGAATAGAGGTTCAATATTTCAACATGATTATAACAAAAACAAGAAAACTATTTCTACACCGCTGAAATAAAAAATAGGTAATGCAAATTGGAACTGGGAGGGAATAAGAGAACACCAGGAATGTGTAAGAAACAAATGCAAACACAAGTTGAGCCAAGTCACTAGAATTGAACAGATTCAGTTTCACGTATAGCAGGTGTGAGCAAGGTGTCTACACAGAGAACCAGAGACTCTTAGGCCAAATAAAAAAAAAGTTTTGTTTCATGTAACATGGGATGAAACTCTATGGTCGGTAGGTCGGATTTCTTTTTCTTTTTTTTTTAATCTTTTTCGGGTGACCTGAAACAAACCTTTTTTTTTGGCCTTAGGTATAAGTGATCTCTTATAATTCTGTGTTGCGAGGAATGTATATTTAAATCTAATTTGCTACAACTTTTTCCTGAAGGAAAAACTAACTTTATTTGAATTTTCAAGGATTGAGTTTGAGTTTGATATTATTTTGTTTATACTGAAATTCAAGAAATCCGAGAAATTGACCAAGTCAGCCATGAGCATAGTCATTGTTTCAAAATGGCACTCTCAGCTTAGATTTGAGGGCATTTTTACTATCAATCAATAAATTCTACGAGCAGCAAGAAGGAAGATGTATTACAAAATTTGTAGCTCAGGGCACTAGTTTAATATGACTTTTATTTCTCCGTTTACCAGCACATCTCTAAACCTGTATCCCCATTTTGGACATCCCCAGCATTGTACAAACCATGGGTACAATGCATTATCTTAACCACCCCACCAAGCCTATTTGTTAATAAAGTTTATCTTTATTTGTCATCAGGAAAAGTTGACAGTTACATTAAAAAAAAGGTGTATGAAGTAATGTTCTAGATACCTTTTCCAGATCCAATATACAATATTTTATACACAGATCTATTTTCCTGAGCATAAAGAAAGGTTCCTTTCAGTCCACACTAAGTTGCGCATGGCTGATATCCAATACTCTTCCACTCTGCTGTTGCCACCTTTTGACCTCTTCCCAGTGGGCACACAACATTGAATCAACATTGATAGATGGTTGTCAACGTTGATTCAATGTTAATTCAACATTTATTCAATGTTAAACTGAAGTCTGTGCCCATTGGGTTGGCCCAATGAGAGTGGGGCACTGGTTTTATTGGCACATGATAGTAGCCCTGGGATTACGTGATACGTGTGTGGGGGCAGTCAAAATTCACAAGAGTAGGTTGTATTGACCCCACCTAGATTGTTAAGACACTGCGGATATAATTACATTTTGGTATTCAATCATTCAACCTTTTTATGTTTATTTTAACTGAAAAACATAAATCTTAAACCAATAACAGAATGAAACTGTTGGAGTTATCTTGCCTTGTCAATGAGCAGTACTAATTACTTGATATGTGAACAGTAATTCGTTGGCTTATAGCTAGGCCTTTAAGTCTAACATACTGCTTCATTGCTAAGCAGCAGCATGTCGAAGGATACAAATGCCTTCGTGTACAAATGAAGCCTGGTAACTTGCTCATGACAATTACACCTGAAGCTAGAATGCAACTCAAATTTCAAAGAGAGAATGATGAGGAGAAAACTATGCCGGAGTAAAGACATCAAAAGAGGAGGAGGGGTATAGGTCTCTTTACAAAAATAACACCGCAGCCATAAACTGGGAGCCAAGCGCACATTCCCTACAAAGATCAACCACTAAACGTTAGCTTTATTATGGTAGTAAAGACACTTATTACACTGATTAGATTTGAATTTGATTTACACGTTATTATACCAGCCACAGTTCATAGGGGGCAGTACCATGAGATGGTTATAAGCCCCAAGGCCAAAAAGATAAAAGGTATGTTTCAGGGAACAAGGAATAAAGAATAGGGTCGGTAGGTCAGATATTGATTTGATTTTATTTAATTTTTTTAATATGAGAGTACTGGCCATCCTCCGTGTAAACCCTAAAAATGACCCAAAAAGTGTAAACATTTGAAATTTTCTTCAAAATTTCACAAAGAAACATAGGGTCAGCCCTGTTTTGCTAGGATCGACTGGGTGACCTGAAACAAAAAAATAATTTATTTGGCCTAAGGGTATGCATAAGCAAGGCAGTAAGGGTTGTAGGAGCAGAGACATAATTGTCAGTCATAAATGTCAGTTTGAGTTGGTTAATGGTGGTTCCTGTAATAGCCTGTAGTGATGGAGAGGGGTGGTTAAACCTGCTCTACCCTGGGCCTGTTATTCAGCCCTACTGCTCATAGCATGTATCATTCACTCATAAAAGACAACTTCCACAATTTGGAGGCCTGTCTGGTATCATTAGAAATCATGTATTGTCAACTATTACTTCAAAAACGGAACTGAGAGCGCAAAAGAGCACACAAGGAATGTGAGAGAAACAAATGAAAAGACAAGTTCGAAGAGGTTACTACAAGTGAATAGACTAGCAGCTTATATCAATTATTCAGTCAGATGATTGTGATACATCCTCCGGGATTATATTGTTGCACCATTTGTGATTGCCGCTACATGAAACATATATCACCTCACCAGTGATTCTCAAAGAGAGTGGTGATCTTTTATTAACAAGGGGGTTGGTGGATTTTGCAGAGGGAGGACCAAACAAATTCCACCCATTTTTACAAAAAGAAAGGCATGCCTGTTACTATAGATAAGAAGTCACTCTAGCTAAATAGGGTCAACCTTGATCAATTTGAATATGTCAGGGAGACGGGGGAAAGACACGGAAAGGGGACTTAGACATCTTTATTTGGGAAGACTGGAAAATTTGCAGTGAGTTCTCAGAAAATAACATCAGCAACCCTTCCACCCCCTGATGTCAAGAAATGGACCCCTACCTAAACTGATTTATTCAGAGAATCCCTTTTGTGTCAGGGGACTCTGGCCTCATATTTTCTCATCTGATATGAGTCTACATGTAGGTAAGTCTAGCATCCCTCAGCGTCAGATTCATTCATGTCAGGTTTCTGAGGTGTTTACACAGAGACCCAGAGACCCTTAGGTTTCATTAATCATCATGAGAAGGGCAAGGGCCACTTCTTTGATCAATAAATTCCCAAATTTCCCCCTTCAGAATGTGAAGCCATATGGGAGTAAGTGTTGTTCCATGGTAAATTAACAGATACATTGAATACAAGAAAGGGCGACATAGCACTGTAATTCATAATGCATGAATGCAGCTCTGGCAGGTAACTTCCCTGTGATGCATTCATGCATCATTCCGACACTCCAGGGTTGATACACTCCTGAATAGTGGGCATGATAACTTTCTTGTTTTTTTTTGAACGAGTAGAACTTGAGAAATTCAGAACGTTTCTGGAACATTTTCTGGACACTTTCTTGAACAAGTGAAACTTGGGATATTCATGTCCCTAGGAATGTTCATTGTTCTTGAGAATCACCAGTGTCTATCTTGTGCATACAGCTTGTGTTATTTCCTGGGAAATGCTAACTTGTGTCATTCCCCCAGTCACGGACGTTTGATTCCCGAGTTCTTTTTGTGAATAGGACATGTTCACAATTCTTGAAAATACCTGTCTTTCTTGTGTTTTTTCTTGTATCATGACCTCGCCAGATTCTCCCCAGTCATGAACATTCAATTCCCGAGTTCTGTTTGGAGGGACTCATCAGACTGTGAAGTGTCGTGACAATCACTTTAACCACATCAGGTCATGTCTCTCAATGTGTGGGGCATCCTATTCTGCTTCTTCCTCCGGTGACCGGACTGACCCCTGGGAGTGATCCAGGGAGCTAAATCGGCAGTGGGGATGAAGCAATAAATACAGATAATATAAGCAGAAATTGAAATTATCTTTTTGTATATCGATACTGTATTAGTAGGCAGGTTGATAGTTTTATCTGAGGAATACGGCATACAATGTGGTACATTGTCATGGCATACGGTAATCATGGAAATATTTATTATATGGTAAATACGGTAATTACCTTGGACGCAATACTGGAATTTCCATATTCCCTGACATTGAATATGGTGTCGCCATTCTTCATGGCCTTTGACATCATGGAAATTAAGGCTTTTTTAACCTTCTTTAGAGACGCAAATTCACAAGAGGCAAGCTAAACATTTAGAAATATACCATCTTAGTCTGAGAAGATGAAGTGTGTTTTGGTCTAAAAGAATAATGCAAGAATCTCGTGACAATGCGTGATGCATGAATGGAGTAACTCACCGGCACTACATGCATGCATCATGCTGACCCTCTAGCCATATAGGGTCGGTATTTTGCTTGAATGCAGCATTGGTGAGTTACTCGTCAGGGCTCCATCGATGCATCTTGCCGACAAAGGGCATAATACATTAAAGCACAATACATCCCTTAAGGTGGTTGCCTATCATGGATCCAAAGTATCTAGATTCACTCCAAATATTTCCACAATATACCTTACATACTTTGAAACCAAGTAGTTAAAAGAAAGGTAGGGGGTCCCGAACTACTTTTTTAAATATTGAATTTTGAAAAATAAAACTATTTCTCCAACACTAGACCAGAAACTCAACTATTTCATGTGTAATGGTAGTGAAAGTACCGTAAAACCTTGGCTATAAGCCGACCTTGGCTATCAGCCAGTGTGAGTTTGGGAGTAAAAATTCGGCTTAAAACAAAAGTGCTTGAAATTTTTTCCACTATGTTTCTACATTATTAAAACCTCACCTATGGGGCTTAAAATTCGGCTTATAGCAAATAAAAACGCCAAATAAAATTCGGCTTATAGCCAAGGTTTTACGGTATCACCATTTTTCTTAAACTCCCCCAAAATATTCTTCAGATTATTTCTGAATTAATTATATCAATTTAAACATATGGTCCCATGCATAATTCAGTGGTTTTGGGCAATTTAAAATAAAAAATAATGACATTATGTAAATCGAAAGGTAGCATAGAGATAGTTATATATTATGTATGACCTCCGTGGCCTAATAGGATCAGCACAGAACTTACACACTGGGGTTGTGAGTTCTGCCCTCAGTCAGGCCTTTCTCTATTTTACATACTGTAACATATGAGAGCTAGATACATCAGCTATGCAGAAATCGTCGCAATGAACGTGTGAAGGTAGGCAACCACCTTAAAGGATTATAGCCAGTGATCCACTGCCGGAAGTTTGCTGCGAATGTTGTCATGCGGGAACGACTCCCAAAAATTGAAACTTTTAGATTTCTGTGAATGTAGCCACACGCCACACATCCCTCGCGACAACATTGTCCTAAGGACTTGCAGCAGCTGATCCACTGATAGAACATTATGTTTGTGTTTACTCGCATGACTGTGACTCGCAGCAAATTTGCTGCAAATTCGCGGCAGTGGATCCCCCGCCTTATATGACTGGAGGGATGATTGGCCTCTGGAGGGGACAGGTTTGCGGGTAACATGACCGTCATGACCCCCGGGTGGAACGGACATCGGCAGACCATGTGATTGGTCAGTGGCAAGTACTTTAACCCTTTAAGGACAGCATGTGCCTAGAAGATGACATTTGCCGTTATAATGCACCAATGCAGCCCCAATGAGACTAACTCACCGGTGCTACATTGGTGCATCATGCCAACCCATCAGGAGTGTCTCAACTCGGTAGGGTCAGCATGACGCCTGAATGCGGCCCTGGCGAGTTACTCGCCAGCGCTGCATCATAATGAGCAAGGACATGATGATTTCATGCATTATGCTGTCCTTAAAGGGTTAAGGACTGCAGAGCGCATTTATGTGTCATACCCTTTGCCGTCATGATGCATGAATACAGTCCTGATGCCTAACTCTCCAAGTGCTGCATTCATGCATCATGCCAACATTATAAGTTGGTACACACTCAAAGGGTCGGAATATGCACGGATTTATCCCTGGTCAGTAGACCTGCTGGCCAGGGAGGTATTTATGCATCATAACGACAAAGGGCATAGCACATTTAAGCAATCTGCGGCCCTTAAAGAACTAGGGATTTGATTGGACAAGGACATTTTGTGGGAATATTGCAGGGAGGTGACCAAGAGGAAAGAGAGGGGTCAATGGAAGCAGGCTACAGATCGTGTGTATAGTGCCCCACTAACCCTTCACAGGCAGCATAGTCATCCGACAGAACCCAGACATTACTCCGGATCGGCTTACAGATTGTCCAGACCGGCCTAGCAAATCAGATGATACTCAGACGCCAACGGGAGTGCACGTGCGCTCCGTTGGCTCCGCTGAGCTTATCAGACGCTATGGCCCACCGAGCCACCGGGATCCCCCGGTGGGCTGGGCCGCGTGACACCCCGACACCGACCGGTCTCGGGGTGTGCTTGTGGGAAGTTGACACATGTACACATGTGGCATTACCCCACAGCCCTCCTCCACGGCACGCCGTGGAGGGGACGCCGCCACCAGATGGCGACGCGGTGTCACAAACCGTGACACGGGCATGCCGATACAGTCTTATCGGACATTTGTACATCTTTAACAAGATGTCATGCCCAATGACCAGAGGTCATAACGCCCTGGAGGAGGCTGTGTCTTGGACATGGCAGACTAACTGACACAAGGGCCTGATCCTACTGATTAGTGCCCTGTTTCTTGTGTCCAGTACCTCCAAATTATTTGGCACTGACACCTTTTGGTGACAAGCCACCTGTCAATCAAGGTTTAGACACGCCCCTTGGGGCCCTCATTAAGCAGCTAATTGGCTGAGACAGGTAGGGCGCCCCCACGGCGGAGCGCCTAGGGTAGCTACTTAAGACGGGCGAGCACCTGCTCAGGACACTTGACCTGCTCAAGATGGATACCCCAGTGCTCCGAACCGTGACCCCCTCCACGCCCTCCAGGGCGACAGAGGGACTGCTTAATGAGGCCATCTCCCGCGCTGAGAGGGAGGGCCTCCTCCCCCGGGACGACCTCCGGGAGGAGGACCTGTTTTCCTCCGGGCCCCTGGAGGCTGTCCAATTTGAGGACATCTCTGAGGCGGGCTCCCACCTACAGGAGGATGCAGAAATAGGCCTACAGGAGGTGGAGTTAAACCGGGGAATCTCCCCGGACCCGCCCTTCATCACGCAGCACTCCCCTAATGTGCTGGCGGGGCTGGTACACAGGCCGACACCGGCACGTATAGACCCGTACACTATACCACCACACACGGCCACGGCCGCCAGGAGTCAGCCCTACTCTCCTGGTATGCCGGGAGGGGCGGTACAGCAGTTCACGCCGGAGGCTGTATACCACCCCACTCCTATCCACCACCAGGAGGAGCGGGCCCCACCAACACGACCATCCAAGCGGCGTCACGCTCCTGACCATCAGGTGGCGGGGCCAAGTGGTGAAAACCAGAACTACAGGGAGGGGCCGACCAGGGCCAAGGTAGCACGGAGGCTAATACCAGTAGACGTGCCCAGGTCTACAGCCCCCACTGGATCTATCTATGACAATATCGGACAGGCTAACACTAATGAAGCAGACCCACGTGGCCGCATCCCTGACCCAGTGTTACAGCCCCACAGGCTGCGCAGGGAGGGGGACAGGCCCCGGCAAATTCCCCTGGAGGACCAGCGTTCACTACAGGGTGCTGGGGAGAACCCTGCCCCTCCACAGGGGAACCTGCCTCCCCCTCAGCCAGCCCCACGGCCCCGTCACGATGTCTCCCCAGGGAGCTCTACGGCCGGCCGTGAGTCTAGGGCCTCGGCGGCATCAATGTCCTCCAGGGGGTCGCAGGGAACCAGGGTGTCCAACAACACCTCAGTGCATGCTGCACGGCCTCCACCCATTAGAGGGGACCATCCCCCAACTAACTTTGGACATATACCACCACATGCTCTCTTACCAGCACCACCAGTAATAGACGATGGTCAGCTCCCAGTCTATGGACCACAGCCATTTGAATGCCCCCTGGAGGGGCTACAGCTCCCGTTCACCGAACCCCTGGATGCTGAGATGGCTGCTGCACATGATAAAGTAAAAGGGCTGATGGAATCTGTATACCAAAACCCACTCAACAAGGCTCTGCTGGCGGATCTATATAGACAATACCCCAGACCCTCGAACCTCGACATGCTGCATAAAACTAGACTGAATGAGGATGTGGCCCGTCAGCTACACAAACGTAGCAGGGAGTCTGTAGTACAGAGGGACGAGGTCTTTAGATCCCTGCAGTGGGCCATACAATTTGCTGCACGACCCCTGGTGGACATCTTAAACAGCCTTGTCAGTGGTGAGCTACCCAATCCCCGAGACATAGTGGCTAAAGTGACTGATTCTATAAAAATGCTGGCAAAATCGTCTTGGAAAACCAATGACATTAGAAGAAATAATGTGTATGCCGGACTAAGAGGAGTGGGGCTGGAGGTAGCCCAGAGGCCGGAGAATCATAAGGACTTCCGTTTCCTTCTAGGCTCGGACACCAGAGACCAAATAGTCCAGCAGCAGAGGGAGGAGGAGGTCCTGAGAGAGGTGGTAGCGCCATCACGTGGTGGTTACAATGCCAGAAGCCGCCAGGGAAACTCCAGGGGCGGCCCATCGAGAGGCCGCCATACCAACAGGAACAGTGGGAGCCGACAGCGCCACTCCTCCAGCAAGAACCACAAGCAGGGCAACAACGACCGCCACAGGTCGCAGGGTGGCAGCAACCACTCCAGGGGTGGACACCAGGGCAGCCGCCGCAACAAGTCCCACAGGGGCAGGGGTGGCAACAACAACAACAACAACAATGGCGGCCACCACCACCACAACAACAACAACAACAAATAAACGTAAGCATGACTCATCCTCATCCTCCTCCACTCCCGTGTATTAATGCCAACACACACAGCCCCTCACGACCCAGCTGCTTCTTAGCAAGAGGAGTGGGGCGCAGTGCTGCCACCTGGTGTCATTTCACGGAAGATAGATGGGTGCTAGACATGGTTAAGGGTATGACAGTAGAGCTCCACTCACTCCCAGTACAGGGAGACATACCGGACTCCTCCTGCCCCAACCCAGAAAAGGATTTTATAATGGGACAACAGATAGAAATGCTATTAGAACGGGTATAATAGAACCTGCATATCCCAGTACTAGAGCCTTTGTATCACACATGTTCTTACGCCCAAAGTCAGATGGTTCATATAGGCCCATTCTAAACCTATCAGGTCTAAATGAGTTAACAGTATACAGACACTTTAAAATGGACCACCTGGCCGCAGTTATGGGAATGCTCCCTCTAAACAGCTATATGGCATCAGTCGACCTGACATCAGCATTCTTCTCAATAAATGTAAAGAGTAGAGACAGGGACCTCCTACAACTCCAGTATCATGGAAAACGGTACCGCTATACCTGCCTCCCCAATGGCTACTCCCCAGGGCCCAGGGTTTTCACACGCATAATGAAGGCACTACTTGCACACCTGAGAATACATTATTCTGTGAATCTTGTCTTTTACATAGACGACACTTTAATCTATGGGGAATCCCCAGAGGTAGTAGCTGATTATGTGCACCACACAATCAGAATTCTGCAAATTGCTGGGTTCACTATCAACTTCAAAAAGTCGGAGTTGAGCCCATCAAAATGTATAGACTACCTAGGGTTCACGGTAGACTCCACTACCCTCAAACTCACAATCCCAAAAGCAAAAGTGGAAACACTGCAGCAAGTGGCCTCTATGGCCGCTAAATATGACAAAATGACAATAAAGAAATTTGCAGGGGTAGTTGGGAAATTGGCAGCCACGGACCCAGGTAACGATAGAGCAAAGGTCCATATCAAAGCCCTCCAAAGAGCCAAACTGAGTGCCCTCCTGTGATCAAACAGGGACTACTCCTCCATACTCTACATAACAGCTGCCACACGTAGCTGTCTGAGAGAATGGGTTGTACACCTCCCTATGGCGTCAGCACTATATGCAGAGGTTATCCCCCAGGTAACGGTCTACACCGACTCCTCCAAAACAGGCTGGGGCTGCTACTGGCAACAAGGCTACCTAGAATATGGGGAGGAATGGCCGCTACATGTCCAAGAACTACATATCAACATATTAGAACTCAGGGCCATCTTGGTGGCTCTAGAACACCTGCTCAGACAGGTGAGAGGGAAACGGGTCCACCTATTTATAGATAACACAACAGCGATCAGCTGTATTAGGAAGGGGGGATCCACTAGATCCACTGCATGCAATGAGGTTACGCAAGCTATATATAGATTTGCCTGGAGGAAAGCCATCACATTCAAACTAGCATACTGCCCAACCAAGCTCAATGTACATGCAGACAGAGCATCATGGGCGTTCACTTCCTCAGCAGAGTGGACTCTAAGTAAACCCACCCTAGAGCTGATATTTAACACCTTTGGCAAACCCAACATTGACCTGTTCGCCTCTTCCCGGAATCATGTCTGTGATGCCTATGTCACACTGAACTATGATGTGAATGCATACACCACAGATGCATTCACGCTAGACTGGACTGTAAAATCTCACATTTTTCCACCATTCTCTATAATTGGCAGGGTGCTGAGGAAGATCCGCAAAGATGGAACACCAGGAGTACTAGTGGTGCCAGCTTGGTGCACCCAGCCATGGTATGCGGATCTCAGCAAACTCAGGCACTTCCAGCGACGACTAACCATCCCCCTGACTACTACAACACTCAGGTGGCCGGGCAAGCCACACCTCACCTTCCCACTGGCGGGCAGGTCGAAACTGCTAGCTATCCCCATCTGACGACCATATGGTGCAACTTGTTACACCTGTCGGATAATGCCTTCAAAATCCTACTATCGTCATGGAGCGAGAGTACAGCAAAGGGATATGAAGGTGCAGCCAAAAGATGGTTGACATACACCAACAACCATGGCATGGGATCCAGCCCACCCACCCATCCGTCAATCAGTGTATCGAATTTATGACGGAATATTTCCACTCAGGGGTGGGATATAGCGCCATGAACACAACAAGCTCGTTCCTCTCCTCCTTCATATCAGTGGATGGGGTACCTATAGGCCAGTACCCGCTTATCACCAAATATCTGAAGGGTACCAGGCGTATACGACCTCCGGATAGTAAGGTAAAACACGTCTGGGACCCGGTACCAGTGCTGCAATGCCTAGAGTCGTGGGGAGACATTACACACCTGTGCTTTGAAAAACTAACACGCAGGACAATGCTACTGTTTCTCATTGCCACAGGGCAGCGCCTACAGGCGCTACACATGATGCGCAGAGAAGACTGCCATTGGACACCACAGTCACTCCAGATAAAATACTCCCAGAAAATGAAAACCAACGATCCACTGGTCAACCCGCTCATATTGACCTTCCTGCCCATGGACAACCCTAGACTGTGTGTATATACACACCTGCTCACGTATATGGAACATGAACTCTCACAGCCAGCCACACCCGCAGTGTTTGCCACTGTTAGAACACCCACTACTAAGGCCAGCCCTAAGACAGTGTCTAGACAAGTGAGACTAGCCCTCACCGACACAGGTGTAGATGAACAGTTTACAGCATACTCTGCCCGCCACGCGTCCACTAGTGCTGCTGCACGAGCAGCCATCCCAGTGAACGATATCCTGGCCTCTGCAGGATGGGCATCAGAGAATACCTTCTCCCGGTTCTACAAAAGGCCATTATACGTGCCCCCGGTGATGGAGGAAACTAACTTTCTACCTCAACTTCTGGCCCTATGATGGCAACCATTAAGTAATGGACTACGCACCTGGACACTCTCTTAAAGAGGACAGTAGATCTATAAAGTTAGACACACATTACGTGTAACAGTGACATACAGACCCAACATTTGTAGGCACAAAAGTGCAAGGGTCTAGTGTTGGATGTATACGTTATATCTATACACCCTATAAAATATATGTTGTCCACAAGCATTAAAATGGACCAGCATATCCTTCTTAGGAAGAAAAGGAGGGGGGAGGTATATACCCCTATAGTTATCAGTTACTAGACGACCATATATACATGTATACTTATACATGTATATACAAGGCACCTAACCATAGGATTACCTATTGAGTTGACATGCATATACTTGTTTTCACTGCCTACATATCGATTACATCTATATGTTGATAACTGTAGTTTTGCTAAAAATACAAATAAAATGCTTAAGCAAAGCTCCCGCCTGAGTTTTATATACCGTACGAGTTAAAGAAGCCGATCCGGAGTAATGTCTGGGTTCTGTCGGATGACTTATAATTATTTTAATTGTAAATGTTAAATAATTACAGTCATCCTAAGAACTAAAGACATTACTCCTGGGATCGGCCCAAACCCTCGTGCAAACATGCACTCTTCCCACCCTATGTCACTGGGTAATTAAAACTCAAATATTTGTCGGTTAAAGTCTGATTTGCTAGGCCGGTCTGGACAATCTGTAAGCCGATCCCAGGAGTAATGTCTTTAGTTCTTAGGATGACTGTAATTATTTAACATTTACAATTAAAATAATTATAAGTTAATGTAATATGACCTGTTTCTTCATCATGCAAGACGGGTCTGCTCACTAGGGCTGCATTCATGTATCATTTGGGGCCATTGGGAGTGTTTCAACTTGAAAGGGTCGGTATGATATGTGAAAACTGCAAAGATGGCACCCGGTCAAAGACGTTCACATTAGCCCAAACTGGTGAGACACAGCCCAAGGTCCCTTTTCTGAGATCATGCCACATATATATATATATATACTTCTGGCAGTCTTAACGGAAAGCGCCTGAAATAATATTGTCCCATCTTAATTTGTTCATTTATAGTTCAGTTTTCAAATATTTGTATTGGTCAATATAGTCAAATTGTACAATTAGTTTTTTATATATGCCAATATTGTATAACTGTCACTCAAACACAAATTGAATACAGATATAAAATATATGAAACAATATGGTCGTATGGGTATTTTTAGTGGACAGCGAGATTGCACCAGGATGTTCCATGAGGGAGGTGTTGCATAATGCGTATTTACTAATAAACACGAGACAGTGATCCAAAAACCTTATAGACCAGTCACTTGTTTGCTTGTTTTACTTTATACTAAGTCTCATATCTAATTCAAAAACTTGAGACAGCATTGCCTGAGCTACATATTTTACAACAATTCAAAAGAAGTAATTATGCAGTCTTAATCACAGGGTATGCAAAACAGGGTGAGACCTGACAAGATCAGGCTTCAAACGACTATAGACTATTAAGAAACATTGTACGAGTTAGTTTGTGATGCTGGGATGCATCTAGTCGGTCCCACAGCAGACTTCCCCTATATAACGGACTCCTTCTGTAAATCTCACAGTGTGGTCGCGAGTAGGAACCACAATATTATAAACAGCTTGGGAACGCTTATACATTAGAGAGAGGAGAGCAGTCTCTCTTCGATCAATAAGCCACTCAACTTTACAATTGACATGTAATAAATCCAAGTCACTATCACGGGCATATTTTATGTTTTTGCAAATTCTAAGACAGTCATTTTGTAAAGTCTGGAAGCGGCGCGGCACCCACTCAGTAGAGGGATGTTATTTACTCCGAATTGTGTTCGGTAATTCTGATAGCTGACATTTTTACGGAAGTTTTTTCTTCCTTCCTGTTTGTTCGCTCTGAGGATTGGGCAATTAATAGATTTGCTATAAATGTCACCTTTGTTTTGGCATTATACAAATATATCTTACTCCTCACACCTAACTGAAATATCTTACACAGAGAAAAGAAACAGCGTCAGAAGGAGTCCAGGTTACCTCCAGACTGACTCTCCTATTTAGGGGATTCCAGGTCGCCTAAGGGAGCCTAGGTGACTCTCTGGCTGACCTAAGGGAGTCACGTGGGGGAGTCATATAGCTCTCTGGGTCATATATGACTCCCCCACATGGCTCCCTTAGATCGATCAGGGAGTCACCTAGGCTCCCTTATGCAGAGGGGAGTCACTCTGAAGGCAACCTGGACTCCCTTTCGACGCTGTTTCTTCTCTGTATGTACCTTCTTTAAACCTCATGGTAAACACTGCTCTAAATCTAGACAAGGACATAAGAAATAACGTGGGGAAAAAAGCAAATGGCCGCCTTGGCCGTCTAACCACGTGGTCGCCCTGGTGTCACTGGCGTGAACTATAATGTCCGTTTATAGCTCCCCTGGCGCCAGTTAAAG
The DNA here is from genome assembly GCA_947462335.1 of Harmothoe impar. Classification (NCBI taxonomy): domain Eukaryota; kingdom Metazoa; phylum Annelida; class Polychaeta; order Phyllodocida; family Polynoidae; genus Harmothoe; species Harmothoe impar. The sequence goes on from OX381719.1 coordinate 19,352,504, forward strand.
GGCAACATCTCAACAAACATGGCGCTTTAGGTGCCCGGATGTTAGGGGTTTGTGACGTCAGAAATACCTAGTCTACCCTTTTAGCACCCTATAGGTATTAGTGGGTCCTGTGGGTGGGAGGTCTGACACTTTGTGGTGGTAGGATGTGGACAAACTGTTATTTATGGACACTTTGTGAAGGAAGGCTGTGGACATACTGTATTTTGTGGACATTTTGTGATGTTGAGTGTGGACAAACTGTAATTGTGGACACTTTGTGATGGTAGGATGTGGACAAACTGTTATGTATGGACACTTTGTGAAGGAAGGCGAACATACTGTGATGTGAACACTTTGCAGTATGTGGGCAATATGGGGCACAACAGGGTCCCCATGTTTCAAGACTAATTTAAGGGCTACTCTTTTTTGATAGAACATTTTTTTAAAGCCATGTTGTCTATTCGGTACATAGGTCCCTGTGCCCATGTCACTTTTAGAGAACCGAGTAGAGAAACCAGGAGTTCAGACTGATTAGAGTGGATCTCTGTATTTATTTCATGTAATTCTTGATTAATTTCATCAAAATATACATCTAGAGATTGGTTTCATGGCTATTTTATTGATGTCATCATGGAGAAACAGCCCATGGACAATGAGAACCAGTTTCTGCACGGGGGTGTGGAGAACGGCCATTTCAGTACTTAAGCATAGTAACTTTGTTTCTCCACATGGAATAAATTTTAATTCCTAATGTCACTAAGCCCGAGGTTACAATCATGTCAATTTTTTTAAATAGTAATGTAGCCTCTTACTGAAATCCCTATTTCCCATGTCACCTTTAAAAACAGCTCATGTTCCATTTCAAATTTAAGCAGTTAAGCGGTAATATATATCATGAGATTAAGCCCTCTGTCTCATGTCGAATTTAAAGAGGCCGTACTCATATTAAGTGGTGCTCATTTTTTACCAACAGGGGTAGGTGGGCGGTCATATTTTTGCAAGCGAAAATATTTAATCCCACCCCTCCCCCCAGGGGGTCAAAAATTGTGTGTGCACTGTTTTGTAGGATAGTAACGCGCTTGCCTTTTTGCTCAAAACAAGAAGAGCAGTCTAACGTTTTTAACCATACCCCCCCTGCTGTTAGGAAAATGAGCACTCCCTTAGTTGTGGCTGATTGCAAGGTACTATAAGAGCAACGATTAAGCTGCTTAGATTGCTTTTTTAAGGTATCTTAAATTTGCTTAAATGCAAACATTCATGCAGTGTGTTGTCTATATATGTATCACTGTCTTCAAGCAACAGCCATGTGTCTAAGTGCTAGCCCAGTCTATACCCATCACCGTCAGTATTATACGGCGAGTGGTGACATGTATTGGCGGCCATATAACTATAGGGACGCTAGGGAATTGTAACTCGGTAGTAAGCCAGAAGGGGGTGCCCCTGTTTGGCTCCCGTGCCACACAAAGTGTGACCCCTGTAGGGGTGATTGAGACGCGGGCTAAACGAGTCAGGATCAGAAGGCATGTTGAGAGCAGCGACAGAATGACACTCTCCATGCAGATGTTTCCCCAGAGACCGCAGAGCCCATTCTCCCAGCAGAGTCTGTTTAGGAGATTAGACTCTGCCCTAACTGCCCTCCCTCTGCAGCAGGTATATTAGGTTATATTGCCAACCTTTGTGGGGCCCCATGTTACATCTGGATTTTATGGAAAGCACATGTCCCATGTCTCTGTCACTTAATAATCACCACGTCCCATGTCTGTTTTAAGAAATTTATGCCAATGTCTCATGTCACTATCTTGATATTTCTCCTGTTGTTTGCCAAAAAGCCCCCATTTGCAGCTGCCTCGAATGTAAAGGTCTACAGGGCCATCACAGTCAGCGCCATCATACTGTAATGGCCTATCCATGTGTAATTCCCTCTGGCCCCTTTCCTTTTATGACCCTTCAATTGGACATGGCAACATGGGCATTTATCAAATCTGACATGCGACATGGAGCTTAGTGACATGAGGATATAAATAAATAAATGACATGATATTTAAATTTGACACGATAGATTCTTGGGGGCGACATGGGACATGCAGATTTAACTCGCAGGCGACATACATGTCCAATCCTTAAACTCTACATCTGACATGCATGGTGACCCCTGCTCAATAGGGCCCCTTTATCATCTGAAGTGAATTTAGACCCCAGCAGAGATAGAGGGGTGGCGCAGAAGGACTAAAGCTAGTCCTGGAGATTGGCAGAGGGTCAGACCCCACAGACTGCCTTGTGTATGTTCGCTGACAGTGCCTCTGACCTAGAAACTAAATTTGGTTTTGAATTGTGTTCATTCGATAAAGGTCTGCCGATAAAAGCGTCCGGAACAACAAACTTCTTTTACCTGCTTCAACTGCCTTCTATGCTGAGGGAGCCGTATTGGTTGACTACTTGGTCGATGATTAAGCCCCTTCGGGAAGAATGTCATTGACATAGTTTGTCATAATATTTGAATCAGGGGAATAGCATTTGATTTTTTTTTAACAATAGTGTTATGATAACCATATTTGCAGCTTACAAATATCTTACTGGTTCCTCTTTGAGGCTAAAAAGACCCTATTATTCTATGTTTGATACTTTTTAAGCAATCTGACCCTACAAACATAAGGTTTTGACTAATTACTTCATTAGAGGTGTTGTATAGAAAACGATATTTGGTGAAGTATCCACCTCAAGTGCCACCAATCTCTCAATCGTTGAATTTTAATCAAAGAATCACTATAAAGCATGGTATACTATAGTATTGACAATCATAAATACATGAACTCCTATGGACTCTATCAATTCGATGCAGTAGATATTCCCTCCAGCATAGGCCAAGTTCCATACCACAGCAATATAGTAGACAGCATGCCTGACAACCCACATAACACAGCTATATGTAGCACGTGCTCAGTTCTGTTCCATGGTTGAGCAGCAACTGAGCTCTAGTGACATCTAGTGAGCACCACATGCATCATATAAAGGATCCACAGTGCCTCCCTCTGGTGGCCTCTTCCCACACTATATAAAGGGGATGGAGTTCCAGTCTCAGGCCCGACTCTATATATAATAGTAGAGTCTGGGCAAACTCATATAATAAAACTTGTTTCACTAACTTGCCCTCAGTAGTTGACCAATCAAATCCTGTACACCAGTTCCTGTGCACAGCCTGACAGGAAGTAACAATCTCAGAATAGCACTTCCACCAGTCCCATTTGCAGCCCTTGTAGCGGAAAAAGGAACTGGTTGAGCGAGTCTGATGGAGTTCCTGAGCAGGGCTGTATTCATGGAACATGACAACATTGGGCATAGCATCATTAAAGAATTATGCCACCAGTACTGTAGATATATGTTATTGTTATGGGTACTTTAAAGTACAGATAAGAGATTGATAAAATTATGCTGGTTCAGCACTAGGCCAAAAAAAAGGTTTGTTTCAGGTTACCCGGCCGACCCTATCAAACAAGGCCGGCCCTACGCTTTCGCATTTTAACCCTTTTTGGTCACTTTGCGGGTATTTAAAAAAGTTGGCTAGTACATTCATGTTTTTAAAAAAAAAGGAATTTTTTTTTTTGAAACTTTATATTTGTTTGGCCCTATCTATGTGTAAATGGGGAAGGGAGATGCCTGCCGGATTACTTATCTAGATGCACTCTATTTTATACTTCTGTCCACTTCATAAGCTAATATAGCAGATGAACTATAGATATAAAGAGGAGAATGAAAACAAGACAATGTTAAATTAGTACTAAGACGTGAACGAAATTGCTAAAAATATAGAGTGTTTCATAACCTGCTATCCTTAAAATGACATCTGCTATCCTTATACTAACAGTATTTTTTTGTTTTATGATATTACAATTCTGCTATCCTTCTTTTTGATCACTATCACAAAAAAAAGCACCAAACCTTATGAAAAGACTCTCAGGTGGTTTACATGGTTAAAGCCTCCTTTAGCATTAGTGTATATGTTTCAGCAGGTTGTGCACATATATTTTATAGCTATGGGTACTTTAGAGTACAGATGACGGATAGATATAGTTATGCTGGGTCAGCACTGACCTGTGCCTATCTGGATGTAAATGAGGCAGCAAGATGCCGGACAGATTACTTATCCAGATGTACTCTCCTACTTTCTACTCCACAATGTAATAAAACTTCTTTTTTTTTCTTCAAAAAATAAAATTTGAAAGAAAAAGGTCACATTTCAGAATCTGCTGTTACCCAAAAAACATCACAAACAATGTGGCGACTGCAACAATGATGATACATGTGGGCACAGCATAAAAGATACCTAAACACATTGTCAAGGACAATGTTTACAAATATATTGTCAAGACCACTGTCAACACAATGTCAAGGACAATGTCATCACAATGTCAAGGACAATGTCAACACAATATCAGGGACAATGAATGTGAACACAATGTCAGGGACAATGTGAACACAATGTCAGGGACAATGTGAACACAATGTCAGGGACAATGTGAACACAATGTCAGGGACAATGTGAACACAATGTCAGGGACAATGTCAAGGACGGTGTGAACAATGTAAACACAGACTCAAGGACGGTGTAAACACAATGTCAACCAAAATGTCAACACATTGTCAAGGACAATGTCAAGGACAATGTCAAGGACAATGTCAAGGACAATGTAAACACAGACTCAAGGACAATGTCAACACAATGTAAAGGACAATGTCAACACAATGTAAAGGACAATGTCAACACCCAGTAAACACAATTACGTTGGTCAGACGTAAATTAACGTTGCTTTTTGGTCTGAACTACGTAATTTTGGAAGGTTTATCAACGTTAGAACGTTAAGGTTTATTTACTAATCTCAAACCTGCAGGTCTGACTTACGTAGCTCAGATTACGTAGTTTAACGTAGATCTACGTAGATTTGTTACATAAATTTACGTCCGAATGAGGTCCATAAACGTAAATCAGACTTCTATGTCTGTTGAACGTAAATAAACCTTCATGTTTTGACGTCTACAAACCTTCCAAATTTACCAATCTCAAACCTTTGGTTGGAAAACTACCTAGAGAAACCTCTGAGCTACGTTGGAATTACGTAGGGTGTTTACTGGGCACAATGTCAACCAACATGTAAACACATTGTCAAGGACAATGTGAATATAAATGGCACAATGTCAAGGACAATGTGAACACAGCACCAAGGACAATGTGAACACAGCACCAATAACAATGTGAACTCAGCGGTGAAAGCCTACGTTAATGCACGACAGGCCGAGTTTTATTGATGACGGTGACCGGACACAGCTGGTAAACAATACTCCAGCCGGAAATGTCTCTGCTCAGGTCGATGCACAGACCTCAATGTGCACGCCTTCCGCCGAGGCCAAAGAAAATAAAATTGTGTTTAACTTTAAGGTAAGCCTACTGGAACTTAAATATGCTTAACGGAACACTTTAAGCCTATTTGATTTGTGAGAACGCCACTTAAAGGAATTTAAATGCTGATATGAACTTTACATGGATATTTACATGGCATTACTGAACTGTAAGCCGCTTAAAGTGTTCCTTTAAATTTCAATTCTTAAATTTGCTTAATTGCAAACATTTGTGCAGTGCTAGATCCAGAGAAGTAGTGCCTAAAGAAGCTGTGCCACGATGATCAAAGTATGAAGAGTTAATGTAAATTTTCGTATATTTCAGATGCTGGGGTGTTTGCCTAGTAGTTATCTTTTTCATTATTTCCCAAGAATATTTAAAATTGGATTTTCTGACCATGTTATCTGAAACAAGTTTAGGAAGCCCTGACACAACCTCCGCCTACCCCCCCCCCACAACCTTGCCTGCACAATAGGCCCCTCCCTTCCCACTCCCCCCCCCCCCCCCGCATCCCAAACACACACACACAGTAGCTAGAGGCGGATGTGGCCTTTGTTGCGGAACTGCTTGGCATGTATAACCGAGCAACCGATCAGCAAACTGATCAATTATGCATGTCGAGTATTGTTTTTATCGATGCAGCTAGGTGCAGGCTCTAGAATAAATATAGAACCTGTTGCAGACACCACCTCCTCCCGCCTCTTGCTGCCGATAGCCACAAGTATTAACAGTTAACCGCAGCATTGTGCTTTAATGCGTAACACGCTTTTTTTATGGGGGTAGACCCTTAAATTCGACATGGTGACATGGTCATTTCTTAAAATCGACACGCGACATGGAGCTTAGTGACATGAGGAAGTGACATGACATAGGGTATTCCTAAAATCAACATGGGACAGGACATGGTCTTAAAGGCGATATGGGACATGGGGATTTGAGTGACAGGTGACGTGGCCATTTCTTAAAATCGACGAGGACCCCCCCCCCCCATCTATACCCCCTTTTTCACAAAAAAAAAGGATTGGCATTTTTCGGTCCTCCTCTCAACTCGCTAACGATGAACGGATGCATTACACTATAACATGAACCTTTGACGTCATGCCATTCCATAGGGTTAGAGGCTTCAATCTGGGCTTAGGGTTGGGGGGGGGGGTGGTAATAGGAAGGTGGGATTAATAATTAAGACTTTTTATAGGCAAATAATTCTTGTTTATTTACAATTCATTTAACACAAGTAGGAATGCCATCGTGCGTATCACTTGCACGTGTACATTGGTGCAGTAAAAATAGAAAGATATCCCAATCCAAAACAAATCTATACACATTAAATGAATGCAATAAAGTTGCATTAACATTAATATTAAATGCATGGTGTCTGCATGGTCTTCTCCATCATGATAATATTATTATCAGATAATCATTTTCACACCAAACTCTAAATACACTCTTGAACATGAGAGGGCTCATGGTTCATGGTCCTAACTATTCACACATTTCAGAGAGATTTAAGTAAAGCTTTAGAAACCCAACTTTTCTTTATACAAGCAAAAACAGGCCCATGCATCTTTTCACATGATCCTAAAACAATTTTAAAACTATTGGTTACAAATTTCCAATTAGAATCTGAGTCGGCAATTTCGACTACCTAGAGTGCTGAAAGAGATAATAAAACTGTATCATTGTAAACACAATGTTAAACTATCTCAGTTAGTGCGTCTATATACATACATAGTTAGCCAAATATGGTGTCAATATTGGCATAAATCGCATAAATAAGACAAACAATTATAGAAACAATTTGTATTGTTTCCTGTCCATCTTCATCAAATAACACATTTTATATCACAGATGCTCAGCAGTAAAAGTTAATTATTTGAATAATTCACAAATTAATTAATACTTAATCCTATGCCACAGCAGTATAGCAACTATATCCATGAAACATAAAATCACACATAAAGGTATCACCAAACAGAATCCAAGATTGTCTTTTTAATCTTGTGTTGCATTTTGTTGATATGAAATTGAAAATGACAATGGTATTTATAAATCAGAAAGCAGATGAGGGTATCTTCAATATGGTATTAAGTTCTGGACTGTTTATCTAGATGAGAAACAGCTATCTTATCAATAAGGATGGAGCTTGCCTTTCTACAGTGTTAAATGCAGTATGACTGGATAGTAATAGAAATGGTATGAATCCCATTTGTGGGATAACAAGATGAGGGAAAGATGACATGAGTCCTTGCTTTCATGATGAACCTACCACCCACCTTCTACCTAAGTTAACTTATAAATCAATAGCAACAGAATTATAGTAATAAGATGCCTATTATTCCTGATTGATTATTTATGGCCCTCGTCAGAATGAGAATAAATAACTTCTTTGCAAATTAAAAGAAATGAAATGACTTAACGGCTTCCTGGAAATCAGATTTGGCTTTTATCTCACTTTTCATCGAAGACACTTAAGCTTTTTTTTAAACAATTGTTTAAGTTCTGAATAATGAAAGCTTGACTTTGGATGGAAACCGGGCTTAAGGTTCAGTAATAACCCCAGAAGAGCCAGCCATTGCTGCGCTTTCCTAGCAAGAGGGACATGTCAATAAGATATGGTTCAGAGGTGTTGTACATTGGTATAGCTTGAGGTGCATATATCCGCCCCTGGCAACATGGTGCTTTTATGGGTATAGCATGATCCAATAAAGTCAGGAATCAAGATTGAATATTGACAAGAGTATTTACAGTTGAATAATGATATTGGAGCCTATGCAAGTCTAGTATGATGAATATATTCAACTTTGAAATGTCAAACTGCAGGGAATTTATATACAAGCACTTATTCAATGCCCTGCTTTAATGCTTAAGAAATATCTGACGACCCCTCTTCCCCAAGTGCTCAAACAAGACTGGCGCTCTACTAAAACCCGGCGCATTAACGTGACAGAACAGTATTGAAGTTCATCTTACATGTTGACAAGTGAGCATAAGTATAAGCCCTACATTTTTATTCAATTCTGAAATAAATTATTATCTTAGGCTATTTGGGACAATTTTAGAGTTGTTAGGATGGCCCAAGAGTCAGGTTGCTAAATCAATGTGGGAGTTCGCGAGTCAATTTTTGCATGATGTTCAGGACTAAGTAAAACCTAAAACCATCCCATCGGTTTGGGCCAATCGTGTAGGTGTATCTATACTAGGATTTCACTAAAAATAGTACAAGTATTTTAATATGACTCAAAATAATGTTTAGTCTGCACTACTTTGCCAAGCTCGGTGACCCGAAATACAATATATTGTTTCAGCTAACCCTGTGTTTCCTTTGTTAGCCCTTTAAGGGCAGCATGTTACTTCAATGCATAATGCCCCCTTTGCCATCAAGAATTATGAAGGGGTAGCTTGCCAGGACTGCATTCATGCATCATGTTGACCTCATAGGGTTGATCAGCATGATGCATTAAGGCAGCACCGTCCAGTTAACCACCAGCACTTCATTGATGCATCATGACAACAAAATAACCTGAAGCAGTGAGGCATCATGCCATCTCTAAATGTTTAGCTCTGGGCCCCCTTTGTTTCCAGAACAAATAGTGAGTTTCAGGAGCAGGCAGGTACATTGATCTGCTGTACAGTAAGGGAGTGCTCATTTTTATTAACAACAGGGGGGGGGGGCAAACTTATTTAGACCCTTTGAGATGAGGGGACCAAAAGAAATTGAAACCGCTCTTAAGGGGAGGACCAAAAATAGATAAATTCCATCCCATTTTAGCGAGAAAAAAGCATATTATTACACTGTAAATAGTTAGTGTAGGTACACAGTATAATCTACTGTAGATATACAGTAGAATCTACTGTAAAATATATTTACTGTAGAGTCTACTGTAAATGTACGGTATATTCTACTGTTTACCTACAATGAACTGTATACCTACAGTATATTCTACTGTACACAAAAAGGGCACCCAACTGTTTACAATGTATAGCTCAAAGGGGTTGGCCACAATAAAATTAAACCCATCAGGGGGGGGGGGGATTTGGATCCCTTTTGTGGGGAGGGGGCTGGCCTGGCAAAATGCGAGTGCACTTGTGTGAAGATCCACCAACCTCTGTCCCTCTGTTGTTAAATAATAGCCACTCCCTAAGGCTGAGCCGGACCAGCAGAGGTGGGTGTAGCTGTGAAAGGGGTCAATACAGGGATTGTATTCATGTATACTGAACCAACAACTACCTCAACTGGTCAACAAGACCAGAGCCTTGTCACCATGGGAGCCTCTCAATACAAAGCTGACACCAGTGCTATATCTTAGCCCACCTATCAGTCTTTGCATAATAGAATAATGCTAGGTATTAATTAATATATGATTCAGTGGATATAGTGTTGTCTGATCATGGTGTAAAGTCTTAGTGCAGAATAGGCATGGTATCATAGGTCACAGGTGGGTCCAGTCTATACGAACTCCTGCCGGACATCGGCTATAGTCGGCAAAAAGCCAGCTGGTCCAGCAGAAAGGCTGCTACTGCCAGCCCGAATGGCAGGCTCCCTGGGGCAGGTTGTGATTTAGATGTCCCTGCCTATATGGCAGTTTTTACAGCTTGTAAATAGGACCATTATCAAGGGTTTTACAGTGTTAAACAGAAAGCTTGAATATTTTCTGTTCATTTATCATTATCAGTACAAACACTTGCTTCATATTTAATTATTAAATAACAAGATCATATGCCAATACCCAGGCCTGCAAAAACAAAGCTGGGCCTGCAAAAGGGTATTACCGAATGTCCTGCATGTCTGAAAAGTCTTGCATCTGGCTCTGATGGGGTTTCATATCATATTGATATTTCTATTTAACAGTCCCTCCTATTTTTCTAGCATACATTATATCCTTAACCCACTGCAATCAGTACTATCGTGAGTCCCAGTTCCATTGAAAACAGATCATCAATGCATAAAGGCCTGACTGCCATTAAGTCTAATGTAACAACAGTTTCTTTTTAAATTTGGCCAAAATACCTTCGTTTACAGGTGATTGGCAATGATGTCCAATGCAATCCAGCAGTAGTACATATTTTATTTAGACCAATCGCACCCAGTCATCTTTCACCCAACCACTGTAAGTGGAAGAACGCCCTTTTAAGGGCGATCCTTGCAATAAATGTTTCAATCTCAATCTCAGTTTGTCCCTTATCTACAGCTCTGAATTAGGCTCTCACTTACCAAGTCACTTACAGGACAGCCAAGATCAGGTACCAGTACCCCAGGCTACTGCATCCATACCCCTTCATCACACATTGCCCAGTCTATATCAGGCTAAGTCTCACCAGATCGATACAACCTGACAATCTTTGACCGAGTGTCTTCTTTGACTGGATGACCTCTTTGACTGGCAAGCGTTAAAATGCATATGATTATTGAAATTGAAACAGAATTTGTAATATATAATGTTACGATATCCATTAACTTTTTTCCTGCATTTCTCTCTACATAGCCCCCATTTCAGCCGTATGGACACTTGCCGGTCAAAGAGGTGATCTGGTCAAAGAGGTCACCCAGTCATAACTATCAACTTGTATCAATCTGATGAGACCTAGCGAACAGCAATAGTCATCCATCAAAGAGTAAAGTATGCTCCTACACCAAGTCTCTATGAAGGGGTTTAATGCCATTTGTGTAACTCCAATACAATATCTAACATTGATTGCCCAATTGACCAATAAATTGATCAATCAATATCATCAACACTGTCTTCAAGTCTGCAATTTGAATAGCGCTCTCGTCTAAAATTGAAAAATACTCTTCAGTCAATGAGGATTTTTCCATCGTTCTTGCTGTCATCCTCATTTTGGTAGTCGTCTTGGTAACCCTTATTTCCAGTTGAGCCGTCATCGTCAATCATGATCTTGTTGCTGTTTTTCTGGTTGTTCTGGTTGTTATCCAGATTCTTCTTTTCTTCTTTATCTGCAGGAGTAAAATTAGCATATTTGATATTTTTCGGCCTCAAAATACAACTTGCCTAGGTAAAAGTGACACAGGGTGCTTAATCAGACCATAGTTTCTTGTGTTATATGTTACATTTCCACTGATTTGGCTGATGTTCTGATCTAATTGAAAAATAATGAGGTTACATGCTCATTTTGTTCTGCAAGTAATTGTTTCACCCATTCAAAATACTCTGCGGCAGCCCATGTTTCTTAGCTGTAGGACAGGCACCTATCAAGATTTTCTTGACTACATTTGCCTACCATCTTTTTTTCAGTGGAACTTTGCACCATTTTCTTGGAACAAATCTCAATATATAATAGTTGGGAAAGAAAGAAGTTTTGCATAGATATTTAAATATATCATACTTGACATGACAACTGCATTTGAGGAGTTTATGACACGTAGGCTATAAAAACCTATACCATAAAACCTCTCTGATAAGCCCACCTTTTTGGGGATTTTATGCCTAATTCGGCTTATATAGCACTGTCTGAAAGGTGGGGTCGGCTTATAAGGGAGGTGATTTTAAGCAGTCATAAGAGCTTAAATCTGTATAAATGACCCCATATTCGGCTTATAAATTTCTCTCAAAGTGGGGGGGGGGGCAGCTTATAAGGGAGGTTAGCTTATCAGAGAGGTTTTATGGTATTCATAATTGAAAGCAATTCTAGAGCCAATGAGATTTTTATGAAAAACATGACAAAAATGGAATAATATTGGCATATTTAGTATCAAATTAAAGCTAATACTGCCAGTAATCCAGTAGGAAAGAAATAACTTACATTTTCCCCACTTTTTAAAGACCAATAAATGCCTAACTACTAAAATGTGAATTTCCGTTGTGAAAAACATATATAATCCCATGCATTTTAGCCAGCGAGTAAAAAAAAAAGGAAAAATAAGTCTCCCTCATCATATTTTTCAGTCATTTAAAGCACACCAAACCTACCTTTGGCTTCATCTGGGTCTACGGGTCGTCCGAATGTTGTGTCGTCTTTGATGCCTGTGGCGTCCCACACACGCAGCGTGCCGTCGTGTGAGCCGGTGAACAGCTTACCATCTGTGAGCTGCTCAAACAAAACAGGCGTACAACTTAATTACATCAAAACTTCCTTAATTGGTGGACCATGTAGTATTTTGATGCCCTATGCATGAGGCCGTGTCTCACCAGATCAGGCCAATGTGAAAGTCTTTGACCGAGTCCCATGTTTGACCGGGTGTAATCTGTGACCGGCTTGACAGAAAACAGTTTACATAGGGCAGATGAAGATATATACATGTAAATGTGCTGAAAAAGTTAATGGATGTTAAAACTACTAAAATGTAAATTTTCGGTCCCGGTCAAAGACTTTTACATTGGCCTGATCTGGTGAGACACAGCCATGAATGCAGCTCTGGTGAGTAACTCACCAGTGCTGCAACAATGTATCATACTGACCATACACTTTTGAAGGGTCAGCATGAATGTCAGAATGAATGAAGACCTGGCCAGTGACTTGCCAAGGCTGCATTCAGAAATGACTGGAACATCCTCACCAAACATTGATTTTATTATTGGAGAGTTATGTACTATGTAGAGCTCTGTATATGGTATGTATATTTATCAGGGTTTGAGAGATTGTTCAAGTTCTAAAGGTTCTGGTTGAAGTACAGAAAGCAAATTAAGGTCCATGAACCGAGCTCTTGAGTTAAGATTAGTCAAACATATGAATAAGTTTATGACTTAAAAAGGAAACACTTTGAATCTTGACTAGGTCTAAGTGACCCAATTTATTTTAGTTTAATAGAGCACAATTTTACGGGGAATTGGAAAATATATGTACATGCACTAAAAGTATTCAAAGGGAAGCATGCATCGTGCGTTCTCCCCAAAATTGAGAAATGTACATCATAATGCATGTGATATATATACATAAGTAAGATATACATGATGAAAATTCATGCATATTGAATACAAGTAAAATATGCAAAATATAAACTAGCAATGATAGAAACTAAAGGTTGCACACTTTGATAGTTTGTCATGCAAAATTCAATAGACATCTCCAATTGAGATAGTTATATCTGAGTCATATACAGGTTCCAGTCGTTGGCATACAAACATTTACTATTCAAATGTAGGGAAAATATGTCATAATAGTAAAAGACAGGCAGGAAACTGCAAAATAAACAAAAGAAAATGCTTCTTTTCAACCAGCAAGATCTCCCCATCAGGTCAAAAATAAGCACCCAATGTACTGAAGCCTCCAAATGTAGAAGTACCAAGCTTGTAGATAAGCCATTGTGTAGAGTCTAGATTGATAGAGTATAGTGTCAACAATATTTAAGATAGAGCACCTCAAAGATAGAAATATATTTGTTGACACTGAAAAGGGAAACATACGCTACAAATGACCACAAGTAGTTTACCAGGATAGGATCAATAGTTAGGCCAAAATATATAGTGTGTTTCAAGCTACATTGTCTGAAAAAAAAGTGTAGGCCGTTTACTTTTTTCTTTTTCTTTTTTTTACTCGGGCCTGTAAAGTACCCAGAAATCGACTCTGGAAAGTGTAGCGCCGACTCATAAACAGCGGTGTTGACTAATGGTCCATTGAATTGACTCTAAAATAACCCTTACATTTTTCCTAGGGCAGACTTGTTTTATGGTTGGGTAACTTGAAACACATTTGTAGAATAGAAATTTAAAAAGACACATTTCTGTACATAGGATCTTATAATACAGTTGTAGGAATAGAAATGGAACATAGGGATCCAAGTATTGAACGACGCAGCACCACCCAAGCTGGTAGGATGAGGATATAAGCTGTGTAGGATAGGAAATGGAGATTGAATCAGACACGAAAGCAAAGCAGCACCACTTCAGCTGTTGAGATAAATCTTCAACCCTTTAAGGACAGCGTGTCATTAAAAGATGACATTTGTCGTCATGATGCACCAGTGCTACCCAGGCGAGTGACTCTCAAGTGCTGCATTGGTGCATTAGGCCGATCCTGCAGGAGTGTCTGAATCGCATAGAGTCTGCACATTGCTTGAATGCAGCACTGGGGAGTTACATGCCAGGGCTGCATTCAAGCATCATGGCAACAAAGGGCGTGATGCATTGAGGAATGCTGCCATCCTTAAAGGGTCAAAGACTAATCCGTCAGATGAAAGAAAATGAGATCCAAGACAGGGAATATTTAGGACTTTAGATCAAAATATATGTTGATTGTAGAAGGATTGTAGTAGGATTTATCAGACTGTTTTGTCGCCGAAAAACACGTTTTGGAAACAAAAAACACGTTGTGGTGCCAACAAAATCGTTTTGGCCGCGCCAAAACGTGTTTTTCGGTGACAAAAGAGTCACCTAGTGGACACAAGCCTAAGGACACTTGGAGAAAAGAAATGTTTAACAGTGACAGTTTCTCATCTAGATCCAGTAAGATGTCACTGGTACCTGGAGATTATTCACGGCCAGCGTGTGTCCGGCGAAGGTCCTCTTTAATGCTGCCGACTTGGCATCAAAACACCGCACGATACCATCCCCGGAGCCTGTGAATACTAACAAAGCCAGGCAGGTGTTAGAAATAAATGAATATGAATGATTAGTTTAATGTAGAACACAGCGCTGCTCTGAAGAAAAAAATGGAGAGATAGTGGAATTGATTTATATCACAAGGGAAATATTCACATTAGAGGGGTAATAATTATTTTCGTCTTCTCTGCACCGTGGTCCCACATCACAGTCATTGATGTCTGCAAATGGTAAAGAGGGCTCAGGGTGTTAGTAAGCGGTAACCTATTTTTGTCAGCTTCTCATTAAACACTCATTACTCACACACCAAAAGGGTATTGTTGGAGAACCCATTCCAGTTTATACGAAAACCTGCCGGACCCCGGCTATAGCCGGTAAAACCTCTGCCGGGCCTGCAGAAAGAGGGCTGCTGCCAGCCCAAATGACAACCTGTATTCTAGGGATTCCTGCCTATATGCCATTTTTTACGGCTTGTATACCGGACCATTAATAAGGTTTCCACAGCATAAAACAGAAAGCTTGAATATTTTCTGTAATGTTCTTCAGTCATTTACTGTTCTTCAAGAATTTGAATGGTTAATCCCATTGTAATATACAGGGAAACACTATTCATTATCATTGTTAGTACAAAAACTTGCTTTATAGTTTATTTTTCAGTAACAAGATTGTACTCCAAAATCCGGGCCTGAATGGTGAATGTCCTGCATGGTGAAAAAGTTTTCGTATAGACTGCCATTCTGGGGCAGAGTAGGGATCAGAAGGCCCCGATCTCAAATATTGAGCAGAGGTCTCATTCCCATAGCAAATCCTTGGTCATGACCAATTGCATAAAGTAGCATGTATTATCTGCCATCAGATAAAGATGGCAATATCTGTACAAAGAAGTAATTGGCGTTGACCGGTGGCACCGTCTCTCATGAGAGAATTGGAGAACCAAAGGATTATTTTTTACTTATTCTACGTTGAAATGTTACCAAAAGAAAAAGAAAATAAACTCGGCAGGGCTTTCGAAATATTGTCTCGCACCTTTAGTCTGAATAATTTGGTTACTGTGTCATGCAAACCGTAATTATCATTAACGCACACATGTTTTTTTCCGAATGAATGGCCACCTGGTCATGGCTGGTAATAGCCTTACAATGGCTGTCACTCCCACTGGATTCAACTAGACGCCATATACCGGTGATAATTAACAATCCTCAACATTTTGACTTCATTTAAATGACATTCAGGTGTACCATTCACAGTTAGATAGCATGCACTCTTTATGTAGAGTTATGAGCACGATGCCCCCATGCCAAATGCTGCATGCCTTAACGTTGAAACACACATGACATTTAAGGGAGTGATCATTTTTTATCAACAGGGGGGGGGGTTGGTTTGGGGGCGTGTAAAAAATTTGGACCCCTCTTGAGGGGGGAGGTCGAAAAAATTTAACCTGCTTTGGGCCAAAAAGCCCGTGCGTTACCATGCTTCAAAGGGCCCCCGATCGCGCCGATTTCCGACCCGTAGGGGGGGGGGTAAAAAATTTCGGCCCATTGCCCGGGGCGCGCAAAAAAAACGTCCCCCCCCTGTTGTTAAAAAATGATCACTCCCTAATAAGGATGTAGAGTTGTAAGTGTAGTAACCTCTATACAGTTAACAGTGTTAAGATGACCACGGTATGTTCGCTTCAAGAGTGCTGACTTGGCGTTAAAACACCGCGTGACACCATCACCGCTCCCCGTGTAGACTGGAAAGGATGGCATCAAATTGAAAAAGATTTTAAAAACCTGGTATATGATTATGAAGTCCATGTAGATTCCATGCATACACATGTACGGAATTCCTCATAGAGTAAGCTATATTGTACTATGCCGTATGTGTAATTATCAGGAAGAGCATCAATGTTGCACATTGCTATGGGTTAACCTAACTTGTTTTAACTTCAAGTCAAAACGATGAAATCACAGGATACATAATCAAAATTATAAGAAATAAAGACACAAAATCACTGTTTAGCCCCCAGAAATTTGTAGTTTCTAGAAAACCAGCCTGGCATGGCAAAACATTATATTGGAGACACGAATGATCAAACACATTTTGCATGGTATGGTCCTGTTCTCCGGGGCTACCAGTGGGAGTCCAGATGCGCCAGCCCAGATTCAAAGTGCCCAACTCGAGCCCAGGTTAAATATAAACTATAAAAATGTACAATAAATGGTGATTTTCTGGAGGAAAGTCAGATGTGAACATATTTTGAAACATTTACAATGTATTTATGGAAAAAAAATTCCTGTGCTGGCCTGTCTGGGCTCCCACTGGTAGCCCTGGACAAAACGGACCATAACCCAGATATGGGCAAGCCCAGCTGGCCCAAGTAAAACACATATGGGCCCCAGGGTGCTAGGTACGGCTTTTTTGCTATTGAGGCTGGATCAAATATTCAATATTATCAAATTATGGTGGTAACACCTACTTAGTCCCTCATGGAAGCGGATGCAGCTGACGGTGTGCTTGTGGCCCTTGTAGGTGCGCGTACAGTCACCAAACTCGGTCACCCAGGACCGTCCCGTCATGTCAGAACTCCCCGTGTACATCATCTTACCCACCACCTGCAAGGAAACAGAGAGGGAGAAAATTATTTTATTTAATTATTTAATGTTGTTTTTATGAATACATTTGTAACAGGCAGCGCAGACTGCTGTGTTATTTGTATACCTATTCCATGTGCACTGACCGTGACGGTTTCATAACAAGTTACATAATCATCTACACCAGGTGGCTCTGGTGGTGTGGTCAGGTGACCCCCACAGGCCTGTATATAAGGTGACTGCTTCCCCATTGGAGGCCAGTCAGGTTTGGGACTGTCGTGACATGACCACCCTGTGCTCACGGGCTTAACTCTATGCTATAGGGTTGCCCCACTGTATTATAGTGATCTGATCTGATCCCTGTATAGCTGATGGTTATACTTGTCATTATAATACTCCAGAGTTACCCTTTTTAATAAAGTCGCCGTATATTAAAGTCTAATTTACCTTGTCCGGTGTTTGATTCTCATGCGTTACACTCGTAGTACTCGACCAACTACATTGGTGCCGTGACCATTTGATCGAACCGACCGTGATAAGGTATTAAATAGGCTTATAGTGTATGGATTACCTATACGATATTGTCAGCTCGTTCAGCGGCAGGACTAAAACCCCTGCTGAGGAACGTGAGGAGGCCGTACAAAATGTTCGGTTCTTCACGGGCAAATCAAATAGGGGGGAGAGCCGGGCAGCCTTGGAGGTGCCCGGTGACGACCTCTCCCAAGGAGCAATAGGTGATCCTATTGTGGAGGCTTTTGCCAGAGGTGAGGACGGAGAGCAATCTCCGGTCCCAGGACCCTTTGATATCAGCCCCAGGAGATCGTTGGACTCCCTCTCCACGAACCTTTTCTGCCCCGAGGGTCAGAAAATACCGGGCAGAGAGACGCGTTCTCTCGGCCCTGCTCCCGTCGGTTCGAAACCGCCGGTAGCGGATTCTTCATTGGATCCAAACACGTCGGTCTTTTCTGATGGTGCCACTACCACACCCGAGGGTGTGGTTAGGGGCAGACCGTCAGGAAAAGCCGACGTGGCGGGAAAGGCTCCTGTAACTGTGAACTTGCCCGCCGTAGAGGAACCATCCAGCTTACCGTTGGATACAACTCTACTGGCTGACATGGGGATCGGGACAAAGAAGCCTGAACTGCAGGACCTCGAAGAGGCCCGGAGGGAACTTACTTCCATCAAACAAACTAGGAATTTATTCCTTAGGGAGGTTGATGAGAAGAAAAGGTTCCTTCTGGAACTCCAAGAGGAGATGGCTTCTCAGAAGGCTGAGGTTGATAAACTTTTGCGACAGAGGGTGTCTGGTGAATGTGAGGTGGCAAGCTTGAATACCTTGGGAAAGGATTTGAGCATGCAGCTCCAGTTAGCCAGGCGGAACCTCGAAAGCTTAAAGCAAACCAACCTTGACTTAAAAGAGAAGTCAGAACAGGTATCACCACCAACTCCGGTGGTACCACCAGTCGTAACTACACCTAATTTGTACACATCGGTGACACCTTCTGGTGTCCCGACGATAGTACATACTACGGTCCCTAGTATGACACCTCAGATGGGGGCAAGCTACTTAAAGACTCCGGTCTGTGGTGGCGCCTTTGGGGGTTTGGCAACACCTCCAGGGTACACCCACCCATCTACTGGTTCAACGATGTTGAACCAGCAGCAGACCTTGGTCTTGGTTCCAGTACCGAAGCCCAGAGCTAGACAGGGTTTAACCCCTGTCCAGCGGGCTAAGTATGACAGGAACCCGGCCATAGAGAAGCTGGGGACAGACATCGTCCCGCGGGACATCGATGATTTGGATGAACGGTATGCTCCTTTCAACTTTGGGGAGACCAAACATCCAGATGCAGCCCGTCAAAAGGCCATCGATATTCCACCTTTCACAGGGTCGCCACCCTGGAGAAAGTACAAAGTTCGGTTCAAGGCTATTGTGGAGAGCAATCGCTGGAACAATCAGCAAGCGCTGGTTGCTCTGAAGCAAGCACTCTGCAACGGGCCAGGTGAACCAGCCCTCTTGGCATTTGAACAAGTGAAGGTCAAAACCTTGAGCTCACTTGAAGAGACTGCTGAATGGGCGATTGGGAAGATTGGTGAGCATGACCCAAGGACTCAGTTGCTCAAGCGTGTACAACGCAAGGACGAGCATCTGAGATCCTACGGATTTGCTTTACAGGAACTGATATCCGAGTGTTATCAGGGATGTAGACCCGACACACCCACTGTCATCCAGGAGTTAACCTCCAGGTTTGTCAATGGGGTCAGGGACACTAATCTCCAAGCATATCTGCGGGAAAAATGGCAGCCGGACTTGTCTCTGGCTGACCTGTTTGACCATGCAGATGTGTATGAAACCAAACAGGCTGTATTTCCAAGTGGCGGTGTGGCGGCATCCCCATCTGTAGCCCCGAAAGGAGCTCAGGTGACGGAGGCTGCTACAAAGCCACCAAAGGAAAAACAGCCCGCCTCTAAGGAGGTGGCGGCAGTGACGTCTGAAAGGGACATGGAAAAACTGATTGAGGGTTTGTTGCGGAAGCACTTGGAAAAGAGCTCCGCGTCCACTTCTGACTCTGGAAGGAGAAAGAGAAAGAAGAAGGACACAAAACCTCAACCATGTCGACGCTGTCAGGAGATGGGTCATTGGGCTAGCGAATGCAAAGCCCCTGAACCTGTTGCTGCTAAAACCGAAAAGGAGACGGAAAACTGAATGGGGCCCATCCTTTTGGCGAGGATGGCGCCCCCACAGTTAGCCATGCCTGTAAGGGTTTAGTAGACGGTGTTAACACTTCCATGAACCAAGGCCGCGCAGAGGCAGAAGGGTCTGATCAACCTGTAAGCGTCTGGCAAGGCGGGGCTGGCAAGGACAAACGGAATCCTAAGGATTCTGTAGTCGCTGGCTTAGAGGAGTCTTGGTTAGAATCGATTGCCCAGAGCAGTGCGATTCAAGACTCCCCGAGCGACCCATGTTGGGATTACCTCCTGACAAAAGGGGTTGCTATGGATGGAGGGGACAGGCCGATGCTGACCTCTGAGTGTGTTCCTTTACGGGGACAACGTTGGTACCTGAGTCTGGTTATTTCCGGGACGCGTGGTGAATTTTTGGTCGACACGGGTGCATCTCACACCCTGGTTGATCGTAAATTCATGGCCCGTCTTTGCAACCAGCCCGAAGCTCCGCTACTAGGAGTAAAGGCTCGGACAGCTACGGGAGATATTATGCAGACTTATGGCAGAACTGTAAAACCTATGTTGGTGGATGGCAAGACATACTGGATATGTCCAACCATCACCGACATCACTGATGATGGCATCCTGGGGATGGACTTTGCTGCTCTTTACGGAGTGACAATGAACACCGCAACAGGCCGACTTCAGATTAAACATCCTTATAAACAATCTGTACAGTGCGTTTTAAGGAATGGTTCTTCTGTGGCGTCAGTGGCACAGGACACAAAGCTAGCACCGGGACATGTTTCAGATGTCCTAGTCAGCTGCGTGGGAGTGCAGGCCAAACGGCCGGGAATGTTTGAACCAGAAGATCAAAAGCTCGCCGAGCTAGGTCTTGCTGGCTATCATACTTACCTGGCCAACGCTCGTTGGGGGGTGATACCAATCTGTAACTCGAGTAGTAGAGAAGTCACTCTACGAAAGGGGACACCTATTGGTAACACTACGCGAGCATATGGTGTTGATTCGCTGACTACGGATTTTGTGGACGTAGGTCTGGTTGCTGGACATCCTGCCCATGAGGATGCCCTAGTAAACTCCAGCCTACCGAAACATCTAAGATCCCTGTTGTGTGAGTCACACCTAGATACCCTGGAGAGCGAAATGGTGGCGCATGAGCTGTCAGAATTCTCTGACGCTTTTGCGCAACCAGGAGATCCTCTAGGGCGTACCGACACGGTACAACACCGGGTTGATACTGGGGACGCGCTTCCCAGTAGAATTCCCTACCGTCGGTTACCCATGGCTAAAAAAAGTGCTATGGAGGCTGAGGTAGAAAAGATGTTGGATGAAGATGTGATTCAACCTAGCGAGAGTCCATGGTCAAGTCCTGTGGTGATGGTCAATAAGAAGGATGGTTCCTGTCGATTTTGCATCGACTATAGGAAGTTGAACGGACTCACTAGGAAGAATGCATATCCTCTACCTCGGATAGATGAATGTGTGGAATCTCTGGGTGGGGCGAAATGGTTCTGTACACTAGATTTACAATCTGGTTATTGGCAGATCGGCATGGACCCCCGGGACCGAGAAAAAACTGCATTTTCTACCCATATGGGACTATTTGAGTTCAACGTCATGCCATTTGGGCTATGCAATGCCCCGGCAACCTTTGAGGCAATGATGGAAACCATGTTACGGGGTTACTTTGGAAAAAGTGCCTAGTTTACTTGGACGACATCATCGTCTTCGGGGGTTCTGTGGAGGAAACTCTACAGAACCTCCAAGCTGTGCTGAAACGCATCTTATCATATGGTCTGAAATTGAAACCTTCAAAGTGCAAGCTTTTTAGGAAATCAGTTGAATACCTAGGTAGAATTGTTTCTGAACATGGCATCATGGCTGATCCTCATAAGATCGAAGTGGTACAGAACTGGCCTCGTCCGATGGACACGAAGGAGATACGCTCTTTCATCGGGTTTTGTTCATACTACAGAGATTTTATACCTGGATTCTCGAGAGTCGCAGCTCCCTTACAAGAGCTGATGATTGGAGAGAAGAAGGCTAAGGCTAAGATAGTCTGGTCTCCAGCCGCAGAACAGTCTTTCAGTGAGTTAAAGAGACTCTTCTTAGAAACACCTGTTTTGCACTACCCTGCACCTGTTGGTAAGTTCATCTTGGACACTGATGCTTCTAATACAAGTATTGGTGCTGCCTTGTCGCAGATCCAGGATGGGCGAGAAGTGCCGCTGGCATTTTCGTCCAACAGTTTAAGCAAAACACAACGTAACTACTGCACAACCAAGCGTGAACTCTTGGCAGTGGTGGTTTACACAAAAAAGTACAGACATTTCCTATATGGTGGGAATTATCTCGTACGGACGGATCATTCATCTCTGCAGTGGCTCCTTAACTTCAAGGACGCTGAGGGGATGATGGGTAGATGGTTGAACCACCTCTCTGAGTTTGGCATGACGAATGAGCATATCATACACAGGAGTGGAGTAGATCATGTGAATGCGGACAGCCTGTCCCGCTATCCTATACGGAACTGTCACCGTGTAGACTGCCGAGACTGTGGGTCTCACAATGCAGTGATTGCGTCTGTGGGTGCGAAAGTTCCTAACTGGACGTTGAATCACTTGAAGGATGAGCAGCTTGCGGATCCGGCTATTTCGAGGGTGTACTCCTTGAAGTTGTTGGGCCTGTACAAGCCTGTTCGCCCCGCACTTTCGCTGGAATGTAAAGAAGTTAGACAACTGTTAGCGCAGTGGGATAATCTTTTTATACGGAACAGTGTATTGTGCCGCTGGAGGGTGCAACCTGGCAGGAAGAGAACAGCTCAATCTGTAGTGCCTTTGTCACTCAGACTACAGTTGCTCAATTACTGTCATGGCCACTGAACTTCAGCACACTTTGGCAGACAACGAACTGAGGCAAAGATTAAGAGTAGATATTACTGGCCTGGTATGACTTTGGACATACGGCGTTGGGTGAAGCAATGTCCCCAATGCTGTTTATCAAAGCCTGGACCTGGTATCGGTAAACTACCTCTAAGTCAAGAGCTATTCGGTGTTCGGTTTGCCCGGATCGCTGTTGATATCATTAGTGGTTTCAACACGACCCCCCGTGGGAATACCTGTATGATGGTGGTACAGGACTACTATACCAAGTATGTCCAAGTATATCCGTTGGTAAATCATACAGCTGTTACCTGCGCAGAAGCACTTTTCGAGAATTGGATCCTCACGTGGGGAGGTCCTTTAATGCTTCACTCCGACCAGGGTCGTGAGTTTGAATCTCGACTGTGGGCAGAATTGTGTAGTAAAATACACATCTGCAAGACGCATACGAACCCCTATCGACCACAATCGGACGGTATGGTGGAACGTTTCAATCGGACGTTGATCCAATGTCTCACGACAATGGTTAATGAGCATCGAGATGATTGGGATGAGCACGCTCGCTATATCTCTCATGCTTACAACGCTACCGAACATGCGTCGACGGGCTGTACGCCCAACATGCTCGTAATGGGTGAAGACATAGTCATGCCGAGTGACATGGTCTATGGCGTGCAGGGACACCAGCTCGAGCAACCCTGCACAGTAATGTTTGTAGAGTCATTGCGACAATCATTACGCGAGTCCTATGGAGTAGTAAGGGACAACTTGGAAAAATCTGCTACTTTGCAGAAGGTGGGCTATGACACGGGCCTTAAACTCCGCCAATTTAAGGTGGGGGATAAGGTCGCGAGGTTTAGCACACCTAATTCCAAAGTCAAGACCCTGTACTCTTGGGATGGACCGCATACGGTAACTATGGTGGTTAGTGAAACTACTGTGGTGATCCGTTTGAAAAAGGGAACATTGACCAAATCACATGTGGCAAGACTCAGACCTTGGTATGGGGTGCCATATGTAGATGACGACAATGAGGCCCTAGGCGCTGACACTGGTCCAGTGAAAGCGCCAACCGACCCTGTGCCACCGACGGTACCTAAGGTAAAACCGACGGTTGAACCAACGGTACCAACAGTGGCACGACGACGGGGTCGTCCGAGGAAAATACCGATTGAACCACAGCCGTGTGTTACCAAGCCCAAGCGTGGTAGGCCTCGTAAAAAAAGGCCGGCTACGCGCAAGGGGCTGACCGTAGACGCCGGTAAACATAGTAGTTCGGTACCACCGGTACCGCAACCGCTAGACTTACCGACAGAAGGTCTACGGAGGAGCGCACGTGTTCGAGAGCGAGAAAAGAATGTGTAAACGTTTTTTTCTTACCTTGTTGACGACAAATAGCTGTTGGCTTGATTATATTTCCCTGGACTATTGAGTACTGGGGCGGTGGTCTCCGTTCCCGGTACACGATCACCAAAACACAACGAGAAGCAGAGGGCTATCCGGTGTTGGTTATCCGTTGGAGGTAGAAAAGCACATGTTCGGGGCGGGTGACTGGCTTCGCCGGCTAATTCTAAGTAAGGGATTAGCTTTGATCACATATTGCTGAGAAGCATGCTGCTGTATCATATCCTCCAACGTTGGTACACTATCACCGTATTTCCCTGTGGCGCTGCCACAAAGAGTATGTGTGGGATGCGACGAATGTATCGTCAAATACCACACAGGAGGAGGTCTCACCTGGTTGTTGATGACAACCAGTATGATGACCAGCAGTCGACTGGGGCGTCAACCCAGCCTTCTGGCCCTCCACAGCAGGAGGCTCACTCATCACCTCCTCAGGTGGTTGAGGATGGTGCCTCTGTGTCCGACCACGGGGATGCTGAAGGGCTCGGGTGTTACCCTTGTAGCCTGGAGACATGCCTCGATTTGATGCTGCTTTCTCTGATCTCTTGGCCGCTGGCTTTGAGCTCTTCAGAGAGAAGTTGGCAGTCAACTCAAGTAGACTGCTTTGGTATCAAGGCACCCAAGTAGGAAGGTACTACTTCAGCAACCTCTGGTTGCTGTGAGTGGAGGCCATTCGACAGGGTGTGGTACGGACGGCTGAACGTGCCAGACTGCTTGCCGAGAGTGAGCAGAATCTGGATCAAGATCACGCCTTTGATAAGGCAACGATCACCCAGCTCGAGTCCTGACTGAGTACTTGTGACGCCAGGTTGTTTGGGAAGTTCGGGCTAAAGCTAACAGATTGGGAGAGGGCTGGTTTTCCAGACCTCAGGACAGTTTTGGGGCTGCCACCAAGGCCGCCATCATTACTGACCACCCCGATACTGTTGGCTCAGCCTCCTCGGTACGATGCTCCCTTTGCATTTTTGGGCAGCATACGGCCTAGAGGCTGGTGGAGGGGTATCTGTGACCCCTGCTACCCCGAGTACTTCCTCGGTGGCAGCAGGTGATGGCCTCTCCTCTCAGGTGGTGACTAGTGTAGTTTGCGCTGCACCTGTCTCACCTGAGAAAAGACCTGATAAGGTGGAAAAGCCGGCTGGTGGTGTCCCTCTAGACACCTAAAGTCGTGCCTTATCAGGCCCTCTGGGGAGCACTGTTCCGCTCCTCGGAGGTAAAACTAAACCGACATCGCTACCCGCCCCAGACCGGAGAGACGCAAACCGACAGTGGAGTCGCTACCGACTCCTGAAGGAAGCAAACTGATGGTACTACCGTGGCTACCCTAGGCCACAACCGTCGGTCATCAACGACTCTAACGCTGGCCGGGGCTACCGATCCTGTGGTCATTTGTTATTGACCTATGAACTTTTAAGGATCGCCTTCCTGTGATATAATTATATATGGAGGCATGGACCTGCCTTTTTATACTTTATTTCACAAGAGATGATATTACACTATACCAGTGTAGGACTCTATTCATCTCTACCACCATGAACTGCTAGGTACTGGAGTACCAACCCTAATAAGGATGACGATTTATCCCACCTTATTTAGGATCTGCATTTATGGATTTTATATATAAACTATTCTTCGCCAGAGGAAGTGGGAACTACTATAGTTCCATTATTTATATATAAGGACACTAACTCCACACGGATTCGCACCATTGCTGAACGTAGTAGGTGATGTGTTGAGTTTCCAAAGTGGTTATTGGTGCCTTGTTTTAGTAACTGATACTAGTCAAGGACTATCAGTTGGACAGTTTCTATATCATGTGCCTACGGGACTATGGTTTTTACAAAGACTATATTGTTGATATAAACTGTTATGTGCATGTTAACTTGTATGTTCATGTATGTATGCCTGTTTTAACTATGAGTAAAAATGTTACTTGTTGCTAAATAGATATACGTGGTATATAATGTATCTAAGAGGTATTATTATTATAATTCCAACCCTACCTACATTCTAAAGGGGGGTAGTGTAACAGGCAGCGCAGACTGCTGTGTTATTTGTATACCTATTCCATGTGCACTGACCGTGACGGTTTCATAACAAGTTACATAATCATCTACACCAGGTGGCTCTGGTGGTGTGGTCAGGTGACCCCCACAGGCCTGTATATAAGGTGACTGCTTAACCGTCTAATTTACCTTGTCCGGTGTTTGATTCTCATGCGTTACACTCGTAGTACTCGACCAACTACACATTATTATTTTATTTTATTTTTAAGAATATTTTTGATCCCCAACATGTCAGAACTCCCCGTGTACATCATCTTACCCACCACCTGCAAGGAAACAGAGGGCGAAAAAAATTATTTCATTTTATTATTTAATATTTTAATAATATATTCTTATTTTATTTTATTTTTAAGAATATTTTTAGTTCCCGACATGTCAGAACTCTCCGTGTACATCATCTTACCCACCACCTGCAAGGAAACAGAGAGAGGAAAAAATATTTCATTTTATTGTTTAATGTTACTTTTAAGAATATATTATTATTTTATTTTATTTTTTAAGAATATTTTTAATTCCCTCGATGTCAGAACTCCCCTTGTACATCATCTTACCCACCACCTGCAACCACACGAAGAGATAAAATTAATTCACACTGCACACACCGATTTAAGCAAGTTTAAGAACAAATTTAAAGTTGATTAATGTCCTTTTTAAGGAGCTTGAAGTAACTTTAAGCAACTTTAATGCAGGAAACTTTGCTTAAACAGGTGCTGGCAACTCCTTAAAATGACTATGCCAGCGACTTTTGAACCTGTAGTCATTTTTCACCCTGGCTTATGAACAACTTGTGGAAAATTACCCTGCTCCTAAATCATAGTTAGTGCCTTTTTGTAATGGATATTTCAGCTATTTGCCTTCACTTTTCAATTGTGAAATCATCATAAATGGAAGGAGAACTATATGTTTTAGCAAATTAGTATTTCAAAATATCTCCCAATGATTTTTCTAAGTAGTATACTAAATACTTGCACCAGACATGGGAGAGAGTAACTCTCTATTCTCAGAAGAATGCAAATGTGACCGGTGTGCCAAATTTGTGACAGAAAAAAAGCACCCCATCAGTAGAACCACAATATAATCTAGTAAAATCTGGGAGAGCTTTGGTACCAGAAGTATAGCAGCTGAGAAAACTGAATTTTAAATTATATTTGTATGTGTATTCTTTACTAACACACCAGAAAGGCATAGAGGGAGGTGTATTCAATGGGATTACATAACAAGCAGAGGGGTAAGGCAGCCCCAAAAATGAACCTGCATTGAGCATTCACACCTTGGGAGGTGGGAGGGGTGGGGGGTAATGTGGAGGGAGGCATGGAGAGAAATGACCCCGGCTTCATAAGTCTTTGCAGGGTCATTTCCTGGTCATTGCTTAGACCTGTTAAAGCTGCTTAAAGAAGGCCATTAATCAGCATTAATTGTTGGTTACATTTGTTTAAATCAGATTGTCAATCTTTTTATTCGGGAATATTTTTATCACACAAAGCCAACACATATTTAAGTTTATCCACCAATTAAATTTTTTGAAGTTTCGATTGTTCGAAGACATTTTCTGATGTTATTTGATGGAATAATCTTTTATTGCTACATTTCGGATAAATTCATTATTCCTCATCAGGCAATGTTTATTTAAGGAGATTTATATTACCCGGTACTAATTCTATGTATGCTATCAAAATATGTATCTGTAAATAAGAGAGGATATTTATTGTTGTGTTGTTATCAAGAGAAAAAAACTAAACAAAGATAACGTTGTTTATATTTACATTGGCTTAAATGAAATATAATGTTACTTATATTTTATAATATGCAGGTCACCCAGTATTGCAAGAACAAGAACATGATACCTTAGGTGGTATTAGGTGTAGCCATTTAACTCGTAATAAATGCAATGTATGTATAACCGAGTATAGTTTCACAACTTACTCATTAGTAACTACAAAGCTGTGATTGTCCTCCCTCATGGAACGTCCATTTTTTACATCTGACTTACGGTGACCGCTTTGACGCATAATTCATACCTTTTCTTCTCGCACAATTTGTACTATATATATTATGTTGCAATTGAATTTACAATATTGGTGAATGTGAAAAACGTATTTGATATGACCATTCTTTGCCAATAAAAACATTGAAAACTGAAAAACTGAAACTTCATGTTTTTCTAAAATAAAAATGTAAATGCGTTCTCGGGACAAGGTTCCATTCATTCCATCTACACTAGTAAGTCTGACATTCTGAAAAGATATATCAGACCCTAATGACTTGTTAATAACAACTTGTTTAGGTATGTACCACAACATAGAGCCGAACTAGTAGAGTGAAGGAGTGTCAATAGTTTTAAGTATTCATATTGGCAAGGATATAAACCTTTAAGTATGGCATGTGTCATGACACACCAATCAATAATAATTTAGCTTAAAGCTGCTTAAAGAAGGCCATAAATCAGCATTAATTGTTGCTTAAAGTTGCTTAAATCGGATTGTCCACGCAGTGCATGGCGAATAACTCACTCTCACTGCATCAGTACATAATGCATTCAATAGTGTATCAATCTTGTGGCGTCGGCATGATGCATGTATGAAGGCCTGGTAATTATAAGTTGCTCTCCAGTGATACATGCACGTAGCCGATAGCACATAAAAGTACTATGGCACCCTTCACACTATAAAGTTAGTATATCCGATGTGTGAGACAAAAATATTTCCCTCAAAAGGAGTCAGAATGTTCACAAATAATGTATTTGACTTCCTATCCATTCCATTCCCTCTAATTCCCTCCAATTTGGCTATAATGAGATTTTATTGCCCAAAATATGGTCATTTTGGAATAAAAGCGTGCACACATTTATTCTCCCCCATTGAAAATACACTAGAAAAGCCCATGGTCTGGGGACATTTAATTGACCTCTATCCTCTAAATATTATACTTTACAGTGTTTGGAATACATTTGTGTAAAATTTAGCATTTTGTAGAGTTCGTCTTTAGGTAATTCGATTAAATAAGGACTCGAACTGCAGTTTTCATGTAGAGATGCAAGAAACAGGATTTTATTAGCGTTCACCTGTACAATAAAGCTAGTCCTTGAGGTATATGAGGTTCGATCGGCATATGATTATCTTTCGATGCTTTCAATATGTTATACAGTCAGAGACCTGAGAAGGTCTGCCAGAGCAAGGGGGTGAGGACAGCTTATATACTGTCCGCCTCCGATAGGGGTGCCCCCTGGCTCCGGCCGCCCGAACTACCTTGTAGGCGTTCGATTACAATACTAATATTAGTGTCCCTACACCACCCCCCCCAGACATTACATACGCTTACGCTTTTAAATATATGTACAATATAATATAAACTCATACAACTGAGTTTATCTTAGTATAGCGTTATGTTACGTCGTGAACACAGTAGGGTGTATAAAAATATACAAAACTAATATTATTTACATAGGTGGTAATATATCCGAACGGCTCGACACATTTCGAATGATTAAGGACACTTGTATAGTATACATACAAACATATATAGATTAGCGACTAGAACAATTTGACATCTCTCATGACAAAAAAAAAAAAACATAGGAACAAAAACTGAAGATCCGGGCAGCCATCCTAACCTTTTTCAACATTGGTTAGGCACGAAGTACCATCCTTTCGGAAGGACTCGGGTGTGTGGTGCTCTCCTCTTCAACAGCCGTCCTGTCCCAAACTGGACAGGCACGTTCATTCGAACGGGTTAGTGGTGCTCTCCTCTTCATTTTCGTACTGCTGCCTCTGTTCTAACTGAACAGACACGTTCTTCCGAACGGGTGAATGGTGCTCTCCTCTTCAGATGTATGGTCACCGTATTCAGCTTGCGTACTTCGGTTACTGCTGTTTGCTGGTTCAGTAGACGTTCATACTACACTAACTCGTTCTCTTTCGAATATCAAATCACTCCTATTTTCTCACTCTTGAATCGTGGCTCACCCCTCCTCACTCTGGTTCTTTAGCAGTTCCAGAGCGGATTCGCGGGTGCCATCCCACTCGTCCAAGAACACTCCAAATACCTGCTGGAACTTGACGTTCATAGCCTCGTTCCGGTCATTTGACTCCTGCAGGCGTTTCTGAGCCAAAGCAGTCCGTGATGCGGCTAGCTTGGCTTCATTCCGAATTTTATTCGTTTCGGCGGCCAGAAGCGCCTCATTATCTTTTTCCAGGTTCGTTCTGGTTCTGGCCTCCTGTTCAACCAGAGAGCGGGCAAACAAGTTCGCCACCCCCTGGTTGTATCGGACAGCCAATTCCCTCTGAGTTTCCTGGAAGTCGTCCACTGCCTGCTGGGCTTGGGCGCACACCACTTTGTCACTCGGATCAAAATACAGATCCACCGGTCTCGTGCTCAGTCGGGGCCTATTGTCCGGAATCTGAGTCAGTACAGGTTCGACACGGGCCGAAACCTTCTGTGCGCTCAATTCTGGGAAATCACCAGTCTCCGGCTCACGGGCCGGTTCTTTCCGGTCGAACCAAGCAGGTGGATTATCACTCTGCGAGGCTGACGTTGATGCTGAGGCCGAAGCCGAACTTGCTGACGAGGACGGACGTGAGTCTGACCTCCCACTCATTGGCGACTGATATACAGTCGAATCTTTCCGTTTCTGTTGTGTAGATCTCGAGTCACGAGCCACAGCCAGTGGCTTCTTAAACTCCGGTCTTTCGGGAGAATCGGACCGAGATTTCTTTCCTTTGACACTCGCTGGGCTGCGGCTAGCTCGCCTCTTCTCGTCAATTTTTGCCTTGGGTGGATCACCCCTCCACTCACACACTCTAGAGAAGAGTTCGTTCTTCATCTGAAATTTACCTCTAGCTCTCACTAGGGCAACTCTCGCACATAGCTTGCCCTTCGTGGACTCGTGCACATTACAGAACGAATCTGTCTTCACGCCGATGTGCTTAAAGTCCGAAGGGATCATTTTATTATATTCTGTCATCACTTTATCGTGCAGACTCACTACTTTCTCGCGTGCTGCACTCAGTCCGGGGCTGTGGCAAAACTTCAGATGTCGAAGCATCACACCCCTTCTGGGAGTAACGCAACCATTGCAGGTTGCGCTATCCCGCTGCCCTTTCGAATTGGCACATTCGTACACCACCGTGTGGTGGAAGTGCCGTTCGCATAGATGTCTCAGGAACCGCATTGCTGTCGGATATGTCCTGTCCGTTCCTTTTTCTTCTATACAAATGGTGAACGGGCAATATCGCTCACCGTCTTTCTGATACCAACATAAGTAGGCCCAGCGCAATTTCGACTTCTGGTCTCTTATGTAGTAGCTTTCAGGATATTTGGTCAGTTGTTTGAACCATTCTAGATAGAAATCTGATGGCAAGGGATCGTCTTCGGTTTCCCGAATCCAATCCTCGTCATCGCTTTCGTCATTCATATTACGGGGTTCGGGGCAACCGTACGCTTTCTTGCCCTTCGCACATTCCTCGAACGAACCCGGAATGAAGTGTGCGAACTTCGCCTCACTATTCTTCCAGATTCGCTGAGTTCTTTCCCGTTCTTCCTCATCTTTTGATCCCTCTTCACCCTCTCCCTCTTCTTCCTCCTCTGGTTCCTCCTCATTCGGAACCTCCATCTTGTCCTCCGGATCCTGTGTGTTTGGATCCGGATCGGTTTCCGGAGGTTCGTCACCCGAATCTGGTCCAGACTCGTCGTCAGGACTATCTACGGGTTCAGTCACTTTGATTGCCTTCTTAGTGGCTCCTTTGATAATACCACTGACCTTGGCGGCGGCAGCAGCCTGAACGGCAGCCATCCGTCCCTCCAGTGGATTATCACTCGAAGGATCTTTCCTGCCCACTACCTCTGTGACTTTAGCAATCACTTTCGGAGGCACAGTCATTTTTATGTCTTTCTTAGATTCCTTCAACTTCTTTTTTTCTTTCGCTGACAGAACCGGTGTGAAGGCACCCTGGTCACTGTCAGATTCGGTGTCGGTCAGAGACTTTTTCTTCGTCTTTCCCTTCACGCCTTTAACTTTCGTTTTCTTTGGGGTCTCCTCTCCTTCGGTTTCGCTCCCTGTTGACACACCACCTTTTTGTTTGGCGGCCTTCAGGATTGCTTTGCCCTTTCGGATGGAAGCCAGTCGCTCTTTATGTTGAGCCGAGCTCAGCTCTTCCTCTTCCCCGGGAACATATGCCCTAGTGGCATAGGTCCCCTCTCGAATCATCGTACTGATGATTCCGTTCAACTTTTCCTCCGGCTCGGAACACTCTTCCAGTCGACGAAGCAACTCGTCTCCATCCAGAGTGTAGAGCCTCGGGGTGCCCGGATGCTCCGCTCGTTCCACCCAGTCCTCTGCAGTCCTGGGTTCTTTCTCCATATCGGGTTCCCGGTACAATACCTCTCCCGCGGTATCCATTCCGGTCACCCCCATTCCAGTATGGTCAGTCAATACATGTGGTAGGTTCGGAAGGCGATTCTGCCGATATGCGATTTCGCAATCGAACATCGCCCTCCGGAACGACTGACTCACTTGCAGTCCAGTCTCAGTCCGATTGTAAAACAGCAGCCATTCGGATGGCAGTGCTGCGTATTCTGTCGGGGATAGGAAGTGCCGAACGCAGTCCCTAGTGGTTGCGTCCCAACACTTTCGGTCTCCTTCTAGGATCCGGTCGTGAATATGAACTTCCCGACCGTCGTACCTCGATTTAAATCCATCCAGATTCGGTTCGAGCAGCGGCTCCTCCGATCGTTCCAGGATTTCCTCGATCTCCATTCCCATAACCTCCTCTGCTTCGGAAATATCCTCATTCAATGCACTTTCTTCGTTCTTGGTTACTGGCGACATCGCCTCGGTCTCCATAAATGCTTCGGACACCTCGTCGAGGGCCGATCGTTCGGAATGAGAGCCAGACGCCGAAGCCATCGTGACACTCAAAAAGTTCTTTCACTCGTTTATAACGGTATGACAGGTACCAGGACCCTTTCTACGGGATCCTGGCGACTTCACCCACCTGCTATTCACCGAGTTCACTTTCAATCAGTCTTTATCTCCTCGCTTTTGTGCTCTGATACGCTTCCCCTTGCTCTGTCCGGCGAACCGTAAACAAATATGGCGGATTGCTGACCCGCGTCGACCTTTGCGCACGCGCGTTGGTCTCGCGAGATACCGCGCATTCGGCGAGACTTCGGTTTCCCGCGCTTGCAAAAATATAAACAATCATTCATCCTTCCCGCGCGTCACGCATTACGATCAGGTAATTATAGCACTGATATCCTCACCGCCCTGTCGAATTCATCTCGAGTCATTATGGATTTAAATACGGATAGCAACTACTAATCCGCCGGATTATCCGTCCATTACCCTCTGGCACATTCACAGGTAAGTTTGTTGGATCTCTGACTTTTATCGTGATCATTCCTACATAGAAGACGAATTACCCGGTTTCCCCGGTAATTATGACAATATTTAACTGATTACATCGTTGTGTTTCAGGTTAGGTAACAGCACCCCTCACCCTCAACCTAGGGCTGCGACGAACCCCTACTGGATTCTCCTTACACCTGACATTCGGAGAGGTTTTCGCCCGTTCCCTCTTAGCCACAGAGGGGACAGTCCTTCTCTTCCTGTCTACACCTGCCGAGACATTCTTTGTTTTCTCCGATCTTTTTGGAGATGCTTTAATTTGCACCGCTTCCTTCTTCACTTTCCTGGGCCTACCCGGGCCCCTCTTCTCGATTACTCTATCTAAATCCCTTTTCATCTCATCTTTTTCTTCCTGTCCCATTTTGAACATTTCCGAGGAGTACTCTCTCCCCTTCCATGGTTTCAACCGGGCCACATTCGATTTCTGATTCCTCCCGAAGGTATCCCTCATCAGGACTGTATCATCACTTACTCTCTGGGTAATCCTCCACGGACCATCCCAATTATCTCTCAGCTTGATGCCAACCAGAGGTTCGTGGTATCTTGCTACTAAGTCCCCTACCGCAAACCGCCGAACCTTTAGGTTAGTATCATAGCCCACTTTCTGCCATTTAGCTGTCTTTCCTAATTCCTTTCTTACTAATTCGTACGCCTTCCGGAATTGCTCCTTCAACGCTTCCACAAACATGATCTGACACGGGACATCTGGATTCATACCCACTACTCCGAACACTAGGTCCGCTGGCATAATCAGATCCTCCCCGAATACTAACAGATTCGGAGAGCAGTTCGTACTCGCATGTACCGTGCTATTATAAGCATGGCAAACAAAGTCACACTGCTCATCCCAATCATCCATCTCTTGATTTACTAAACTCTTCAGGACCTGTATTAGGGTACGATTGAATCTTTCCACCTGACCATCACTCTGTGGTCGATACGGATTGGTTCGGGTCTTGCAAATGGCCAATTGATGACACATTTCCTGCCATAGATTCGATTCGAACTCTCTCCCTTGGTCGCTATGCAACATCAGAGGCACTCCCAAGTACAGTATCCATCCCTTCACTAACATTCTAGCACAAGTTGCTGCTTTGTGATCCTTCATTGGGAATACCTTCGTATACTTCGTATAGTAATCCGTTACTACCATCATACATGTATTTCCTTCCGGAGTTGTCACAAATCCTGTGATTATATCCACTGCCACTCTTGCGAACCTTACTCCAAACAGTTCCTGGGTTAAGGGCATTTTACCCAACCCAGGCCCGGGCTTGCTCGTACAACATTTCGGACAAGTGTCTATCCATCTCAACAGATCCGTACTCATACCTGGCCAGTAATACATTCTAGCCAGCCTTTCCAGAGACCGTTTTCTCCCAAAATGGCCACTGGTCCGATGCCCATGGCAAAAGAACATTATATCCCTTCGCATGGCAGTAGGAATAAAGATCTGTCTCGACTTATTTCCCAACGCATTCGTCTTCCACCTATAGATCAGTCCATTTACCACTTCCAACTCTGTCCATTGAGCTATTAGTCGCCTCATCTCCCTGTTCTCCAACGATATTGCTGGCCTACTCGGGATCCTTCCTTCTACAAGTAACATCTTCAGACGGATACTATTCGCATCTCTCTCCTGGAAGCCCTTAATGGAGTTCTCGTCCCATTCTAGTATAACGGGTTCGAGATCTCTAAAAGGCTTTCGGACTCCTGCCAACACGGCATTATGCTTCCCACAATCATCACATCCGTCATTCTGACACTTCCTCACCGGGATTCGCGACAACGCGTCAGCGTTTACATGCTTAGCCCCCTTTCTATGCTGAATTTGGCTATGGTCCAATCCGAACTCGGATAGGTGTGCTAACCACCGTCCTATCATACCTTCTGCATCCTTAAAGTTTAATAACCACCGCAGGGAGGAGTGATCCGTACGTAAAGTAAAATCAGATCCCCACAAGAAGTGCTTATATTTCTTAGTATATACTACCACTGCCAATAATTCTCTCTTTGTCGTACAATAATTCCTTTGTGCCTTACTCATTGTATTGCTTGCAAATGCGATTGGAACCTCTTTCCCATCTTGGACTTGAGACAAAGCAGCCCCTATACTTTCATTGCTCGCATCAGTGTCTAATATGAAATGACCATCCGCAGTGGGGTATTTCAAAACTGGTGTTTCCACGAACAACCGTTTAATCAGTTCGAATGATTCCCCTTGTTCTTTCCCCCATGGAAACTTCTCCTTACGTCTCCCCGGGGTCCAGTGCGACAGACATTGTATTGGATAACTTATCCGGGAGTATCCTGGTAAGAAATCTCTATAATAAGAACAAAATCCTAGGAAGGATCTTACTTCTTTCGGTCCTTTAGGAATGCTCCAGTCTGTTACCGTCTTAACCTTTTCCGGATCAGCTTTCACCCCATCTGTTGAGATGATCCGTCCTAGATAGTTAATACTTTTCTGAAACATGTTACACTTTTTAGCTTTCAGCTTTAATCCATTCGAGATTATTCGCTGCAACACCAACTTCAAGTTCTCCAGGCATTCCTCGAATGTCTTTCCGAATATGATCACATCGTCCAGATATACTAGACATTTCTTCCACAATAAGTCACTCAGTAAGGTCTCCATCATTGCTTCAAACGTGGCCGGAGCATTACAGAGTCCGAATGGCATCACGTTATACTGGAACAACCCTACATGGCTCGAAAACGCAGTTTTCTCCTTGTCTTCTTCTTTCATTCCTACCTGCCAATAGCCAGACTGCAAATCAATCGTACAAAACCATTTATTTCCTCCGAGGGAATCAATGGTCTCATCTATCCGGGGGAGCGGATACGAATTCTTTTTAGTCAAGCCATTTAGTTTTCGGTAGTCTATACAGAATCGGATACTCCCATCCTTCTTTGTTACCATACATACTGGACTACTCCAAGGGCTGGTGCTCGGAGTTATCACTCTTTCCGCCAACATCTTCGTAATCTCCTCTTCCGCCACCACTTTCTTTGCTAGCGGAAGACGTCTATATGGTATCTTTACTGGATTCGCCCCTTCTGTGTTAATTGAGTGCAGGACTCGATCCGTTCGTCCCAACGGCTCTCCGGGCCGCGCAAAGGCTAAACTACACTCAGTTAACATCTCCCTCAGGGCTTTCCTCTGTTCCTCCGTCTCTACTCCGGATCCCTCTATTAACTTTTCCAATCCTTCTTCCATTACTTCATTGTTCGGGACTAGTCCACTTCCATTCTCAAAGCTACTGGTGACCGCTTCCGCGGATATCACTTCTCCCACTACAGTGCCTTTCTCTAGGTAGATGGTTTTCGAACCCGGGTTCGTTATAGGGGCCACCCCCCATGCTATGTTGCCTATCAGGGTGTCGGCTGATTCCAAACCCCTCTTTCCCAACACTGTCACATTAGGTTCGAAAACCCCCGGAACGCCCCTCTTCATCCTACTGGAGGCTATTAACACATCACATGCCATTCCGGGAGGTATTTTTACCGTCTGTACCACACTCGCTACTCCACTAACTTCTCGTGCCAGGCATTGTATCCTGTCTTTGTAGGGACGATTTACTTTCAACATTCCAGTGATGGGGTCCAATTTTACCCCATATAAGGAAGCGAAATCCATCCCAATGATACCATCATCCTCTATCCCAGCGACAGTAGGGGAAATGATATATTCCCTACCACCCACCAAGATGATCATACAAGTTCTACCAAACGTTCGTATCTTGCTCCCATCAGCCGCACATGCATTTACCCTCGTTGTGAGGTCATCATCCATGTTCGACACCAGATCGTAGAATCTTTTCGACATAGCGGAGTGGCTAGCTCCGGTATCCAACAAAAATTCCCCCATTCTGCCGTTTACAGATACGGACACATACCATCTCTTTCCTCCCATCATAGAGGGATTACTTGCGAACCTTTTGATGTCGTCTGCCATGTCAAAATTGAATCCGAATCCTTTCAAATACTCCAGACACGGATGACCTTGGGGAAGGCGGATCCCCCCGATCCTGGATAGTTCCTCTACCCAACCTTCCTCTCTATTGGTGATCGGTTTCCCTTCTTTGCTCTCCCTGGCAACTGTCTCACCAATACCCCCAGCCCCACATGTTTTCGGCTCATCAGCATTTCCCATGCTGCTGGGCGGATACATTACAGACTCCTCAATCGCGTTCGTATGGATTGTATCCTGGCATACTTTATTCGGGGTCGTCAGCTTGCCTTCACGGACAACCCCCTCTAATTTCCCGTCTCCTCTCTCTTTCTTTCCCTCCAAACTGGTTTCTCGGCCGTACATTCAGCCGCGAAATGTCCGGTCTCCTGGCACCTGAAACACCTCACCGTTGCTCGATCTAGCTTCGGTCGTTTCTGATAGTCCAACAATCCTTTCATTTCCTCCATCATGGCCATTAACCGTTTCTCATTCTCTGATGACGCTCCTAACTGGGGGGTAGGGATGGGCTTCGAGCTTGCCTCTACTGGCTTCTCTTTCTCGGGTGGTTTGCTACCATTTTTCTTCCACCGATTCTTTCGATCCCACTTATCTCCCCCTATTGCTGCAATTCTTTCCTCATCCGAACCAGCGTCCGAATCGCTTTCCTCTGGAGCAGCCGTATGTGCAGACGCCACTCTTTGGTTGGGTACGAACCCAGAAAGTAGTCGTTTCTTCTTTTCATGCTGATCGATAGCCAAAAAGAAGTCTACCATTGAGGATCCTCGCCCCCATTCTTTCTGGACGAGTTCAGCATGGGACGGATCCCTCAGTCCTTTTATGAAGTGTGTGAATAGTTCATCTAAGAAATATTCATCATCCCGTCTCCAATAAGGTCGAGCCTTTTGCAATAATCTTTGAAGCTCTAGTCCGAATACTTTCGGAGACTCTTTTGGTTTCTGTGTTCGTACCTGGAACTCCGACCAAGGATCATTCGCGGACAGCACCCCAAAAATGTGTGTGGCGGCTGCCACCAATTGGTCATAGTTTCCATCTTCCCCATACGTCTCTCGCCAATCATCTACAGCTATTCGTCCCGGACCCTCACTCAACCATTTAATGAGAGGACCCAAGGAAGCCTCCTTGTCCCACCCATGATAACGGTTATCGTCGCAAAAGTCTTGGTAGCTTTCCTTCCAATTCTCTCCATTGAACCGTCGGGGAGTTCGAACAGGCTTCCTGGCACTGTTCTGACTCCATACCAGTCTATCAGACTGCCTCCGGCTCCATTCCATTATTTCTGACTCATCTTCCCGGGTCCGACTGCAACAGTCTATCCCCATTCCTTGTATACAAGGATCGGATTCCACTATGGCAGCAACCCTCTGGCCCATAGATGATCGTTTTGTCAACCTCCTCGGGGCAGGGACCGGTCTTGGTGCTCCTCCTCTTGGATTTGGCTGAGTTCGTTCAGGACTGGGGGGGTAACCTCCGTACGAACCAGGGTTCGGCACAGTTCCGGCTCCTCCTCCCGGATTCGTTCCGGGGTTCGGAGCACCACCTGTCCCCCTGCTCGGAATCGATCCTCCCCCTTCATTATAGGACTGATGTCCTTCGTTCGATCCGGCTCCGGGTAATGGTGCCCGATACTGGTAGGTTATATTATATATCGGTGGTGGGGGTACCGTATAATTATGTCCTGCCAGCGTGTCATCCGCAAAGGGATGCAGAGAGCCGTAACTATGGTTCATTCTTTTGGGTGGGGCCTCGCTCGTGATATCATGAGTGCTAGAGATTTCTTTCTCCTCGGTTCCCCCATACGTGACTTTACGATAAGTCTCATTCGGAACAGTCCCTCCCTGGGTTCGTTCATACTTCCCCTCCGAAACAACCCCCCGTGTTTCGATGGGCTCTACTGTACTCAATATCGGACTAGGTGTGGATGCAACGTGTTTAGGTAGCTTGGCTCCCTCATTCATTGTTTCCCGCCTCCTAGTCTCTTCCTCTTTGCGGATCTCCTCTATCTGACTCTGATAAGCCAGGTAGGTATCATTGATTTCATCTTTATTTTTCTGAATTTTTTCGAGGTCAGTCTTCATGTCGATTCGAGCTTGCTTCAACGCTTCTCGTTCTTGCTCGAACTGTTCCCGCAGGGCCTCGCCGGCTTTCTCTTCCCTCGAATAATCAGCCTTGATTTTCTTGACCCTTTTGGATTGTCGTTCGATCTCGCTTTCATAGGTATCCCGAAGATCACG
Source organism: Harmothoe impar (assembly GCA_947462335.1). Classification (NCBI taxonomy): domain Eukaryota; kingdom Metazoa; phylum Annelida; class Polychaeta; order Phyllodocida; family Polynoidae; genus Harmothoe; species Harmothoe impar. The sequence continues at coordinate 19,392,588 of OX381719.1, forward strand.
ACTTCGGCGAGCCTCTTCCTTCTCTTTCTGGAGTTGTGCTTGCTCCTCGGTCAGACTGTGTTGAGCAATCTTAACCTTCTGTTGGACCTTGGCCAACTGAGAGGTTTCGAGAGCCAACTGTTCACTTATATATTTCCTATCCGCTTGGATTCTGGATTTTACTTCACTCAATTCCGCTGCTTCTTTCTGGTTCTGTGCGATGACCCTTGCTTTTTCGTGGGCCAATCGGATCAAATCCTCATTCATGGCTGTATACCGATCCCTCATTGACTCCTCTTCTGCTTTCAATTTCTCGCAGTAGGCGTCATAATCAGGGACCTGTCGACCTCTTCTGGACAAGTCTCGTTCCATATGTCCGAGGTTCGGTTCGGAGGGAAGCATGTCCGCCCATGGGTTCCCTCTGAACGGATTGGTATTCGGCACCGTCCTGGGAGGAGGAAATTCTCCCGGAGTTCGAAAAATCAGACTCCTCTTTCGACCTTTTTTATTCTCTGGAGTATGCATTCGAGAGGCAATATCCCAGATTTCATTGATTTGGGCGACTGTGTAGTCCAATTCCCCATCTTCCAGCTCGGTTCCCGATCCTTCATCCCCCCCGTTCCTTGACTGAGCCTCTGCCAGGGTCAGTCCGCTATCTCCTACATAAAATCCTGGTCACGGCACCAGTGTAGAGTTCGTCTTTAGGTAATTCGATTAAATAAGGACTCGAACTGCAGTTTTCATGTAGAGATGCAAGAAACAGGATTTTATTAGCGTTCACCTGTACAATAAAGCTAGTCCTTGAGGTATATGAGGTTCGATCGGCATATGATTATCTTTCGATGCTTTCAATATGTTATACAGTCAGAGACCTGAGAAGGTCTGCCAGAGCAAGGGGGTGAGGACAGCTTATATACTGTCCGCCTCCGATAGGGGTGCCCCCTGGCTCCGGCCGCCCGAACTACCTTGTAGGCGTTCGATTACAATACTAATATTAGTGTCCCTACAATTTGAAGAAAAATCGGATATACCCACATTAAGAAAGGAGGTCGCTAAAAGCTTACATTCTTCGAGTTATTTGCTGGGGCTGTATTAGTGCATCATGCTGACCCTACAGGAGTTCATCAACTCACCAGGGCTGCCTTCATGCATCATGACGACCAAGAATATGATGCATAACTATGCATTAAGACATCATGCCGTCCTTAAAGGGTTATACACCATTAAACATACACCGGCAGTAACCCGTCACTATAGTATAGATGCCACAACTATTAAACATTGATGATGATTGGCCTTAAGTTTGCCATTTCACAAATGTAGTATATATCTGAGGTGCTTCTGTACCCATTGTATCTTATAATAGCTGCTGATAAAATATGAATATGTCCTTACAATGTATAGAGAATAGCTGGAATTAGAATATAATACATGGAAGAGATGGGACGAGGTGGGTGAAAATGTGGCTTAGGGCGATGGAGGGGGCCCGTTGCAAGACATATGACCATACAGAGAGAAGTAAAGGTGTCAACTGTGTCTCCCATGTGGTTCTGGTCAAATAGAGAGTCACAGCTAATTACTCTGCTTATATGAAGGGTCAACTTGAGTTGACTCTCTACTATCAGTGTCAACTTGAGTTGACTCTCTACTATCAGTGTCAACTTGAGTTGACTCTCTACTATCAGTGTCAACTTGAGTTCACTCTCTACTATCAGTGTCAATAGCAGAGTCAATAGCTGTTTGACACCCCATTTTTGCCAGAGCCACGTGGGAGACACAGTTGACACCTTTACTATTCTGTGTGCACCCTAGAACTTTGTGAAAATTCTATAGTTTCAATATGATATTTAATATGTCGATACAGATTGATTTCAGATGTTGGGCACCTACATGATATTGTGTCAAATTATTGAACATAGACACTTTCTGATTAACATCCAGATTTCAAAACCTAAAGTCGGAAACAGCGTATTACATACTGTATTAGAAAATCAAAAGGTCCCCAGCAAGATTGATTCACCAATATACTCTAACAGGAAAAGGAATTACACCAGTGGGGTACTTGGTTGTAGAATACACAACATGAATATTGGCATTTCAGCAAACCTTTCATTTTGTGATGTTAAGGAAAGCCAATAATGACATTCATTTAAGCAGCTTTAAGTAGCATTTACTGGAATTAAAGATGCTTAAAGTGTGGCTTTAGGCAGTCCTATCTTTGCCAACATTCATGATAACCCCTGCATTGATGTCAACCATACAGAGCTGATGTACTCCCAAAGGGTCAGCATGATGCACTAACTCAGCAGCAGCGAGTTACTTGTTGGAGCTGCATTAGTGTATCATGAAGGAGAATGTTGTATTTTAGCAGAATGCCACAGTTAAAGGGTTAAAGGGTTAAGTGGAGCATGGAGATTCCCATGTGGGATTGTACTGGCAGACCGCTGGTTGTGGTGAGGTAAATACATAATTAATTATGGTTGTGAGACCTAGCTGAGTGTTGTTAGTGTGTCTAGCAGCCATTTACACGTGTTTACAGTCTATTCTCCTATGCAGAAGTCAGAACACAAACAGTCAAATGAGATACCTCTGCCCAAGCAGTCTTTGCGAAAACATGCAGGACAGGGACAATGTCCTACTAAAAGGTCACCGGTCCAGCAGATTGACAAGTGTAGCAGGACCAAATGTCCAGTCATATGTTGGGCTTTTCTGAACTGAAATGATTTAGTTGGGTTTCTAAGTGTAAAACAATGTATTTATCCTGATTTAGCCATAAATTACTACTAATATAATGCACAATACTATTTTATAGTTCAAAATGCATATATCATCAGTTATGTTGCTCTCCGGTCCTTCAAAAATGTAGCGGGCCCTGCAACATTAAAAATCTGCAGGACCAAATGTCCTGTGGGATGAAAAAGTTTTCACAAAGACTGCTTAAGGCCATGTCCCACACAGTAGGATTCCCACTTGTTGACCCTTGATGTGAAAAATGCTGCCACAAGCATTGTCTGTTAAAGATAGCTGTCTTAACAATGAAACGTGAGAATAGCATATGTAGCTATTCGTGACATGGAGTAAAGGTAGAAAGAATCATCAATATGGGACAAGGATAAAGGTAAACATGAGTATGAATTTGGACAGATTTGGTCTTAATTCGGTGCCTGGGGCAGAGAGTAATCTTGCTTGATTGTTTGTCGTGATTGCTCTCTGCATAGGAGAGTTTCTATTATGTACATAAGGGGCTTGTTAGTCTTCCTAATTGCTTCTATATATAGGCCTCATGCCTGGATGATGGGCAAACAACCCCCTGTGTGACGAATCTTGGTGTTGCACAGAATATTATATGCTATTCTGGAATTAAGCCGTACAATGGACAATTATCAATTGGTCAGTGGCTTGGAAGCATAAGTAGGCACTCCAGAAGGGAAACCAATCCATTCTTTTTTTTATCATTATTATCTTCTTTTTCTTATCTGAAAGATGTTTTTTCTTTTGAAATTAGTTTATTTCTTTTATACAATGTGAGCAGTGACGGTACATATGTTATCTTTAGTATCAGACTGTCACATATGCTGGAAAGGCTACTTATATAGCTTATGTTTGTTTTATTCATATTGCCGTCAAATCCTTACTTTAGCACCTATCTTCCTAAAGCTGCCCAATATATATAGAGAATCCTTGTTGGGCAACACCTAGATCTATCTGCTTCAATGAAACTAGCATTTTGTCAGTGCAGGGCACAAAGACTGAACTGGGGAGTAACTCGAGTTGCTCACCGGCACTGCATTGGTGCATCATGACAGCAAATGAACATGAAGGCTAGGTGCGTCATGCTGCCCCTCAAGGGTTAACACTAGATGCATCATACTTCCCCTAAAGGGTTAACATCGCTGGTGTTGACGTACATATCCATTGTTGAATTTAAGCAGTACAATGGACATGTATTATCACATGGTAAATGACCCCATGATATTATTGTGAGGCCAGAAAAAAAATTGTGTTTCAGGTTACAGGGTTAAAAAATGTGGGTACGGTAGGTCAGATTTATTTTTTTTTGGCCTGCAAAGCACCTAAAGATTTACTTCCTGACTCGTTGATAATGGCATTGACTCGTTGACTATCGAATTGACTGAAATAGCCCCAAAAAGACTTAGAATATCAACATTTTTAGGGTCGGCCCTGTTTTGCTAGCTTAGGTGGGGTAACTTGAACATACCTCTATTCTCACTTGGCCTGATCAGAAACATAATTGGTATACATTAATTATGTGTTTCTGTTCTGTTCCGCCATCTGGACATTAGGAAGTAATTAATCATATAATTGGTATCGTATGTACATTAATTATCTATTGCTGTTCTGTTCCGACATCTGGAAGTTAGGGGTTATTGATAAGCAAGTTAAGGGTCGCCAGAGCTGCATTCATGCATCAATCTTTCCCTCTCAAGTCAACCCGCCAGGGCTGCATGCATTCACCATCCCCATGACAAGGCATATTAAAACGCTAAGTGGTCATTAACAGGTCAATAAACCTCTCTGTCTAGTTTAGCCGCTGCAAAAACTCTGCGTTCTGAAAAACTCTGCGTTCAAAGATAGTTTGGCAATACACAAGGATCCCTTGGTATATTGAAAGGGGTTATCGGATAATACTCCTTGCCAAAGTATTGCAATTTGGATAGCCTCCAATATCAAGAAAACTAGATATTTTCCCCTGCAATGTCCTGAAATCCCTGCTGTTCACATTTTCTGGGATATATTCAATAGACAGAGTGGTCTATTGAGCATTTCAATAGACCACTCTGTAGAAATTGCAACAAATTTGTCAAAATTGCAAAGGTTTCCTAGTTGTTCGTAGTAGTTGAGCTTTAAATATGCAAAAGTATGCTGAGCACCCTTGCTGTTTGTCATATAAGCAACAACTTGACCTTGCTATTGTACCAAACCACAATGCATGTACCCACATTGATTTTCAATGCTTATAGTACATAAACATGTAGCTGCCCAAAATAGAGTCTTAACATTTATAGCTTTCATTATCGAGCAGACCCTTTCCAAAGCCCAACCCTTTGAGGGCAACATCATTTGGTCCTGTTTAAATTAATTGTGTTTGGTTTCTCCTCCACATAATGTTTCAACCATACAGGTGACTTAGACAACTGCCAAGACCAGATAATTCAGTGTCAGAGTATCATGGTTTTATCATAATCTACATCATATTATATTGTGATAATAACTATCTGTATCATATTTCACTAGGCTTAACTATGTAAACCTTCCTCTTTGGTAAGGCCACTTAAAATGATAAAATGGTTTTTCATCACCGTGCGCATAGTAAAAATCAGCGTTTGAGAGAAACTTTTCTCCTTTTTTACAAATTTTTGATGAAAAAACATGATAAAAATGGACAAATATTGGCACATCTGGTATCAAATTAAACCTAATACTGCCAGTAATGCAGTAGGATAGAACATACATAAAAAGCCTCCCTCGTCATGTTTTTCAGTCCTTGGTGATGAGAAACCACCTTTTTTTTGAGTTGCCTAATATATTTACTACAACTGATATCAGGCCGTGCTAATCTGTCCTTTGAGGAAACACTTGACTGCAGACAAACTGCTTAACAATAGGTGGGAGCACTCTGTAGCATTTGGACAAGACAAGGCATGCATCTTCCTCCCCTCCCCTCCTCTATGGGGGTCGACCCCTAAAATCGACAGGGTGACATGGCATTTTCTTAAAATCGACAGGTGACATGGAACATAGTGAAACATGACAGGAAAAATAAAAATAAAGTGACAAGTGACATGGCCTCTTTGAATCGACGGGTGACATGAGGCCTAGTGACAAATGACAGCAGAATTGAAATGATAGTGACAAGTGACATGGGGATTTCTTAAAATCGACAGTGGACATTGAGACCCCCCATCTAGACTCCCTGCTCCCCTGTGCCCTATGTATAGAGTGCATTAATTAGTGACTAGTTAGAGGAGGGCCGGGTACGTGGTACCGCAGGCAGCGGCCATTTGTCCTGCAGGCGTCCCCCTCACCATGACAACAGGTAAATAGGTCGATGGGACGCTGTGAGTTTGCCGCCACAGGCTGGGGCGCCTACATGGTGTTGTAACGTCAAACCTGTTAGCTAAGGGAGTGCTACTTCTGTGACATTTTTATGGAAACTTTCATGATGCCCTCCCCCCCCCCCCCCTCTAGAGCGGCAACTATTTGCTGTACCAACCATATTATGGTGGCCCCGAATTCTACAACAAATGTCATAGTGGAAACCCGATAAATCAATATCTAAGAACAAATGTAACTGTTTCAATATGAAAAATGTCAAATAATATTGAATTGTTTCAAGAAAAAACACAATATAATGACGTGTAGCCAAAAAAGGAGCAAAATTGTTTCTCTTTATATTAAAGAGAGATCGAAATCTGTCATATGTACTAGACAAGGAGTAGTGAATAATAAGAGATCCCACTGTCTCAAAAAAGCTCATGAATGGTGGATGGAGTGTACAGCCCACATAGGTTACCCAAACCCTAACTAATTAGCCACCGATTATTCTACATCAGAGGATTGTTAGTTAAGTCACAAAGCAGACCGTCCGAGGGCATCTACGGATAAGACATGGCCTGGGAAAGGGGATCTTTGTGCATACTGCACTGAGGTCCCTTTTTGTAGATGGGTCCACAAATGGTATTAGGTGGAACTGCATTTACCTTACATTCCCAAGAGGGTACCAGAGTCTTTGCTGGACCAGCTTGCAGTAATCCAACGATAAAAATCAATCACCATACAAAATAATTGATATATTTAAAATTATTTCTGTTTATCGAATTTGGAGCTACATTCCAGACAATATTGCACAGCCTTAAATCTCTGGGATTATTTCTATTACCAAGGGCCAATGCTGGACTCTTTGTAATATTTGAAGAGTTTGGATGCAAAACGACATATCTCCATCCCAGAATTGAAGCATATAGTGCTTGTTATCATAAGGTCGATTATTGTACTTTGGTAATAGACTAAGTAAGGCCTGATGAGATGAAAAATAATAAATCTTGGAAAAAGAGGTTGAGGATTATATTTCGCTATCCCTAATTTATATTTTTGTCAGACTTTCGTCGCGATTTTCAAAAGGGCGTTTATTTCGTTTTCATCCAAACTCTTCATTTTCGCTTGCCTTAGGGGCTGCAACCTTACTGTACCGAGGCATCCAGGGTTGTTATAGTTCTTGTTGAATATATCGATTAGTCTATTGGCAGCCAGTTCCCAGTACCCCAGGTACTAAACTAACATAGGAAGGTTTAGTTTATCTTTCTCTTTGATATAGGGGTTGTAACCCTAGTGTACTGAGGTTATACACTGCGTAGTTATAATCATTTCATGTTGAATATATAGATTAGCTTACAAGTACAGGCAGCCTACACTGAAAATCCATAGGTTGAAAGGGTTAGTCAGTACAGACTATCCTAGGTTTGTCACATGTGTCTGAGTCACAATGGCAAAGTTATATATTCAAAAACGACTGAGGGGTCAATCAGTAGTGGCTAAATATAGGTTCATCATTGGTGTGTTGTATTTGTATAGCACTAGTTGGTGCCACCTGTAAGATACTATAATGACCACTCGGTGGCTCCCCCTGGAAATTAAAAGACTAAGGTGGGTTGGTGGGTTGGTCAGTACTGACCAACCTGGCAATAAAAACTTACCTAGGTTGGTCAAAACATGACTGACTAGGTTAGGTTCTAGTGACAGAGATATTACTCGTATCGGGAGCCTAAGAATATCAGTGTATGTACCACCCAGATGATTAATCATCCCAGTATACCCCAGGTATACCAAGCTAAACCTACATGAAAAGTTTAGTTCATCAATATCCATATATCCATTCATATCTACACCAATGATAACAGCCCACACAGCTGTTACCGTGAAACCATGAGGCAAATGTATATATGCCTCAGGATTGGTCCAAATAAAAAAAAAGGTTTGTTTCAGGTAGCATGGGAAGAAACGCTAGGGTCGGTAGGTCGGATTCTTTTTTTTACTTCCCCTCTAAAATTGACCCAAAAAAGTGTAAAAATGGGGAGATTTTTTTCCCAAAATTTTGTAAACCTAAAATTGACCCCAAAAAAGTACAAAAATATAAAAATGTCTTCAAAGTTGCATAAAAAAACGTAGGGTCGGCCCTGTTTAGATAGGGTCGGTCGGGTGACCTGAAACAAACCTTTTTTTGGCCTTGCCATATTTCACCCTCAACCCCTAATACATTGAATCATTATTCACATGAACAGTTTTCGATGATTATCGCGTCTCTGTGTAATATAATCTATAGGGTGCCATGTCGTTCTATCTATTCAGATATTCCTATTTTTGTATGAAAAATTGGATTTGACCTATGGAAAATACAGGAAATACAGAAATACAGAATACCGCCCGCTCCCATCCCAGAAGAGAGGGGGGGGGGGGAGCTGAATATCTTTGGGCTCCCCCAAAGTTGCCCAGATGCTATAACACGATACATAGATTACCAAACTTAACTTTCCCACATAGGAAGAAGTGGGCAAGGGGGCATGGGTCTCCAATCAGAATTAAAGGGGGCTTAAACGACACTTTTATTTACAATTCAAATAAAAGCCAAGGCCTGTATATAATGCGGTATCAAGCCCAAAGGCCAATTCTTAAATGATGCTGGCTCCATCCGCCCCCCCCCCCCCTCCCCTCCAAAGATTTGCTGATATTTCATTAATGGTCTCTACTGAACCTGATATGGCTCCAAACATGCCACATGGCCATTTATATGTATACCAGCTTACATAACACCTAACCATATCTACATCTATGATTGCTGACCATGCCGCTGCCATTGTGAAACCATAAGGCAATAACTCAGGGTCACCATATATAGCACAGTGCTTAACCCTTAAACTTATAGCGATTTAATACAGAATGCCCTTGATCCTCATGATGCATGAATGCATCATGCCGACCCTACTGAGTTGATACATTCCCGAAGGCTCGGCATGATGCATGACTGCAGCTCTGGCAAGTAGATTCAATCACCACGGCTGCTTTTAAGCACCAGGACGACTAAGGACGTAGCATATTAAAGCACTATGTGGCCCTCAAATGGTTAATCGAGTTAGCTAATTTTATTGAGCCAGAAGGGGTTACATGAATATTTCATGGCTGCGGGTAAGTGTAATACTTAGTTACATGTCAGAAGGCACCTAACTACATCCCTCTTGTACACCCAACCACCATGGTGGTGTTTTAACCCTGTGAGTACCGCATATTGCATTATTGCATCATGTCCTTAGTCGTCATGATGCATGAGGCTGTGTTTGGGCTAATGTTTTTGTCTCTGACCGGGTGCCGTCTCTGACCAGGTGTCAGAAAAAAGGTGTTTTAAAAAGAATTATACTCACATATATAAGGATTTGTAAAAAGGTTATGGCGGTTGTTATATATTTATAATTATAATTAGCCTCCTGCTGTTGGTATGTTGACGTTATCAAGCCAAGCCGGTCAGAGACGGCAGCCGGTCAAAGACAAAAACATTGGCCCAAGGTCATGAGACACAGCCATGAATGTAGCCCCGGCAAGTAACTGACCGGTGCTACATTGGTGCATCATGCCGACCCTTCAGCGGTGTCTCAACCCCATAAGGTCGGCATGATGCTTGAATACAGCACTGGCGAGTTACTCGGCAGGGTTGCATTAATGCATCATGACGACAAAGGGCATGATACTAAATGTATTATGCAGTCCTTAAAGGGCTAAACTGTGGATGTACTATAGTGGAGCCCCCCCCCCCCCCCTTCCCACTTAAATCCATCCCCGCCTTCTCTCATCAAGATAGCAGCGCCATAGACCATGTTATCCCGTTATGGGTATCATGTGCATTATCACTCGGCATACAATGCCTAGCAATGTCTGAATAAATTTTAACTTTCCTAATAATATCTGCTGTAATTTTTTTTGATCGATTTTTCATCAGTATTATTAGGGTTTAGGATATATAGTTCGCCTCGATACAATGAAGTGGGGTCTTCTCTGCCTGCACGGCCTAGGTTTCTACTCCAATAGGTAAAAGTCATTGATAGAAGTACATTTATTTATTCATTTGCCTCGACCTTGAAGCTGCTATAGTGCTATGGGGTATTGTGTAGACGAACAAGGTTGCTCCCCTCCCCTGGGTACAACGGGTCTCCAGGGTGCAGAAGGCATTACCTTCAACACTGTAGGAACACTGAGGAGTTAGCCAATCTGTAATGGCGGATGGCTGTCTTTGTAAGCAAAACTGCAAGGGTGATTATATTCATTATTATTGAGTATTTATAGGGAGATGAACATTGTAAAGATATATGTTGGTGACTATGGTCATTTATTTCATGGTGAATATGGCACTCCCAGTGACTTAACCAAGGAAGGCCGTATTAAACACCCCCCGTGAAATAACCCTTGCCTGTATTTAATGGCCTGTCAGATTATTAAAATTGTTGATTTAACCACTGTAAATGAGCTTTTTCAGAGCAAATCAGTGGAATAAATATTGTTAATAAGGACATGAAATGAACACAAAGGAGCACTCGTAGAGGTCCTCACTAAGGGTTATTTCACAAGGCGAAGCCGAGTGAAATAACCCTCATTGAGGACCTCTACGAGTGCACCTTTGACTATGTATTATGTAGTGCTCTAATGGTTTTTGGATAATAATGGTCTGTAGGAGCAGGAAATCACGTTTTTATGACATGCATGACTAGGCTAACTACATACTGAGTTAGCCTAGTTGCATCAACAGTGTTATCCTAGTCTTTGATCTTTATTTCAGGCTGATTTCTCTATTATTGCATTGATTTAATGAGGCTAGCAATTGCCTACATGACCAGATTTACTTAAACTAAGATTCTAGCAACTATCATGTAAGAATATCAAGTATTTGCATTAAAAAATAGATAAAATCTGTTAAGCATTGTTTGCTCCCCATCCACCATCTTTGATCAGCTAACTCCAGATTCCATGCCCAGTGTTCCTACAGTGTTCAGCGTCTGCTGTTGGGTAGCCCAGACCTAGTCAGGGGGAGGCCCACAACAGGATGGCCCTGCCCCTGAACTGCTTCCCAGACTAACAGAAATTCAGTCTAAACAAAATCCTGCCGGACACCGGCTATAGCCGGCAAAAAGTCTGCCGGTCCGGCAGAAAACCTGCTGTAATCTAGAGATCCTTGCCAACATGCCATTTTTTACGGCTTGTAAATTGGACCATTATTAAGGTTTCTACAGTGTCAAACAGAAAGCCTGAATATTTTCTGTAATGTTCTTCAATAATCTGAATATAGAAATAATGAATATTATTGCAACATACAGAGGAACCCTATTCATTGATGGCTATCAGTATAAACACTTGCTCTATATTTAATTCTTAAATAACAATCTTGTACGCCATTGCCCGGGCCTGCAAAAATGAAGCCGGGCCTGCAAAAATATATTTCTGCAGGACCGAATGTCCTGCATGGTGAAAAAGTTTTTGTATAGACTGCAGAAACTAAATATACTGTATCTGTGATTATATATATACATATAGATGTTTACTCATATAAAACACTTTTCTTGTCTTATTCGGATGCATGCACTTATAAAATAATGGCGCTTACTGTCTGCCCTCGATGCCTATACAACACTGGCGCGCTCATTCAAGCTCGGTTTGCTTATTCAAATCCTGGCATGCTTATTTTCCCACCTTCGTCTGGCACATTCATGTGAAGCCCCATGCGCTAATTTGAGCCCGGCGCCCTTATTTGAAAACCGGCACGCTTATCTGAAGGCCGGCGTGCTAATTCAAAACCTGGTGGCGTGTACTAGTTTAAAATTTAATAAATAGCATAGTTCTTTATTGCATTATGCACTTTGCCATCATGATGGATGGATACAACCCTTGCGAGCAACTCACTGGAGCTGCATTCATGCATCATGCAGACCCTATGGTAGTAAACTAATCTAAAGGGTTGGCATGATGCATGAATGCAGTCCTTGAAAGTCTACTCGCAAGAAAGCTCTGCATGCAAGCATCATAACGGTAAAAGGCATATCTCATTATACTGTGAAAGTACTTATTTTCACGGGTTTACATTTTCGCGGATGAGTGAAAATCAGCAAATTCGTGGGTATTTAGTCCATACTTAAGCATATAAAAATTGCGCTGATTTTTCATTTCTGCAAAAATCGTGAAAATGAATACCCAGCGAAATAAAGTACTTTCACAGTATACCATAATGCTAACCTTAAAGGGTTAAGGGGTGAGCAACTCGCCACACGAAGCCCCCAGTACAGCTCGCCGTGCTCTGATAGAGCAGCTCATTGAGCCATTCAGGACCAGATTTCCCCGGGGACTCAACTCAGAACTCAGTCCCTACAAACAGCCACGCGGAAAGGATGCTCCGTCTGGGGTGTGCGGATCATCTTTTTTACTTGGCCGCTCGCCTCTTTGCGTGGATCAAGGCTTGAACCTGAGAGGTGAGCGGCCATGCAGAAAAGATGATCTGTGTGCCTCCGCACGGGTATCCTTTCTGTGCGGCTGCTCATTTTACCCCTCTGTACAATCTCATTTCCCCATAACAGGACATGATCAGGCCAAAGAAGAGTTAGGTTAGATTGCCCCCCCTGCCTGCCTCCCTGTCCCCTTGCCCCCTTGCCCCTCTGCCCCCTTGCCCCCCTTCCAAATTCCAAATGGAAGCTCCGGCTCCTCGGGCCCCCCTCCTGGATCCACCCCCGTCAGAGGGGCTATGGATTTTAAGGAGTATGCTCTGCATACCACAAAGGACATAATCTTGTTAAAGTTGTATACATGCCTTGAAGGGTTAATAGAACTTTGGGAGTGTTGTGAAACACACATCTAATTTTGGCCTTTATCTTGGTATCCAAGTAGAACTCTGTAGAAGGCTACTTAACCTGATTGATCACCTGAGGCATTACACCTAGACACCCCCAAAGCTGTTTTAGTATGCAACTAAAAGGAATCAAACACATGTGGCTATTACTTTAAGTATGGCTGTGGTACAGAAAGTTCAAAGTGGTTGGAACCGATACGCCTACCTCTATACGTTTCAATTTAGGTTAGCTAAAAAAAACTCTCATAGCTGTGTAATTGGAGTTTGAATTTCTAAACAGTAAACTTTTAAACAATAAAAACCTACTCAGTATCAGATAAGTAAAAAGTTATACCGATAGTATTTGGTGCAAATAAAGTTAACGATCTTACTCTTTTATACAAGTAAAAAAGCTCACTGCCATTGAGATGACGGATTCCTCATTGCCGTACAGATATAGCTCATTGTCATATGGATGTTTGTCATTGCCATACAGATGTCCCTCTTTGATATACAGATATCCCCCATTGTTATACAGATGTCCCACATTGCTATACAGATGTCCCACATGGTCACACAGATGTCCCACATTGTCACACAGATGTCCCTCATTGCTATACAGATGTCCCTCATTGCTATACAGATATCCCTCATTGCTATACAGATGTCCCACATTGCCATACTGATGTCCCACATTGCTATACAGATGTCCCTCATTGCTATACAGATGTCCCAAATTGCCATACAGATGCTAGATGTCCCTTATTGCCATACAGATATTCTTTACTGTCTTACATCACATATATCCAACATTGATCTAGGTCCATAAACTGCAACAGATACATCTCAATGAATTTATATCAAAGATATACATCATTGTAAAAGACAGACGAGACACATGATAATATTGTAACCAGAGGCTACCCTTTCTGAGTTTCCTCAGTCTCACCCTCATGTGTAACTGACCATAGCCCAGCCCCATGCCCAAATAAGGAAGACTGGGTCATGAACGGTGGCGTGGTGTAGGCCTACGGCTGATGAACGGCACATGGAGGGATGTCTGTCCGTTTGTCGCCGACCATACGATCTGGGTTACGTGTCCCTTCGAGACGATATAAGAGACGGTATTTAACAAAATGGCACCCACCGTCATACAGATGATAGAGGATCCGTGTCCCTCGAAGTCCTTGAGTTGCTCGCCCTTCTCAATGTTCCACGAGTAGACGTGGTGGTCTGTGGAGCCCGTGAATAGGGTTTTACCGAGCGGGTCAGTCGCCATACAGGTAATAGCCCCCGTGTGGGCTTCAAAGGTCTGTAATTTGTGGACAGTACAGTGTAAGAAAACATGTCAAAAGTCTGACATCTGTCAAAAGCTAGACACTTTAGCATAAAAATACTATTTGTAGTTTTATTATATTTGTATGTTAATTTATTGTATTAAACATGCAATGTCAATTAAAACATTTAAATCAGATTTAATATTGTTTAAAATATTGAAAGATATCTTTTGTAACTAGTATTTGATTTTATCCTGAACCAATACTGGAGTCTCGATAAAAATGAAGATGTCATCTTCACCCTTAATTCAAGTATAGCAGGAAGAGACAACAAAAATAGCGATATGTTCTTTAAAATGTCACTGATCATCTTTCGATCAATCAAAGTTATTTGATAGTATTTAAAGGCATCATTGATTATGCCTAATAACGTTTTAAAATATCTAATTCTATTGAATGAAAATAAATAAAAACTACTTACATGAATAATCTTTCCAGTCTCAAATGACCAGGACCTGGCAGTAAAGTCTGCGGCTCCGGTGATCAGAATATCCTTGTTTCCGTCCCAATCGAGAGACTCGGGTGTCATGTCCTCGTCGTCCCCGGGAATGAAGATGAGCGGATACACACCCCGCTTGTGTCCGCTGAACACCCTGATACACTCCCCGGTGTCAAAATCCCAGCAGCGAGCCGTCCGGTCGTACGACGAGCTGAACAGGAAATCCCCGGTGCAGATAATGCGGTTGATCAACGAGTTATGCCCGCGGAACACATGGACACAGTCGCAGGTCCCCATGTCCCATTTACGGATGGTCTTGTCTGCACTGCCGGTAAGCACGAAGTTGTCGTCGATGAGGATACAATTGATGTAGTCATCATGGCCTTTGAGGATGCCGATACATTCACACCGGTCACTTTTAGTCGACCAGAGCCTCGCGTGGTGGTCTTCAGACCCCGTGGCCAGAACGGAACCATCGTCGCTCAGCGTGGCACAGTTTATACCGCCTTCGTGATCATCGAGAACTTGAATCATGAAAGTCTTGTTCTTGGGGTTCTCACCCTGAGAGCTACAGGTGCCCATGTTGGACTGAGTCCCTCACCACTAACTCACTCACCAAGGAGCAGCTCACTCAGCAATGTCAACAGCCACAGTTAGTCTAGTCTCCACAATGCTGGACTTTTCATCATTGTGTATAGAGCATCAGGATATCAGGTTTTTGCTCATCCTTCTCATGTTTAGTGCTATGGTGTATGAGAGACTCTGGTATCTTATTGGTATTCCTGTTATATATATAATTATAAGTGCCTTAAATCCACTCCTGTTAACTTCCCTGTGATCAATCTGCAAGAAGAAGTAGAATTGTTAAATGGTAGATTTATTTCTATTTTTTGGAAACACAAGATGTCCTATGCTTTAGCACTGAAGGGCCAGATTAAATGCCCCCATTGAATACAACATGGCCGTATTTAATGGGCTAAGAAAAAGTTGGTTTTCGTTCATTAAATGACTGGGGGCTGGGGCGCATCCCACTCAGCCTGCAGCTTTGTGGGATACTGCCCTGGCAGTCCCCACTCGTGAAATACAACAGAGACGGTATCAATGGGCGTTTGCATTTGTCTATTTATGTGTTACAGTTGAGTTCACTTGAAAATCAATAACTCATTATTGTATAATATATCTAGGTTAGGAGTAAACTAGTCAGAGCCTGTTTCAGTGTAGAACAGTGTGTTAAGAATGTCTAGATAGGGTGAGGCTAGACCTGCTCAAGTCTTTGAATTCAAACAAAGACAAAAACTGATTTTTTTTCTATGATATACTTTCGTTAACTGTAGAGTGGGAGCAGCTGGGGGAGGGGGGGGCGTGTAGTGAGGAAGGCTCTTGCTGACGCAGGCCACACACACAGAAAAGTGAGAGTCATTGTCGCTAAATCTACCCTCACCTGAGGGTCAGGCACTGCCTGACCCTCAGGTGAGGGTAGTTTTAGTGACAATGACTCTCACTTTTCTGAGGGTGCAGTCTAGTGTGAAGCCTGTTCTGTGTATGGTAGACTGACCTAAAGGTAACCACGTACCATGAGATGTCCACCTTAATTATGTAGTTATTTATGTATGGTATTGTCTTTATTTGTCCTTTGCTGGAAAGAGTATCACTTAAAGTGTACTATGATACACAAAGACAGGACTTATCATGCATGGATGACTACAAAATTAAGGTGGACATCTCATGGTACGTGGTTACCTTTAGGTCAGTCTACCCTAGCAGACTAACACAGGTGGGAAAGGTTTCAGGAGTGTTCCATGTTGTGTGCACTGCATGAATGTTTGCATTTAAGTAAAGTAGATATATTTTAAGGAAAACACTTTAAGCATATTTAATTTGAGTAAATACCACTTAAATGCAGTTCTGACCTTTCCATGAGATTTACATGGCATTACTGAACTTAAAGCCACTTAAAGTGCTCGTTTAAGGCATCCTACAATTGCTTAAATGCAAACATTCATGCAATGGGATAATGTTCTATGATAGTATGGTCTCACCCAACAGCACACAAATCTGTTAGGTAGTGCTGTCTGCTGTTTACCTCCTTTTGGATCAATCAGGAGAATGTTTGGCTACACAAATGATTAACATCATTGCCAAGTGAAAAAGTTTAGTTTACCAAAGAAGTATACATTATATTTCGGTTTAGAAAATACAGGTTATTCAGTCTAATACAATGTGCTACCAGTTTTTTTAATTGTTTCCACAACCTCGTTCCACAAGAATATTATCGGCCATAAACTCAGGGAGTGGTTATTATTTAACACTTCGGGGGGCAGGAGGGATTTGCGTGTGAAATTGGAAACTCCACTATAGCTGGGGCTCCACTACGCAATTTTTTGGGCAATTCTCACCATCCGATCATATGAGAACCTCATAGCTTTCCCTTCAGAAAAGAATAACATGAGAAACCCAATGCGATCTGGAGAATCTGAGAGTTTGTTTATATTTACATCTCACTATAGGTATACAGTTTGATCAGGTATGAACATCGTCCTAGAGTTCGTACTGTTCAGACAACTAAAAATCAAAACAGTTTGATATGAGATCGGGGGGCCAAAAATCGGCCTTGGTTGCAAAGCCGGGACCTAAATCGGGATCTAAACTGTGTTGTATAGCCTTGGCAATTCTATTTTACACTTGTTTATAAACATAAACATTATTTACAAACATAAACCTATAGCAGGGTCTACAGTACCTTCCTGCTTAAGGTATGTAATTGTTATGGTATACAGGTGAGCCAGATTCGTGAGAATTGCCCCGATTTGTGAATAAAATCGGTTAGTGGAGCCCCACCTCAAGATTATTCGCCATATTTCTGGACAGGAAGCTGCGATGATACTCGGCTTCCGTCTACATGTATACAATATGTATCGGGTGTACGCGGAAACACTGCGGCATCCACCATGTAATATTCAGCACCCGACTACCGCCCACAATAGACAACCTCCTCCTCCAGGCGTCCCTATGGAGCAGTACCGCACACACACAGGAGGAAGGTAGAGACACGCATCGATGGTTCTCAACTACATGCTACCTACCGTAGATTCAAGCGTACACAGAGGCAAATATCAGAGTCAGCCAATGTCGCCAATACTACTCTCATACAAGGGTCAGGCACTGCTGGACTATAATAGATGGGTCAAGGGCCATTCTAGTGAGGGTCAGGCTAGGCTGGACATTCAATAACAGGCTGGACTTTGGCAAACTTGCTTGAAAGTCTGGCCATGCTGGGTCCTCATGCCACAGTCTGACAATGCTGGACTCTTGCAGCCTTGACCTGTCTATTATAGTCCAGCAGTGCCTGACCCTTGTATGAGAGTAGTATTGGCGACATTGGCTGACTCTGATATTTGCCTCTGTGTAGGGTAGATTGACGTAGAGTCTGACTCACATAAATTGAGATGTCCACCCCAATTTTACAGTCATTCATGCATGTTAAGCCCTGTTGTTGTGTACCACAGTACAATATAAGTGTTACCCTTTCCACCAAGGACAGATAGAGACAATACCATACATGAATAGCTACATAATTAAGGTGGACATTGTAGGGTACGAGGTTGACTCTAGGTCGATCTGCCCTATATAATAAGCCCAACCCTCGTCCAAGTGTATAGGACACACCCCTTTTACCAATTATATAAGCCGCACAGGGGTTCTGAAAATTGCTAATTTGATATTGTAGCATACCTGTAAAAAGTCGTGTATAAGCCGCACCCTTTATAGGGCGGTTAGGTATCTTAAAAAAATGGTAAGTCTGGCTCACGTACAAGCCGCAGTAGCTCTTGTATAATCCACACCGCAAGTTATGGCAAATCCTATATATGCCACATTGGAGCCCTGATCATGGCTACTTGAACACTGTGATATATTGACAAAATAAATGTGTATAAGCCGCACCTTGACTTTGGGTAAATCCTATAACCCGCACTGGGGCTCTGACTATCGTACAAGATGCGGCTTCTACACAATGATTTATAGTAGCTGTATTGGAATAAAACAGAATTCAACTAGCTCCTATGACTAACTCAGGCAGCCAGTGCTCATGAGAAGTTGGTTCTGTTCTCGGAACACATCCGACTGTTGGTGACTCTTGCAGTGTAGGAGAATGGTACCTGCCTAAATATCACAAGATATTCCGCTTGGGGGCCTTCCATAAAGTATGTACGCACCCAGGGCAAATGCATACAAAAGCATACATGAAAACAGGGGTGGGGGGGGGGGATCCAGAGCCATTTTAGCATACTCTTTATGTACGCATTTTCAATCTATTTTGTGAGAGAAATTTAGGACAATCCAAACTTTATTTTTGTGGTGATAAAACTGACTTGAATTTTTTTCTGCAGAGGTAAGCAAAAACTGTTCTGTGATGCCATATTTCACTTATAGTTGCTTAACATTCTTCATGGCCAAAACATTATATAGCTACTGCAGTTGCATTAGATGTATGATTATAAAAAACTGTTAGTTCTTTTTGTCAAAATACCTGGAGGGGGTTTACATGTATGGAAGGGTGTGATAATTACATTACAGAGCTATCAAACATATGTGGGTGTCCTATATGAGTCATTTAGGGAGTGATCATTTCTTAACAACAAAAAGTATGTCAACCTCTTGAGCAGGGGGTGAAATGAATTTCAACCCATCTTGAAGGGGGGCAGTGAAAATAATTTCATGTGCGTGTTACTACTGTAAAAACCTCGCATATAAGACGCAGCTTGTATGCAAATCAGTTCAGCAGTGCGGCTTTAATATAGGAACAGCCCAGGGTCGGGTTGTGGCTTATATGGGAGTTTTTGCCACAATGGTACATTATTAAAATCTGCATTTTCAGATCACCAGTGCGGCTTATAGGGTCGGCTTTAACTCGGCATGCGGCTTATATGCGAGTTAGGCTTGTAAACAACTCAAGTTTTATGGTATGCTTCAAAGAGCCTGTGTTTGGTAATTTTTGATCCCTAGGGGGGATAAAATAGTTTAACCCCTTGACTGGGGGGGGGGCTGTTGTGTGTAATAAAAACCACCTGCAGGCGAGGGGTACACTAGAGATCTTCAGTTAAAAAAGGGAGGGGGGGGGGGTCAGTTTCTTAAATGAGTATGTACTTTGGAGGGGGGGAGTCACCCTGATGCGTACATAATGCAACATGGGGGGTGGGGGGGGGTCTTTTTTCTGGAAAAAAATGCGTACATGCTTTATGGAAGGCCCCTTGGGTAGAGGCCATATGGCCACACACACCTAAGCGTCCAGATGTGTCCTTTCAGGCTTGAGATAATATAATTACCATAAAACCTCACGTATAAGCCTAACTCGCGTATCAACCACACCGAGACTTCAGGGGCGTGGCAAGCAGTTTCAAAGTAGGGGGCACTGAGCGGTATTTTGACCCTTTTTAACTCCTCTTTGGTTTGACCTTTTTTGGGGTTGGGCAAAAGTGGGGGAGGGGAGGACATGTCCCCCCCCCCGTCCCCCCCGGTTGCCACGCCCCTGGACTTTAGGCCGATCATATGAGCCGCACTGGCGATCTGAGTATGGTGATTTTAGTACTGTACTATAGTAGCTAAAACTCGCGTATAAGCCGCACCCCGATTCTTGGCCGATCCTATAAGCCGCACCTGCGATCTGATTCGCATATATTAGCCGTGGCTTATACACGAGGTTTTTACGGTACCAGATATTCAACTCTTCAGGGGCAATGGCTGTTGTGATGGTTCCTATCAGTGCCCATCTCGACAGACAGAATTGATGGCATGAAAAGATAGGGAATCTTAGAATGTTGGTTAGGTTGAGACACGCATGGATGGCTTTTAATTTAATTTTTGAGAGTTTTTAATTGTTCTGTGGTATTATATTGGTTTGGTAGAGGCACGCATCTTAAGGTGGATCGCTACCTCTTGAATATGGACACATTGCGCAGGTATCTGCGCATATGATTTATATGTATCATAATGAGCTAATATTACATGATCTGATACATGTACATGCTGACTAAGCCATGTTAGGAAATTGGGAGATTTCAAGCAAAATTGAGCATTTTATTGGACTTTGAATATTTGATATATTTCTAGCCATTTTGCTATTTGCTACTTTTATCAAAAGTTTGAATATTGAAAATATTTACCAATAAATCATTACCTAGAATGATATAGATCTAGATACTTAAAATAACCAAGGGTATAAATTGTAGCAATTTTCTACCCTGATTCTAGCCATTTTATGCTTTATTTTAAGCTTTAAATGTAAAATCTACACCGATTTTGCTATATTTTTTAACTTCAAAGGCCAAAAAAACTAAAAATATGCCGGGACTCCCTATCAAAATCACTTTCATATGTTAGCAAATGATCTGAACTATTTTCTGAGAGAGTTAGAAAAAATTCTGTTAATTTTGAATACTATTTTTAGCCAATAAGGCTACAAAATAATAGCAATTTATTCCTATTCTCTCCCGAAACATCATATTTTTACCCAGAATGCCACAGCATACAACTGTAAAATTATTTTTGCAGTAAAGTGAAACATATAGGCGTTTCACATGTGAAGTTTTACATTTCTGTGCATAATGGTTGATATTCAAAGAAATTATTGAAATTTTCACAATTTTTTCTCATTTTTAGAGAAAAAAGAAAATAATTTAACTTTTCAAAAATCTGTATCTAAAAAAGTAGGTCGGGACCCCCCATTTTTCTTTTCATTTTCCGATTCTATATGATTCAGGCTACCCATAGAAAAAAAATAGAGACATTCTGTTAACTTTGATCAAAGGGTAGCGACCCACCTTAACGAAACATTTTCGCCATATACAGGACATTCGGTCCTGCAGATCTTTTATTTTGCTCCACCATACTTGATAATCGACAGTCATGTAACGATATTCTACATGGATAAACCCATGACAATGTGATATACCTCCACCCCTTGATCAATATAAATGTCCCTACTATTGAGATATGACAATTTTCATAACATTTCTTGATAAAAATATTAAAAAGAAAATATGTCCGAATTCAGGTGAATATTTTAATCAGGTGTTTGACTTCAGGTAAAATTGGTCCTTTTGAACTGCCAATATTTGATACCATTTTGCCCATAGATAACCCATTAGATCATAGATGATTATGAATGATGAAGGAAGAGGTATATCCTGCCTTGCCATAGGTACCATTAGGATAACTATAAGTTCATTTTAAGGTTCATATGAAAAAGTGTCATGATCTCACTGAAAACGAACGTGGGAAAGTGGTGAATTCATCCTCTAATACAATATACAGAGCATTACATTGTGTAAGTTCTAACAAGCCAGAAAAGATCCTAATATCTCTACTGACGACTAGTCTACCCTCTAATATATGGAGACAATTTTGTACACGGAGTCCAACATTCTAGCTCCCTATACACTAATTAGTAACATCATAATTGTATCAACATTTTCATCATACACACACAGAAAAGTGAGAGTCATTGTCGCTAAAACTACCCTCACCTGAGGGTCAGGCACTGGCTGACTCTCAGGTGAGGGTAGTTTTAGCGACAATGACTCTCACTTTTCTGAGGGTGTACATGATTATTATCGAAATTCATCACTATGACATAACGCCGCTATAGTTACAACCTAGAGGTGGCTGATTAATGAATTTATTGTATATATAATTGTAAATAATATTTGGTCTTCAACTTTTGAAAACCGCAGTGAAAATCGTGAATTTTGTTAAATTGGAAATCGTACAAATATTACATACACCCTCAGAAAGGTGAGAGTCATTGTCGCTAAAACTACCCTCATCTGAGAGTCAGGCAGTGCTTTTTTGATGACTATGTTATCGTTCTTAGATAACGCTATTTTAGCCTGTTTTTCGGGCCAAGTGAGGTTGGACCTGGGTTTCTCAATATCTCTCTGGTTCAATAGGGCCATATGTTCTACTATACCTGGAGCTGGAGGGTTCCATTTAGAGGGGCATTTGAACTTCTGGTCTTTGAAGGGTACCTGGATTTTGTTTAGGTCAACCTGAGCGGGGACCTTATCGTCAAACTTGCTTAAAAAAGTGAGGGTAGTTTTAGCGACAATGACTCTCACTTTTCTGTGTGTGTAGCTATAGCACAAACCATGTCTCCTGAACAGGATGCCTGCACCTACAGCACCACAGCTTTATTTCATGGCCACCGGCATTCATTATAAAGAAGGCTTGTCTGCCGTTAAATACTTGACAAAGCTAGTCTAGTAGGTAACACAAACTCAGTAGCTCACTACATAGATGTACAGGATAGGACATGTTTTAGTCTTACAAATCATGATATAGACTACCCGGACACACTGTTAAAAGTTGGTTGCAATTTTTGTAATTTACAGTAAAATATACTAATACTGTAGGGGTATAGATTATCATATGTCAGCAACAGTATCTCCCTATACTCTAAAGCCACAGAAGTTACAAACTACAGTAGATTCTACTGTATACCTACGATTACTGTTTACAGTACACAACAAATGAAATTAAATTCTTTTTAGTAAAGAGCAAAACTTAATATTTGAGTCTGAATGGAAGACGATATAAGGTAAATGGATTTTACGCAAGATACATATATCACTCACTATTCGGCCCATTTCCAATTCTACGAAGTTTTTCTTTCTCTCGCTCTCTGTCTTTTGTCTGTCTCTACCTACCTCTACCTACTCCACGCTCACACACACACTCTCTCTTTCCATCACAGTCACTGTGTGTGTCTCTCTCTCTCTCTCTCTCTCTCTCTCTCTCTCTCTCTCTCTCTCATCCTCCCTCACTTTAAGTAGTATAGACCTACCGTTTTTGAGTAAACTCCACAGGTGCGAGTTGTAGTGACTGAGTTATTCCCTGCTGCTAAGGGTAGTATATACCTGAGGAAGTGTCTACCTGTGCAGGTACTGAGGTAGTATTTACCTGTGCAGGTAAGGGTCCTGCCGTGTGCTCCTCTACACTGAGCGGCTCCCAGGTATGTGAGTTACTCCCGGCAACACGCTGTACACCCACCCACCGCCAGGGGGCAGCCCGATCAATGAGCTGCTCAAACAAGGCCTCTGTGGGCAGGTACCGACAGGTAGGGGGATGTGTATGGGGTGCTGTATGTGTCAGAACATGGCCATGTATGGGGTGCTGTATGTGTCAGAATATGTATGGGGTGCTGTATAAGTCAGAACATGTATGGGGTGCTGTATGTGTCAGAACATGTATGGGGTGCCGTATGTGTCAGAACATGACCATGTATGGGGTGCTGTGTGTGTCAGAACATGGCTCATGTATGGGGTGCCGTATGTGTCAAAACATGTATGGGGTGCTGTATGTGTCAGAACATTGTCATGTATGGGGTGCTGTATGTGTCAGAACATGGCCATGTATGGGGTGCTGCATGTGTCAGAACATGGCCATGTATGAGGTGCTGTATGTATCAGAACATGGCCATGTATGGGGTGCTGTATGTGTCAGAACATGGTCATGTATGGGGTGATGTATGTGTCAGAACATTGTCATGTATGGGGTGCTGTATGTGTCAGAACATTGTCATGTATGGGGTGCTGTATGTGTCAGAACTGGACCCATGTATGGGGTGCCGTATGTGTCAGAACATGTATGGGGTGCCGTATGTGTCAGAACAGGGCTGTATGGGGTGCTGTATGTGTCAGAACATGGCCATGTATGGGGTGCTGTATGTGTCAGAACATGTATGGGGTGCCGTATGTGTCAGAACAGGGGTGTATGGGGTGCTGAAAGTGTCAGAATATGGCCGTGGGGTGCTGTATGTGTCAGAACATGGCCATGTATGGGGTGCTGTATGTGTCAGAACAGGGGTGTATGAGGTACCGTATGTGTCAGAACAGGAGTGTATGGGGTGCCGTATGTGTCAGAACATGGCCATGTATGGGGTGCTGTATGTGTCAGAACAGGGGTGTATGAGGTACCGTATGTGTCAGAACAGGAGTGTATGGGGTGCCGTATGTGTCAGAAAAATGGCCATGTATGGGGTGCTGTATGTGTCAGAACATGGCCATGTATGGGGTGCCGTAAGTGTCAGAACAGTGGTCTATGGGGTGCTGTATGTGTCAGAACAGGGGTGTATGGGGTGCTGCATGTGTCAGAACAGGGGTTGTGTATGGGGTGCTGCATGTGTCAGAATATGGCCATGTATGGGGTGCCGTATGTGTCAGAACATGGAGTGTATGGGGTGCTGCATGTGTCAGAACAGGGGTTGTGTATGGGGTGCTGTTTGTGTCAGAACATGTATGGGGTGCTGTATGTGTCAGAACAGGCCCATGTATGGGGTGCCGTATGTGTCAGAACATGGAGTGTATGGGGTGCTGCATGTGTCAGAACAGGGGTTGTGTATGGGGTGCTGTTTGTGTCAGAACATGTATGGGGTGCTGTATGTGTCAGAACATGTATGGGGTGCTGTATGTGTCAGAACAGGCCCATGTATGGGGTACTGTATGTATCAGAACAGGAGTGTATGGGGTGCTGTATGTGTCAGAACTGGACCCATGTATGGGGAGCTGTTTGTGTCAGAATATGGCCGTGGGGTGCTGTATGTGTCAGAACATGGCCATGTATGGAGTGTGTATGTGTCAGAACTGGATCCATGTATGGGGTGGTATATGTGTTAGAACTGGACCTATGTATGGGATGCTGTATGTTTCAGAACAGGGCACCATGTATGGGGTGCCGTATGTGTCAGACACATTGACAGGCCCACGTATGGGGTGCCGTATGTGTCAGAACATGGCCATGTATGGGGTGCTGTATGTTTCAGAACAGTGGTGTATGGGGTGCCGTATGTGTCAGAACATGTATGGGGTGCCGTTTGTGTCAGAATATGGCCATGTATGGGGTGCTGTATGTGTCAGAACATGTATGGGGTGCTGTATGTGTCAGAACATGTATGGGGTGCTGTATGTGTCAGAACATGTATGGGGTGCTGTATGTGTCAGAACATGTATGGGGTGCTGTATGTGTCAGAACATTGCCATGTATGGGGTGCTGTATGTGTCAGAACATGCCCCATTTATGGGTTATATGTGTGTCAGAAAGACATCTCATACTGGTATCATATCGTGCTGACTACATGTACAATGTAGTAGTTCTACTTGTGTCCTGCAGGTGGTAGCACTGACTGGGACGCAATGACAACTAGCACTATACCCCTGTATGAGCTGGGTGCATTAAATATGAGGGTCTACAGCCAATAGGTGCATTATAGATGTGTATACAAACACAGTACACTATGACCCAATAGTATGGTGTCTTATTCCAAGATGAAGGCTGTGTCTCATGAGATCGGGTCTTTGACCGGGTGCAATCTTTGACCAGGTGCAATCATTGACCGGTATCAGAAAAAGTGTATTTTTTTTTATTATTCTGTGATATGTTAGGAGGCCAAAAAAGAAAATAAGTGACTTTTACCAATATTGATGTCTCCTTCCGCCCTATCTTTGCCTTTTCCTTGCTAGCCGGATTGCACCCAGTCAAAGATTGCACCCGGTCAAAGATTGCACCCAGTCATAGAACATTGGCCCATGTTCGTGAGACACAGCCTGAAGTATTTATGTATGAATGTAAACATATACTAGTATACAAAGGCCTTAAGATTGTACTCACTAGGGTTTTTTCTTGAGGTATAGAGGGGTATGTATGTAGCCACATTGTGCCAATTGGCAACACCCACCTTTTGAGTCGTGTGATGCAAATTGAAATCATCAGTTGTATTAGAAACAATGAGATCGAGTGGTGGCCATAAAAATGGAGCAGAAATCTGTGACGTAATTGTTGAACGTTCCCTTCTTGATACGTAAATATCTCTCTGGATTTGTTCATTTGTTTCTCTTTCACTACTGGTTTCAGAACATGTTGCACCACTTGTAGTGACGTCATATCCGCCTCATGTATGGTAGCATCTTAAGTGAACTATATATACATGGGAGCGGCCACGCAGAATAGATACCCCAATGTAGAAGCAGAAAACGCCTATAGATGCAGAGAGCCATACCACCGCATCAGAACGTCCAAGATTGGGACATGTAACCTGACAGTGATACCCAGAGCGCCTGTGGTGACCATGAGACTGAGAAAAGGAGAGGTACATGGCCCCAGTGTAGGCTATATAACAGGCTTATGTACACAGAGAAAATAAATAGAATCACTGTGACTCCCCCCATGACTCTAAAGTGATTTCCAATCATAAGGCAGTCTTAGAATAGGAGTTATTATAGAGTTATTATAAAGTCCTGCTAATGTAACTTGTAAGGGAGTCATTTTAAAGAAAAGACCAGCGTAATTTTATGTCACCTTCTATCTCTAGTATTTGTATTAATTTGCACTATTCGGACATATATACTATCAAAATTTGCACCATGTAGCATTTATACCTGAAATACAAAGGAGAGCCCATGAAAATAGTGATGTCACAAGAGAACAAAAACGGATCAAGCCCTACTAACCCTATACAAATAAGGTGCATTCTAGTATCATTTACAATGCATTAGAAACTCAATCCTTGATGAATGAGTTACTCGTTGGCTTGTTAAGTAGTTACACACCACTTTCGTTTTCCATTTTACAAATAGAGTTGCTAAGTAAGCCGCAAGAGCCAGTGTAAATGAAACAAATAGAAAACATAAAATCGTCTGCAGCTACTGTGTTCTATGATTGACCCTTGAGTGGGCCTTAATAGCCTGTTAAGGCACACTAACAGTGGTGTAGATTACTGAGCAACCAATCAAGGAGTTGTTATAGTGCCTCAAGGGTGTCTCGACCAATCACTGAGTATGTCTGGCCATATTGATGGTCTCTTGTGACGTCACTCTCTACGTATCTTTGTCAGATATAAATGCTACATGGTGCATATTCTGATAGTATATATATCCGGATATTGCAGTTCAATACTAACACTAGTGATAGAAAGCCATATGAAATAACGCTGGTATTTTCTTTTTAGAGTCCTGGTGCGAGTTACCTCAGTGATCAAGTCGAGAGTCACAGTGATTCCACTTATTTTTTCTGTGTAAGAGATGGGAAAGATAGACTACTGTGGTGCTTTACACTGCAAGTGTGCATGGATCAACCTTTTTGTGTGACTGCTCAGAGATGGGTTGTGTTTGTGTTGATGGGTGGGGGGGGGGGGGGGGGCTTATATCAGTACATACATGTATCCTGTAACTCCATACTACAACACATCCTGTATGGGCAGACACTTCAACAAACAATTGATACATGTAGCACATATATGTATACATGTATAAATATATATGCTAGCTTCGACATTACGATCCATAGGGGGAGAATAGTCCCCTCTTGCACTCGCTGAATAAAATGCCAATATAAACGCGAATATAAATTGTGATTGTATCTGAGTGAATTGGTTCTCAGTGAGAAGAGTGGAAGTTTAGCCCCCCCCCCCCCATTCATTTAGAATTTTTCTCAATTTTGCAATAACATGGTCAGAAAAAGAGATTCACATATTTTGAAGACGTCTAGCTGGTCTCGGTGCCTGTATAATCGCCTGGCTGCAGGGTCTAGTTATGACAGAAATATATTGCTAGTTGCTGCTACATTCGGTTAGTCATACAGTCTTTACGAAAACCTGCAGGACAGTGGCAATGTCCTCCTAAAATGCCACCGGTCCAGCGGATTCACAAATGTAGCAGGACCGAATGTCCAGTCACATGTTGGGCTTCTCTAAACTAAAATGATTAAGTTGGGTTTCTAAACATGAAATATTTTTGTCAATATACTGTGTAACACTTTGTATTTTCCCGTATTTATACACGGAGAAATACTTGTACAATGTATACATTAGGATGGCACTCCCCGTCCAGATATCGTGATTCATACCAGGATGCACCAAAATAGCCGTGTAAATACTTCCTTGTGGCATTATAAGTTTCTTAAGTTTGGTGACCCGCGTTTGCCCATCTCAGACTGTGCTTTATATATACATTGTACTACATGGTAAAAACGTATCAATTTATACAGCCCCGCGAGTTACTCGCAGTGCTAAACCGGGTATGGTAGGCATGCTGCATTGATGCATCATGACGACCAAGGGCATGATGCATTAATGCATGATGCCATCTTTATAGGGTTAATAGTTCAATATGTACATTCTATTATTCAAACCAGGCTCCCACTCCACTGTTTGTGTCACATGTAGATGCATTATACTCGCCAGGGCTGCATTCATGCATCATGACGACCAAAGGCATGATGCATTAAGGCATGATGCCATCCTTAAAGGGTTAGTACTAAAGTAGGACAGGACCGGGTCGGCTCGTGTACAGCTCAGTGGTGCTCCAACACATAAGGTCCTGCTCCTGCCTCCGCCGCCCACAGTGCTAGAGGACCTTGGGGCTGCACCCCTCTCATACTACTACTTCTAGTACTACTACTGCTACTGCTGGTGGTAAGTTCTAGCTTATAAGGCACCCAATACTCTCCCCGCCTTATTATGGTAGAGCAAGCTGTTACTCTTGCTTTTATTTTTGTCATGGAGATTTCAGAGACTCCTTGTTTTTTAGTGACTGTTTCAATGCTATATTAAAGATTTTGGGACTGTATCCCACTGTATCTACTACTTCTAATACTACTACTGCTGCTGGCAAGTTCTTGCTTATACGTTTATTTAGTAGATAGGGCCTTCTGAATCCATTGAAATGGTGCCATCAAGTGTCAAACCATTCCTTATGTAATACATCTATTTCCAGCCAAATATAGACAGCTTAGCTTAATTTTCGAAAAACGTAAACACATTTACATACTAGCCTGTACCCCAAACTGTCTACAGTCTCCGCCTATAGGTAGACTTTTAAGATAGAAAGAGAATTAAACGTTTTCCTGACTTCACCTTTGAGGAGTATTTTTTTTTAAAACCTGGTTGACCACATTGGAGACTAGCCACCCAATTACAAGGCTCCCAATATTCTCCCAACCTTATGGTAGAGTAAGCTCTTACTCTTGCCCTTATTTTTGTCATGGAGATTTCAGAAACTCCGGGTTTTTCAGTGACTGTTCCAATGCTTTACTACTACTTCTAATATTACTACTGGTAATTTATAGCTTTTCAAGGCTCAGTCCTTTGAGGGCAACATCATTTGGTCCTGTCAGAATTAATTGTGTTTAATTTCTACTCCACATAATGTTTCAACCATACAAGGCTGTGTCTCACAAACATGGGCCAATGTTTTCGTTTATGACCGAGTGCAATCTATGACCGGGTGCAGATATTTAGGGCAGATGTAGAAATGAATTGAAATAAAATGAGTGATATAAAGTTTTTAAACACCCATTAACATTTTCCACCATTTATATCTTCATCTGCCTTAAATAAAGCGTTTTTTTCAAGCCGGTCATAGATTGCACCTGGTCATAGATTGCACCCGGCCATAGACGACAACAATGGCCCGATCTCATGAGACACAGCCAAAAG
Organism: Harmothoe impar; assembly: GCA_947462335.1. NCBI lineage: Eukaryota > Metazoa > Annelida > Polychaeta > Phyllodocida > Polynoidae > Harmothoe > Harmothoe impar. Next base: position 19,422,701 of record OX381719.1, read on the forward strand.
CTACACTGAAAAAGTAAACTTGTCTCAAGACTTGTCAAAGTGACTATCATAAAATAAACAAGTCAAAAGTTGTCTAACCTATCAGGTTACCATCCCACGAATTGAATCTGGAGCTGGCAAATGTTGGGTTTTGGGCTGGCACATGCCAAGTGGGTCTTCTATCTCGAGCTAGAAGACCTGCTTACTTGTCACTTAGACAAATTTTTGACTCGTTTATTTTATGACTGTCACTTGGAAGAGTCTGGAGACAAGTTTACTTTTTGAGTGTACTTAGACAACTGCCGAGACCAGCCTTAAGGGTTAAGGCTCTATGTTTCTCTGTTCCTCCAGTGGCTGTCAGCCTGGGATGTGTACCATGGGTGGCCGCCTCCTCCTGGGTCTCCTCCTGGTGGTGATGGGGACAACCACGGCATACTACAGACCCTACCGACCCAGTAAGTTACACCTAGGCCAAGTTTTTTTTGTTTTTTTGTTTTTTTTGGAAGGTATTTTCGTGGTTTTTTTCTACCAAAACCGAAATTAGTTTTTTGCTGAAATTGTGCGAAAAGGGGAGGAATTTCGTCTCATAATCCTTAAAAAACATTTGGTAAAAAAAAAATTGAACTACCTTGCCTATTTTTTGGGGGCATGTTACCTAAATACAAATTTCTTTTTGGCCTTTTATAGGATATCATATTCTGTTTTCTTTTTGAACAAATAACTTTATTTCAGGTTTGACAAGTATTGATTTGGTGCAATTCATTTCTGTGATACAATGTAACCTTGTTTACCATACCTACCAAATTAAAATATATTGTCATTTTCGGAATACCTGGAAAAATTGTCCTTTGAATATTGCATAAACTGTGTAAATATTTCAACTTAGCTCAAATTTATCTATAGAATGTAGTCAGAGAAGCATGTTTATGAGCGTAATAACTTGTCTTTGGTAAGAGGATCTTGCAAGAATACTATTGTGGTTTAAAAGCATTCCCCATGCAGTGTAATCTACACGGAATAGAGTAAAATATGTATTTAAAAAGTATATGTAAAACTCTGTTCGATTATTATTGATTCAATATTATCGAAATGTTGACATCAAAATAGGTAATGATCGAAATCGAGATGAACTGGATAGCAATGACTATTAGACATAGCGTTCCCCTTTAACCACCTTTTATTTTCTATCTCTTAGATGATATGGAGGAGGGGGTCATTTGAGAAATCCACTAGAGACAGCTCGTCTGATCGCACGCCTGTGATAACTCTCCCAGGTGCGCGGACAAACGTTAACAGCACATTCTTAGAAAGAATTAAGATCGTCTTAAATATCTTAAATTTAGTATTCTAATTCCTCCATAGAGTCTTAATGTTAAAGTTTTAATAATACCCACGAAATATAGATAGCGTATGTTGATATATTATGGGGGGCTCTGCCCCCCAACCCCCGTTTTTCTTTCCTTTTTCCCACTACGTTAAGACATTTAGACATTTTAAGATGTAAGATTAATATTGCGCTGTTAACGTTTGTCCGCGCACCTGGGAGAGCTATCCCGTATTTCCCGTCTGATCAGGCCAAAAAACGTCGGACTGGTTCAAAAATGTTGAGCCCAAATCGAAGTCTCCATCTCTTATATTTCTGTTTAACATCAAACATATCTGATATCTTTCAGTTGATTTTGATTACTCTCAAGATGTAAAGAAAAAAAAGAGATCCGAGCCCCCACGAGTGTCAGATACTGTCGCCTAAAAACACACCTCTTTTTTGCCCTAATAAAAGGCTTCATGTTCAATACAAATTCTCCTTTGTAACCTAAAATATCTTGTGATTTTAAGGATGTGGCCGTGACCGACCGCAGCTTCCCAACGGTCACTACGTCCTGGAGAATGCCGCGAACAACGTCATCAAAGCCGTATGTGACAGTGGCTTCCAGCTTCAGGGAGCCGAACTACGCTTCTGTGACGTCAACACAGGCTACAGCGGCGACCCGCCAACTTGTCAAGGTGGGTGACATCAGCAGAGGGGGCAGTCAGGGTGGGTGACGTCAGCAGAGGGGGCAGTCAGGGTGGGTGACATCAGCAGAGGGGGCAGTCAGGGTGGGTGACGTCAGCAGAAGGGGCAGTCAGGGCGGGTGACGTCAGCAGAGGGGGCAGTCAGGGCGGGTGACATCAGCAGAAGGGGCAGTCAGGGCGGGTGACATCAGCAGAGGGGGCAGTCAGGGCGGGTGACGTCAGCAGAGGGGGCAGTCAGGGCGGGTGACATCAGCAGAGGGGGCAGTCAGGGCGGGTGACGTCAGCAGAGGGGGCAGTCAGGGCGGGTGACATCATCAGAGACTGCAGTCAGGGTGGGTGATGTCAGGGTGACAGCAGTCAAGCTGGGTGACGTCAGCAGAGGGGGCAGTCAGGGCTTTTTTCCTCTAGTACGTAGCATTGTGGATATGTCTATAAAAGTATGTCTATCCTTTGCTATCAGGTATCCATCTTAAATTGGATATCCCTATGGCACTAATATGAAAACTTCCAGTGTATCAAAGATCTTATTGCCAATAAAAATAACCAAATCAAAAAGGGTGGCTAATGTCAGGGAGGATGACATCATGAAAAGACACAGGCAGGGTGGGTGACGTCAGCAGAGGCTATGGTCAGGGCTGGTGACGTCAGGGTGGGTGACGTCATCAAAGGATGCAGTCAGGGCAGTTGAGGTCAGTAGAGGCTGTAGTTAGGGTGGGTGACGTCATCAGAGACTGCAGTCAGGGTGGGTGACGTCATTAGAGACTGCAGTCAGGGTGGGTGACGTCTTCAGAGACTGCAGTCAGGGTGGGTGACGTCATCAGAGACTGCAGTCAGGGTGGGTGACGTCATCAGAGACTGCAGTCAGGGTGGGTGACGTCATCAGAGGCTGTAGTTTGGACGTGATGTTAGCGGATGCTGCAGTGTGGCCTTCAAAAGTATTTCAGGGTGCAGATCCTTGGGTTGAAACAGATTTTATGTTTTCAGCATTGCCATGTATCTTATTATAGATGTGGACGAGTGCAAGCTGTTTGAGGAGATGAGGGCGAGTGACGTGGTGAGTGGTGCGCGAGGGAGTGATGAGCGAGGTAGCGGGAGCGGAGACCGACCGGACGAGGCGTCAGAGCAGCAGCCGTGTCACGTTAACGCCACCTGTACCAACGTCCCCCACTCCTACCGCTGTGTCTGTAATGAGGGGTTCTATGGGAGTGGCTACCAATGCTCAGGTAAGGCCACATTTTTTTGATACCTTGGATTATGGGCCATAGCAGAAAATATTTTGGGAGCAAGCGGGGAAAAAAGAAAGCTGTCTTTCGGGGGGAGCTGGGTCCTGAAATTCTCCAGGGGGCAGAGTGGAAAAAATAGAAGAGAAATATTCCCAGTGTTGAAGGTCTAATTTTGGGTGTTTGCTAGTCAGCATAGACTTTTTAAAAACCTTTTTAGGGGGGTTGATATCTCAAAAAGATCCCAGCGGTCAGGGGAATGCTTGAATGCAGCACTGGACCTGCTCTCCAGGGCAGCATTCATGCATCATGAAGATGTATGCCCTTTTTCAATGAGATGCATGAATTTAGCCCTTTATTGAAATGCTGATTTGCACTGTTTTACTGGACAAGAGATATTTCTGATATATTTGAACACTATTGGCGTTTCTTTCACCCAATTTACTGCAATTGGCAAGGAAAACGGTGATGGGTCATCAACTAAATCTAACTTTTCTTTTCATTAACGCGCATTTTATTTTTAGATTTTTTATGAAAAATCTGTCAAAAAGTTGACAAATATTGGCATATTGAATATGCCGATATATTACCAAAAGGTATCAACTTAAAGCTTATACTGTCAGTAATGCAGGGAGCTAGGAATACCTTTTTTAAACAACTTTTACAGATCAATAAACTCTTAATTACTAAAACATGAAAATGGTGTGCGAAAAGTCTTAATTTCCCTCTTTATTTTACGCCCCAAAAGAATTAAAATAAATTGAAATGCCAACGCCCATTGATACTGTCTCTGCCGCATTTCACGAGCGGGGCTGGAGCCATATCCCAGTGGGATACTAGTATTATCCAGCCCCCACTCGTGAAATACAGCAGAGAGGTATCAATGTAGTTGGCATTTGCATTTATTTTTTAAATTTTAATCCATTTAATGAAGAAATCTAGCTTTTTCTTAGCCCATTGAATACGGCCACATTGTATTCAATGGGGGGCATTGAATACGGCCCTTCCTATAGTTAAGCAGAGTAAATCTTGTATTTCAAAAAAATTAAATTATATCTCCTATTCCCCTAGTGCTGCCGTGCCCCATGCCCACCATTGCTAACGCGGCGTCCGTGAGGAGGGTGGGGCAGGGCAACGTCATCTACGTCACGTGCCCACAATACCACTACCGCAGGGGCTCGGAGCAGATCCGCTGTGACGTCACCAGGGGAAAATGGCTGCCCTCTATACCAAAGTGTATCCCATGTAAGTCAGATTAATTCTTTTCTGAATTTACAAAAAAAAAATCTAAAGTGTTTTATTACCATCACACAAAGTAGAATGCATTTTCAAACATGAGATGGACACATTTTCCAATGGTATTCTCATGTAAAATCTGATTTCCTGTAAATTGTAATTTAAATACAATAATTATGAGCACTCATATTAGTTTGAAGCTGGGACTCCACTACCCGGTTTTCTAATCTGATCGGACCTATTCTCACAAATCGGATCCAAATAGATTGTAAATTATATTATAAACAAGCCCTGTTAAGCATTGGTTGTTTATATTAACATCTGTTTTTTTCCTATTTGTGAGAATGGGTACGATCTGACGATAAAATCGGGTAGTGGAATCCCAGCGTATACATGTTCTAAACCCGCTATAGGATGCTCTACATGTATATAGATATTATAATTGAAATGTTGTCTTTAACTTTCAGACCCAACATGCCCAGAACCGATACCCATGGACCATGGCAGTGTCAACTACAAGTCCCAGGACGTGTACCTACGAGGTATTATTATATCTGTGTTAATATTTCATTAGTTAACCCTTTAATGACAGCAAAGTGCTCAAATGCATCCTGCCCTTTTGCCCGCAATATGCATGAATACAGACCCGACGAGTAACTGTGGCTACATTATTTATGCATCATGCCCAGCCTATAAACAGCGTTGATACACTCCTGAATTGTGGGCATGATACACCAACCCAGCTAACAAAAAAAACGTTATTTTACGTCAAAATAACGTTTTAAATTTTACATAACGTTATTTCATATTAAAGAGCCTTAGAAAAACGTTGACATATAACGTTATTTAGCATTATAAAATGGTATATAACGTTATTTGTTTACTGGGAATGCAGCACTGGTGAGTTCCAAAGAATACTGTAATATGTCAAGCCCCATGTTGAATAGCCTCTCCCCCCCCCCCCCAGTATGGCGTTTTAGTGCAGCCCTGGCGAGTAACTCACCAGTGTTGCATGTACATACATTATGCTGCCCCGACGGGGTTGAGACATCCCCGAAGGATCGGCATGATGCGCCAATGTAGCACTGGGGAGTTAAGCCCCGGCCACACTAGCGTTTTTTCAACCAACTCCGTCCAACTCGACCAGACAGTCGGGGCAAAATTACCTGGCCGGTCTGACAGAGTTGTGCATGCCAAACTCTTCCGACTGTCGGGTCGGGTTGGGTCGGATCTAGGTCGGACCACGTCGGGTCGGGTGAAATCACCTAGGTGTGGCTGGGGCTTTACTCGCCGGGGCTGCATTGGTGCATCATGACGACAAACGTCATTTTTTAGCAACATGCGTCTATAAAGGACTAAAAATGAGCACTCCCCAATATTAAATATCTAATATTAATATTAAAGTATTTGACTTGGATGAGAGGGAACAGCAGTATTCAATTCCCTTGAGTAAGTATAAGAGCATATGTGTCCTCATAACACTACCGAATGGAAATGAACTGCTGTTGCTAGGGGAAAATACCATTGGAATGTCTGTTGCTAGGGAACCCTTTGCTCAGGAACTAAATAAAGATACCATTGGAATCACTGGCTTCAATTTAGTGGGAGTTAGTAACCTTAGGATACTCATAAATGATCGGTATACCCTAATGTATGTCTGGATCGATTTTCATGCTTTAATACCAAAATGCACAATTCTTATAAAAAAAGATTGAACCGATCAACTGGACTACAAAGATAAGCTGGGGCTCCAGTACGCGATTTTTTGGGCAATTCTCACGATCCGATCATAGGAGAACCCCATAGCTTTCCCTTTAGAAAAGAATAACATGAGAAACCCAAAGCGATCATGAGAATCTGAGTGTTTGTTTATATTTACATATCACTATAGGTACATACAGTTTGATCAGGTATAAACATAGGCCTAGGGATTGTACTGATAGACAAACCAGTTTGATATGAGATTGGGGGCCAAAAATCGGCCTTGGTTGCAAAATCGGGACCTAAATTGGGATCTTAATGGTGTTGTTTACCCTTGGTAACTCTATTTTCCACTTCTTTATAAACATAAACATTATTTACAAATATAAAGCTCTAGAAGGGTCTACAATAACTCCCTGCTTAAGGTATGTAATTGTTATGGTATATAGGTAAATCAGATTCGTGAGAATAGCCCCGATTTGTGAATAAAATCGGTTAGTGGAGGCCCACCTTTAGTGTGTCCCCCTTGTAGGTGCGGCGGTAGGGGTGGAGTGTCGAGACGGCTACAGACTGGTCGGGTCTAGCACCTGGATCTGCGGTCGGGGCTTCGTGTGGACTGGACAAGCACACACCTATTGTGAGAGTAAGTTTTTTGTGGTTTTTTTTTAGTTTGTAAGTGTGTATTTATTTCAATTTATGATTTTCTAAATACAACAGAAGGCTCTTTCAGAACAAACTCGTCAGTCGTCATATTGCGATTTTTGTCAATATTGCAATATTTGCAATTGACGAGGGTATTTGTAGATGGCAGAATGTGCTATTTACATTAATTTTCTATACATTTGTATAGGAAATAATGTGAAATAGATTTTACTATTGGTCGTAAAACAGGATTCGTCACGTCACCATTTCCCTACGACCACGTCAGTTGTTCTGAATGAGCCTCCAGACATCAAAAATGGTGTATGACAGTTAATGTATAGTAGAGTGAAAATGTTAAGGTAATGCAGAACATACATGAGGTATATAGGCCTAAGGGCACTCAAGATAGAGGCAGAGTTTGTTTGTTTTTTAAATTTTGTTTAGTTATGTACATCAGTTCATTGACTTTTTTTCTCCTGGTATACCGGTTCCCTCTTAACAATTTAATAATGTACAACAAATGCATGGAACTAGTGATTCGGTTTTTTCAACTACAACTACAAGCAGTCTTAACCGGAGATTGTGAAGCAAAGTCGTAAATTAGTAGTTGCTTTTGACCATAATAGAAATGTAAATGGGTGAAAAGGGGAGGGGGGGGGGGGAAACATTGTTAATCCCTCTTAGGGGAGTCCCGAGTGGCGAACATGGTTTTTCATGGAACCTTGCATCCTTCCGAATCATCCCTGAATTACCTAAAAAAAAGTCGAAAGGTTTCTAAGGAATCTCTAAGATCATAATCACTCATAAATACACGATATTCTGAAGATATAATTATGTCTATGAATAAAATTGACTTTTTCCAGAGATGGGACTCCATAGAATGGGAGATGCACTCAAAGCCAAGTTAGACCGGGCTGCCAAGAACTCTGCAAGCACAGTTGAATACAACGAGCATGGTAAGTCCTTAACTTTACCCCTTCAAAGAGAAAGCCAAGTCTGGCTAGATGCTGAAATATTAGGCCAGCCTTGTTAGGTTTACATTGCACCTGACTTATATCTAGAATCACCCAAACGGAATCCCCAGATGCAGGCATATCCCTGTGGGCCTTTATTCCCTTGGCAGCAAGGTACCTCACCTATAAAGGCTCAGGCAACCAGCAAATATGTTGCTGGTTGTTTCTTACCAGCAGTCCCCTTGTACTATTGTGGTGTGTTTATCAGGGTAATATCAACGGAATATGTTAAATATCAATAGTACAATGAATTACAATATTGATTTAGAGAGTTTGATTGCATGATCCTCATATTTATAAGCATATATCAACATATAGAATAATGTATCTATGTTGCTTGGTATCATTGTATGATATTGTAGAGTTTGTGGTTGATGTGTGGATATAGTCCTAGTTGAGGCTTGGGCTAAAACATCAGATGGAGAGTAGACCCATCATGTGGTTGGAGACTGCTGAAGTGGGCAGGAACATAGACTTGTCACTCACGTGCAGAAGAAAACTGTGGCCACCTGTGATAGGCTGAGGCCTGGCACAGGTGTAGCAGGGGGCTGTAGGTGGCTACCATATAGCCGCCGCAGGTGCCCCTCAGTAGCTAGTAGCGAGTAACAGTTCATCTGGAGATGAGCTGCGGCTACTCACCTGGGTCATGGGCGAGGGTAGGCCCGCACCTCTGGAGTTAGGTTGGAAGCATGCGGGGATGGTCACGGCATCCCCAGTATCAGGACTCAACAGCTCACTATAGGAATCTCTATATTTTTAACATCACTATACTCATGGAACACATACTGCACTGACCTGCACACATATATTAATACTTACTGTTGTATCAGATGCTGAAGGTAATTAGCACATCAAAGATACCCTCCAGAGGATGTATGGAGTTGACTGGTTTGTTGGTAATTAGTAATAAACACCATTTATATACAGTTTATGTACCTCTCACTTGTCTTTGGCTAAGGTTGGTGGAGAGCTGGCCAGCCTTAGCATATTAGTGCTCTACCAATATAAGAAACTAGCACTATGCTGAGATAGAACTACTAAACACTATAGCACAGCCAAGCAGAACACAGAACAAACACATTCTATAAACACCTTGAGCCCCCATTCAGTTCACCCTGGTCTAGACAAGTTGCATTGTATCAGCAGTTGGACTCCAAGTTCAAGTTGGACTGTGCCAGTGGTATGGTATTGGGTACTATTGATACCCACCAGTATACTGACTGCCACCAATGTGTCCACAGAAAATGGTATACTCCCCCTTGAATAGGCCACATGCTATTAATTTAGGTTTAAAAAAACATATACACAATGATACCCGTGTACAATGTGTATACCTAGAAGCCAATGTGTAATCATCAAATCTAAGAGGATACTGTAGTTTTATCATTCTTTTATAGACTATTTAATTCCAAGCAAAGCCTGATTCATGGTCCCCCTACTGAAGTGACCTGGCTAGGACAGCATGATCACCTGATCCCAGTGCTCACTGCATCCTTCACCCATACACTGTAAAAAGTGTGTATATAATTTAAACACTTACACCCAAACATATTGATAGCAGAATCTAATTATCTTTTTCTGCAAACATGTGTAGGAATATGGCCGCCAGTGATGGGTGAGCTGCATCAATGAAAAATGGTGGGTGAGGGCAGTTTGGTTAGCCAACTGGTATTATTCTCCTTCTCCTCCTATAGGCTCTTGCCTATGTACATGCTCTTCTTGGATTGGGGTCAAAATCACCTGGGTCACATACTTTTGCCCTCTGGTGTAAACTTTGTGAAGTAGAAATCGATCTGGAATTCCAGTAGTACAGTTTAGTGGCAGAGTTATGAACTACCAATAACATTGGATTATCAGAAAATGTGAAATTTGGGGTTGTCGGTTATCTTCACTCTCTCATAGAGCTTTATGCTATAGCAAATTACCACACATTTTGGTCAATTCTTTACTACAATTTTTAAGGGGGCTCTAGTGGGAATATTTGAAAATGGTTTGCACAACAGGATAGGTATTATAAATATTGATCAATTGATATAGTGTGCTATGTCATATTTGAAATATTGTTGAAATGGGAGATATTTAAAGTTTTTGCTTGTCCTAGGTGTCCTGAACCGTCACCTTGACTCAGGGGAGACCTGAATAGAATTTAAGATATTATAGAACTCTATTTCCATGACTACATGTCAAGTTTTACGACGTGTAAATCGGACCAATATTTAGGCTTCTATATCATAAAACGTGAAAGACTAAAGTTTATTTCATCTTAACATTCTGACAGGACAGCACCCATTTCACAAGATGAAAACCACTTTTCACTTCACACTTCAACTCTACTTGACTTTGTTTTTTGCATGGGACACTGTACAAGCGCGATAGAAAACAGCCTGAAAATCTTTCTCTTTCTGTTTTATTACAGCACGGTTTAGCCCATATCATCCCAAAGGTGTGAACATCGTGTTTGTCATTGACACCTCCTCCTCCATGCTGACAAGTCACATCAAAAAGGGCATTAAGTTCTTCAGTCTCATCATCAGGGAGCTGCACTCTCTGGAGGCCAACGATCACAACACTACAGGTAGGGTCTTTTATTTCATGGTGAATACGGTCTATCAATGCTAAAGCAATGGGAGGGCCGTTCCCAAGGGCAGCGTGCAATAACCCTAGGCCGTATTGCACACTGTGGTCGTATTGCACGCTCTGAGGGTCACGTGATCCCGGGAAAAGTTTAATTTCGTGTTTTTTTCATGTAATCATGAGTATTTTTTGTCGAATTTTCATGGAAAACCCTGAAATAAATACAGAGCGTCACTTAAAAGTCACCTTGTCTGTTGTTACTGCACTTGAGCTGCCTGTCCCGTACTGCACTAGGCCTGCGGCCAGCGTGCAGTACGGGACAGGCAGCTCTCGTGCAGTAATAACCACTGACTCGGTCACTTTTGCGTGCAGCTCTGTCTATTTATTTTTTTTCAAATACGGCAGCCCCATTGATTTAACCAAGAAGTGCCGTATTAAACACCCCCCATGAAATAACCAACGGCCGTATTTCACGGCCCTGTGACGTCATCAATATGACGGTTTGTTTCCATTTGAACGAGGTAGAAATAAGCTATTATAGGCTCCCCCTATCATAATTTTGATTCAATCGAAAATCATAAAAAATAAACACAAAGGTACACTTATTTCAGTCTGTTGACCAGGTTATTTCACTTGTTGACCATTGGTCAACTCGTGAAATAACCCAGGCAACAGACTGAAACTCGTGCACCTTTGTCTATATCTTATCTCAATTCAAAGCATATGTGTGATATATTCATATTCATTCCCATGCCCCTACATTTGTGTGAACGACAGAACTACTGTGATATTGGTTCCATGAAGTTGGCATTACGTTGTTAGAATAATTTTGTGATCGATTCGAATCTCAAAATGTCCTGTTGTGTATTGGTGTTTTCTCTAAGTATTTTACAAGGATTTTGGACGCTTGTTAGACGTATGTGCTCGTCAAAACCATTAGTTATAAACGCGCCACCCTATACTCTTTGCGAGAGGCCTTACTCGTATTATCTCATCATGACCTGATTGTTTGATTAATTATGTATGTGCGTTATCGATTGACTGTATTATGAAGAGCACCGCCGTTGTGATTTATGGTCAATAAAACTTTTCAAACTTCAAGCTATACAGGTTGAGGCAACATGGGACTAACTAAAAATAAAAGCATATCTCCCGCGGTCTAAAAGCATGTGTTAGGCTAGATATTCTCGGAATACTATAGTTTTGTTAGTATCTCGCAACCCTCAGGCCAGATAATCTCAAATGCCATGTAGCCCTACGTGACTGTACACGTACATAGCATGTATAACATTTTCGGCCCTCTCCTTTATGTGAGGCAACTTTGGCATTAAAATTAAAAAGATCCAGCGTTTATAAATCATCGTTCTTGCCAATAAAATGTAACAACAACATTATATATACCCCATGCTTGTCAATGTATGCCGCTATGCCGCACCACCAGCTAAAAAACAACAACGTTATTTTACGTCAAAATAACGTTTTAAAAATGTTTGTATATAACGTTATGCCATAGTAAGGAACCTTAGAGAAACGTTATAACGTTATAAAATGTTATATAACGTTTTTTGTATACTGTACCACCATTTCTGTATCCAGGTATTACCAGGTTCGCTGCAGTCTCGTTCGCTACAGAAGGAAAGGCAGAGTTTACCTTTGCTGACACGGCCAATGACACTGCCGATCAAACTATCCAAAGGCTGAACAATATAGTTGTAAGTGACAACCACTGATATTACTAATTGTTGAAGTTCCACAGTATGCCAATAGCCCAGCTAACAAGAAAAACATTGTTTTACCTCAAAACGTTTAATAACGTTTTACCATGATAAGGAGCCATAGAGAAACGTTACTCAGTATATAGCGTTGTATAACGTTTTTTTTCCCTGGGTATAGGTTTAGATGTAGAGAGACAGAGAGAGACAGAGAGATACCTTACTATATAGAATACATAGACAAATGCCAACGCCCATTTATACAGTCTCTGCCGTATTTCACGAGTGGGGCTGGGGCCATATCCCACGAAACCACAGGCTGAGTGGGATATGGTCCAGCGTAGAGAGATGTATCAATGTAGTTTACATTTGTATTTAATTTTTGATTTGAAGCCATTTAATGAAGGAAAGACAGCTTTTTCTTAGCCCATTGAATAGGGCCCCATTGTATTCAATAGGGGCCCATTTAGTTCCTCATCACAGCGTGCATCATAAAATTCTGGTTTTGAGGAAAACTTTTTTTCCCAAAATTTTGATCAAAAACCTGATTTAAAAATGACAAAAATTGCCAAGTGTAGCAGGACTAAGTGTCAAGTTGCATGTTGGGCTTCTTTGAACTATAAGTATTCATTTGGGCTTCTAAAACTGAAATATGTGTGTCAATATACTGTGTAAAACTATAAATCTATCCTGATTTGGCCATAAACGATTACAAATAAAATGTATTTTTGATGGACAAAAGTCTTTTATACTTAAAATGCAGATATGTGGCTATCCAGTCCTCCAAAAATGTAACCGGTCCTGCAACATTTTAAACGTTGCAAGACCGAATGTCCTGTGGGATAAAAAAGTTTTAGCAAAGGGCGATTATAGCACCAACTGGCTGTACGTCCTCTCCTTAGTAGTAATAGATATGCATGACAATAAGAAATCACTTTCAGGTTGATTGTAAAATGATATCACATCTATACCGCAATTCACCTGCACAGAGAAAGGAAACAGCGTCAAAAGGGAGTCCAGGTTGCCACCAGAATGACTCCCCTCTAAAGAGGAGTCAAGGTCGCCTAAGGGAGCCTAGGAGACTCTCTGATTAGGGAAGTCACTTGGGGGAGTCACACAGCTCTCTGGGTCATATGACTCTCCCAGGTGACTCCCTTAGGTCAGCCAGAGAGTCACCTAGGCTCCCTTAGGCGACCTGGACTCCCCTAAAGAGGAGAGGCAACCTGGCCCCCTTTTGACGCTGTTTCTTCCCTCTGTGTGCTTTTGTCCATGAAACAGGCTGGAGGTGGAGGCACCAACATCAAGGCGGGACTGGATGTCGTGAACAGAATGCTGGGCTTCCAAAATAAAGCCATCAGAAATGCCATGCACATCATCTTTACCTTGTCTGACGGTGAGGCTGACACCATGGAAGGCCTTAAAACGACTATTGATGGATTATGTAAGTGATTTAAGTTTCCCCCACACAGAGAAAAGAAACAGCGTCAAAAGCGAGTCGAGGTTGCCTCCAGAATGACTCCCCTCTTTAGGGGAGCCCAGGCTGCCTAAAGGCCACCGCAAACAGCGTGTTTCAATCAGATCTCTCGATCAGTAACCAAGGAGAAGCCCCATTTGCGGGACCCCCCACTGATCGGATCAGAGCATATCAAACATGTTTGATAATGCTCTAATCGGATCAGATGATCGAGACATCTGATTGAAACACACCGTTTGCGGTGGCCTTTAGGGAGACTAGGCGACTCCCTGATCGATATATGGGAGTCACCTGGGGGAATCACATAATTCTCTGACTCACCTAAGGGAGTCAAATATGGACCTGGGCTCCTCTAAGGGGGAATCATTCTGGAGGCAACCTGGACTCCCTTTTAACGCTATTTCTTCTCTGTGTGGCATATTATTATACCAACCGGGTGGAAAGTCACTTTTCAGAGCATAGAAACGGACCCTTTAACTATAGACCAATGCATCGAGAAAGGGCGACTTTTTGATAATAAAGTTGCGTTTACGTTGGTTTTAGCAAATTCCTCATAACATGCATGGTCTGTAATGGCTGTGACACCCCTTCTCAGCATAGAGGCTTTTCTAGTTTTGACTCCCTCTCCCCAACCCACCAAGGACTTTTTTTAAAGTTTGACGCCCCCACCTCCTTCCATGTCCACCAAGCCCACCTAGCTGGCAATAAATGGCTCGGCCCTAAAAGACCATGAAAATTACTTACTTAACATAGTTAGTAAATCGAACTAAGAAGTGCTTTGAAAACAATGCATATCATATCAAAGACAGACTCAAGTCACTATAGGGTTATTTCTAAAGGGCTGTAATTGCTATATAGACAGACTGACTTTAATGGATGCAGTTACTATTGCAGAGGTTACTCTTGCTGTGGCTCTTGCTTATTATTTGGGAATAGATGTACACTGTGAGACCATTACTAGTATCAAAATTCTAAATTACTAATAAATTACCTATTACTTCAGGCAAGCCAAGGCAATACTAACTTTTAGCTCGTTAGTAGCAAAAAAGGGTAAGATAGGATAGGGAGTTTTAATAGGCACATGCTTTGGCTCAAAAGTAGTTCGACCTCCTAATTTTTTACTTATATTTCAAAATCGTGTTTTTTTCTGTGTTAAAGCATCTTTTCTTCTTTTACCAATTGTTTAGACAAACGTGACATGGAGATGTTTGCTATCGGTGTGGGTGCGTTTGCCCGTAAGGACCAGCTGGCGATGATAGCCTCCGCCCCGGTGTACGACCACCTCTTCATGCTACAAGACTTCCAGGAACTCACAACGCTCACCAACTACCTCATAGACAAGCGCAATGGTACAGCAATAAACACGCCCTTCACAGAGAGAAGAAACAGCGTTAAAAGGGAGTCAAGGTTGCCTCCAGAATGACTCCCCTCTTTAGGGGAGCCCAGGCTGCCTAGGTGACTCCCTGATCGATATAAGGGAGTAACTTGGGGGAGTCACATAGTTCCCTGACTCGCCTAAGTGAGTCAAATAAGGACCTGGGCTCCCCTAAGGAGGGGAGTCATTCTGGAGGCAACCTGGACTCCCTTTTGACGCTGTTTCTTCTCTCCGTGTTCTTACTATTGCTGAGTGATTATTGTCATGTATTACATGGTGGTAAAGCCTTGTCAATGCTAAGCCTATGGGACCTCCGTACTCCATGCCTCCATGGATTACGGTGTAGCCATACTCCATGGCCTCCAAATTTGTTGATTTTCTTGATTTTAAGAAAGTAGGGTCATGTAATAAACACAAAACCCCACTTATCAACATAAATGCACATCATACATCACTCTTTGTAGCTGGGTCATATCACACTCAGCCATCGGCATCGTGTGATATGACCTTGTGAAGTATGATGTGCATGTATGTCAATGGCGTGAAGTTTTGTCTATTCATTTTTTTGAAATACAAGATATACTATTCTTAAGTACATGTACTAGAAGAGCTGTATTTAATGGGGTATATTGAATACAATGACGTGGCTGTATTCACTGGGCTAGGAAAAAGTTGTCTTTCCTTCATTGAATTGCTTCAAATTAAAAGAATTGCCAACACAGATGCCAACTACATTGATGCTGTTCTGATGTATTTCACTCGTGGGGGCTGGGGCAGTATCGCACTCAGCCTGTGGCTTGGCGGCTTATGCACGTGGAAGTTAATACATACGACAATTATAAGTGAATTCCACAGTTTCTCCCCTCTTATAACTCTCTTTGAGTGTGAGTGTTAAATTCAAGGCCGCGATGTATTTATAAAATAACATTCTTAGGTGGACTTGTGCTTTTATTTAGTATCACAGAAATGTGGCCTGATGGGGAAAAGGACAGACGATCCCAAACTGGTAAGTACCAATACAAATGTATCAACCCTTTAAGAGCCGCATGCCCTTTGTCCTCATGCCGAGCTACCAGAGTGTATTACCCACTGGACCCACCCCATATAGAGTCCGCATGATGCATGAATCATCAGTCTTCGCGAAAAAAATTCACCATGCAGCACATTCGGTCTGGCTGCTTACCAATGTTGCAGGACTGGACGGATTTTTACAGGACCAGATATCAAAAGATATCAAAAGTTTTGCATAAGTTTAAGTATAATTAGATGTTTTATTTGCAGAAAATGATAACAGAAAATTGCCTTAATTTGCCTAAAATATTAGTGTGTTCTCTAGAACTTGTAACTTCAGTTCTAGTTGGAATGTTTTTAAACGATTTGCAGTTCTGGAAAGCCCATGATATGCAGGACATTTGGTCCTGAAACGCCTGTGATCCAGCCGTGGCAAAGCCAGTTTAGGCGGACATTGCCACTGTCCGGCAGGAATTGACAAATAATGCATGAATGCAGCACTTGTGAGACATAAGCCAGGGTTTCATTCATGCATTATGACACAAAAAAAACTGAAGTATGAGTGCATTATACTGGCCTCAAAGGGTTACGCTTAGACCTCTATCATCTTATTTATTTTCAGTTTTTACGTAAATATATATGCATGGGAAAAAATCACAAGATGCAGAATTAAGATGATAATAAAATATTCATAAACTTATCCGATGAAAATAGAATATGTAAAAATTGGTCCAATTTGACCAACTATGGACGATGGAGCTCGCTATGATTTTTCATCAGAAAGATCACACATAAAAATATTAATGGTGATTGTTGAAAATAATATAGTTGTATTTATAACTCTTAGACCTTTTTTTACACCATGCTTTTTAAAGATAAGGGGAGGAAAATTCTCCCATTTCTCATCTTGACAGTCAAAATGTGTTTAGTAAAAATCCCAAAACTAACCAAAAGGCCAAAGAAAAAGGTTTTGACCTTATGTATGTATTGTTTACAGAGCAAGACCCCCTGGAGCGTGTTGGTGGAGGCCGGTGGTGGACAAGGCAGAACCAAATACTGCGGCGGAAGTCTCATCTGTGACAACTGGGTCCTTACTTCTGCAAACTGCGTTCACGAGAGACCAAAGGTACGTACAGACTGGATAAGGCAAGAAATGAATAGACAAATGCCAACGCCCATTGATACTGTCTCTCATGTATTTCACGAGTGGGGGCTCGGGCGATATCCCACCAAGCCGCAAGCTGAGTGGGATGCGCCCCAGCACCCACGAGTGAAGTACATTATCAGTAGAGACAATATCAATGGAGTTGTGTTTATATTTTGTTTTGAAGCCATTTAATAAAGTAAAACAGGTTTTCCTAACCCACTGAATACAGCCACATTGTATTCAATGGGGGGGGGGGGAGGTGGCATTGAATACGGCCCTTCCTATACTTAAACATAGTAAATCTAGTACCTCAAGAAAATAAAGAGTTTTTTTTTCGGTAACCCAGTCGGGTGTAGCAAAACAGTGTTAGGTCCCCTTTTAGAAACTCTAGAACTGGGAGGAAAAACATAAAATTGAAATTTGATATTCTTTAAAATGAAGAATTGTTCAACATTGAGGGTGCCTCTATTAAATAACTTCCAGGAGTAACTTTCATTGAGGGTGGTGTTATGAGACGACCTTCAATGGTGAACAGTCTGATTTTAAGTGCTCTTGTGTTTAGATATTATAAGATTGGGCTACAGATCAGGTTACATAGTCTAAATCTTTTCCCTTTAGAAAAGTTTTACTTTGGCCTGAAAAGTAGACAAAAATTGATTAGCAAACTTTAGTGCCCACTCACCGACAACAGCGTTGACTACTCGTGGACTATCAAATTGACTCTGAAATAGCCCAAAAATTATTTGAAATATAAATATTTTTTCAAAATTGGATAACAGCCCTGGCGAGTAACTCACCGGGGATGCATTGCTGCATCATGCCGATCCTACAGAAGTGTCTCAACCGCGTAGGGTCGGCATGATGCTTGAATGCAGCACTGGTGAGTTACTTACCAGGGATGCATTCATGCATCATGATGACTAAGGCCTGATGCATGAATGCACTAAGAGTTAATACATCATGCCTTTGACCTGTCTCCTGCAGCTCAAGGTGACCCTGGGTATTAACAAGATGGACGACCAGACGACAGACCGCCTGGAGGTGGAGGTGGAACAGAAGGTCCCCCACCCTGACTACAACTCCAGGTTCCCCCATGTGGATGACCTGGTCCTCCTGAGACTTAAGACGCCCGTGCCCCTCAGCCGCACCGCCCGCACCGTCTGTACACCTCATGAAAGCAGTGAGTTGAGCGGTCATGATAACTTGGATTACGGATCCGCCGATGGAAATTTTGGCATTTTCCAAAAAAAAACACCCAGAATTAGGCCTTCTAAGTTGGGAATATTTCTCAATATACTTTCATTTGATAGCCAAAAGAAGACTTTTGCAGGCTTTCTTTTTTCTTTTTTTTTGGCCTCCGCCCACCTGGAAAATTTCAGTACCCAGCTCCCCCTGAAGGGCAGCTTTTTTTGCTTTTTTTTCCTTCCCGCCCCCCAAAATATTTGCTCTGAGCGCCCGTAATCCAAGTTATCAATAAAAGATGGCCTAACCCAGTGGGCACAAAATTCTGTCCATCGTTGAATCCACGTTGATCCAACATTGAATCAACATTGACAACCATTTATCAATGTTGATTCAATGTTCTGTGCCCACTGGGAAGGGAGTGATCATTTTTTAGGCCAAAAAAAATAAAAGGTGTGTTTGAGGCAACCCGACCCTAGTTTCAAAAAGGGGCCGACCCTAGCATTTTTTTCCGATTTTGGAGAATTCTTTTTTTTTTGCAAAATATTCATATTTTTTCGGAAATCTTTGCAATTTTTTGGTCAGGAAGAACAGATCACATGCCTAATTAACTGTCGACCCAGCCTCAGGAAATTGCTTATTAACAAGAATGTCCAATAATTTCATCATATTCCTAGTTATAGTAAGAATCAGTGAGTCGTCTTGATGACCCGCGAGTCGATCTGGCAGTCTGCGACTCATTCAAGGTACCTCCAACATTCAAAAAAAAAAATAAAAATAAAAATCCAACCTACCTACCCTAAATTTTTGGACCATGTTGCCTGAAACACACCTTTTTTCTTTTTTTGGCCTTAACAACATGGGGAGGGGGGTGGTGGGTTTTCACGGTAGAGCGCACAACATTTTTTACCCCCTGCTGGCCCAAGGGTCGAAAATTAGCACGCTTGTGGGCCCTTTGAAGTATATAGTAACACGCAGGCTTTTTGGCTCAAAATAATAAAGACTTGACCTCCCCCCAAGAGGGGTCGACATTCTGTACACCCCCCTCCCCGCTCAAGGGTCAAAATATTCAGCACAAAAAAAAAGTTACCTTCCTCCCTCTAGAGGATTTAGATGTTTTCTGATTTCCCTTTACACTATAGTATAACATCTTAACATGGAGGCTTTTTCACTAAAAACAGGTGAATATATATTTGGTATTTCAGATATTCTCCCTGAGAAAATTTGAATTTCTCTGACATTTTCAGGAGAATCCTATAACCCGTTTCTGGGTTTGAAAATGTCTGTTTTAGTACTGTTATATAGTTAAAAACAAACTCATATAACCCACACCCTATATATAGAGGCATGTTTGGTATCTAATGAAAGATGAGTTTGGTTAGCGTACAACCCATGGGTAGTACACAGGAATTTACGGTAGTTTAGTTTTATAAATGTGTACATTATTGCCTCCATATAGGTGTCGAGGTGCAGACCATGAAGCCGTGGACCATTGACTACGTGAAGAACACGGGATGGGGGATCACACAAGACAAGATGCAGCTACTGCGACAACCACTGCACACAGACAAAACACAGTTCAGGTAAAGAGTGCATCTTACCATAATAGGAGGTATGGCACTTCAGAGGCGTAGGAAGCAAATCTGCATTGGGATCCATTGGGGGCCCAGGGGGGGCCTACCCGAAACAGCCTTAAGCATCGGCTTTTAGGCTTGATGCCACAAATGTAGGCTCATATTGGAATTATAATAAAAGTATTGCTTGAGCCCCCTATACTTCTGATTGGGGGCCTATGCCCCTCTGCCCCCACTTTTTCCAATGTGGGAGAGGTAAGTTCGGGAATTTAGTGTATTGTACCATAGGGTCTTGGCAATTTCTTTTTTTTTTGGGGGGGGGGGGAAGGCCCCCCCTCCTCTGTGATTGGGGGGGGGGGAGCCTCCTGCCTCCCCCCCCTTTTCCTACGCCACTGCACTTCCGCCTACGTTCTGGTACATCTGCCTCATGCTACGTACGTCAGATCCGCAACAAGGGACGAACTGACCAAGTAACTAGATGCCACCCATTTTACCTGTAATCTTAAAAAAAAACATTTTCCCAGTAGTCTTAATGTTACCCCCTTTTCTCAAGATGGTGCCACTGTATCGCCCCATCCTTTAGACTTAGAGGTAGATGGGTTCAGTTATGGTTCTGTTACAGTTTCATAACAGAAAAAGAAGCGAGAAAGAAGAAGGGGGTGCAAGAGCAGAGCCCCCAACATATACAACAATGTTACCAACTTACAGTGGTGCCATATAGCGGATAGGCCTGGAAACTTAAGATTATCGGAAAAGTGGGCATTTTAAGATTACAGGTAAAATGGGTGGCGTCTAGTCACTGGGTCAGTTCGTCCCCAGTAGCTTTTACTCCACTATTGTGAGCTGGCCACCCGGGGGGCCACTCCCTATCTTTTCTATAGTCACTATGTGCGAACATCACCCTAAATTTGGTACCCTTATCAAGGGGCAAATATTTTTTAAAAGCATACCCTTTTCAAGGTAAACTTACCAGAAAAACGGACCCTAATCACGAATGACCATGAAAAATATACCCTAATCACAGGGTGACCCTGAGAAAATAGGGTGACCAAGAAATATTGTACAAGAATAAAGTAAAAAATACCTTGTAAAAAGCCATGAAGGTCTGAAAATGTACCCCTTTCCTCCCCAAATTTACTTGAAAAGCACCCCTCCTCAAGGACCCTCGCGGGTCTGTGCCTACGGCCCAGAAACACACCCTTTCCCTTGGAATAATGTTCACACATAGTCAGTAATGCTGAGGGAGTGCCCCCCCCGGGGCTGGCCAATCACAGCGCTCAAACGTCCAACCATCACCAATGCTTGCAGGCATGACTGTACCATGAGGCAGACTGTCACAGAAGTGTATGATTTGCGGGTGAATGCTCTGGAGACTACCTAAAATTCCCGCGTACTACCCATGAGTTGTACACAGTACGTGAACCAAACACAGCTTTCATTGGATACCAAACATGCCTATATGGCTATATAAGGTGTGGGTTGTACGAGGGATTCTGTTACTATAGAACAGTCCTAGAACATAAATTCTCCCAGGCAGAAACAGGTTTTAGGATTCTCCTGAGCTACGGTGTGGGTAATAGCTGAATTCACATAACGAGGGGTGGTCATCGACAGGTATCTGAGTCCCGACCCAATCTAAAAAAGAGAATCGATCTTGTAAGAACACAACTCTAGCAGCTCCTATTTATATGGACTACTGCAGCTTCACATCCGACAGGGGCCCAGTATCTGCCATAGATATGTCGCCTGGTTTGTACGAAGATTTTTCTGGAGAGTGTGAGCCCTTGATTTGGAGTATACATGTTAATAATGGTAATTTTCAATTAATCTATATGTTTGACAATTTAAGAATTCAATCTTGTGAAGTCTGTAATAGAACTGGTAATAACTCTGAATCTCTGTATATTTGAACACTCTGAATTCATTAATGGTGATTCTACATAAAATTAATGGTGATTTAATGGAAAATTAACGGTGACTGTCAACGTTAAAAAAACGGTGAAAGTTATGTCCCAAAAGTTGCCAGTGATTCACTGTTATTTTGACGACATCTTCTTACAGTGCACTGTACTCCGAGTAAACAAAAAACGTTATACAACATTTTATAACGTTAGATAACGTTATATAACGTTTTTCTAAGGCTCCTTACTATGCCATAATGTTATGTAAAGTTTTAAAACGTTATTTTGACGTAAAATGTCTGTTGTTAGCTGGGCTGTGGACTACCTTTATGGGACGAACTGACTGTAGAAAGACTTCATTAAGAAACTGAAAGGCTGACTCAAACTACAGTATTAATCTTATCTTGTTAAATAGTGTCCACACTGAAAAAAGTAAACTTGTTTCCAGACTCGTCTAAGTGACTGTCGTAAAATAAACGAGTCAAAAGAATCTGGAGCTGACAAATGTCGGGTTTTGGGCTGGCACATGCCAAGTGGGTCTTCTATCTCCAGCTAGAATACCCACTTTCTTGTCACTTAGACGAGTTTTTAACTTGTTTATTTTATGACAGTCACTTTGAAGAGTCTGGAGACAAGTTTACTTTTTCAGTGCACCCCTTTACAACCATGTTACAGGTCTACAGATGAGTGCAAAGAGGTTCTGAACAAGCTCA
Organism: Harmothoe impar; assembly: GCA_947462335.1. Lineage (NCBI taxonomy): Eukaryota > Metazoa > Annelida > Polychaeta > Phyllodocida > Polynoidae > Harmothoe > Harmothoe impar. The sequence continues at coordinate 19,445,168 of OX381719.1, forward strand.
ACATGACTGACCCTAACCACCAGGCCAACCTAGCCTGCCTACAGAGGTAAGCCTCCTGCATGCTCATTTAAGGCATTATAGATGGGTTAGGCCAAAAAAAAAAGGTTTGTCTCAGGTCACCCGACCGACCCTATCAAAAGAGGGCCAACCCTACGTTTTTTTTAATGCAATTTTGAAGAAATTATCTTATTTTTAGCCTTTTCGGGTCAATTTTCGGGTCTTCGGACAGGCCGGGTAGTACTTTCATGTTTAAAAAAAAAAGTTAAAAAAAAAAAAATCCGACCTACCGACCCTACATTTTCATGCGATGTTACCTGAAACAAACTTTTTTTTTTGGCCTTAGGATCTAATTTGGGGCCAATTTTTATTTTTCAGTTACACAATGAATGTATTGTACTTGTAATGCCTATACAAATGCGTGTGTAAACTTTTAAATTCTACCGATACTTAGAAATGCATACAAAAGAGAAAAAAACCATGTCAGAATAGTTTGGGCGACCCCGCTCTACTACAAAAACAGGCCCTCTGACCTTGAATTTATGCATTTCTAAGTGTTAGATGGATTTAGAAGTTTACACACACATTGATATTGATATAGGCATTAAGAATACAATTACAATGTGTAACAGACCCCAAATTATCTCCTAACCCATCTTTAATGCAGTATGCCCTTCATTGTTATGATGAATGAATGCAGCCTTGGCAAATAACTCATCAATGCTGCATTAAGCATCATGCCGAACCTATGCATGGGTTGAGACACTCCCGTAGGGTCGGCGTAATACACCAGTGCAGCCCCGGCGAATTACTCGCCGGGGCTGCATTGGTGTATTGTGGTGTATGTGGGAAGAAATTCAGTGATGAAACAAGTAGAGACTGAGGCAAGTCTAACTTCTTCTGCAGGGTAGGCACAACTAAACCGGAAGTCAATAAAAGCGCTGCAAACTACCTCAGTTGTGCCAACGTGACGTCTGGCTCATCGAGTCCCTTCTCTCGCCCTTTTGGCCATCGACATTTCTGAATAATCTGAGATTTTATCTCACCGTCCTCATTATGGAACTCACAGTACTTAGCGAGACTCTTCAGCCGAACATGGAACTGATCAATCATCTCGTCATCTCTCTGATAAGCCTGCCTGAACTCATATATCTGATACTCTTTGATGCATTTAGGGGCAAAGTAATCAGCCAATTTGGTAGTTGCTTCGTCAAAAGTTGTGGAAGCATCAATGCCTAGAGATGTAGCAACATCCATAGCGTCATCACCTAAGAGTAACATCAATGATGCAGTCTTTTTTGCCTCATTGGTGATGCCTTTGTACACTAGGAAGTGTGGGAATTTTCTAAGCCATCTCTCCCACCTCTTAGCTGCAGACTCCACTGGTTCCAACTGGAAAGGGTGCATAATGAAGTCCCCCATTGTAAGGCAAAAAGTAGGCCTACAACAGGATGAATAGGTCTAGGCCACCTAAACAGCAAATGTCCCACAATGTAGATGTGAATGTTCAGACTGTTAAGACACAGCTGGTGCAGATCCAAAGAGCCCAGATCTACTGCCACTGGTGATAGGAGTGTGTGCCTGTGCAGAAAGTGCCAACACAGGGACAGGCTGACTGACGGCACAACTGACCCAAAATCACTGCCCTGAATTTTCCACCAAAGTTCACCAAAGATTACAATCAAAGTTCTCAAAATGGAACAAACTCACAGTTTCCAAGAGATTCCAGGCAAGATTGTCCACAGGGTAAGCTCCTTCGTCGCCAATTATGTGGTGTATGTGGGAAGAAATTCAGTGATGAAACAAGTAGAGACTGAGGCAAGTCTAACTTCTTCTGCAGGGTAGGCACAACTGAGGTAGTTTGCAGCGCTTTTATTGACTTCCGGTTTCGTAAGGTATCACAATGCTATTTTCGATATACATTACATCCCTCCACCTTTAGTTTTGTACTCATAAGTCCAGTCTGGTAGGTGGCTTTATTACTCAAGTAGACTTTCTAATACCAACTGGTGCAGGGCTACTTGCTCTTGGTGTAGGAGGCGTAGCACTAGGTAGAGGAGGCACATGGTGGTCTTGTGGAGTCGCTGGAGTGGTACTCGGAGGAGTACTGGGCTTTGGCATTGCAGCTGGCACTGGGATCTGAGGTGCAGGCGCAGGTGCAATGTAAAGCGGTATTGGTCGATTCTCCATGGTGCGACCGTTATCACGACACTCAGGCTCAGTTGGGACACGAGCTCTGATGTGATCCATGTGGCGTCTCCACACTCGTCCATCGTCAAGACGTACGATATACGTGACTGGACCAGTCTTTGATTGGAGCACTCCCGGCATCCACTTGGGCATACCAGCAAAATTCACGACCCACACGGCATCGCCAACGAAGAAGTCACGTGAGATGACTGCAGGCTGATGGTACTGCCTTGCATAGGATTGTCTATCCATAACCTTATTGGACAGAGACGGATGAAGTACATCCAACAGGAAACGTGGCTTACGTTTCATCAGTAACTCTGCTGGTGCTTGTCCAGTAGTCGTCTGTGGAGTAACACAGTATCTAGAAGTACATCCAACAGGAAACGTGGCTTACGTTTCATCAGTAACTCTGCTGGTGCTTGTCCAGTAGTCGTCTGTGGAGTAACACAGTATCTAGAAAGGTAGCGTATTACCTTAGTTTCCAGATCCTCACCTGGCGTTTTCTTGATACCTTCCTTAAGCGTCTGTACTGCTCGCTCAGCTAAACCATTACTGGCTGGGTGGTATGGAGCTGTACAGATATGCTTAATAGCATTTTTCTTACAGAACTCTTGAAACTCTGAACTTGTAAAACAACTTCCGTTGTCACTCACAAGTACAACCGGAGTACCATGAACAAAGAATGTTCGTCTCAACTTCCTTATAGTAGCTTTGGAAGTGGATGTGTTCATGACATGAGCGTCAATGTACTTCGAATGAGCATCTACAATCACTAGAATCATTTGTCCATCAATTGGGCCAGCATAGTCTATATGGATCCGATGCCAAGGTTTACCAGGCCACTCCCAAGGATGGAGCTGAGCATGCGGCGGAGACTTGGATTGGACTTGACACTGCTGACATGATTTCACTTTAAGCTCGATATCAGCATCGATTCCTGGCCACCAAACATAACTGCGTGCGAGTGATTTCATCCTAACAATCCCTGGATGGCACTCATGGAGTTGCTCAAGAACACAGTCACGAGCTTGTGGTGGTATTATCACGCGCAAACTCCACATCAAGCAACCTTGTTCTGCACACAGTTCTTCCCTCCTGCGAAAGTATGGTGCCAGTTCTTCGGACACGCTATAAGGCCAACCCTTCAAAACAAAGTTTTGGACGGAAGCCATGATCGGGTCTCGAGCGGTCCAAGAAGCAATTTCAGTACATGTCAAAACCTCAGAACATGTTAGAACCTCAAAAGCCAACACTGTTTCAGCAGGCACAGGCACGGTGAAGTACGGTGTCGTTAAAGGTAACCCGGCTTAGTCCGTCAGCATTGCCGTTCTCCTTGCCTGGCTTGTACCGTAAACGATATTGGTAATTTGACATTGTCAGTGACCAACGCTGTAAGCGGGCAGTAGACATAGGACTGATGAGTTTGTCCTCTTTCAGCGGGCCCAACAGCCACTTATGGTCTGTTTCCACGGTGAATTCGCGACCATACACATACTTATGAAACTTGGTCACACCGAAGATTACGGCGAGCCCTTCGCCCTCGATTTGTGCATAGTTCTTCTCAGCGGGAGCTAACGATGTGGATGCAAACGCGATTGGTCGGTCGGAGCCATCCGGCATCCGATGAGAGAGTACCGCACCCAGGCAGTACGATGACGCATCACAGCCAAGAAGCAATGGTAGAGCCGGGTTGTAGGGAACTAACACTTGCGAAGATTGCAATAGTTCCTTTGATTTAGCAAACGCTTGTTCCTGTTCTGGCCCCCACTTCCACGGAACATCCTTCTGTAGGAGCTGATTCAGTGGTGCGAGTGTCGAGCTGAGGTTCCTTAGGAACTTGTGGTATTGTTTACCATTCCCAGGAAACTGCGGAGTTCACTCACATTGGTAGGAGGTGGTGCGTTCTGAAGAGCTGCTACTTTCTCGGTAGTCGGGTGAATTCCTTCTGCATCCAGCTTGTGACCTAGATAGACACAGGAATCTTGGAGAAACACACACTTCTCACCTCTCAGACGTAGTCCTGCCTGCTGCAGCCGACCCAGTACCGTCCTCAAGTTTTGATGTGCCTCCTCCTTTGTGTGCCCCGATACCAAGATATCGTCCAGATACACTGCTACCATGGGTATACCCTGAAGTACCTGCTCCAGAACTCTCTGGAAAATACCTGGTGCGGAAGATACCCCAAAACACAAGCGTGTGTACTGGTACAAACCTTTGGTAGTGTTAATTGTTGTGAGTTCACGGGAATCCTCACTGAGAACTACCTGAGTATTATGCATGACTGAGGTCCAACTTGGAAAAACAAACACCCCCAGCCAACTTTTGGTACAAATCATCAACATTTGGAATTGGATATTTGTCCACCTTTGCTGCTCTATTGACAGTCAGTTTGTAATCACCACAAATGCGAATGTCACCATTCGGTTTCATTACCGGAACGATTGGAGCAGCCCAATCTGCAAATTCAACTTTTACTATGACCCCGTCACGTTCGAGGCGATCAAGTTCAGCCTCGACCTTCTCTCTGAAAGACCAAGATAGTGTTCGCGCCTTGAACTGACGTGGTTGCGCATCAGCGTCTATATACAGTTTCGCTTCGTAACCCTTTAACTTACCAAGCTCGGGTTTGAATAGGTCAGGGAATAGTTTCCTGTAGTCCACATCTGAAAGAGAATGCACTGCGGACCAATCAAGACGTAACTCGTTGATCCAGTCTCTTCCGAGAAGACATGGTCCTTGACCCTCGACAACTAATGCGTCAAGTTGCAATGACTGACCTGCATGCTGCACATTCAATGTTACACGACCAAGTGGCAATAGACTTGCACCTGAAAACATCTTAAGTACAGGTAAATTGGTTTTACTTAACACCAGACCAGGATTACACTTCTTGACATTGTCATACTGAACCTTGTTCAAGATTGTTACACCAGAACCAGTATCAATCTCCATGTTTGTGGCAACACCATGTAAATCTACACATACAATGTAGGGTTTGACCCTTTTACTAGGCATGGCATTGGTATGAAACAAATTATACTGATACTCGATAGCATCGTCACTCAGCGGTGCTGCAGTAGCGCCTTCGTCAGTCTCAACAAAGTTTGTTGATTGTCTACAAACTTTCCCAAAATGGTTGTATCGGGAACACTTGTGACAAATTTTCCCCCATGCGGGACAGTCGCGTGCTCGCTTGTTATGAGATGCGTCCCCACAACCAGAACACGTGCCCGTCTGGTCGGAAGGCTGCCGATGTTGTTGTTGCTGTTGACGTTGTTGATGTTGTCTGCGTGGCGGTGAAGACTGTCTCCTCTTGCCACGACCCCAGGAGTTGGGCTTTGACATCACCTTGTGGACCTTTGACTCCACAGGAGCGGTGGGCATAGACTGCGACATCACCTTGCTTTGTCGTCCCGTAGACTCCTGAGTGCGTGCGAACTTTAGAAGAGCCGCCAACGTGACGTCTGGCTCATCGAGTCCCTTCTCTCGCCCTTTTGGCCATCGACATTTCTGAATAATCTGAGATTTTATCTCACCGTCCTCATTCTGGAACTCACAGTACTTAGCGAGACTCTTCAGCCGAACATGGAACTGATCAATCATCTCGTCATCTCTCTGATAAGCCTGCCTGAACTCATATATCTGATACTCTTTGATGCATTTAGGGGCAAAGTAATCAGTCAATTTGGTAGTTGCTTCGTCAAAAGTTGTGGTAGCATCAATGCCTAGAGATGTAGCAACATCCATAGCGTCATCACCTAAGAGTAACATCAATGATGCAGTCTTTTTTGCCTCATTGGTGATGCCTTTGTACACTAGGAAGTGTGGGAATTTTCTAAGCCATCTCTCCCACCTCTTAGCTGCAGACTCCACTGGTTCCAACTGGAAAGGGTGTATAATGAAGTCCCCCATTGTAAGGCAAAAAGTAGGCCTACAACAGGATGAATAGGTCTAGGCCACCTAAACAGCAAATGTCCCACAATGTAGATGTGAATGTTCAGACTGTTAAGACACAGCTGGTGCAGATCCAAAGAGCCCAGATCTACTGCCACTGGTGATAGGAGTGTGTGCCTGTGCAGAAAGTGCCAACACAGGGACAGGCTGACTGACGGCACAACTGACCCAAAATCACTGCCCTGAATTTTCCACCAAAGTTCACCAAAGATTACAATCAAAGTTCTCAAAATGGAACAAACTCACAGTTTCCAAGAGATTCCAGGCAAGATTGTCCACAGGGTAAGCTCCTTCGTCGCCAATTATGTGGTGTATGTGGGAAGAAATTCAGTGATGAAACAAGTAGAGACTGAGGCAAGTCTAACTTCTTCTGCAGGGTAGGCACAACTGAGGTAGTTTGCAGCGCTTTTATTGACTTCCGGTTTCGTAAGGTATCACAATGCTATTTTCGATATACATTACATGTATCAAGCCGACAAATGTCATCTTTTAGGATATCTGTCCTTAAAGAGTTAAGGATGGCAGGTTGCTAGAATATGACATTTGTCGTCATGATGCACCCATGCAGTTCTAACGAGTAACTCTCTATAAACCATCCTTCGTTATATCTAAGTTCCTTAAAGCCAAGTTTTACTACAATTTGACCAAAGCTTCTTTGCGTCTATTAAAGCTGGGCCGTCAGGGAATAAGTTTGGTATTTTCTATGCATAGACTCAAATAACAGTTGCAACAGAGGGCAGCAGTGTTTGGACAGGGGACCATGACCAGTGTCCATATTCACCCTATCTTGTGCCTGTAAGAGCTGGGCTCCTAGCCCTTAAGAGCCCTCTTGTGAATCAAAACTAAACTATATCCAAAAGTGCTTTTGGCCTCACTTCAACCATGACGGTCAGGCTTTAAATTGGAAATCTCCATCTGAACTTTAGATGAATTCTCATATGCTAGGCCAAAAAAGTTTGTTTCGGAGAGGCTGGCCAGTACTCTCATGTTAAAATTAAAAAAAATTAAATCCGACCTACCGACCCTACATTTTCCCCCCAATGTTACCTGAAAAAAACACGTATTTTTGGCCCTAGGGTAAAGTGACCATGAGTCGGCCACTTGGACCTCTTTGAAACATATGCATTATTATAGAAGCTCTGCTGTATTAAGCTAACATGTACGGTCATGTAAAAAATTGATATGAAAGTTATCCTGATGTCTTGGACTTTCAAGCCAATAAATTCACAATTTTCATTTTTATGTCCATGGGGCCTTATAGGCTTCCACTACATAAGAGGTGTGATTTTTCTTCATAAGTACCATAAGTCAACCACTGTGGTACCTTGAGTCAGCCACACTATACCATCAGTCACCTGCTATGTATTAGAATGTATATTTTTGTACTAAATGCAAGGACAGGGTTTATTTCTTGTTGAGTGACCTCAGACAGAGTGTGAATATAAGACATCAACCAATTTCAATCATGGTTAACTGTGTTCCATGACCAATAATTACACAATTGCAAATGATGCCTCATATATTTCTTGCACTCAATTTCATGGTGGCTGGCTAATGAGCAAAATTACAGCTAAAATTGCATAATATTACCAAAAATGTGGTATTTTTGACAGCCAGTGGAGGGGACTAGAGATGAATTCCCCAAAATGGTAAAATAACATGTGCTGCATTTTTCCATATTGTATCAATATAAATCAAGTTAAATACACTAAACTAATTATTTATTGGCTCAATTTGGTACCAAAACCCATGTAAAATGGCCGACTCAAGGTACATGGCCGACTCAAAGACACTTTACCCTACTTGAATTAATCATACCGCTCTTGTGATTTACAGTCATACCAAAACGTGCTCGGGTGATGTCGGTGGTTCGGTGGTGTGGGGAGCCGAGGACGAGCCGGTCCAGGGGCAGAATAAGGCACAGAATAAGGCACAAGAGGACACGGAGTACTACCTTGTGGGGGTGCCGACCTACAACTCGGACTGCGGGGACGGTGGTTACACAGTGGTCACCAAACTACGGACCTACCTAGACTGGATCTGGACAAGCACCGGTCAGTGTGCCAGCAAGTACGGGGCCAAGAAACTGGCGCCAGAGTAGAAACGCCAACCGAACCCCAGTCTCGGACTCCCATACCAACACTGCTCGTTCCCTCTGCTGTGTATCCAAATGTTAGGATAGGCGCTGGCCGGGGCTGACCGAACCCTTCAGGCTGTGTCTCATGAGATAGGGCCATTGTGAACGTCTTTGACCGGGTGCCAGCTTTGACTGGGTGCCAGCTTTGACTGGGTATCAATGAAACTTGAATTTTAGGGGTATGAGGGGATTTTTGGTGTTTTTTTTTTTGTGGTCTAAATACTTCTATATACATTGTATAGTATTAATATGGCTTTTAAATTCAGAATTTTATGGTATATGTAGTAATTCTTTTTTACTTGCTGCAAATGTATCATTCATTTTCAATGGATTTTAACATATGTTATGCAATAAATAGGGTATACAAGCACAACAATGTGCACATAAATTTGTTTTTGTTGCCTTATTGCATGCTTTCAATTAATGAATCACTTTATACCCATATTTACAGAGGCTTCCCCCCTATTTTTAATATTTCCTTTCTATCTGATCAAAGCTGGCACCCAGTCAAAGACTGGTCTTCGCGATAACCTTTTCACCATGTAAGATTCGGTCTGGCTGCTTACCAATGTTGCCGGACCGGACAGATTTTTACAGGACCAGATCAAAATCATAGTTTTGCATAAGTTTACCGTATTTGACGTAATAAGCGCCCTCCCCCCCCCCCCACCGTTTGGCGGCATTTCTAGACTAGAACAAAGGCTCAAATTTCACAATTTCGGTGGCAATTAAACTCTCAAATATTAAAAACGCCATGAAAATAATTTTATAAGCGCCCAGGGCGCTTATTACGTTGAATACGAAAGTATAATTAGATGTTTTATTTACAGAAAAAAGCTTTA